>WOXC01010640.1:0-646829 GCA_011680675.1 Gymnobelideus leadbeateri | reverse complement strand
AGCGCAGGAGCGGAGCTGAGCCCAGGTCCACGTGAGCCGAGGTTTTAGCCCCAGGGCGGCAGGGCCAGCAGCCGGCTGGAGGAACCCCAGAACACCAGGAACTGTGGAGACGCCAGAATTATCAACATAGACTTGCCTAGGACAAAGTAAGAGGTTAGTGTCCTATGGACCTTGGGACCTGTATTTGGGGAATGCGTCAGCTCCCTCCCCTGGGGGCTAGAAGCTGCTGAGGAGACATGCCACTGTGTAGTTTTCAGAGGCATTTCCGGCTCCCAGCCTACAAATCGTGGGGAGATCCAGCGATCAGTCTTGGGGGTTAATCGCTCTTGCTTTAACCTCCCTGGATCTGGATTGTGATCTAGGGTGGAAGTTGTGGGTGGGTTTACAGCTTGCCAGAAAAGGAAGTTGCCCCCCACACGTTCGGGACGAAAATTCCTCTAGCAGGCCTTAAAGCCATAGTGTGGCAACAAGCCCAAAAGTCAAGCAATCAAGTGGCAACATGCCAAGGCAAAGGAAACAGAAAAATGCAACCCTAGACTCCTATTTTGGGGGCATAGAGAGGGAAAAGGACTGTGAGGTCAGAAGTCCTGCTCCAAAAGCCCCAGGGAAAACATGAGTGGGTTGCAGGCCATAGAGGACCTTAAGAAGGACTTTAAAAATCAAATAAGAGAAGTGGAGGAAAAATTAGAAAGAGAAATGAGAAGGATGCAGGAAAAGTATGAAATGAGGGTCAACAGCCTGACTGAGGAAAACAACACCTTAAAAAATAGACTAACTCAAATGGCAAAGGAGGCCCAAAAGGGCAATGAGGAGAAGAATGCCTTAAAAAGTCGAATTTGCCAGATGGAAAAAGAATCTCAAAAGTTCACTGAGGAGATTCATTCCTTCAGAGTTAGACTGGAGCAAATGGAAGCTAATGACTTTATGAGAAATCAAGATGCTGTTAAGCAGATCCAAACAAATGAAAGATTAGAAGGCAATGTGAAATATCTCATGGGAAAAACCACTGACCTGGAGAATAGATCCAGGAGAGACAATTTAAAAATTATTGGACTACCTGAAAGCCATGATCAAAGAAAGAACCTAGAAATCACCCTTCAAGAAATTCTCAAGGAAAACTGCCCTGATGTTTTAGATCCAGAGGGCAAAATAGAGGTTGAAAGAATCCACAAATCACCTCCTGAAAAAGATCCCAAAAAGAAAACTCCCAGGAATATTATAGCCAGGTTCCAGAATCCCCAGATCAAGGAGAAAATACTACAAGCAGCCAGGAAGAAACAATTTCAATATTGTGGAAACACAATCAGAATAGCCCAGGACCTGGCAGCTTCTACACTGAGGGATCGAAGGGCATGGAATATGATATTCCAGAGGGCAAAAGAACTGGGAATGAACCCAAGGGTCACCTACCCAGCAAAACTGAGTATTTTGTTTCAGGGGAAAATATGGTCATTCAGTGGAATAGAGGACTTTCAAGCATTCTTGAGGAAAAAACCAGAGTTGAATAGAAAATTTGACATCCAGACGCAAGAAGTAAGAGATGCCTGAGAAGGAATCAGGGAAAAGAAATCAAAAGGAACTTATCAAAGTTGAACTATTTACATTCCTATATGGAAAAGCAATATCTGTGACTGATGATATCTTTCTCACTATGAAAATAATGGAAGAAGGGGGTGTGGTCATATGAATACATATGTGAATGTGTGTGTATATGGTTACAGTTATATATGGATAGAGGGCATAGGTTGAATTTGTTGGGAAGGGAGAATACTCAAGGGATGAAATTATGAGTTGAGAGAGGAAAGTGGCAAGAGGAGATGGGGAGAGACATGGTAGGGTAAACTATCTCATGTAGGGGAAGTGGTTGCAAAGGAGGGGGAGAATAAGGAAGGCTAAAAAGGCAAAACCACATTCACACTGAATTTAGTTCAGGGAGAAAATGACATACATACTAAATGGGATATCTCAAACTGCAGCAGGATAGGGGGAAGGGGGATGAGAGGAGGGATGATGGAATGGAGGGCATCCTTGGGGTGAGGGGAGGTTGGAAGTACCCACTATAGAAGAGGGACAGGATCATGTAGGGAATGGACCAGGTGGGGGGTGGGATGAGTGGGAGGGAATTATAAGCAGCCTTGTACAATATATCTACCATGATAATGTTTTGCATAGCTAGACATGTACAACATATACTGAATTACTTATCTCCCAAGAAGGAATGGGTGACAAGGGAGGAAGGGAATGGAGCTGAAATTCGAGGTCGTAACATTAATTGTTTCAAATATATACATAAATACTATTATTAATACTCTTTTGCCTATAATTGGGAGATAAGATGTGCAGGCATTGGGACACAAAGATTCATCTTCCTCTAATGGAAAAGTCGATGGGGGTATGGGAGAAGGTATGGGAGAGAGCAGATTGGAGGAAGCGATATCTTGTGGGACTGCTATTCTGGGAGGTTGGGTAGGGGAACAATGGGGGGAAAATGATTGTAACTCAAAATCTGGCGGAAATGAATGATGTAAAACAGAAGTTAATAAAGCATTTGTTTAAAAAAAAAAGATGATTGTTCATGAAAACTCTAAATCTATCACATACAACTTGCTATTCCCTCCAAATAGACAACAGAGTTAGCATGAACATTTCTTTTTTCCTCTTTTCTTCCCTTTCCCCCACCACCCTAGAGATAGCTAACATTAGACACAATTAGGCATATATGTATAAAATTATTCTATATATACTTTTATTTATCAGTTCTTTCTCTCAGTCACCCACTCTTGCTGTCTCCATCTTTCCAACACTGTCCTCAACCTCCCTCAGATTTCATCCCCCAAAGCTTTAAACTCAGCCATTTCTTGCTCTCCCTTTTTCCCTATGCTCTCTTCCCTCGTTCTCTGCCTCCTGATCCCTCAACAGGTTCTTTCTTCTTTTCTTCAGTCTAAAAGATATGCAGATACACACACACTCCATTCCTGCAGAAGATTCTGGCCTCAAGTTCCCTACCCTCCTGCCCTCTCTGTGCCCCCTTTCACTCTTCTAACCTATTCATAGCCTTGCGTGTGGGTTGGCAGCTCACAAGGAAAGCAGTTAACAGGTGTGGGGCATCAAATGACTGGCAAATGAGCCAGAGCAGCCTCAGCCCTAGCGTGGGGGATTGAAGGGGCTCAGATTCATTGTCATGTGCTGGTATGCGAGCAGGCCAGCCAGGAGAAATGTCAAGGGGCCTAAACAGGATTGTCAAGCTAGCGTTGTAGGGAGATGATCAGGGGGCAGGCACATTATATATCTTTCCCTCCGCTGGGCTCCCTGCCCTAGCCCAAGTTCTGCTATTGAGTCCAGCAACTTTTCAAGTTGGAAATCATTATTAACAGTCATGAGTAGTCCAACAGTTCTAACATCACCCCCATGGAACATCCCATTGTATGCAAATAGACTTGTACCCCAAAGCCAGGAGACAGATGTTTGGTGGAGATATCCCTGATCTTGGGAGGTAAACACCACAACTCGCCTTATTCATGCTTAAGATTCTGCAAACCCTATAAATGAGGAATAACTATAGAGAGTAAGAACTCTCTCACAGTTTGAGATTATCTAATTACTACAAGTCTTGTGACTATTGGTTACATCACAGGAGGCTATCCAATGCCTTACTGAACTCTAGATTTTCTGTGTTCATAGCTCCTGACCTGCCAATCACCCTAACAGCCCTGTTAAAGAAAGCAAACGAGGGGAGTTGGGCCTGACTTGGGCATAAAGAAAGCCGAGCAGAAGCTAAGCTAGGAGATGACACAATCAAGATTAAAAAAAGACTTGGACGGGAACAATGTCCTGAATCTATCAAAATGGAGTTGGGGAAGAGTCCATATGAAACCCCAAGTTTAGGGGGGTTTATTTGTTTCGTAAGGGCAAGACACAGCTAGTTTAAGTGAAAAAGACTCAAATTTGGGGAGGGGAGGAATTAGGATTACAAACTCAATTCGAGTTAGCAATGTGGTGATGCTGCCAATAACCCTAATGTGACCCTCGGTTATATTTATAAAACCATACGTGATGATACAGTTGGTAGCAACTAAATAGGATTTCAAAAAGTCCAGAGAAAATAAGAGGCATTATCCAACGGACAGGCCTTGAGGAGGAAGATGGCTCAAAAGGGCTGGGAGGACTCTCAAAAAATGAAATTCTGACAAAATAATCATTAATGAGAAATTCATTGATCTGTCCCAAATCATACAGATGGTAGGAGAATCAGAACTTGCCAGTGTGCCCTCCCCTGTACCATGTTACCTCTTAATCCCTTTTCTTACTTTCCCCTCTTCTCTCCTCTCACCAAAGCCCAATATGGTGGAAAAGGTGAAGGAGGGAGCATGGAAAGAGATGGTCAAGGTTAAAAAGGATGACCATTCTATTCTATTTTATTCTATGGCCAGTTTCTGGCCACTAAGAGTCTTTCCATTTTTCATAACAGGGAAACTGAAGCCCAGAGAAGAAATGGACTTGTACAAGGTCACATTGCAAGTCAGTGGTAGTGATGGGTAATCCCAGGAGTCCCAGACCTCAGATCCTACTTTCTCTACAAATCCAAACAATACAAACTAGCAATCTACTGAACCCTAATCATACACCTTTCTGCTTCCCAAGGTTTAGACATTCTTCAGATAGCACCAGAATCAGAGAAGGCTCTGTCTCAGGCTCTGTCTCTTGTAACAAACTCAGCAGGGAGCCTGGAAGAGATTCCCTCATTCCCTCTTGAGGCATGTGTATGACAAAAATTCTCATGGTTTCCAAACTGTCCCCTTGCCTACTCCAGAGTCCTTAGAAATGAATGCAGGCAGACTTCAGAAAAACCTGGAAAGACTTATATGAACTGATGCTGAGTGAACAGCCACAGTGTGTGATGACTAACTTCAATGGACTTAGCTCTTCTTAGCAATGCAAGGACCTAAAACAACTCCGAAAAACTTGTAATGGAAAACGCTGTCCACATCCAGAGAAAGAAATATGGAGGCTGAATGCAGTTATTCAGTGTGGCTACTTCAGAATAGCAAGTATACTATTTTCTCTTTTTGTTTTGTTTTTTCTTTCTCGTGGTTCCTTCCATTCATTCTAATTCTTCTATACAACATGACTAATGTAAAAATGTTGAATAAAAATGTATAGAGAGAGCCTATATTGGATTGTGTGATGTTTTTTTTGGGGGGGGTGGGGAGAGGTGGAGAAAATTTAAAACTTATGAAAGTGAATGTTGAAAACTAAAAATAAATAAATTAATATTTAAAAAGAAAAGAAATGAATAGATGGGGAAAGAATAAAATAAACCTGTCTCTTACTGTCTCTATCACTTAGTTTCCTAATCTATAAAATGAGGCAGATAAACCAGAAAATGTGACATTCAAGGTCTAAATCCCTATTAAAACTCTAAAGTCCAGGGGTGGCTAGGTGGCGCAGTGAGCAGAGCACCAACCCTGGAGTCAGGAGGACCTGAGTTCAAACCCAGCCTCAGACACTTAACACAAAAACTAGGTGTGTGACCTTGGGCAAGTCACTTAACCCCAATTGCCCTCCAAAAAGCAAAAAAAAGAAAAAAAGGAAAATAACTCTAAAGTCCTATAATCCTAAATCCAAGAAAGAACATCATCACAATCTATGTTCTAAGACAACTCAGAATCCTTGTGATCTAGGGTTTTAGACTTCCTAGAAGGTTCCTTTCCTACTCCTCTATAGCCATTCATGTCAGCTGTATGCCTCCCATGTTCCTGTTCTACCCTGCCCTTCTATTCCCCACCCCACCCCCGACCCTCGCACAAGAACCCTTCCCATTTTCTTTCAATTTTGGAAACTTGGCTCTCCCCAGAAAGCACTGCATCACTGACCACCCTCCCCAATACTGGACATACCTTCTCTCATGCTTTCTAACACACCAGGTTGAAGGAGGAGTTGGTGGGTATCTTGTTCCTCACAGTCACTTGTAGACCCTTCTACCATAGTTATTCAGTGTGGCCTCTCCTTATTTGAGGTTCTCTCCACCCAGGTATCCCAGCCCACTATAGTGGTGCTTGTTATCTATTGGTTCCCAGAGAACCTTTCTTAAGGAATTCAGTATCTTACTCACTCTTCCCATTCATTCCAACTCTGGCCCAATACTTACAGATACCATTTTGCATGTTACCATCTCCTCAAATAATCTTGCTTCCCAGTTCATCAATATCTTCAAGTTCCATAATCTGCACCTTCATTCTATTTCAACCATAAGCGGGGATGGTCATGCTCTGTCTAGATGTTGTTTTCAGTTTGTTGAAGTTTTTTTGGAGATAATTGGGGTTAAGTGACTTGCCCAGGGTCACATAGCTAATAAGTATCTGAATTCAGATTTCAACTCAGATCCTCCAGATTCCAGGGCTGGTGGTCCATCCACTACACCACCTATCTGACCCTCATAGATCTTACATGATCTATCCATCACCCAAAAGTATTTATTTCTACAACACATAACTCTGAAATTTATCTCTTTTTTAAGCATTTATTAATTTCCTACCATGTGCTGGGATCTGTGCTAAGTGCTTTACAAATATCATCTCATTTGGCCCTCACAACCCTTTGAAGTAGATGCTATTATCATCCTCTTTTTACAGATGAGGAAATGATGTGGCATGGGTTAGGTGACTTGGCCAGGGTCACATAGCCAGTAAATATCTAAGGTCACATTTGAACTCAGGTCTTCCTGACTCCAGGCTTAGCTCCAACCACTGTCCATTTATCTGATCATAACCCTCTGTCTTTCCATTCCTCTCTGAGCCTCACCTCTCCTAACCATATTTTCATCCTCACCACAATCTCCAGGTCATTATTGTTGCTTTGTTCTTACTTTTTCTCCTTTCAAAATCTTGACCTTTATTTAACTATTTCGGTTTAATTTTTTTATTAGTTCAGTTAAGTTCATGCCTTCTAACCATGATCTGTTTTATTCCTATTATGCTATCTTTGAAACTCTCTTTCCCAGTCTTGGATTACTCCTACCATTGGTTGCATTACCTGTTGGCTGAATTTACCATAAATTTTTGTTATTCGATTTAAACTCACTAATGCACAAAAATTCTTTTGCTCCTCCCTGATTGACTCTATACACACCCCCACATTGGCTACTGTAAACCTCTTCTTTTTTTTTCTTTTTTAGCTTTAATAGGGCAATTGGGGTTAAGTGACTTGCCCAAGGCCACACAGATAGTTTTGTGTTAAGTGTCTGAGGCCAGATTTGAACTCAGATCCTCCTGACTCCAGGTCCAGTGCTCTATTCACTGTGCCACTTAGCCACCCCAGAAACCTCTTCTTAAGCCATATACACTACCCCCATCTCTATTCCTTCTCAACAGAGGACCTCACTCAATTTGTAGCTCATGACCTGTAAAAAGCACCTTCTCTTCCCTAATTCCTCACTTTGAATCATCCTAACATCACTGTACATTCTCTACTCCTTTGTTCTCCTCCTCCTTGAAGTCCCTTTACTTGTGCTCTTGAACACACCGCCCTCCCATCTCCCCTTTGATCATCCTTCTCTATATACTTTTCCTTATTCTCTGCCTTTTTTATTTATTATTGTTTTATATTTATAATATTTATAATTTATTATTAATTACAGCTCCTCAACACATCTGGCTTTTGTTTCCTTCTCGACTCATACTATACAACCCCCTTAGCCTGGGTCTTCATCACCTCTCATATGGACAATTGTAGTAGCCTCCAAACTGGACCACCTGTATGCCATGTCTCCCCTCTCTAATCCATCCTCTACTTAGCTGCTAAGATGATATTCCTAAAATGCAAGTCTTGGCCATGTCATTTTTTTATCAAGAAGCCCCAGCAGTTCCCCATTATCTCAAGGATAAAACACTCTCCTGTATGGCATTTAAATCTTTTCACAGCATATGTTGCCAGGATAATTACTCACTATTCCCCCAACATGATTTATAAACTGGCCTATTTGCTCTCCTCCATAGATGACATCATATTGCCCATCTCCCATGTCTTTACATAATTTCTCGCTTAGGCTTGAAATGCTCTCGTTCCTTACTTCTACCCCTTGAAACCCCCAGCTCTGTTCAAGGTTCAGCTCAAGCACCCCCTCCCTTCCAAGAGACCTTTCTTGATTTCTTGATTTGTTGGTGTCTCATTCCCCTTTCTGTGGTTTTTTTTTTTGTGTTAGATCTGTCCCTTTATAAGCCTCAGATCCCATGTCATACTATAAACTGACCAAGGTCTTGGGCACAAAAAACAGAATAGTTATAACAGTGATGAATCTGAGGATGAAAAGTAGAGTCCTTGATATCTTCTGAGTGTGGGACCTGGAGTAAAGAGCCGGGTCCAGGTCTATCAAACAACCAGTATTTTTTAAGTATCTACTATGTGTCAGACACTGTGCTAAGCGTTTGGGATACAATAAAATGCAAAACACAGTCCTCGCTCTCATGGAGCTCAGTCTAAGGAGGATGAAAACAACTATGTACAAACAAGATACATACAGGATAAATAAGAGGTAATCAACGGAGAGAGAGTTACAGTTGTAACTATAACACTCACAAGTGTGGGCAAGCCAATGAACATCTCTGAATCTATTTCCTTGGCTATAAAATATGTATAAAACCTACCTCCATCACAGAGTAGTTGTGAGAATAACACTGTATAGACCATAAAGTGCTAAATAAATGTGAACTATCATAATGATCATTTTTACTGTCCCCCAATTTATCAGGTGAGTCTCTTGCAGAGGTCACAGGACCCCAGCAGTCAGAGGTCATGGGACCCTTAATGGGTTCTTTATGCTAGGTCTGCACTCCAACTCAATATTGCCCTCTGGGCTACTTCCCAGACCCAGAATTGTGCTTTGAGGTGAAGCTTGAGCCAGTACTGAGTTCTATTCCTTTCTCTGAGTCAGGGAAGACCTAATAAGTTGGTGGAAGATTGACCAAAGTATGTGAAAGAAATTAATATGACTTTAGTTTCTTCCTATAGGTGTGCGTACGATATACACATTTTATGCATGCCTATAGGGGGCAAGGGTAATACTGAGAGACACTTTAGATATACACAAGATATCAGTACAGTAATAGTACTAGTTGGTTATATACTGGCAGAATTTTTTTTTTTTAATTTTCTTAATCAGAACCGGAACTAAGATGATTTCACTGGAACCTATTTCTTTTAGCCTGACCCACTTAAAGCACTGCCCCGCCCAATGACCTTCAAGAGATCTGTACATCTACTCATCTAATCCCAGTGGCTGCTACTGGTCTACACAGCCCTGGTCCATGCCAAAAAGAGGAAAAGAAACGGCTCTGCTATATGAGACTGGGGCTAGCTGATTGACCTTTCCTCTATCCAGGTGACCCCCTCCCCCGCCATAACTACATGTGCCATAACAACATCATGTTCCTAGAGTAGTGAGAGAACCATAGTCATCTGTCTGTCATTTGGATGCCAAAGTTACACCCTTGCTCTAGTCTTGTTCTATCCTGTACCAGGAGCAAGAGACCTGCTGGCTGGGACAAACAGGTTTTAACAGACAGACTCTTACTCTTCTTTTAGGCAGGATGAAATAATGGAAAAACCCTAGACTTTATTACTAGAAATCAAGAGACAGCTCCACCATTAATTTTTGTATCTGAGCATGACCTCAATTTCCTCATCCTGTCAAGTGGGAATAACAACATTTATTCAACTTATTTTCCAGGATTGTTACAAACATCAAATGAAACAATATATATGAAAAAGACATAAAAAATTAAAAGAACTACACAAATCTATAAAATGAGGATATTTTACCTAGTTTATGGTTCACAGAATTTGGAGCAAGAAGGTACCTCATAGATCATTTGGACCAGTGATTCTGATTTCTTGGTTCATAAACCCCTTCAGGGTTCTTGGTAGTCCAAGAGATTCATACTACAAAAACTTTGAGAGTACCTTAAGTGAAATGTAGTTGCTTAAGTGTTATTGGGCCTTTTTATGTAAGTGTTATTCATATTCAACAAAAACTTGTAAAATAAAGAAATTTCATTATGTTCTTGCAGATAATAGCAAGCATGAAATCTTGTTACAGATCACTTCTTATAGAATGTCCCACATAAAATATTTTTAACCATTTTATATTTAGTCTTGGAATTTTATATTTGGAATTTTTATAATTTCAGGTAAAATGAAATTTTTTATTTTATAATGAAAATTTTAATTTGGAGTTTTTTTGGACACTATAGTTATTTTAATCATTTAATGAATAAATCTAAAAGAATATTACCTTGGGGGTTCATGTTTTGCTGTTGTTGTTGAATGGGGTTTGAGGAACAAAAAATATTGGGAATCACTGATCTAGACCATTCCCCTCATTTTACAAATGAGATAACTGAAACCCAGAAAAGTAAGTTAGCTTATCCAAGGTCAACCAGACAGTCATTTGAAGAATGGGGATTCCATTCCTGTGTATCTCTTTCTTTCTTTCTTTTTTTTTTTTTTTAAAGCAATTGGGGTTAAGTAACTTGCCCAAGGTTACACGGCTAGGTTTTTTTTTTTGTTCCTATGGATTAAGTGTCAGAGGCCGGCTCCGAACTCAGGGCCTTCTGATTCCAGGGCCGGCGCTCTATTCACTGCGCCACCTAGCTGCCCCCTGTGTATCTCTTTCTACTACCCTCACTACTAGTGGTCTGTAGTAAATATAATACATTTTTAAAAAAATTACTGATGTCAAAACCCAAAGAACTCTCGCATTTTCGTTGCCGTGGAGTATCCTCCCGTAATCTCCTTTACAAATGGGCTCTGTGGCCTAGCGCCCCCTTCCCCCGAGCCAGGTCACCGGTGATCGTCCGCCGCAGCCCACTGCCTGACAGGGGCTGCTCGGGAGCCGCCACTAATGTTTACATCATCATAAGAAGAACAAGCAATATGGCAGCAATCCCGTCCAGCGGTTCACTTGTAGCAACCCATGACTATTACCGAAGGCGTCTGGGTTCCACCTCCAGCAACAGCTCCTGTGGAAGTGCTGAGTATTCTGGGGAAGTGATCCCCCACCATCCTGGTCTTCCTAAATCAGACCCAGGCCACTGGTGGGCAAGCTTCTTCTTCGGCAAGTCGAGTCATCCATTCATGACAACTGTATTGGAATCCCCAGAGCACTCAGGAACTTTCCATGGCACGATCACCTATGACCTGGCTCAGGAGGCCATGAGGAAGCGGCATGTCAGCGAGCCCAGCAAGACCAGCACTGGGCCTTCTGCATGAGCAGCAGCACCCTCCTTGCTGCTCACCCCGCTTCTGAAGTATGCTAGGCATCAGAGCCCATTTCCCCCTCCCCTCCCTTCCCTTCCCTTCCCTCTCCCACCTATTCCTTTAGAATAGATAGGCTGCATAAGTATAGAAGTAGTTGTAGGGTGTGTGGTTTGTTTTTTTTTTAAGGAAAACAAAAGCAAAACACCAAAAAAAAAAAAAACCAAGTAAAGGAAACCACACTGCTATTTTGGTTTTTTACTATCTGAATCACCTATGTGCTTTTTGGCAGCCTCAGTAACCTGTTGACTTTGTACTCAACTGAAACTAATAAACTTTGAGCAGCCTTTAAAAAAAAAGAAAAGAAATTACTGATGTCATCACTTCATACTTCTATTATTTCCTAGGTTTCCTTATGAGGGAAAAATAAATTCCCATCATACCACAAAAAGGGGAAACTGAGACAGAGTAGAAGGAAATATCTATTGGTCATAAGACAAATGACATGAAAAACTGTGATTTTTGAAACTGTATTCCTGTACCCCTAGTCTATAATGGTCCTTCCACTTCTTTGTTCCATAGACCTACTTCAAAATTCTGCTAAAACTTACTCCACTAAGACAATTTCCCTAACTAATTTTTTTTCTAATGATCATATTCCCTCTAGCAACATCCAGTACTTATATACATGAGAGCCCCTTCCCATTTTGAAAGAAAACTATTAAGTCTTTGTACCCTCCATAGTTCCTAGCACACAGGAGATACTCAATGTTTGTTGAATGAGCTCAGTTTTCTAAATTCCAAATTATAAGGTGTTAATAAGTAAATTTAGTATCTATTACAACTTCCATGATTCAGTTACTCTTTGAGTTGAAGAAACTAGTAAAAATGAGATTCATTCCTTATTATTGGGATGAAATATCCCAATTCCAGGGGGAGTTGTGACCCCAGTCCAGCGGGGCTTGGCTGAAGGAGTAGGAGAGGGGCAGACCTAGGGTCAGCAGATGACACAGTTGAACCTTTTTGAAACACCCCTTTCCCACTTCCTGCACTGACTTACTAGCTGTGTGACTGCAGGCAAGTCACTTAGCTCTTTGGACCTCAGTTCTCCCTTCTGTAAAAATAACAGAACCTACCTCACAAGGTTATTGCAAGGACCAAATGAAATAACACACGTAAAATGCTTTGTAAATGTTGAACTCTTATATAAATGTGTCAATGATGGTGTTGTTGATGATTATGATATAAATTTAAGAGATTTAACTGTCCTCTAGAATCTGAGACCCTCAAATTATATGCCAATGGGACAGAGCTTACGGTGTAAACCTCTCGGTCTTAACCTCTCTTAATTTTTCTTTCAGCATCACAGCAGACCATGCTCTACCTTATCCCAATATTCTTTGGCTCTACCATCATGCCATGGTCCCAACCCCACATACTACTTCCACCTATTAGAAAAAGATATTCTCCTGTAATCCCATCCTTTATTATCAGTGGCCCACCACCATTTTAGTTTCCATCTTTTGGGTATTAGGGCCTCTATTCCCTGGTTCCAAAACCCTTCTCAATCAGTCTCTCTGGAATTTCCCACCTACAAAAAGGTGACATTAGACTCTGGTGTCCAACCTCTACCATTCTTGGTTCTTATTCCTACCCATTATCACTAACTTACCCAGAACTTGACGAGGAAGAAGGCATTTGAGGGTCCTCGTTCAAAGAGCTCTTTGAGTCCTCCCTTCTTATCAGGGAATTTGTCATAGATCTGGTGGATGTCCACCGCTTCGAGGTAGGGGTCACTGTAGCTGGGATTGGACTGGCCAATGTGTACAAATAGGTGCTTGTTATACTGTGAAGAAAACGGTGGGATCAGAAGTGAGACAGGGAGGCAACTACAAGGCTTCAATGTGTAATCCAAAGAGCCCTGACCTGGAAACTGAGGTCTAACCAGTTGTGCAATCTTTGCCCAGGTACATGCCTTCTCAGAACCTCATTCCATATGAGGGGCTAGATCAGACCATCTCTAACATTCCTCTTACATTCTGCTCATCTAGGTAGGCCAATAATTAACACTTAGATAGTACTTTAAAATTTGCAAAACATTTTATATCTCTATATACACATTTTTATTGTTCAGCAGGTTTCAGTTGTGTCCAACTCTTTACAAGCCCACTGGGATTTTCTTGGCAAAGATACTGGAGTGGTTTTCCATTTCCTTCTTCAGGTCATTTTACAGATGAGGAAATGAGGCAAACAGGGTTAAGTGACTTGCCCAGGGCCACACAGCTAATAAGTGTCTGAGGCCAGATTTGAACTCAGGAAGATTCCTGATTCCAGGCCTGGCACTCTATCCATTGCACCACCTAGCTGCCCCATATATATACACACATACATATTTATTTTATTTGAGTCTTACAACAACCCTGTGAGGCAGGTCCTATTATTATCTCCACTTTACAGATAAAGGAACTGCAGCTCAAAAAAGATAAATAACTTGGTCCAGGGTCACACAACCATTAAGTGTGCCAGAGGCAGAATTTACTAATAATAGCTGGCAGGTATATAATGCTTTAAGGTTTGAAAAGTATTTCTCATGCATTACATCATGTGAGACTCACAACAGTCCAGGAAGGCGGGTGCCATTACTGTCCCCATTTTGGAGATGAGGAGACTGGGGCATAGAAAGGTGACACGACTGGCTGAGGGTCATACAGCTAGCAAGCATCAGAGGTGAGATTCCAAGCCAGCTCCTGTCGCCCCTGAGTCAAGAGCTTTGCCCACTACTCTATGTTGCTGCCCTTGCTTCCTCCCAGCACTGTCTGTGACCTTTAAAGGGAGGAATGTCTGTCATATCCCCATATGAGGAAGCTCTGCCTAGTCTATCTCTCTCTTATTTGTCAACTGGCGAAGGAGGTTGGGAGATCTTGCATAGTAAAAAGGGATAGGAGGCAAGGAGGTTGAGTTGGGGTGGTAATGAATTACTCTTTTCCTGTTTTATTTTGAACATATGTTCACATCTACCCAAATCCACTCCAAAGGGGTAAGCAATGAATTAATTTGAGAAATTATTTAAATCCAGTTTGGGAAGAGGTCAGAGACAGCCTTTGGTGTCTGTCTTCCTCTTCAGTAGGATGTTGAATTAAGGCAGTGTGGAATGAAGGAGGGAGAGTGAAAGAAGCCTGGAGAGATAGGGAAGGAAGATAGCCCAATTAAATTAAAATAAACCCAGGGATGGAAAGATGAAACCCCATCTGAAAATTTTTGAATGAACTCTATATGTTCATCAAAAGACAAAGTCAAAGAAAGGGAGAAGCAGGAACACAGAGAAGAAGAGAAAGGGAAAATGAGAGGGAAGAGGGAAAAACTAGAAAGGAAATGAGAGAGAGCCAAGAAAGAGAGGGCTTTCCTCAAGGGTGGGGGGGAGAGGAGAGAAGAGAAGGAAGAAGATGAAGGAGAGTAATGAGAAGGGAGAACAGGGGAGAAACAGAGACTAGAAAAGAGATAGAGAGAAGAGAGATATGTGGGGAAAGATTAAGAAAGAAACAGAAAAAGCTCAGAGGAGAGAGGAAGAAGGGACATGTGGGATTAGGAAGAGTAGAGTCACCTAGACAGGGAGGGAAGGATGCCCAGACTCACAAGCATAAGGCCAGGGGGTCAGGGCCTACCGTGTCTGGATCTTGTTGCTGCTCCAAGAAGGCAGAGAACTCCAACATCCAGAGCTTGGAGCTGGCCACACTTCGGCCTTGCCATGGAGGAGTCGATGGTGACAGGGTGGACCCAGCAGGAGATTCAAACCCTGAATACGGGGGGGAGAAGCCAATGGGGACCAGAGCAGTCCCTCCTCACACACACACCCACTAAGGAAGCCTCATGTCCCCTTCGGAAACAGTGGCATGGTAAGGTAGTAAGTAAAAGCTCTAGTATAAGTCTCTGAAGGGCAGGGTTTGTGACTAGTAAATAATATACCAAGAAACATCTAGTTGTGTTAGACCAAATCAGTATCATTTGATACCAAAGGAGTTCTGGAATGGGGACAGGAATACCTTTTCCTAAATCTGCCACAGATTTACTGGAATTCCTTAATCCCTTGTTCCAAATCTCTGTGCCTCAGTTTACCCTGTCTTATAACTCCAGATGTAGAAAGGAAAAGGTATGATATGGTAGGTATGGGAAATAGTGGAGAGGGTTCCGAGTGTTCTGGACACAAAGATATCCAATAACAGGAGGAGGTGATTCATATACCCAAAATTGAGGAGGAAAGCACAGGGCCAAAGAGGGAGAGGCGGGCCAGGGAGCCAGTGGCAGGGATCCAGTCTCCTGATCACCCAGAACTGCTAGGTCAATGGGTCTCCTCCTCTCTCTTTGGATTTTTACTGTACCCATCCAAGCTGTACTAGGTTCTGAGCTGGGAAATACTATTAATCCCCAAAAGGCAGAGTAGCCTGACAGGAGAGCAAAGACTTATACAAAGTCGTTGCCAAAACCCTGGGAAAATCCAGGGTCAATCATGTCTCAGAATATCAGGGGTCATCCCAACCTGCAAAAAGATGGAGGGTAAGAAAGAGTGTCTTGTCCTACTGCCTAGGATGACAGAAGATTCTGCCCACTCTACCCCCTTCCTACCCCATACCACGTAATAGCGACATGGATGGAGAAGTCACCTGGAAGAGGTAAGAAGGGGACCATATGATTGGTTCACACAGCTGAAAGAACCTGGTTACAATGGCATCTGCCTAACCCTAGTAGGGTTACTGCCTTAGTACTGACACCACTTTTCTTCCAGACCCTTCCTGCTGGTAAAGGCTGGGGATCTCTTAGGTTTTCTGAATTATGGGGAAAGGGGTCCACAGGAGATGAAGCTGAGCAGAGGGAATGGGACACAAAGGGCAAAGTTGTGCAAAGAGGTCAGGCATACAAGTGGCATGAATTTGGTATGCAAAGGAAGCCAGACATTCCAGCCAACCCAAAAGCATTTGAGCTGAGCCTGAAGGAGCCAGGCATGCTAGCTGTATGTCCATTCACTGGGTAAAGAGTTTGGTGGTTGATGTCACCAAAGATAGAGAGTGTGAAAATAGGCATGCCAGTGGGGTTAGACATGCATGTGGGTTTCATGTGCTTGCTGCCATAAGGTAGGCTAAGTCATGGGATGTGCAAACTGAGTATGCAGTGAGTAGGAGGCAAGAAAAGAGTACACACATTGGGGTTTCAGGTAGGCATGTTATGCCTTGAGCCCAGAGCATGGGATTTGGGGGAGGATGCCATGCAAGGGAGCCATGCAGTGCTGACCCACCTGGCAGAGGGAGCGGAGGCTGAACAGCATAGGTTTGTTGAGAGAAAGGTTTCACACTGCAGGAAACATGGGAGAGAGACTGTCAGCTGAGCTTTGATTGGAATTGGATACCCTCAATAGGAAAGGTCCTGGGGCCCAAGCCTGTCTGCACCTCCCACCCAACTCTTTCCTCTCAGTTTTTACATCTGATCCATAAAGGGAATGTTTCCATTGCTGAAGAAGGTAAAGCTCTGATGAATGTGTTGCATAGACATCAAGCTTCCAGCTCCAGGCAATCCTCTCGGGGTTCTGGGCCCAGGGAATCTGATTTAATTACTGCTTTAGTAATGTATTAACAACTGAGACCCAGTCACTGAAGTAAAGCTATAGAGAGTTCAAACTACCAATATCCAAACATTAGCTGTCCTGGAAAAGCTGCGCTCAGACCTCTGTCTACCTTAGAATCCAGTCCTGTTGTCCATAGCATAATTCAGAATCTGGAAGCTGATGAGAGGACAGGTCTTGTAGGTACAATATACACTGAAGGATTATGAAGAGGGGAAACAAGAGCAGAGCTCAGGACATACTCACTCATGGGAAGTTCCGGCTTGGCCTGGCAAAGTTCCTTGCCAAAACTGAAAAAGGCAAGAAACAGAGTCAATACAGCTCTAGCTCCCAAATAGGACCATGGCTGAAAGCAGAAGAAATGGAGACAGGGCCCTGGGTTGGAAAGTGAAAGTTTGAACCTGAAATGTGTGCCATAAAGGCCCAGAGCAATGGGAAATTTGGAAGAAAGGAGAGCAAAAGAAAGAGGAATGAGAGAATGTAAAGGAGAGGCTAGTAGAAAGACTAGCAAATAAGTGGCAGGAGCTAGTCAGGGTAGAGTTCAATCATGTATTTAGTTCATAAGAATGGAAGCTGTGGGTTTATTCTTCAGAATCCCTTGAAAATCTACACTAGGGCTGTGTGTGCACTGAGGCCCTGTTCTACCTGTTTTCAAAAGGAGTATAAGGAGAGAATGTTGGGTGGGGGATTGGAGAGTGACAGGCAATGGAGAGAAATTATGGGTTATGGCTGTGTCTGTGGATCCCTGTTTAGTTTCCCCCTTAGCCATGATCAAAACCTGGGCTGTCCTGTGCTTGGATGGGACCAGGAAGATGAGAAAGCGAGGGGTGGCTTAACCCTTTACTGTAGTTTGTCCACTTACCCCTGAGACTGCTGGATAGGTTGGTCCCCGGGTAAGGGCCATTTTATTATGGAAGGCTGTAGCAGAGATGATCTGAGCGGATGACATGGTCGCCATATTCTGCAGGGCTTTGTCCTTAGCTGCCTGGTCCTGAGGGGAAACAGAAAGGGCTAATACAACAGCGATCTTGGTGTAACAGGAGAACAGAGAGGGATAGGGCACATGTGTATAGAGGAGTCAGAGAGGAAAAGATTAACAAGGGAAGAAGGCGGCAGACCCCTGCCCTTGTGAAAAGAGCGCCTACACTGAAGTCAGGAGATCTATATTCTAGACCCAAGACTCAGCCATCAATTAACTCTGTGACTGTGGACAAGAGGTTTGAATTTCATTTTCATATAAAAATACCCACCACGGCCACCCCACAGGGATTTCATAAGGATCAAATAAGACAGAGTACTGAGCAGCAGGAAGGGCACTGGATTTGGAATTGGAGGTCTTTTAGTTAAGTCACTTATCTCTTGGGTATGCATTTTCTCATCTCTAAAATGAAGTTGGATTAGATAACCTCCAAGGCCCCTTCTAGCTCTTAATTACAGATCTTACACAGGAAAGGGCTTTGAAAAGTTAAAATTGGAATGTAAATGTATAGCATTAATAAGCTCAATAAACTTAGTCCATTCCATCCTAGGGGAATATTGAGAAGACACCTGTTCCTCCTTAGATACCTAGATAAGTGTCAGCCTCGGGCAGATATGTCTTAGTTAAAACTATCATTTCTGAAGCCTTCCTGGACTGTCTTGATTAATGATGGTATCCAGCAGCCACACTCTGAGCCAGGGACTTTCCTGACTCAAAATGTATGTATAGAATGTTGTTGTTCAATCGTTTTCAGTCATGTCATGACCTAATTGGTGGTATTCTTGGCAAAGATACTGGAGTAGTTTGCCCCTTTCCAACTGCAGATTATATAGATGAGGAAAAACTTAGGCAAACAGGCTTGAGTGACTTGCCCAGGGTCACTCAGTAAGTCCCTGAGGCCAGGTTTGAACTCAGGTGTTCTTGGCCTTTGGCTCTATCCACTGTACCACCCATAGAATATCAACACATTACTCTGCCATCTGTATGTCCTCAACTTCTAACCTCTAAACCATTCTGTTAAGTGCCCAACATAGGGTGAATACAAGTGCTTAGTAAAGGAATTTTTGTGATGACGAGAATAGATAGCATATAATGCTTTAAGGTTTATAAAGGACTTTACACATATTATCTCATTTTATCCTTACAAGAACCCTGGGGGAAAGTGCTATTTTTGCACTCCCATTTTACAGAGAAAGGTTAAGTGACTTGCCCTGGGGTCGAATCAAATCTGAACTCATTCTTCCTGACTCCAGGCTTGGGGCCTCTATCTGTTGTACCACCTAGTGCCTACCTCAGCACCAATCATCTGTTCTGTGAACCGTAGTTGTGCTGCCCTGAGCCTCTAACAAAGAGTCTGTATTAACCAAAGGAAGAAGGAATGATCAAATCATGAGGATGATGATGGCTAACATTTATCCAGCACCTACTATGTGCCAGGCACAATGCTAAGTGCTCTACCATTATTATTACATCTGATCCTTACAACAAACCTGCGAGGTACATTATTATCCCCATTTTACAGATGAGGAAACTAAGGCAGAGACTTAGTGTCACACAGGGTCACACAGCTAGTAAGTAAGTATCCAAGGTCAAACTTGAATCAGGTTGTCCTGATCCTAAGCCCAGCACTCTATGCACTGTACCACCAAGATGCTGTCTGGTTGGGCTAAATTAGGGGTTAGCACTGCATGCCTACTAATGGTGGCAGGGGAGATGATTTAGAGATCAGACACTAGGCAAAATTGTGAAGCCAGTGCCCTCCCTGGTAAAATAAGAGTTGGAGGGGTGGCTAGGTGGTGCAGTGAGTAGAGCGTCGGCCCTGGAGTCAGAAGGACCTGAGTTCGGATCCGACCTCAGACACTTAACGCACACAAACAAACAAACAAACAAAAAAAAAACCTAGCCATGTAACCTTGGGCAAGTTACTTAACCCCAATTGCCCTCCAAAAAGGCAAAAAAAAAAAAGAGTTGGAGAAAATGACCTCTCTGATAACATCCAGCTCCATATCTTATACCCTTCCCCCCCCTTTCAGAGCCCCTCTCCCCACTCCTGACAGGCTCTCTGAATCCTTCTTCCATCCCTTTCTCAATCTCAGCTGACTATATACTAAACCCTAATGTTAACTGATTAGACTTTAAGTTAAATAAAAATGGACCTTTCCCAGGGATATCTGCATTTTAAAGACTTCACATGCCACCTCTAAATCAAACCAATACAATCCTACAAAGGGAAATAAAACAAAGAAGTAGGAAGGGGGTGTGAAGAAGGCTCTTAAATGTTTGTTGAGTTGAACTGAATCTCATTCTGAGTGACCTGGTTGTCAGATTGAACCCAAACTTCTCCCTGGAGCAGGGGACTTGATGCCATCAGCTGGACAGGGAGGCAGGGAGGGAGAGGTGTCTCAGATGGAGGAAAGAAAGGGATGTGCACAGTGGGGAAAGACACCCAGGCACTGGACTGCAGCATACACAAAGAACAAAGAACAATACATGGAGGCAAAAGATTGACTACACAGTGTGGCCCAAGCAGATTCACACTCACTTTTATGGCTCTGGAGATAACACAGGAGCAATTGTTCTCCATGATAAATACCCTGCTGTGGTCTCCAGCCCAGCAGCTGGTTGACTGGGGATTTGAACACAGAATGAGAGAGGCCAGTAAGGGGCAGGCTTAGGCAAGAGGAAAGCCCAAGGCAAACAGGGTTCAGGTTGTGGCCTGGGGTGGTGGGAGCTCCATGCACACATGCTGTGGCTGGAGGGCTGGCAGCT
The DNA here is from genome assembly GCA_011680675.1 of Gymnobelideus leadbeateri. Lineage (NCBI taxonomy): Eukaryota > Metazoa > Chordata > Mammalia > Diprotodontia > Petauridae > Gymnobelideus > Gymnobelideus leadbeateri. Next base: position 626,220 of record WOXC01010640.1, on the reverse strand, counting down.
GCAGCCTCTCCAGCTGTCTCTTAAAGGTGCCTCTGCTATGGCTGCTTGGGGGGAAGGACAGTAAATAAGCAGTGCTGAAGGGAGCAGAGCTGGAGGGGACTGGCTGGCTGTCCCTCCCAAGATACTGGTAGAGGCCTGGGGTTCTGACTCTTCACTCTGACTCAGATGTCTGGCTCCCAACAGAAGAGCAAGATGTACTTTCCCAACATAGAGTGGTCATATAACCTGGTTCTTTCAGGAACCTGGATGGACTTGCAAAGAATCACTAACAGCTGCTCCTGAAAGGCTACCAGAATGTTGGAGGAAACTTCTTATTCAAGAGACCAGAGGGCCACTATGGGTGTTTATTTGGCACTGTTGCCATCTTTCTCTGTTCTTTCTCACTTTCTACTAGTAACATCACAAAAGAGACTCAAGATGATTCAGTTTCAAGAACTTTTGGGTTTATAAAGCAGAGAAGGAAGGAAGAGAGATTTTCCCTTGATGGGTAGTGAATGGAGCTGTTTGCCCTCAGGGTCCCTACCCCTCTTGCTGCTAGGGGAGGCAGAAACATCCTGGGAACTGCTTTACCTTTAACTTGGCTTGGATCTCCCGAGCTTTACGACGGGCGAGCACCTGGATGTGGCTAGATACCTGCAAGAGAGAAAAGAATACATTTAAGTTCTTGGGGCACTGAGGCCCCTTGATTACCTTCTGTCTGTCTCCTTATGCCCCCTGGCCTTGCCATCATCTCAACATTTAAACCTGACTTAATAAGTTAGACCAGGTGGTTCAGCAACACTTCAGAAGGGTCATGCCAGGGTCTATTCTGGTAGATAGATGAGACACAGGCCAGCTGCTACTGGCTACTCTTCCTAGTTCTGCTGCTTGCTACCTGACTTTGGACAACTTGCTTTCTCTCCGGGCTTCTATTTTCTTACATGTAAAATAATGTGATCAGAACCCTAAATACTTTGATCCCGGGGGCTCTCGGTTTTGGAGGGGAGTCCTTGCTCTTGCAGAGATATGGGGCATTATTATCATAAAGGACAGGGCAGTAACCAACTCCCGGCCCACAGAAAACCATGTTCACTTAAGCATTTTTGACAAATATGCCAACCCTTAAACTGGCACCATCACCAAAGGTCATAGGAAGACATTTTCTTTCCTTTGAGGAAGCCTGTAGGTTGTGAGATACTGGCTTCTTGTTGTTAACCATTCCATAGCACTCACCTGCTTCCTAGTTCTAGTTTTCCCAGTCCGGAGCTTAATATAACGAGCAATCAGCTCATTACGGCCTGCAGAGACAAAAGACAGAGACAAAAAGACAGTCAAGGAGGAAGGAGGAAAGGGACAGAGGACAGGAATAAGGAAAGCCAGAAGGGCTGAGTCCTGGCAGCTTGGTGTTAGATCATGACGATGGGGCCCAAAAATGAAAGAATCAACAGGGTCAGACTGCCTCCTGGGACTGAGGTCCTTTCCTGGGAAAACTCACACTTGTTCAATGCATTCATTCAGTCATCTTAGCACCTTATTCACATAGGCAACATTTACATGTCCAATGAGCAAGGTGCTAAAAGAGGAGACAGAAATGAACTAGAAAAGGTCCCTGCCTGGAAGGAACTTATAACCAAATTACAAGAGTAAGACTAGCAGTCTCTCTCTCTCCAGTTGTTCAGTTCTTCTCCATCTCCTTAATTAAATAATTACAGAAATTGCAACTCTTCCAAGAAACTTTCCAGGACAAATAGGAGGGGGAAATACTGATTTTTCTCTTGGATTTATGCCATCATTCTTCCTTTAGCATATAATATATGCTATACCATAAGTCTAAAGTGAACTGATTTAATAAGATTTCTCAAAATCAGTGTTTTCTGTCATCCTTTCCTGGAGGAGTCTGCAATCCAGTTGAAGGTAAAAGACAAGACACACATGTGTAAAGTGAACTAGCAATACAGGGTGGGATATGAGTGCCAACAATAAGAACACAGGGAGAGTTCAGAAGAGGAAGAAGATCATTGTGTGTTTGAGTGACTAAGGAAGGGTTTATGGAAAAGGTGGTGGGGTCCAGGGAAAAGTGGTGTGTTGTAGTAGATAAAAGGGTCAGGAGATCTGGGTTTCAATCTTATTTCAAAGGCTTAAATGCAAACTGGATTTAAGATCATGGAAAAGTCACTTAACCTTTAAGAGACTCACTTGCTTCATCTATAAAATAGGGATAATAATTTACTGCCTCCTTCACAGAACCGAGGAAAAGAAAACACTTTACAAACCTTAACATCAATCTGGCCCTATGATTTTACTGGTGTAGAGAACTTCTGATGAGGAAATCCTTGACCAATATAGCTCAGGAATTGTTTGGCAACTTACAGCTTTAGAGATTTGCCCTAGAGCAGTGAGAGGTTAAGTGAATTGAATCATGGCCTTCCTGATTCCTAACCAGAGGTATCCTTTGGACTATACTGCTTCTCTACCTGAATGTGAATTATTATACAGGGGATGCTTTTTGGACGATGTAGGCCTAGAGTTGTATCTTGAAATCTAGGTAGAAATTAAATACACCACCAATTGTCCAGCAATTCTACCCTTCTCCCAACCTCCAAATCCAAGCCCCAGGAGAATCACCCAGAGCCCTAAGGATTGCCCATATTTTTGGCATATAGGCAGACACACATGATAATAACAGCTAGCATTTCTATAGTGCTTTAAGGTTTGCCAAGAGTTTGATAGATATTATGTCATTTGGTCCTCAAAAACAAACATGGGAGGTATGTGCTATTATGACTCTTATTTCACAGATAAGTGAGGCAGACAAAAGTTTAGCGCTCACAGTCACATCACACAGGTGTCTGAGGTGTCTGAGGTCATATTGGAACTCTGGTTTTCCTGACTCCACGTCCAGCACTCTATCCACCACACCACCAATGATAGAGTTACACACAAAATCTTACATGGCAAGCTGACCAAATCTGCAAATGACCTGAAGCTAAGAGAAACAGTCAGACAAGACAACAAAAGAGATATGAAATATGCACCAGAGCTATCTATCCAGACACAGAGATATACAGAGACAAAGTTTAGACCGGGGCTTCTTAAACTTTTTCCACTCCCAACATTGGGTGGCCTGAGGGCATACATAGTGCAAAGTGGCTTTGTTTTCAGAACCAAGGCTGTGGTGAAGTTGCCTGATGTAATTTAGGCAAGCAGAAATACCTTGGATTCTTTACAGGTTTGATTTTAAATTAATTTTTGGACATTGCACATTCAGAAACCTTTTATTGTTGCCAAATTTTTCACAATCCCATATGGGGTCGTGACCCACAGTTTAAGAAGCACCATTCTAAACTACATTGTTAATTAAATATTATATATGTATTCCTGTTTCTCCAATTTATATATTTCTTACTAATAGTAGCTAGCTTTAATCTGGTTTTAAGGTTTGCAGAATGCTTTACTAATGTTATCTCATTTTATTCTCACAAAAAGTCTGGGAGGTAGGTTCTATGATAATCTTTATTTTACAGATGAAGAATCTAAGGCAGATAGAGGTTAAGTGACTTGCCCAAGGTCACACAGCTAGTAAGTGTCTAGGGTTGGGTTTAAATTTCTGATTCCAAGTCCAGTACACTATCCAGAGCCACCTAGATTCCTCTTGAGAGTGAGAACAATGTCACATATTTATTTTATATCCCCTACAGTCACTACTAGCACAGAACTAGGCACACAGTGAATGCCCAAAAAACCTGGAAGAACTGGAAAAAAAAATAGAAAGCTAAGACTACAGAATCAAGATTTTTTTTTTGGAGGGGGGAAGGTAAGGCAATTGGGGTTAAGTAACTTGCCCAAGGTCGCACAGCTAGTAAGTGTCAAGTATCTGAGATCACATTTGAACTCAGGTCCTCCTGACTCCAGGGCCAGTGCTCTATTCATTGCACCACCTAGCTGCCTCCAGAATCAAGATTTTAAAAGAGCTGAAAATCCTATAACCAAACCTAATCAATTGAGACTTAGTAGGGATAAATGTAAAGTCTTACATTTGCATTTAAAAATAAAAATCAACTTCACAAGTACAGTATGTAAGAGGCATGGCCGGACTACAGTTTATAAACAAAAAAAACCTGGAACTTTGATGGATTTCAAATTCAACATGAAGCAATAGTCTGAAACAACAGCCAAAAAAGCTAATGTGAGCTTAAGTTGCATTAATTTATAAGCATATTGGCCAACACAAGTTAAGGAGCCTTATAGTTAGCCTTATACTTAGCCTTATCTCAACTGATATTTTCACTTGTGGGGGCCTCATTTTAGAAAGAACATTGACAATCTAAAGCACAAAAGAAAAGAATGACCAAGATGATAGGGAAGAATGGAAACCACTCAATAAAAGGAATCAACCAAAGGAATGCAGAAATCCTGAGGAAAGGCAGTGTTAAGACTCTATAATGCACCCAGCAAAAGAAAAAACTACCCTCTATTTATGAAGAATATCACGAATCCCCTTACAAAGGAGAGAAAGGGACTCCTAGTAAGCAGGACTGGCACAGATGGTTTGTTAGCTATTCTAGGCATGTTGCTGGCTCGAAAATGCTTATCCTCCAAAGTTCACAAGGTCCTCTCTCTGGAGAGAAAGAGACAGACAGACAGACAGACAGACAGTCTGAGGCTCTTCTCCCCCTCAAGCAATTCTTTCTCTGGTTCCTGGCTGGAATGGCTCTCTGCTCTACTGCCAGACAATCAGATACCTGGGTTTCTAAAGTATCCACAGGGCATAACCAAGTCTTCTCAATCAATCTGAATATACTTCTTGTAAAATGTCCCTCCATTTCGTCCAATCACTTTTAAAGGTCTTCTAAATTGGTTGAGCCATTTTTAAACCTAATCTAAAAACTGAATAGTTGATTCATTTGTGATGCTTAGGTTCTGCTCAAATCTAGTTCACACCTCTTTGATTGCTTGACTCAGTGGAAGTACGTTCATATGTGCACATGTTGTCAGTTAATTTAAGTGGGATGGGGAGGGGAAGGTGATTTGACACACAACCCCAAGCTTACAATAGAATAATAGGATTGAGCTGGAATAAATTTTAAGAGATTATCTGATAGTCCAACTCCCCCATTTCACAGATGAGGAGGCTGAGACCCCAAGAGATTCAACAGCTTGATCAAAGATGATCCTTATCTATAAAATGGGGATACTTATAGCACCTATCCTTCAGGGTTGTTGTGAGGATCAAATGAGATCATACTTGTAAAGAGTTTAACACAGTGCATATAGTAGGTAAATATTTCCATTTTTCTTCCTTTTTCCCTCTTTTCCTTCCTTCTTTCCCCCTTCCTTCCTCTTCCTTCCTTCCTTCCTTCCTTTCTTCCTTCCTTCCTTCCTTCCTTCCTTCCCTTCATGCTCCCGGCCCTCTTTGAACTTTGCCCTCAACCTCCTGAACCTCCTATGAAATCCTGTAATCCCAGCATTGTCAGTATTGCTTCTATACAACAAGGAAAAGAGAGCAGATGGGAAGTAGGGAAAAGATTGGGGGGGTAAGGAAAATATACAGCAGGTTCTTTGTCTCCTGGAACCTCCTCTTGCTATCCCCCTCCAGAGCCCTCAGATCCCTGACACATAGGTGGTTAATATAACAACCTTTCTTCACAATAATCCTGGGAGACTAATAAAAGTATTATTATCCCCATCTCATTAATGAGGAAACTGAAACTCAGAATGGCTGCAGGATATGGTTATACTAGAAAATGGTTGGAGCTAGCAAATGTTAGCTGCAGTATTTGAACCCCAGATCCCTCAATTCTGAGTCGAGGTCTTTCCACTATACCACACTGTGTCTCACCCCATCATATAAAAGCATGCATTCCTCCAAGCCCTCTCCATGACCCTCACACCAAACTGGGTAGACTCATAATACTGACTCCATGGTAGCACATATAACTTGGCTACTCCCAAGTCATCTCTAATTGTGAAGACAGAATAAATTCATTTCAATCCATTTGTCTTCTAGAATTGGAAGAGCTCTTGTCTCACAATGATCTGGTCAGTTCTAGAGAGGTCATGCCAGCCCTGGACAAAGGGCCAACATTGGAAGACGGGAGAGGAGCCAAATTGAACAGGGAACCAAGGTTGGCTCAGTTGTACCTGTATTCTTTTTCTTTTTGAACTTCCTCCACAACCCCAGACATCGTCCGCCTCCCTTATAATCACTGGATCTCATGTTGTAGTCTCAAAATAACACTATGTCCTGTCCCAGCAGGTCATGGCCAGGGGGAGGCGAGAGCAGCTGTGAATTCTGCCCAAGGGAATAAAATATTGGGTTTCGTGCCTGTGCTGAGCCAAAGAGGCCCATGGACCACACCTTCCTGTCATCTCAGCATGACAGAGGTAAACGAGTTTATCATTCTGCCTCTATTCTGGCTGACATCTAACCCAGACCATATGCTATTATGTTCTAGAGCTTCATTGACCTTTCACTCCTGGAGAGATTTCTAAACATCTTCTTTAGAGGGAGATGATACTAGGAGGTCCTCTCCAGCCTTAGGATTCTGTTCACAGAGAAGAGACAAAAATGATTCTGCTCTCTTGACCCCACTGTGACCACTTTCCTTTATCTGTTCCAAATAACAAGTCTCCACTACACTGGTTATGCTTGCTTTTTAATCCTTTTCCTTTTTTCTCTTCTGTGTCTCATAGAAAAAGTTCCCTAAGGGTAGGGATCATATCTCTCCCTCTCTCTGACACTCTCCAGAGTGTCTAATCTAGGACTGAATGAAGTCCACAGTAAAATCTGTCTGCATGGCTATATTAAAGTCCTTCAACAAATCTGGGACAGATCCAGGAAAGGAACCCAGCTGAGTAAAATCTCAAGACTTCCTCCACTAGACCTCACTTCCTCACACACCAGTGGTTTATTTCTGAATAGGAAAAGCCTCCTAGAAAGCATCCTCACCATTGCTATTCCCCCGATATCACCCTTAATCCTTCTCCCTCAATTTCCCCTATGTCTTTCTTCCCCAAGCCCAATCTAACCTCTCCCTGGACTCAGGAACTCCCCATAGATACAATTCCCTCATGTCTATTTCTCTTTCTCAACTGCCATTTTCCCACCCCTGAGACTACATTTCTACTCTACTGTGCCCATCCTTAATCTTACCTTCCCACCTCTCCATCCTCTGCCCTTCCCAAAGACTTCATAAAAGTCTCTAAGCCTTTTAGAAAACAAGATCATGAAGCTCTCTCTGTGATTCAAGAAGGGGCAAATACACTTGCCTGCTCCAAGTTGGGCAGTTGAGATGGAAATGGATTCAGAATGTTTTAATCCTACTGTTTCAGATCTCCTCTACAACTACTGACCTTTTAGATTTGAGAGTACAAAATGAACCAGGACGGAGAAGACTGGGATGGAGGGAGAAAAATCTGACATGAGTAGCTGAGGGAGGCAAGGAAAATAGGTCCTTGGTCTTTTCTGTGAATCTTCCAACAGGAAGGGACTTCATTGTCTGGCCTCTGGATAGAACTATAGTCAAATACTCTCAGAAAAATAAGTGTCTTTAAGAATCAGAATCACACTGGGGCCGCTAGGTGGTGCAGTGAGTAGAGCGCCGGCCCTGGAGTCAGAAGGACCTGAGTTCAGATCCAGCCTCAGACACTTAACACACACACAACACACACACACACACACACACACACACACACACACACACACACACACAAAAACCTAGCTGTGTGACCTTGGGCAAGTTACTTAACCCCGATTGCCCTCCAAAAAGCAAAAAAAAAAAAAAAAAAAGAATCAGAATCACAGAACGTAAGAATGGAAGGAACCTCAGAGCTTACCTAGTCTGTCTGACCTGTTTCTTGAATGAAAATCTTTTCTACAACACATTTGACAAAGGGTTATACTAGCATTTGATTGAAAGCTGCCTTTGGAGGCAGACAGTTCTAGAGAGTTCTAATGGTAAGTTTTTCCTTATATTAAGCCCAATTTTGTCTCTTTACAATTTCCACCCATTACTCTTAGTTCTGAGGGACAGGTAGGTGGTGCAGGGGATAGAGACCCAGATCTGAAGTGAGGAAGACTCACCTTCCTGAGTTCAAATCTGGCCTCAGACACTTACTAGCTATGTGTCCCTGGGCAAATCACTTAACCCTGTTTGCCTGAGTTTCCTCATCTGTCACATGATCTGGAGAAGGAAATGGCAAGCCACTTTAGTATCTTCACCAAGAAAACCCCAAATGGGGTCACAAAGAATAACAACAAACTCTTAGTTCTGCCTTCTGGGGCCAAGAAGAACAAGTCTAATACCTCTTTTAAAGATATATTTTCAGGGGCGGCTAGGTGGCGCAGTGAGTAGAGCCCTGGAGTCAGAAGGACCTGAGTTTGGATCCCGCCACAGACACTTAACACACACAAACAAAAACCTAGCCGTGTGACCTTGGGCAAGTTACTTAACCCCAACTGCCCTCCAAAAAGCAAAAAAACCAAAACAAAACAAAACAAAAAAAAAGTTTTAGTTTACATTTCCCCATATCCTCCTTCACATTCTTCAACCTTCCAATCAGCTATCTCATATAACAAGGAATTTTTTAAAAAAGAGGAAGTGAAAAGTTGGCAATTTTATTTATTTATTTGTTTATTTATTAATTAAACAAATGCTTTATTAACTTCTGGTTTACATCATTCATTTCCGACAGATTTTGAGTTACAATTTTTTCCCCATTTTCCCCACCTACCTTCCCAGAATAGCAGTTCGACAAGATATTCCCTCATCTAATCTGCTCTCTCCCATATTTTCTCCCATACCCACTTCAACTTTACCATTAGGGCAAGGTGAATCTCTGTGCCCCAATGCCTGCACATCTTATCTCCCAATTACATGCAAAATAGTATTAATAATAGTATTTATTATACACTTGGAACATTTAATTTTAAAACTTTGAATTTCAGATCCATTCCCTTCCTCCCTTGTCACCCACTCCCTCTGAGAAGATAAGCAATTCAGTATGTGTTGTACATGTATAGCTATGCAAAACATTACCATAGTAGATATATTGTAAAAGACTGCTTATATTTCCCTCCCACCCATCCCACCCCCCACCTGGTCCATTCCCTACTTTGATCCTGTCCCTCTTCGAAAGTGGGTACTTCCAACCTCCCCTCCATCATCCCTCCTCTCGTCCCCCTTCCCCCTATTCTCCTGCAGGGTGAGATATCCCATTTAATATGTATGTCATTCTCTCCCCGAGCCAAATTCAATGAGAATATGGTTTTGCCTTTTTGCCTTCCTGTTCTTCCCCTCCCCTGCAACCACTTCCCCTTGCCTCTCCTACATGAGATAGTTTACCCTATCCTGTCTCTCCCCATCTCCTCTTGCCACTTTCCTCTCTTACCTCTTAACTTCACCCCTTAAGTATCATCCCTTTCACCAAATTCAACCTGTGCCCTCTATCCAAGTATACCTGTAACCATATATACACACATTCACATATGTATATTCATATGCCCACATACCCTTCTTCAATTATTTTCATAATGGGGAAGGTTTCATCAGTCACCGTTATTGTTTTTCCATGTAGGAATGTAAATAGTTCAACTTTGATAAGTTCCTTTTGATTTCTTGTCCCTGATTACCTTCTCAAGCATCTCTTGCTTCTTGTGTCTGAATGTCAAATTTTCTATTCAACTCTGGTTTTTTCCTCAAGAATGCTTGAAAGTCGGGGGCGGCTAGGTGGCGCAGTGAGTAGAGCGTCGGCCCTGGAGTGAGAAGGACCTGAGTTTGGATCCGGCCTCAGACACAATGCACACACAAACAAAAACCTATCTGTGTGACCTTGGGCAAGTTACTTAACCCCAATTGCACCCCCCCCAAAAAAAAAGAATGCTTGAAAGTCCTCTATTCCATTGAATGACCATATTTTCCCCTGAAACAAGATACTCAGTTTTGCTGGGGAGGTGATTCTTGGTTTTAATCCCAGCTCTTTTGCCCTCTGGAATATCATATTCCATGCCCTTCAATCCCTCACTGTAGAAGCTGCCAGGTCCCTATGCTATTCTGATTGTGTTTCCACAATATTGAAATTGTTTCTTTCTAGCTGCTTGTAGTATTTTCTCCTTGATCTGGGAATTCTGGAACCTGGCTATAATATTCCTAGGAGTTTTTTTTTGGGGGGGGGGATCTTTTTCAGGAGGTGATTGGTGTATTCTTTCAACCTCTATTTTGCCCTCTGGGTCTAAAACATCAGGGCAATTTTCCTTGACAGTTTCTTGAAGGATGATTTCTAGGCTCTTTCTTTGATCATGGCTTTCAGGTAGTCCAATAATTTTTAAATTATTTCTCCTGGATCTATTTTCCAGGTCAGTGGTTTTTCCCATGAGATATTTCACATTGCCTTCTATTCTTTCATTTGTTTGGATCTGTTTAACAGCATCTTGATTTCTCATAAAGTCACTAGCTTCCATTTGCTCCAGTCTAACTCTGAAGGAATGAATCTCCTCAGTGAGTTTTTGAGATTCTTTTTCCATCTGGCAAATTTGGCTTTTTAAGGCATTCTTCTCCTCATTGCCCTTTTAGGCCTCCTTTGCCATTTGAGTTAGTCTATTTTTTAAGGTGTTGTTTTCCTCAGTCAGGCTGTTGACTCTCATTTCATACTTTTCCTGCATCCTTCCCATTTCTCTTCCCAATTTTTCCTCCACTTCTCTTATTTGGTTTTTAAAATCCTTCTTAAGGCCCTCTATGGCCTGCAACCCTCTCATATTTTCATCTGGGGCTTTTGGTGCCAGATTTCTGACCTCACAGTCCTCCTCCTGTTCCATGCTTCGATCCTCTTTGCCCCCAAAATAGGAGTCTAGTGTTGAATTTTTCTGTTTATTTTGTTTCCTTTGCCTAGGCATGTTGCCACTTAATTACTTGACTTTTGGGCTTGTTGCCACAGTAGGACTCTGACACCAGACAGGGGAGCTTCCATCCCAAATGTTGGGGTCTTCACAACTTCTGGAGGTATTAGTTGGGTGGCCTATCTAAAGCCTCCACCCGCTCTGGCAAGTTGGATACCCACCCCACGACCTCCCCCCCAGACCACAATACAGATCCAGGGAGGTTAAAGCAAGAGCGATTACCCCCCAAGACTGATTGGTGGATCTCCCTACAGTTCGCAGGCCAGTAGCTGAAGCTGCCACTGAGGCTGCAAAATGGCTTCTATGCTGCATCTCCTCAGCCCCCAGGGAAGAAGCTGATGAGTTCCCCAAATACTGGTCCCAAAGTCCATAGGGCACTAACCTCTCACTTTGTCCTAGGCATATCTGTGTTGATAAATCTGGAATCACCACAGTTGCTGGTGTTCTGGGGTCCCTCTAGCCAGCTCTTCACCCGGCCGCCCTGGGACTAAAACTGCCTTATGTGGGGCTGTGCTGGGCTCCCAGAGCTTTGTGCTGGCCGTTCCCCGCCGGGCTGCTGGACTGTCCTCAGCAAGAGGTTAGCTTCTCTGTGTAGTTCTGTGGGTGCTGGAGCTCCAGAAGTTGTTCAGAGTCCACCTTTTACATTGTTTGGAAGTGGTGTGGGGGAGAGTGCTGTTGGAAGTGCTGTTTCTACTCCGCCATCTTGGCTCTGCCAAAATTGGCAAATTTCAATGAATAATCAAAAAATAGCACTACATATGCAATAATCCATGCCCTTGAATTTTATTACATTAAACAGACCAAAAGTTAAATTACCCTGTCATTTGATGTGACAGCAATCCCTCCTGGACTTGTGTCACCTGCAAATTTCCTAGATATCTCACCAATACATTATCTAAGTTATTGATTAACATGTTAAGTAGCACAGTGCCAAACAGAGAACTCTGGGATATGCCTCTTAAGACTAGTCATCCAACAAATTTGAATATCTAAATGTGCTGTCATGTAGCCTAACTCCTTTTCCACAAAAAGGGCAAGAGAGATTTTGTCAAAGACTTGGCTAAAACTGAGGCATATTCTCTTAATAGCATTCTCCTTATCTATTACTCTAATGACCCTGTTGGAAGAGGAGATGAAGTTCATCTGGGTTGACTTGTTCCTTTTCTATATATTCACTAACAATTGTTTTTGCTTTAATCAGGACCAAGTTATTGGTGTAGGAAAATTCAGAAATAGAAACACCCTCCATAGATGGGATAATTCATCTGTGACATATAGTTTTGAAGAGTTGCCTAGGGCACTAAGAAATTGAGTGACTTCCCTATGGTCACATAACTAGTATATGTCAGAGGTAAAATTCAAATATAGTTCTTCCTGATTCTTTGGTTAGCTCTCTACCATATCAAAAAACCCAATACAGGAAAACCTTAAAGCATAAAAATGTCTATTGAACAGACTATGACTGGCCTATGACAAACTGGAACACTGAGTTACTTCATCAATATATAGGTATATGTTTACATATATATATGACATATCTATATGTTTAGCTGTCTCTATCTAGGACAGGTAAATGACAAGGCATATTTGAGAAATTGTTCAGCACTTTTAACATACTGCTCCCACATACAGAAACCTTTATTTTTTTTTAAAAAAAGACTGGGACTGTTGTACACTTGTGAATCTTGGAACACCATCATCTCCAAGAATTAAAACTTTGAAAACTTCCAGAAGACAATGGAGAGATGTGTGGTAAGCATAAGTAGATTGTAGCATATGACCTATGTACAAGGAGATGTTTGATCAGAAAGGTCTGTGTGCTAGTCATATGGCAAACAAAGGACAGTGTAGGTGCAGCACAGTTATCGATAAAATGTAAAAAGACCATGAGGAAATTCTCTATGGAGGATCAATGGAAACACATGGACAAGAAATGCACAAGATTAGTAGGCATGGACGGGCTGTGATGTCCCACTGATACAAAGACTGTCCATCTTAATGAAATACAACTCATTGAGCTACATAGGAATAAGGACTGAACCTGTGATTTTACTGGTATGGGGAACCTTACAGTGAGGGAATATACTCAACCAATGAGGGTCAGCACATTTTCTGTAATTTATCATTCAGAGAGTTTCACAAAGCACTGAAGGTACAAGTGACTTGCTTAAGAGTCACACCAGTATGTGTCAGAAGTCAAACTTGAACCCTGGTCTTCCTGGTTCTGAGACCAATTCTTTCTCCACTATGTTATGCTCCCTCTTCAGTACACTGAAGTGTGTACGCAAAACTATCATCAGATAAGTAAAGTCTACAACCTAAGTATAAACATAAGATCTTGAAAGAAGGAACAGTTCACAATTTTCCTTAGCAACCAATGTGTCTGAAGTTCTCCTGAGCTATACAAGCCTTCCTGATGTCTAATCTAAATTCAATACTGCTGAAATTTAAACCTGTTCCCTCTTACCTTTTTCTAAGCAGGTCTTCCTTACATCAAAGGCCATGAAATCCAATCAGCCACTTTCAGGCCATAAAAAGAGACTGAGAAGGGCCCCTTAAGTAGATAGCAAAATGCCCTGGTCCCCAAAAAGGTGTGTGGTTATGTACAACTTAAGTCAGATCAATCATTTTCACTTTGACTACACTAGAGACAGATCCCTGAGGAAGAAGTGAAATAAAGGGAAAGGAGTGAAACTAGTGGTTGAAGGTCAAGGGGGTAGGAAAAGAGCCCAGCCTGGGGAGCTAGGGTCAAAAATTCAAGGTTACTGCTATGGCCAGCTAGTTAGTTGGGCATGACTGAGCAGCAGATGTCCTTAGTTCATCCCCAAAGAAAAGGCAGGGTGTAGCTAGGGTGTATGGGCACTGCCAAGCCCCTGGGCCATCTGTCAGAACACAAGTGGCCACTAGTCCCTGGGGGCTGGAGAGCTTATATCTCTGGCCCCCACCCATCTTACCATAGACCAGAACTCCAGGGACAGCTGCAGGTCCCACAAAGAAATCACAAGCTCCCTTCTGGAAGGAAACAAGGGGCTGGGAGGCAAGGCCACTGGAAACCATTTTCAGCTCTGTCCAGAGATGTCCTGGTAAATGGTTAAAAGGCAGTTTTCTAGGGGTGAGGGGGAGAAAGTATCTATAATTTACTTTTAACTTAATTTGCATTATTATTCACATTTTCTCCATCACTTTATTAAGTCTCGATAATCAAAAATAAAAATAAGCCAAGTCCTGATTGGTAGCATTTGCAGATTTCTGAGGTATAAATGTCCATACTGAAAATTTAACAAGCAACTCTTGTGAGCTGGTAAGGGCTTAACTCCAGCACACCCTGGCTCTGCTTCTAACCAGGGTGCGAAGGACTAGGCAAATTATTCTAGAGCTTTGGGTAGCACTGTATCTTTATCACTTCCCTCTTGACGGTCAAGATTCAGGTGTAATCATCATTCTAGATCATTTAAACAAGCCATATACACCTCTTCTCCATAACTCCACTTAGGGAATGGGTTCCAACTTGTCAGGTCTCTGTATGTTCTTGTCTAGAACAAGTATCTTCAGATCTTTCTATAGTTCTCCTTCTCTTATCTCAGTTAGACCACAGGCCTCAATTCCCCAAATCTGTATCTAAATCCCTCTCCTTCCCTATAAGATTTTTCCCCTATAAATTTTGCTATAAAAGGTTGAGAAAGAAGTATGACCTCACTCTGGACTAGAAGCAAACATCCCTGTCAATCCTCGGTTCTCTCCAACCAGAAACATCCGTCAGTGACTGCCTCTCTTGCCAGCACCAGTCCCCTTTTATGAGCTCTAAATTTAATCAAAGCAAATTGGGACCTCGAGGGAAGGAGGCTAGAATCAGCTTTCAGTGGCCTAATCCCTACGGTCCCCAGCTTACCTTAATGGGGATCAGCTGAAGTAATAAACGCCTCTAATGAAAGACTGAGGCACATTGATAAAAGTTTCGGTATCCAGGGGGAAAGAAACTTCTTCGTGTATTTAGCGCAAAGTCATTTTGGCTGTTGGACAAACTCATCTAGACTCACTGCACACTTCTCTAGAATATCCATCTTCCCCTATGGCTCCCTCCTCCAATTGATGAGTTCCCTCCTGGAACTACCATTTTCAGGAAGTGTCTAGACCAGCCATGCTCCACCACCCCTCTCCCAACTCCTCAGACTTCATTATGCACACCTTCCCTCCAAACCCCCACCCCACCCCCAATCTTCCCAACTTCCTTTTATGGGTCAATTTTATCCATTTGAATGTAAGCTCCTTGAGGGTAGGGACTATTTTTTTGTTTGTATTTATATTCCCAGTGCTTTGTCCAGCACAAAGTGCTTAATAAATATTTGTTTATTTCCCTAGGTTCCTGGAGGACTAGCTCAGTTTCTTTTAGCTAGATCATTCAAGTTAAACCAGAAAACAGACATCCTAATTGTCAAGTTTGAGTAGTAGTAGACAGAGCACAGGACTTGAATTAGAAAGTGTGAAGCCCAACTTACTAGATATGGGACCCTGACCAAGTCACATAAGCCTCGGTGGGCCTCAGTTTCCTACTCTGTAAAATGAGTGAATTCACCTCCCTTTCTA
This sequence comes from Gymnobelideus leadbeateri, assembly GCA_011680675.1. Taxonomy (NCBI): domain Eukaryota; kingdom Metazoa; phylum Chordata; class Mammalia; order Diprotodontia; family Petauridae; genus Gymnobelideus; species Gymnobelideus leadbeateri. The sequence goes on along the minus strand of WOXC01010640.1, from coordinate 610,763 downwards.
GCTCTGAATCTAAGATCCTCTAACCCTTTCCTGAATCTACTGATAAAAAAATAAGGGATACATAAACCCTTTAGTGTAAGTTCATTGACTCAATTAATTCACAAGGTTCTTTAACCAGATGTCATTAGCTTTACATAGGACATGAACCATGTGCAGGAAAATTCACCAATCACCAAAAATTGTTAAGTCCCAGTAATTTTAATAAGGGTGAAAGGCTTTGTACAGAGAGAGACAATACTAATAGTTCAATGTCATTCCATGGATGATGATGATGATGATGATGATGGCAATGATGAAAGGTTTATACTTAGATCCTGATTAGAGAAAATAAATTCATGAATTGGCTGCATTATTCAAATTCTCACAGGATATTCTTACTCAGCTGGAACTAATCATCATATTTATATAAATATAATCTTGAATAGTATGAATTCTAATACAGTACATATGACAATCTTCAATGGCCTACCATGTGGTAAAAAATATTGCACTTATTTTTTCTAACTCTAGAGGGCAGAACTACGTAGGAATATTGGGTGGCATATTTTAATTGAATAAAATAAAATTCTAATCATTACAGTTGTCCAAAAAAAAATGGATTACCATGTGAGCTAGTCAGCTCTTTTTCATTTGGAAGTGTTCAAGCAATTAAAATGTCCAAAAAACAATTAAAGAATCCTCAAGGGAAAAGTTCTACCCCTAAAAACATATATTAATAAAACAGAAAAGGTTAATGAAATGAACCTAAATTTTTTTAAAATTAGAAACTTAACAAATAAAGCCAAAATAAGCACAAGAGAGAAATTATTGAAAATTAGGGAGAAATAGATAAATTGGAAACAAAACAAAAACAACAACAACAAAACAAAACCAAAAACCCAATAGAAATAATGAAGAGCAGCTGTAAGTGGAACAATATAGAGAGAGATAGCCCTGTAGTCAGGAATATCTGAGTTCAAACCTAGACATTCCCTACCGGTATAATTCCTATTGGCCTCATCTGAAGAACATGGATAATAATAGCACCTACCCTCCCAAGGTTGTGGTGAAGATGAAATGAGATATTTGTACAATATTTTACAAACCTTAAGATACGATATACATGCTATTTTTTTTATTCAGTCTGTTTCTTTGAAGACTAACAAAGTCGAGATCTTTATTTAACCTGGTTCAAAAGAAGAAAGCATAAAACCAAAAATTATAAAGTAGCAAAATGAACAAAGTGAAACCACTAGGAAACCATAATAGTTAAAATTGTGGGAATCTACTAAGCACAGTTATAAGCTAATAAAATTGATAGCATGAAAGAAAAGAAAAAGAGGATACAAAGTATCCAAATTAACAGAACAAAAAGAGATCTTAAATAATCCAATCTGGGAAAAGGAAACAGAACTAACTATAAAGGAACTAACAAACAAACAAAAACTTTCTACTGATACTGATGGATTTATGGAATCTGATCAAACTTGTAATACCATTACCATACAAATTGTTTTCAAAAATTGAAAGAAAAAAACAAAACAAAGGAGACACCTGGTCGGTCAGAGGGGTGTTTATGAAGTTCTGTCTGAAGCTGGGGATAGAGCAGACTAATCATTTCTGAAGAGTTCTCTTTCGCCTCCAATTCCAGGGTCGGAGAGCTCCCACTTTGGACTGGGAAACATGTGTCAGTGGAAATGAAGCATATGTCAGTTCAGCTTCTTATAAACTTCTCCCATCAAACCCACCCCTGGATTAGAGGGTCTGAGATTCCTTTCCAGCAGTAGAGCTATACTCCTATGATCCCTAAGCTTTCTTCTGACCCTAATAGTTAAGGATTCCAAGACGAAAACAAGACCTCTAGTCATGGGGGCAGGGAGGGAAAGAGTGATTTAGAGAGGAAAGGGACATTAGAGGTCATCTAGTCCAAACTCCTCATTTAACAGATGAAGAAACGGAGACCTTGAACAGCTAAATGACATGACCAAGGAAATACTGGTTGTAAGTAGGAGAGCGAGGACTTAATTATGGATTCTCTAACTAAAAGTCTGGTACTCTTCCTGGTCATGGAAGCATTTGAAGAGAAAGATTGAAAAAGACCATGGAGGCTGACTATAGATGCAGACACAGTCAATGTGTTCATTTGCTTTGCTTAACTGGATGTTTTTGTTGCAAGGAAAGGTTTCTATTGTTGAGCAGTAGAATGTGAAGATGGAGGGAAGGAAGAGTCATTGGGAAGTTACACTGATGTTTAAAATATATATGTATACATATGTGTATATATAAAATCCAATTTTTTTTAAGAAAAAGGAAAGGATGAAACTACAGAGATAAAGAATTTCACAGAGATTTAGAAAATGACACAGGAACAGGAACCCTGTGAAAAGATGAAAATACCTTTCTCCATCCCTCCTAAATGGAGCCAGCACAGTACAATAGAAAGATCCCTGAAATGAAAATCAGGAAGCCTAGGCTTAAGTCTCAGATCTTGACTCAAATCACCTTTGTGACCTTGAGCCAGTCACTTCCCCTCCATTTCCTCATCTACAAAATGAGGGATTGGATTAGATGACTTCTCTGGTCTCTTCCCGCTCTAAATCTATGATCTATGACTTGGGGATTGCTAAGCCTGATTTTTCCAGCTCTGTTTCTCCAACCTGGAACACCCTTTTCCCTTCTTCTTTCATGTACAAAACATACTCACCCTTTGAGGCAAGTTTACATCTCATCTCCTCCATGAAGCCTTTTCAGACAATCCTGTCTTACTCCCACCACCCACCAGATTCCCAGCTCACAATGATGCCTATCTTCTCTAAAATCCTTTAAGATTCACTATTATGTACAACCGATTTGGCACTTATCACATATTACCTTACATTATTTGTTATACAGAATTCTGGTAAGTCACCTACACTCTCTTGGCCCCTGTTCTTCATCTGTAAAATGAGGGTGTCGGACCAGATCTCATAGCCTGATATCCTATAATCCTGGTTGACATCCTGTTATTGTGGTTGGCATCAGAACTCCAAACTAAGTTTTGTGTTTCCAGATCTAGTGTTCTTGCCACTGTATCATAAGGCCTTCCTGGTGAGTCTATCCTGCCTAGAAAAATAACTGATTTTTGACCATGTCTGACTCCAGCCCTTAGACCAAGGGTTCAAATTGAAAGTCCAATACAAGAATAAAAGGGGAAAAAATTACTTGAAAGGCTAAGGAATAGAAAGGAGAAGTGGGACGTGACAGAAAGATATAAGGAGAAGGCACTGGGAAAGAGTAGAAGGCAGGACAGTTTCCAGAAGGAGATCAGCCCTTTGGCAGCTGGGCTAGACTGCTCCTTACCTCCACCTCCCCATACCCCATCCCATCCACACTGCAGTGAGTTCAGGACTATATATATCTTATCCAAGCTGGCCATACTCTGTAGTCCCTGCCTTGGCACTCATTCACTACGTAAGGAGAGAAGAAGAGTGGGAGAGGAGAGGATAAGCCAGTGTCTGGAATCCACTGAAGTCTGTGCACATGGAGGACAGGTGCAATGGGAGCTGAGACAGGTCAACAGATACCACAGAAGACTCCACCTCCCCAGGCAGGCAAAGCGCCTGACCAGCTGTAGAGATGAGAACTAAATGAGGGGGCAGAGTCAAGGCAGCCTGGGGGAAGGGAAGGGTGAAGCTTAAGGCACCACTTTAGACTCCCACAAGAAACCTGCCTTTTCCTTTCCCTATGCCCCATCTCTCTTCTTCCATTCCTTATTTCAGTTCTTCCTACTTCACCACCATTCCCTTCTTTGTTCTTCTTTATTCCCTACCTCCCTGAAATTTAGTGAAATTTGAGCATTATTCTTAAGAGTTAAAAGACCTGAATCCAAGTCCTGACTGATATTAAGTAGTTGTTGAGTCCTGGGCAAAGCTCTTGCTTGAGCATTAATGTGTTCATCTGCAAAATGGAGATGATAAAATTTCTTATATTAACAAAATAGCTGGTAAAAAGGTACTTTGCAAATTCTAAACTGCTACTGCTACTACTAGTACTACAAGTACTACTATTACTATTGTCGGCATCACCACTGCTACTACTACCACTACTAATATTACCACTACCACCACCACCAATACTACTACTACTACTACTACCACCAATATTATCACCACCACTACTACTTCCACCAGTCTTCCTCTTCTTCCTTCTCTTCCTCTTCTCCCTAAGGCTTAGGCCTCCCTCCTTCATCTTTCAGAATTATTGAATTTCAGCTGAATGAATGGGACCATGGAGGCCCATGAATTCAAACTCAAATAGGAAAAAGAATTTCTCTACAATACACCTGACAAGTGGTTTTATAGCCTTTTCTCTCACCTGATAAGTGCTTCCTTAAATAATCTATTCCATATTGGGATAACTCTGTTAGGAAGTTTTTCTGTTAAATCGGGTCTAAATTTTTTTCTTTGTAATTTTTACTCATTGTTCTTGGTTCTGCATTGGTTCTGGACAGCATTTTCCATCATGAGTTTTTTTGAGTTGTCAGATCCTTGTGTTGCTGAGAAGAGTCAAGTCTATGAAAGTTAGTCATCACACACTGTGGCTGTTACTATGTGCAACATTCTTCTGGTTCTGTTCACTTCACTCAGCATCAGTGCATGTAAGTCATGTGATTTTCCTGAAGTTCATCTGCTCATCATTTCTTATATCATAATAGATATACCACAACTTGCTCAGCCATTCCCCAATTGACGGGCATTCCCTCGATTTCCAATTCCTGACCACCACAAAAAGAACTGTTCTAAATATTTTTGTACATTTGGGTCCTTCTCCCTATTTTTATGATCTCTTTGGGATACAGACCTAGGAGTGGTATTGATGGGTCAAAGGGTATGTGCATTTTTTTTTTTTGCTTTTTGGAGGGCAATTGGGGTTAAGTAACTTGCTCAAGGTCACATGGCTAGGTTTTTGTTTGTGTGTGTTAAGTGTCTGAGGCCAGATCGGTACTCAGGTCCTTCTGACTCCAGGGCCGACGCTCTACTCACTGTGCCACCTAGCCATCCTGGGTATGTGCATCTTTATAGTTCTTTGGACATAGTTCCAAATTGCTCTCCAGAATGGCTAGATCAGTTCACAACACCACCAACAATGCATTAATGGTAAAGGTAATTTTTTGAACCCAAGTATAAAATTTTACATTTATCCCTAATAAATTTTATTACATTACATTCAGACCAACATGATGGTCTATCAGCATAATTTTGAATTCTAACTCTTATCATCATCCAATGTGATAGAAATTCCTTATAATTTTGTGCCATCCACAAAACTGATGGTATCATCTATGCCGTTATCCAAGTCATTCATAAAAATGTTTTAACAGCACAATGGTCCAGCCAAAGTATTCCACTAGAGACTTCTTTTCAAGTTGACATCAGATCATTAACTCATAGTGACTATTCTCTGGTTTTGGTCATTTAACCAATTCCAAATGAATTGTTTCTGACCCATATCTTTCCCTGTTGCCCACAAGATTAGTCAGAGAGCCTAGGTCAAATACTTTGCTAAAATTTAGGTACTGACAGTATTCCCCTGATCTACCAGTCTAGTAATCTTGCCAAAAAAGAAAATAAAGTTTGTCTGACATGACTGGTTTTTGATGGAAGACAAGCAAGCTCTTTGTAATTACCTCCTCATCTGGGAGATGCTCACTAACTATGCAGACTAGATGACTGCTAAGGTCCCATTTGATTCTAAATCTATGATCCTTTGATTCCTTTTATATTTTCTGTCTGCTAGTTATTTCCCCAAAGGGCTCATCAAGAGAAGCCACTTGTTCTCTATCTCCTATTAATTTTAGTTTTCAGCTTTCTATTAGACATTTTGTTTTGCCCTTTCTAGTTCAAAGACTATTCTTCTCCACAGAAGAAATATAAGCAAAATGAAAACTGAGCAGCCCCTACTGCCATAGTCTATTACCCACAATGGATAGTGTTATTCCTTCTTTGGGCGCTTCTCTTTTCCCTAGTAGAGCTACAGAAAACCCTTTTGATTGACCTTAGGTTTCCTCACCAACCTCATCTAGATTTTAATGTTCCTTTTGTTTTCTTCCTCCAATACCTGCCTTTGTATCATCTTGTATGTGTGTCTTTTAAAAATAAATGTTGGGGGGCGGCTAGGTGGTGCAGTGAATAGAGTACCGGTCCTGGAGTCAGAAGGACCTGAGTCTAAACCCAGCCCCAAACACAAAACTAGCCAGGTGACCTTGGGCAAGTCACTTAACCCCAATTGCCCTACCTTCCCCCCTCCAAAAAGCAAGAAATATATATATGTTGATCAGTGAATTCTCTATTCACTCACATCTATTTCTTTATAATTCCTTTTCCTCTTCATTAGAATTGCCTCTTTTTGGGTCTCCAGAATTTCATTCTCTTTTGGGTTGACTTCCCTTGTATCATGAGATCCTGCTTTTCTGAATTTTTCCAAATTATTTGAGGGTACATATCAAGACTTTACCCTGCTTTCCTTTCCTTCTCTATCAAAAATTCGAAGATGTAATTTTCTCTTCCCCCCAAGGGTGGCATCATTTTCATCTCAAAAAACAGTTACTGGAGTCCTTGCTGGGATATTAATTAGAATCAGAATCCTCATTGGTTTCTTAACCATTAGAAAAATGAAACTATTGCTAAGGCAGATCAATAAATTATTAGCTGCTCTTTTTTGGGCAGGGACAAAATCAGGTAGATGTCCAAAAACCTGAAGTCTCTATCATTATTTTATCATACCTCTGAGATTCCAGGCTCATGATGCTTCCTACACTCCTAATCTATTTCCTCCTCGTGTTATGTGATCTCTACTATACCCGATTAACAATTTTGCTTGTTTTTGCTTTTTTTCTCTCCATCTTTGAGTCTAAGGGAGATGGTTGACTTGAAACCACAAACAACATGGTCATTTTATGCCTTCAGTCTTTTCTTTCTCTAATTTATTTTGCACACCCACTTCCAGATTACATCAATATGTCAAGGACCTATGATTATTTTTTGTTGGTATGGAACTCCTGCTATGGGTACTGTCTCCATTAATACAAGTATCAAACTGTGTATAATTTATATTCTTCCTATATTGGATTGCAAGCTACCATGAGGGGGTGGGGGGGGAAGGAGAGGGAGAAAATTTGGAACTCAAGGGACTGTGGAATTGAATGTTGTAAACTAAAAGTAAATAAATACAATTTTTAAAAAAATTTATATTCTTAAAGAGTAGCCTGAAGTTCAAAAAAGTTAAAAGTGACCCATGGTGACATGGGTAACAAATGTCAGAAGGAGGTCTCTAACAGAGTTCTCAACTCTGAGTCTGGCACTACGGTACTACTGGTTTCATCTTTCTAAAACCCTTCTTTCACTCCCTCCCTCCCCTGCTCAATCCTTCAGTTGATGACAGTTTGATCCTGCCTTCCCAATACTATTTCAAATCATATCATTCCCAAGACCCAGCCTTTGCTCCAGTCAGAAGCACTTCCTTCCACAGTCAAACACCATGTACTATGTACCAAGCACCATACTAGGTGCTAAGGATACAAATGAAATAATCCTTATTTATAGATGTCTGGTAACTTTGGAAAGCAGTTTCCAGCCTCTGACCTTTTGCTAGTATGGTCCCCGCTACCTGGAGGTTTTTTTTCCTCTCCCATCTACTTATCCAGAGTCTATTTATTTTTCAAATTAAAAAATAACTAAAATTCCATTTCCCTCATTGAAGTCTCCTTGAGTGTGCTGGCCCACAATGACTTCACTTTTCTCTGAACTCCTATGCCATTTTTATCTGTACCCACACAATTAAACACTTTTTAAAATACTGTTCTTGTTCGCAAAGAGATTTGTGTGCATTTGACATTCTGACCACTATGTCTGAGGGCAGTATGAGCTGGTAAAAACTGGTTTGACTAGTATAGCCTTAAGCTTCAAGATACTTGTAGGTTAAGGTTCAACTGACTTGAAGACAGGTATCTCCTTCATTTCCCAGCCACATTATTTGCTGTGGCACAGTTAATTAAGTTTCCCAAGACCTTGTCCCTCATTCCTTGTTCCTTATTTCAGAAAAAAACCTGATTTTAGTGGTCTAGACCAGTGTCAAACTCAAATAGAAATGGGGGCTTCTTAAACCATACATAAGGATCCCTGAAGGCTGGATGCTAATATCATCTACTAACATATTATATGATATTTAATATAATTGATATAACTTAATTATATTAATAATACTTTCTAATATTACATAGTATTATATGTCATCAACATATATAATTATAATTTCATTTTATAATTATGTGTTGATGTTATACGGTTAATATAATGATGAAATATTAATACACAATTATCTATTGTGTTTTTCCTTCTTTTGTTAAACATTTCCCAGTTACTTTTGATCTGGTTCAGGCTGTACTTAGGAGTGCTGTGGGCCAGATGTGGTCCTAGGACTGCATGTTTGACACCTCAGAACTAGAATACCTCACTGTCTTGCTCCATGAATGATGGGGCACTGTCCTATTAATGCCTTGTTGGCTCTTTGTCTACAACTCTATATAAGCCTGAGCTCTGAATAGCTCAGGACCTACGATTACAGGGCATAGCTTATTGCCTGTCTGAACCACTAGCTTGCCCAGGGATCAAGGAAACAATGTGGGCATAAAGAAGAAGTCCACTATGATGTTCCCCAGGCAGACATCTGTCCCCATCCCATAACTACCATCCCCATGTGACAGTGGTGTTCTTCAGGAATAGTTTTCCTCCCTTTTGCCTTACAAACAGGAATCATGATGCTATATCTTCATCTAAACATCCATTCAATATGTTTAATTTTTTTCTCTCTCAGATCTTTCTCCATTTGTTCATAATGTCTCCTCTATCTTGAATACCCTTCCCCATTTCCATCCATGAAAATCCTACCCATTCTTCAAAAAACCAGATCAAATAACCCTCAGTGCAGATCGAAGGGCACGGAATATGATATTCCAGAGGGCAAAGGAGCTGGGATTAAAACCAAGGGTCACCTACCCAGAAAAACTGAGTATCTTGTTTCAGGGGAAAATATGGTCATTCAGTGGAATAGAGGACTTTCAAGCATTCTTTTTTTTTTTTTTAAAGCAATTGGGGTTAAGTAACTTGCTCAAGGTTACACGGCTAGTCATTATTTGTGTGTGGGTGCTCATTTTCTGAGGTCGGATCTGATCTCGGGTCATCCCAACTCCGAGGCCAACGCTCTTACTCACTGCGCCACCTAGCCGCCCCTTTAGGGCAATTGGGGTTAAGTAACTTGCCCAAGGTTACACGGCTATGTTTTTTTGTTTGTGTGGATTAAGTGTCGGAGGCCGGCTCTGAACTCAGGTCCTTCTGATTCCAGGGCCGGCGCGCTATTCACTGTGCCACCTAGCCGCCCCTGACTTTCAAGCATTCTTGAGGAAAAAAAAACAGAGTTGAATAGAAAATTTGACATTCAGACACAAGAAGCAAGAGATGCTTGAGAAGGTAATCAGGGACAAGAAATCAAAAGGAACTTATCAAAGTTGAACTATTTACATTCTTACATGGAAAAACAATAACTGTGACTGATGAAACCTTTCTCAGTATGAAAATAGTTGAAGAAGGGTATATGGGCATATGAATACATATGTGAATATGTGTATATATGTTTACAGGTATACATGGATAGAGAGCACAGGTTGAATTTGGTGGGAAGGGATGATACTTAAGGGGTGAAGTTAAGAGGTGAGAGAGGAATGTGGCAAGAGGAGTTGGGAAGAGACAGGGAGGGGGACGGTAAACTATCTCATATAGAAGAGCCAAGGGGAAGTGGTTGCAGGGGAGGGGAAGAACAGGAAGGCAAAAAGGCAAAACCATATTCTCATTGAATTTGGCTAAAATTTGGCTCACACTCACATACATACTAAATTGGATTTCTCACCCTGCAGGAGAGTAGGGAGAAGGGGGATGAGAGGGGACATGATGGAGGGGAGGACATGCTGGGGGGAGGGGAGGTTGGAGGCACCCACTTTTGAAGAGGGACAGGATCAAAGTAGGGAATGGACCAGGTGGGGGATGGGTGGGAGGGAAATATAGCCAGTCTTTTACAATATATCTACTATGGTAATATTTTGCATAGCTATACATGTACAACATATACTGAATTGCTTATCTTCTCAGAGAGAGTGGATGACAAGGGAGAAAGGGAATGGATCTGGAATTCAAAATTTTAAAATTAAATGTTTCAAATATATACAAATACTATTATTAATACTATTTTGCATGTAATTGGGAGATAAGATGTGCAGGCATTGGGGTACAGAGATTCACCTTGCCCTAATGGAAAAGTCGAAGGGGATATGGGAGAAGATATGGGAGAGAGCAGAATGGATGAGGGGATATCCTGTGGGAGTACTCTTCTGGGGTGGTGGGTAGTGGGAAAATGGGGGAAAAATTGTAACTCAAAATCTGGCGGAAATGAATGATGTAAACCAGAAGTTAATAAAGCATCTGGGAAATAAATGAATGAATGAATAAATGAGTAAATAAATAAATAAATAGATAGCTAGATAAATAAATGAATAAATAAATAAATTTAAAAAAATAATAACCCTCAGTGCAATCTTCCTTGATCACCCCAGGCCCCAATGATCTTTCCTTCCTTTAACTCCCAGATTACTACTATCTATAGTACTCATATGACATTGATCATATACTGCTTTGTATTAGGATAAATCAAATATTTGTCTTCTCTACCTGACTTGACTAAACTTCTTTAAAACTCAACTCAAATGCCATATTCTTCCTTGATCCTCCAAATTAATATTTGAATTAAATTAAAATAACATCCTATAGGACTATGTTTTGTAATGAATTTAATTTCTCTTGTAATATTGTGTATTATAACTATTTACATTTGTGTCTTATCCCCCCTAATAAAATAAAAGCTCCTTGAAGGTGGGGCAATATTTTTTAAACTAAATTGCACATCTCTTCCAAGGTTGAACACAGAGTAAACAATGTTCCACATATAGTAGGTGTTAAAGAATTTTATTTATCTACGTTTAATATGATTGTGCACGTATAGCCTATATCAGATTGCATGCCATCCTGGGGAGGGGCAAAGGGAAGAAGGGACGAAAAAATATGGAACTCAAAATCTTATAAAAGTGAATGTTGATAAACTATTTTAAACTATCATAAACTATTTTTACATGAAGTTGGAAAAAATTGAATACTAGAAAGTAAAAAAATGTTATTTATCACCCATAGCAGCTCCAACCCCATCTCTAGCTCCTTACCATACATCTTGCCCTCATCTGATAAGATGATCTTGCGCCTGCCACAGGGTGGGTAGATGGCAAGGGCCTCTTGGAAGCTCTGCTCAATGTCAGGGCTCCACACGCCCTCTGCATCATTGTCGATGGGTTTGTCCAAAGCCTCGCTGCCCTCGGAGACGTTGCTCCCCTCAGGGGAGGTGGGAGAGCTCCACTCGTTGGAGGTAATGGTGCCGGCTAGGCCCTCCAAGGCTCCGCTTGGAGAAGGACCCGTTGGACCTGCTGGGATGGAGACCAAAGTGTTGGGGGTGACAGGAAATGCTAAGTCTTTATATGCAGAAGACAGAGGAAGCAAGGGATTAATTTTAGGAGAGAGGGTTTACATAAATGCCATATGCTAACCAAATAATCTGGTCTTCTTAGGAGGATGTGGAGAAAAATAGCCAAACCCTGTATAATGAGGACTTAAATGAAAAAAAAAAGTGTCAGTGGGATTAATAGGGAAAAAGGACTAGGACTGAGGGGAGTTGGGTCTCAGGGGTGGAAAGAAAGAGGTTGGAAGAAAAAGATCAAAAGCAAAGAATGGAGTAAATATTTGAAATCTCGGTGCATTCTAAAACCAATGCAAATTGTGTAAAAATGTTACCCTCTTCTCCTTATTGAGTTTCTAGCTAAAAGTCTTTTTGTAATAGAACTACATAGCAAGCACCGGTAGACCCTCCCCAGTGGGTGGCCATGAAAGTAGGGCTTGCTGTTTCAACTAGAGCCTAAAATGCTTTACATTCTGATCCTGACCCTGCCACTAACTAGATGTATAAATTGGAACAATCTCTTCTAGGCTACCTAGCCAATCCTTCTCCAGAACACTAATCCTATCCACAAAATTCCCTACAACCTCTGCTTCTAAAACTTCAGTGATGAGGGAATCAGATTTTCTAATCTGATAGCACTGTTTTGGTGAGGAGCAGTCAATAACTATAAGCTGTAGAAAGTTAGATATTACATGTTGTCTCCAGTCCCTCCAGCAACCCCTAGAGTCTTCCTGTCCTCATCTATTGAATATATCTACAAATAGACTTTGTAATGAATAGGGTGGTCCTTTGTGAACTTCAGTGAACACTTGAGTGTCAGGATGAATTATTCTGGGTTTTATGGTGATAGAAACACTGTTTTATTTACCTGTCTTTGTGTTTTCATGCTTATCTCTTGGTTAGAAGGAGAGGGAGCTAGTTAAGTGATTCTGTGGTAGAGTACCTGAGGACCCACTATCAGAAGAAGACTTCCTGATTGGCTTAGAATCAATCTGGAAAGAGGAGGAATGAGCTCCATCTATCCTGCCCAGCATAAATTTCAAAACAGGTTGAAGGGTAAGGAATATCATGGGAGGGAAGGTGTCATACTCTTCTGGGATGATAATCAAGTCTGAATGTGGTGGCCTGAGGCTTTTGAGCTGAAAACCATAGAAGACCAAACTAGGTCTGGGAAATATTAAAGATTTAATTGAAACATCAATCAATCAGGGATGGGTGATTTTCCCTTAATTACAGACATAATAGCTTTATCCTGGCACACTATTTCTGAATTTATATTTTCTTTCTTTTTTTTAAAAGAAATTCTAAAAATATGACTTTGTGAAGACAGGCTTCTATCCTGGGTTCTATCCCAGTCTCCACCCTTGAGCCAAGTTCCTTCCCAGAAGTATTCCTCAGTTTTCTAAAACTATTCACTATCTCTCAGAAATCTCCATAAAGGACTTATCTCTGACCCTTTCCAAGTTGTTGGGAAGACAAAATTGTCCTAAGCAAGATGCTGTGGTAGGAGGGAGAGAAAAGGAGGTCTTCTGGGAGTCAGGGTCTAGGGCACACACTTGTGGTTGAAAGCTCTAAAGACCAAGGAACATAACCTGAGCCCCAAAGGCACACATGCAGTTAACACAGTCATCATGTAAAATAGTACAGGCCCCTGAGCTAGAAGAAAATTAACAAATACTGGCAAAAGCTCTCCTTGGTGACCTTTTGCTTAAATTTTCTTGGGCCTTTGAAAGGGAAACCTGGGAAGTGAGGGGAAGGGACTATACATGTTTACTGTAAAATCTCTTTGTAAGTCCTCTGAACCAAGTACAGCATTTGATACTCATCTCAAGACCCCCTGCAAAGCTCCTAAGACAGCCCCTTCCCCTATCTTCACATACTCTCTTTCCCTACAGAGGTGTATGTGTGTAGAAGGGAGAGGGGAATTCAAGATTCCTCTGGTTACACAGGCAACCAAGCAGCAACCAGTCTATGAGCCAGGCCCTCCACTCTAATTTCCTGACTGCTCTAACCCTTATTTCACATATACCAACTCTGAGGAATTGGGGAGTACTGGAAGTACAAATAACCATCATTAATCCTTCTCTGCAAATCACTCTGGCATTGCGGGAGTCAGGAGAGGGGGCACTGTGGTTCAGGAGTGCAGATACAGAAAAAGAGTACAGGGATGTTTGGCTTGTCCCTCTCCTTCAATAAGGCAGCATGATGCAGCAGATAGGGTACCAGATATGGAATTGGGAAGACTTAGGTTCACAGCCTGCCTCAGACATTTACAATCTGCATGAACCTGAGCAAGTCAATTAACCTCTGTGGGCCTCAGTCTACTCACTTGTAAAATGAGGGAGGGGGTGAGACTCCGGTTCTTCCAAGGTCCCTTCTAAGGCTATGATCCCACAAGTGTTTTCCAAGGACCCGCCCTTTGTGTCCACTATCCCAGAAAAAGTAGGGCAGCAGGTCACCCAAGGCCCCGGGATCTATGACCAAATGGAGCTACTCCCAGTCTTCTCCTCACCAGCCAAGGTTCACTAGGGAGCAGCCTTAGCCCTACCCTAGCCTGATCCCAAACAATCATTTGATAGCCTCTCCCTTGATTAGTTCCCAGAAGCCCAGCTCCCACTCTCTCTTCATGGCAAAGCGACAGAGGAGTCATTGCCTGGTAGGCCATGTTAGAAGCACATGGTGTAAGCTGATACCGTCCTCCCACCTCCCTCCCTCCATGACTCTTCACCCCATCTCTCCCCTTGAGAGAGGCTGTGTCTGTTTGTTTTTTTTCCCTCACAAGTATTCCACTTTATCCAGCGGTCTGTGCCTGCCAGAGAAGAGAATGTGAGGGGGGAACAGATGGCATTATTAAGCCTAGGGTGTAAACCACTACCACTTAAAAGAAGCAGGACAAAAATGCTCCCCATTTAGAGTCTCTAGGCCTGATCCTAGGAACCACTACGCCCAATTCCACTTACTGTCATTCTGAAGTCATCCCTAAACTCTAGTAATTACTCAAGATAATTAAGGTATGGCTATCTGGAATTGGCATGGTTTATTAAGATAACCACTAACAACCATAAGGTTTCTTTAAAAAGGATCTTTTCGCCAAAGATATCCAGTTTAGAATCACAGAACGTCACTTAATAGTATTTATTAATATACTTAATAATCAAACACTTTCATTTTAAAGTGTTTGGCCTAAGGTCAAGCCTTTCCTTGAACACATCAACTGAGGTGACTGTTGCTACCTCCTGAGGCAGTCCTTTGCACTTTTGGACGGTTCTAATTTTTTAGGAACTTTTTCCTTATGTTGATTTTAAATATCTATCTATGCACCATATATCTTTTGCTCCTAGTACTGCCCTTTAGACCAAGTAGAAAGAATACATCTTAAAACTCCTTCCACATGCTAGACCCTTGAAGATGGTTATCACGACCCCCTAACTTTTCTACAGCCTACATCCTCACTCAGCATGACCTTGAGATGCCTCCACCATACTGGGTAACCCTTCCTCTGGATGTCCAATAACACCTATCTCTCCCATCTTCCATCAATATCCAGTGGAATGTAAGCTCAGGGATACAGGGGGCAATGTAAATGATGTGAATATATATTATATATACAATATTTATATTTATTATATCCTATAATTGAAAAGCATGTACTTTTAAAAATCTAGATCACAGATCAGGAGCTGGAAGGGAACGCAAAGGCCATCTAAATCCAAATGCCACATTTTAAACATGATGAAACTGAAGCCCAATGTCACACAGTTACATTAGAAGTGGATTCCTCATGAGACTTTTGTATATGTATCCCTATGCTTGGCACACAGTAGAAGGAATGCTTATGGATTGATTGATCTTAAATTCATGAAATTGATTTTTAGCAATTCAAGTATGAGGCACTTCATTTATTCCTATTACATTTCATCTTATTAGATGCCATGCAACCTTCTGTCAGATTCTTTTTGGGACCTAAATCCTTCACTCACTGTCTTGGCAATCCCTCCTAGCTTTACATCAATCAGAAATTTGATAAACATAACACCTATGCTTTTATTCACGTCAAGTCATTGATAGGATAGACTTTGTCAAATGCTTTGCTAAATTCTAGGTAAGCTATGTCTAACACATTCTTCTCCTATATCAATCTAGCAACCCTGTCAAAAACAGAAATAAAGTTAGCCTGGCATCACTTACTATTAACGATGAAACACTGGCTCTTTGTGACCACTATTGCCTTTACTAGGTATTCAGTTAACCATTCCCTTAATACATTTAACACTTTCCCAGAAATTGAAGTCAAGCTCACTGAACTACATAGTTTATAAGTTTTTTTTAATCTGAGACCAAAAAAACCCAAATTTAATTAAATCTGAGATAATTACCCTTCTTTAATCCTGTATTCTCCTTGCTGTTCCCTTTCCAAGATTGCTGATGGTGGCTCTGTAGTCCCATCTGCAGTTACTTCAGTACCCAGGGATATTGTTAAACTCATCCAGGGCAGTGAAGTACTCTCCTCTCCCTAGTTATCTTGGGCTTCAGCTCTCAGTTAAATCATTTTAGTTCTTCCATTTCTAGTCCTGAGATGGTTCTCCTCCATCAAAAAAAAAACCCCAGCAAAACAAGATTTGAGCTTCTCTGCTTTATACCTTATCCCGTTGCCATCATCCCATCACACTATGTAGTCATCCTGGTCCTTCTTTGGTCCTCTGTTCTCCAACATAGTATTATTTTTTTTAATCATTTTTTGTCATCCTGAGGTTCTCCACCAGCCTCAGTTCATTCTGAGACAGCAGTCCTCATATCCTTCTTACAGGACCCTTTTTTATTCATCATTAACTGACTTTGTTTCCATCATCTGTACAGCTCTTTTTAAAATCTAGGCTGGTTAAACAGTTTGTATATTTATCCACATGGATCTCTTTTTAAAATTCTCCCTTTTTCTCCTCGATGAAATGGGCTTTTCTTGGTGGCCTTAGAAATCGATTCTAAAGAGCTCCTGGAGAACCTATCATTGGAGGATCTTCTCCTATAGAATTATAGACTATTGATCCTTTCCTATCCTTTTCCTGAACCCTTCCTACTCTTTAAAAAGATGAACATTAAATGTGTTTAATAGGAATATATGTGTAGAACCCATATCAGATTGCAAGCCATCTTGGGGAGGGAGGAGAAAATTTAAAACTTATGGAAGTTATTGTTGAAAACTAAAAATGAATAATTTAATAAAAAGATGAATGTGACTGATAAGGAAATGTTTTGCATGATTGCACATGTGTAATCTATATCAAATTGTCTACCATCTCAGGGAGGCAGGAAGGGAGTAAGGGAGGGAGGGAATTTGGAACTCAAAAAAATTTTTTAATGGTAAAAATTTTTACATGCAATTAGGAAAAAATTAAATATTATTTTTAATAAGTTCGAGGTGTATGTCAGACTATACCCTGCCTTCTTCATCTTCTCTAGCAACAAATCTAAGCTGGATTAGTAACTTTTCTACAAACTTCCCATTATTACTGCTCTAGCAACCAATCCTTCTTCAGTGATAAAAAAAAATCGGCTCATCCACTCAATTACTCAATAAGTATTACATTTAGGCAGTTAGGTGGCTCAGTGGATAGAGTTCCAGGCCTGGAGTTAGGAAGACTCATCTTGATAAATTCAAATCTGGCCCCAGACACTTACTAGCTGTGTGACCCTGGGCAAGTCATTTAACCCTGTTTGCTTTAGTTTCTTTATCTTAAAAATGAACTGGAGAAGAAAATGGCAAAGCACTCTAGTATCTTGCCTAGAAAACCCCAACTATGGTCATAAAGAGTCAAACATGACTGAAAAAAATGACTGAACAATAACAGCTTAGTATCTAGGACCCAGTGGGTATGCTCAGGTTACACTACCCAACTTGACACTTCCCTCCAAACAATTCATCTAAGTTCTTCCCCACCATTCCTGGTATTGAACATTCTGTTTCATACCTGCCTAGCATTAGATACCCACGCAATGTGACAACCCACTTTGGTGGACATCTGAACAGATATCTAGGGTCTCTGATGCTACAAAATGGCAGCTGGAAAAGACAGCACTAAGCTACTGACCACAGCCAACTAGTCTTTTGTGAACTTTTGAGTTTTATCTTTGGACCTTGGCCTGGGGCTGGTTGTGACTGCTCCTTCCTCTTTGCCTTCTATCCCCATGTTCTATTCCTGCTCTTCCACTCTAATGTTCTGGCCTTTTAGCCCTTCTACCCAGCTGAAGGAACCCCAGGTCCCCAAGGCATGGGGCTAGATGTCTATTGAGGTTAGGGTGAGTTGAAAGGGACTTGGTAGAGACTCAGAGATCTGTGTTACACCATCTAGAGATATCGAACACTGAAACTGGGCAGCCACTCCCAGGCCACTCAACTTCCCCAGTTTTTTCATCTGTGAAATGAAGATAATAATAGTACCTACCTCATAGGGTTGCTGTGATTACCAAGTGATATAAGGTACTTTGCAAATCTCAAAGTGCTATCATACATTAGCTATCATGTTTATGATCTAGACCTGGCATCCTTCACCTAGGGCCCCTGAACCTGGTTTTTTTTAAAGTGCATTTGGACAACTCTATTTCAATATCATTGGTTTCTCTGGTGATCCCAGGTAATTATTTTATGCATTTAAAAACCTTATTTGGAATTCATGTTTTTAAAATTAATGTTAAAAATAAATAAAAATCGTTAGAAAAAAGAAAATGATTCGGAGAATGGATCAATAAACCAGGAGAACTTTGTGCACAATCACAGACACATCATATCTGTGATGACTAACTTTGATAGACTGGACCCCTCTGGGCAATGCAAGGTTAGAAGACAACTACAAAAGACTCAAGATGGAAAGGGACGTCCACATCCAGAGAAAGAACTACAGAGTCTGAATGCAGATGGAAGCAAACTACTTGCTCTCTCTCTTTTGTGCTTTGTTTTGTTTCCTCTTTCTCATTGTTCACTCCATTGGTTATAATCCTTCTTTAGGACTTGACTAATGTTTAATGCGAATGTATTTATGGAACCTATATCTGATTGCATGCTGACATGAGGAAGGAGGAGGAGAAAGAAGAAGGAAGGGGAGAAAATTTGGAACTCAAGGGATTTTGGAACTGAATGTTGTAAACTAAAAGTAAATAAATAAAACTTTTTAAAAGAAAAAAAAGAATGGATCAATAGATGTTACCAGATTTTCCCATAAAAAGCTTAAGAGCCCTTGCCTTTACATATTGGATCTAGATGGGAAGACTTTAAAACTTTATTTAAAAAAATTTTTTTATTATATTTTATTTTTATCCAATTACATGTAAAACACTTTTTAACATTTGGGTTTTTTTTTAAACTTTGAGTTCTAAATTCACTCCCTTCCTCCCTCCTTTCCCCCCTTCCTGAGAAGGCAATTTGACATAGACTATACATGTGCAGTCATGCAAAACGTACTTCCATATTAGCCATGTTGTGAAAGAAAACAGACCAAAAAAAAGAAAAACAAAAAGCAGAAAAAAGGAAAAGACTCAGTTCTTTCTCTAGAGATGGATAGCATTTAAAAATTTATATTTTTATCAGGCACTTTTCAAAGTGTTTTGACATTGTGGAGGCTTTATCTAGCAATATACTACTACCATCAAATATATTTGTATATTGTACAATATACTATATAATCTTATACTTTTTTAATTAATTATCAAGACAGTGATTGCTTTTCTCTTAAATTTGTAAATTATCCACATACTGGGAAAGAGGGCAGATGAATGAAAAAAAAATTCTGGCTAACTTGGAGTTCTCCTAAATAAATGAAATATTATTAATTTGTTTTTTAAAAATGTTAGTCTGAGAAAGGGTTCCTAGGCTTCACCAGAATTTAGACAAAGACTAAAAGTTATCTCTACAATATATGTTGAGTGATCACCTAGCCCTGACTTGAGGATATCTATTAAACTGGAACCCACTACTTCCCTAGGTAACTGTTTCTACTTTCAGATACTTTGAATTGTTGAGAAGTTTTTCTTTAGACCAGGGCTAAATCTACTTCTGCAACTTCTTCACATTACTCCTGGTTTCTCCCTCTCAGGCAAAGCAGAGCTACTCTGATCTGTCTTTCACATGATAGCCCTTCAAATCATCACGTCCTTCCCTAAGTCTTCTCTTCATAAGTCTAATCCCTCATTTCTTCAGTTAATTTTTTTTTTAAAGCAATTTGGGTTAAGTAACTTGCTCAAGGTTACACAGCTAGTTATTTATGTGTGGGTGCTAAGTAACTGAGGCCAGAACCCCGCAAACTCCAGGGGCTGGTGCTCTTACTGTGCCACCTAGCTGCCCCTCTTCAGTTAATTTTCATATCACATGCTTTCATCCTCTGGAAGACTTATAACTTTCTCACTGAGGTCTGGGAAAGATCTTAATTGATAAAGTCCAAGGTCATCCATTGCATCTGAATCTCAGGCCATCACCAGCCATCCTGACTTTTGCCTTACCACTGGACTTCAATGACTGGAGAAGTGAAGCTAGTCTGCCTCACTTAAATCCAGCTCTTGAGCAAGTCAAAACATCATCAGTCCTCTTTGAGAACAAAGGAGGAACAACAACAATAGCTTCTCAATGTCCTCTTCAGCCCACAAACAATGCACTCCCATCTATTTTGAAGCACCCTCAAGAAATCAGGCCTTTCCTCGTTTCTAAAATATACAGACAATTGAGTCAAATCTGTAAGAATACAAGTCATTCCCCAATTGATAAATGGTCAAAGGATTTGACCATTTGTCAAAGTGCAAAGGCAGTTTTCAGAGGAAAAAAATAAAGATATCTATAAGCACATGAAAAAATGCTCTAAATCACTATTGATTAGAGAAATGCAAATCAAAACAACTCTGAGTTACAATATCTCACCAGTCAGATTGGCTAAGATGACAAAATAGGAAAATGACAAATGCTGGAGAGGATGTGGAAAAATTGGAACACTAATGCATTGTTGGTGGAGTTGTGAACTAATTTAACCACTCTGAAGAGCAATCTGGAACTATGCCCACAGGGCTATAAATAAGTGCATACCCTTTGACCCAGCAATACCACTTCTAGGGTTATAATCCCAAAGAGATCATAGAAGTGGGAGGAAAATCTATATTTACAAAAATATTTATAGCAGCTCTTTTTGTGGTGGCAAAGAATTGGAAATTAAGGGGATGCCCATCAACTGGGGAATAAGTGAACAAGTTGTGGTATATGAATGTAATGGAATACTATTGTGCTATAAGAAATGATGATCAGACAGACTTCATATTTACCTGGAAAGACTTATACAAACTGATGTTGAGTGAGAAGAGCAGAAGAACCATTACAGACACAATGTATGTGTGACGACCAACTTTGATAGCCTGGGCTCTTTTCAGCAATGCAAGGTTATTAGACAACTCCAAGAGACTCATGATGGAAAGAGATGTCTACATTCAGAGAAAGAACTAGAGTTTGAATGCAGATTGAAGCAAACCACCTGCTCTTTCTTTTTCTTCTTTGCTTTTGTTTCCTCTTTCCCATTGTTCATTCCATTGGTTATAATCCTTCTTCACAGCCTTACTAATGTCTAATGTGAAAGTATTTGCAGATCCTGTACTTGATTGCATGCTGCCATGGAGGGAGCGGGGAGAGGAAAATGAGGGGGAGAAAATTTGAAACTCAAGGGATTGTGGAACTGAATGTTGTAAACTAAAAGTAAACAAATTAATAAAGAGAAACAGCCAAAAAAAAAAAAATCAGGCCTTTACTACTAAATTCTTTGGATGCCCTTGGGGAAAGAATTTCATCTCTGTATGTCTCAGTCTCATTTGTAAAATTAGGTTGATCCATATGAAGATTACAATACCTATTCTACCATTCAAAAAGTGCTTTCTTCACAATCCAATGAGTGAATAGGTTTAAGAAAACACATATAGAGGTGGCTAGGTGATGCAGTGAATAGAGCAGGACTCTGGAGTCAGGAGGGGTCAGGAGGACCCCGTTCAAATACTGCCTCAGACACTTAACAGTTACTAGTGTGTGACCTTGGGCAATTCACTTAACCCCAACTGCCCTTCCTCCTCCCCCACAAAAAAAAGTTAAAAAGAAAAACAACACATAAAACTTGCAATTCTTTAGTCCTATGACACAAAAGATTTTATTTTACTTGCATATTCTCGGGCAGTGTCAGACTCACAGTCTATTAAGCACTATCTTAGGAGGCCCCTGGGGGAAAGGTCATATGTCACTTCCTCTCTTTTGAGAA
This sequence comes from Gymnobelideus leadbeateri, assembly GCA_011680675.1. NCBI lineage: Eukaryota > Metazoa > Chordata > Mammalia > Diprotodontia > Petauridae > Gymnobelideus > Gymnobelideus leadbeateri. The sequence continues at coordinate 588,930 of WOXC01010640.1, read as the reverse complement.
TGAGGAGGTTGGAATAGACTGTCACTAAGGTCCCTTTGGCCTAACATTCAATGCTTCTACGACTTTTGTGAGGTTGAGATCAAATTGGGTCATATTTGCTAGGTCCTAAAGATGACTCAGGCCAAAATACATCCCTTCCCACCCCCATCTAAATGCCACAGTGCCTAGATTTATATCATTTTTGCTTCATTCCTTCATCCCTAGGTACAAATTTCACCTCTTTTAAACTACGAATTTCCCTGAAAGGATATAAACCATTAAGTTCCTTAGTATGAATCAGTTTATCAGATCTTCATCTTCCCCAGTAAGGTGGGGCAATGAATGGAGTGGAGGTGGGGATAGGGATGGGGGGAAGTTAGCTGAAAGAGACATAAAAAGATCAAGAAAGGGGAGATAGGAGAAACAGTAGTTTGTCACAATTTTTAGAGAGAAGGAAGGGAGGAAAGCAGGTGGGCAGAAGGAAAAAAAGACAGGGAGAGAAACAAGCATTACTTTGTTCCAATTGTTTCTGACTTTTTGTAACCACAAAATGTTTTTGTTTGGAGTTTTCTTGACAAAGATACTGAAATGATTTGCCATTTCCTTCCATATGAGGAAACTGAAGCAAACAGGATTACCCAGAGTCACACAGCTAGTAATTGTATGAGGCTGGATTTGAACTCAGGTCTTCCTAACTTCACCACCAATCTGAGGAAAACAGGGCAAGAGTGAGAAGGAACCCTATAGACCATATTATCTTCAACCCTCTAGTTTTACAGGTGAGAATTGAGCCCCACAGGGGTGGCTAGATGGCGCAGTGAGTAGAGCGTCAGCCCTAAAGTCAGAAGGACCTGAGTTCAGGTCCGACCTCAGACACTTAACGCGCGCGCACACACACACACACACACACACACACACACACACACACACACACACACACACACAAACCCAAAAACCTAGCCATGTGACCTTGGGCAAGTTACTTAACCCCAATTGCCCTCCAAAAAAAAAAAAAGCAAAAAAAAAGAGAATTGAGCCCCACAGAGGTTAAGAAATAGAGCCAATCTCTCCTCCCTTTTATACACATAAATAGACCTAAAATTTGCAAGGAAATTATGACAAATGCCAGTGTCCTCTTATAAGTAGAGAGGAGTGACTGAGGCTTAGAACCCCAAAATTAGCCTACTCCAGAGTAAGATGGACCTGAGAGAAATTTCCAGATTCATCTCTCCTTTCTTCTACCCCGTGACCTCTGCCATGCCTGGTCACTGATAACAATGATCCTCTTGTCATTAACTCCTTCCCAATCTCCCCTCTCCAGATTCCTTTCATTCCATGGTCACTTGGGATGAAATTGTCAGTCCTTCCTTCTTATACCACATTTAAGTACCTCTCAGAGCATTCCAAAGGAAACTTCACCAGGACTGGGAACTGGAGTAACCCCAGTACAAGAACTGTAGTAAAGAATACTGAATTAGTATGAAATCAGCTATCATGTTTCCCAAGTCTTTTCTTCTCCAGATTAAATTGATCTAATTCCTTTAACCAGTTTTCACATGGTATCAGGTTGAGAGCTTCAAATCACCTGAAAATCCTGCCCACTCTCTTCTCTCTAAGGAAGAGATGGTCCTTCTGGACAAGACCAACCCTTGTACTTATACCCTTGATTCTGTTTTGTCCCTAATTTTCTGTCTCTCTCTCATCCGTTGGCTTCCTATTGCCTATAAATATGCCCACATCTCCCCACTACCCCCTTTAAAATAAAAAAACCTTGCCCTATCTTACCCTCGATTTATTCTATATTTTTCCTTCCTTTCACAGATAAACTTCCAGAAAAATTAATGAGCTTGAGAATCTTGGAAAAACATGGATAGTCTTACATGAAATAATGAACAGCAAAATGAGCAGAACCAAGAGAATGTTGTATACAATAACAGCAATATTGTTTTGAGAATAACAGGGTCTCACAGACAGAGGGCTTTTGCTTTGATCGAATAAATTATTTTGACTATTATAAATACCTAAATGAACTACAAAGGACATACAAAGGAAGACACTATCTGCATCCAGAGAAAGAACTGATAAATAGAAGTATGCATAGAATGATTTAACACACACACACACACACACACACACACACACACACACACACACACACACTTGTGTCTGATGATAGCCAACTTGGGGGAGGGGGTAGAGGCAAGAAAAAAAAAAGAAAAAAGAAATGTACGTGATAACTTTATTATATATTTAAAAGGAATAGCAAGTTACACATAATAGATTTGCAGTTTCATGTGCAATCATCTTTTTTATTATACTATGTTATGGAAATATTTGTTTTATTTTATTCCATAAATTAAAAAGAAAATAAAAAAAATTAAGAGAAAAAGCTCTTTATATTCATTACTTGTATCCCTTTTTTCTGTCATTCCTTTTTCAATCTTTGCAGTCTGCCTTCCAACCATCACATTCAATGGTACCACTCAATGGAAAAGGCTCACCAATGACCATTTTATTGCTAAGGACAATAGCTTTTTTCTTGGTCATTATTACCTTTCTTTTTTCTTTCTTTTTTTTTTTTTTTTTTTTTTTTGGCTTTTTGGAGAGCAGTTGGGGTTAAGTGACTTGCCCAAGGTCACAGGGCTAGTTTTTGTGTTAGGTGTCTGAGGCCAGATTTGAACTCAGGCACTCCTGACTCCAGGGCAGGTGCTCTATTCACTGTGCCACCTAGCTGCCCCCCTTATTACCTTTCTTGATCCCTATGAAGCACTGCCACTATTGACTACTCCTTCTTCCCTAGGTTGTGTTTCTCTTCTTACCTATCTGACAATTTCTTCTCATAATCCTTTAGTGAATCATCACCTATCCTACCTCTAAAGGCTATAATTTACTCTACCTCTTACTCCACTAACAATTCTTCTTTTTATACCACTTAAAGGTTGACAAAGCACTTTCATCACAACTCTGTGAGATAGGTGGTGGAATAGCTAGCATTGGGGTGGCACACCTGTGATTTCATTGCTGGGGGAGCTCCTCAGGAGGAAAATCCCTCTCACTGATGCAGAACTGAAACTCTTTTGAAACTTATTATCTTAGAGAGTTACCTGGGAGTACAATGAGATATTAAGGGATTTGCCCAGGATCTCAGAGCTAGTATATGTCAGAGATGGGACCTAAACCCAGGTCTTCATGACTCTGAGATCAGCCCTCTGTCCATGAGACCCTGGGTGAGTCACATAACCTCTATTTGCTTCAGTTTCCTCAATTGTAAAATGGAGATAATTATAACATCTACCTTGTAGGGTTATCATGAGGATCAAATGAGATAATATTTGTTAAAAGAAAAAGTGCTAAACTCAGTGCTTGACACATAGTAGGTGCTTCTGGTTCTCTTTCCAATAGGGCACACTGCCTCTCTATAAAAGTTGAGATTTTTATAATGCTTTGACATTTGCAAATATATACTTTACAGACATTTGAAACTCACAACATCCCTGAAAAGTAAATACTACATATGAGGAAACTGAGGCTCGTAAATATTTAAGACACTTGCACAAATCCATACAATTGGAAAGTTGCAGAAGCAGCATGTGGAGCTCAAGGTTTTCTTAACTCCAAGTCAAACATTCTTCACCATTCTGTAGCCTTAGACACTTTCCATTACCCTCTATTCTTGGATAATCTCTCCTGTTTTTGTGATACTATGCTTTTTTAAAATTTAATTTTTTTAATTAACAGAGATCTATTTTCTTTCACTTCTACCCCTCAACCCACTGAAGAAAGTAAACATCCATGATACCAGGGGATCACTGATGAAATATGCTATCTGCCTCCTGACAGAGAAAGCCTATGGACTCCAAGTACAGAATAAGACATTTTTTGGATACAACCAATGGAAGTATGCTTTATTGAACTATACTTGTTACAAGGATTTTGTTCTTACAGCTTTCAAAATTGTTTATTTGTTGTTATATTATAAATGGTTCCTTCTGGTTCTGCTTACTTCATTCTTCATTAGTTCATATAAGTTTTTCACATCTCTTTGAAATCATCTTTTCCTCATTTCTTAAAGTACAACAGTATTCCATAATATTTATATATGACAATTTGTTCAATCATCCTCCAATTGTAGGGTACCTCCTTAGTTTCCAATATTTGCCACCACAAAAAGAGCTGCTACAGAGTTTCTGTATTCATAGGACCTTTTATTTGTTCTCTTTGGGGTATAAGCCTAGTAGTACAGCTGGGTCAAAGGACATGTAGTTTAGTGACTTTTTGTCTCTGACTCTAAATTCCTTTCCAGAATGGTTGGACCTACTCCACCATCAGACATCTCTTCCAACAGTGTATCAATATTTTCCCACAACCCTTCCATCATGTATTAATGCCTTTCTTTTTTGTCATCCTTTCCTGTATGATGGTCATGAGGTAGAACTATGTCATAATTTTTAAATTTGCATTTCTTGTCTCTCCTGATTCTCATTCTGATCTATCTGATCACTCCTGATCAGTTCAATCTCCTTTGATAGATCTAACTCTAGGTCCCAATCACCAACAAGAGCTATCTGTCCTTAGCCCTCTTCTCTAATCTTCCTCTATACTATAGATTGGTGAACTAAGAAGCTCCCATGGGTTCAGTTATTTTCTCTATGCAAATGATTCTCAGATCTATTTATCTAGCTCTCTCCCAAACTACAACCTCCCATTACTAACTGCCTATTGGCCATTTAGAACTGATTTCCCATAGACATCTCAAAATTAACATGTCCAAAACAGAACTCATTATCTTTTCTTCCAAACTTCCCTATTACTGCCATGGACACTGACAATCTCCCAATCACCCAGCTTTGCAACTCTGCTGTCCTCAGCTTCTCATTTGCACTCACCCCATGTATCCAATCTGCTGCCAAGTCTGGTCATTTCTAGTTTAATACCTCCTGTGAATGTCCCCTTCCTTCCACTCCCACAGCTGCCACTATTTGGTCTCCCTACCTTAAGTCTCTCCCCACCTCATCCCATTCAGCTACAATCTTCCTAAAGAGCACACCTGATCATGTCATACCCCTATTCCTACTCAATAAACTCCAGTTTAACTCCAAGATTTAGTAGAAAATGACATTTGGCTTTTAAAGCCCTTCAATCACCTAGCCCCCTACTATCTTTCCATTACAACCTAACCCCCTCCATGATTTATTAACACTGGCTCTCTTGCTGTTCCTCACACCCCACACACCATCCCTCAACTCTGTGTCTTTTCATTGACTCTCCCTTATGTCTGGAATGTTCTACCTTCTTCTTGCCTCCACCTCCCGACTTCCCTGGCTTCCTTCAAGATGGAATTCAAACGGGACAGCTAGGTGGTACAGTGGATAAAGCACCAGCCCCAGAATCAGGAAGACCAGAGTTCAAACCTGACCTCAGATATCTGATGCGTACTAGTTATGTGACCTTGGGCAAGTCACTTTAACCCCACTGCTTCTCAAAAAAAAAATTCTACCTTCTGCAAAGGGCCTTTCCCGGTCTCCAATGACTCCCCCACTTTCAAGGGCTAGTGCCTATCCTAATCTCAGAGATTCCCTCCCAATTATAGTGTATATATCTTGTATATACATAGTTGTTGACATGATGTTTCCCCATTAGAATGTGAGCTTCCAGAGGGCAGGGACCATCTACTTGCCTATCTTTACACTGTTATCACAATGCCACACACATGTATGTTGCTGTTCAGCTGTTTCAGTCATGTCCAACTCTGTGACCGCAGTTTGGGATTTTCTTTGCAAAAATACCAGGGTGGTTTGCCATTTCCTTTTCCATCTCATTTGACAGATGAGGAAAATGAGGCAAAGCGGACTAAGTGATTTGCCTAGGGTCACACAGCCAGTAAGTGTCTGAGGCTGGATTTGAACTCAGTAAGATGAATCTTCCTGACTCCAAGCCCAGCCTTCTATCCACTGCACCATCCAGCTGCTCAGTCATACACATACTAAGTGATTGACTAAATGACACTACTGTCAGTGACAAAATGTCACTAAACTACATGTCCTTTGACCCAGCTGTACTACACACCATGCTGCTTCCATATGCTTATAAAACAAGAAACCTAATGCTTAACACATAGGAAGTGCTTGATCTACCTCCTTGATGTAACTCCTACACCAGGGTAAGGGGGACAGAAACATTATGCCATGATGGAATGAAGGAAAGTGATTATTAGCTTTACTTCCTTCCCCTCCAGTGTTAATTACGTGTCTCCTTAAGGCTTACTTCAAGGCAATTTGAATGGTTCAGGTACTGGCTATTAAGAATGCAACAGGAATAAAAAGTAAATGAAAAGGGGTATGTGTGTTTACTGCTAGGTCCTGAAACCTTCAGCAGGTTTTGAAGACAAGATGGTATGCACTCAACCTGAGATCTGGGAAGGGGAAAAAGTGAAAGGAATTTATTGATTTTGACTCAGCTATGAGGGCAGGCAAGCAAGTCAGAAAAATCTTGACAGTTAACAAGCAACTTTTGAGTCTGGCACATCCAGAATATTGGTATTGTAATGCTAAGACCTTGCTAACAGAAGAGCTGAAAATGGATTGATTAGCTCTAGTATATTGACCTGGTATAGTCTCAAAGAAACTTCCTCCTCATCATCAGACACTCCTGGTAGATTACAAGCCCTTTGGAGAGGCAGTCAATGGGAGTTTCAAAGGCAAGGGAGGTGGAGGAACTTCAATGAGTGCTGTCAGGGCAAAGTAGAACAACAATAACAAGGGAAGTTCAGGTACAAGAAATAGGGAGATATGGGAGGCAGAACCAAAAAGTAGCAAGGTACAAGTTGTTGAGAGATGAAGTCATGGAAGATATTCCAGTCACAATACAACCTTCCTCCAATCTGGTTCATAACTTTCAGAGGAGTTCTCTTCCTCATACGTGTAGGAACCTCTGGGAGACTGTAACCCTTCACATATTGGAAGTGAGAAGGGAAGGTTAAGAATGATTCTATTGTTTAATTTTCTATTATTTATTACTCTATTTTGTTCCAATTTTTAAAATGCTTTGCTGTTTGGTGTGTGGTTCCTGCCTAATTTATTGGTAGAAAATGTCCTTTATGGGGAGGGGAGAGGGAAAAGGAAGTGTGTCAGACCTTATTTGCATAATTATGATTGGATCCAAAACATCCCACTGAATATGGGGTGGCAAGGGCTTCCAGAGTTGTGTGCATTAAGCCCATGCCACATCAATAACTATTCATTTCCTATATGTTAAGATAAAGTCTTAAAAGTAGGAGGTATCCCAAATGGTGGAACAATCTCCTAGGAAAGTGATCCTAAGATAAACTTCTCTAATCCCAATTCTAGGAATGGAAATCAGGTGCAAACCTCTAACTATATGCCCCTGAAATTTCTCCCTTTGGGTCCTCTTCATCTGTCTTAAATAAGGTCCTCAGGGGTGGCTAGGCGGCGCAGTGAGTAGAGCGCCGGCCCTGGAGTCAGAAGGACCTGAGTTCGGATCCGACCTCAGACACTTAACCCACACAAACAAAAAAAACCTAGCCATGTGACCTTGGGCAAGTTACTTAACCCCAATTGCCCTAAAAGGGGCAGCTAGGTGGCGCAGTGAGTAAGAGCACCGGCCTCGGAGTTGGGATGACCCAAGATCGAATCTGGCCTCAGAAAATGAGCACCCACACACAAATAATGACTAGCCGTGTAACCTTTAGCAAGTTACTTAACCCCAGTTGCTCAAAAAAAAAAAAATGAATTTGTCCATTCCATGGTCAGACAGCTCCAACAGTAAGAAAGTTCCTTATGTTGAGTCAAAGTCTTCTTCCTAACTTTCACCCATTAATGCTAATTTTCACATAGAACAAGTCTAGCTTAAACTCCTTCCCTAGGAGAGTGCTTTAAATGGATGAAGGGAATTATTTTTAATCTCCCCACTACCCAGTCACCAGCATCTTTTCTTCGTCAGTTCCCTCGCCTACTCCTCAGTCGCCACGCCTTCCTGATTCTTAGGTCATCTTTTTCTGGATATTCCAATTTGTCAATGTAATGTCTCTTCTAAAAGTATGGCACTCAGACCTGAACAATAAGTATTCCAAATGTGGGGTGAACAGCACAGAAGTCAGGGAAACTGTGGCTTCCTTTGTGCCAGACTTCATGCTTCCATTAATGCTGTTTGCTCTTCTAAAGTCCTACTCTGAGGCTTCATCGTGGGGTTGGAGGGTGCTTCTGGCTTCTGGGAAGCTATGGTAGTGGGGATGAGGGGGTGGAGTGAACCTCTGCCAAGCTGGAAAGGCTTCAAGCACAGGTCCAGGAATGAATTTGTATATTTGAGGACCAACTATATCCAGAGAGGTTCTATCGACCATGTTGGCTTCAGGATAATGAATTTTTCCGCCACTACAGCCCTATTGAGCTACAATGGGATTGTGATCTTCATGAGTAGGAAATGTAACCACACTTAAGAAATCACAGTCCTTTAAAGAAGACTCTGTCAACTGGCTAACAGCCTCAGCACACCAATGGCTCAGAATTGAGGCCATGATCCAGATCTAGGCAGTTGGGTGGCACAAGGGATAGAGCTCTGGAGCTGGAATCAGGAACATCTCAGCCAGAATTAAGACACTAGCTGGCTGTGTGATCCTGAGCATGTCACCTAACCTGTCTACCTCAGTTTCCTCATCAGTACAATAGGCAGGATAATAATAGTGCCTTCCTCCCAGGGTTGCTGTGAGGATAAAATAAGCTAATGTTTGTAGAGCACTTTGCTGACCTTAAAATGCCAGATAAATGTTATTATGAATATAATTTTCCTCACAAAACTTCTTTCCAGCCAGGTCTCCCTCACAAATATATTTACTGTAACTGACTACTTGAACATAAACGTAAGACTTATCATTTATCCCTGTTAAATTTCATCTTCTTGATTTCAGGTCACTGTTCTAACCTATCTAGGTCCAACTATTATTTATTGCTCTTAACTTTATATCTTCTGTAATTTGACAAGCAGGAAAACTAGGTGGCAAAATGGATGGAGAAACAGGCTTGAAGTCAGGAAGACTCATCTTCCTCAGTTCAAGAGACCCTGGGCAAGTCACTTAACCCTGCTTGCCTCAGTTTCCTCATCTGTAAAATGAACTGGAGAAGGAAGTGGCAAACCACTCCAGTATCTCTGCCAAGAAAACCCCAAATGGGGTCACAAAGAGTCTGACATCCCTGAGATGATCAATAATAACAATGACCAATTAGTAAACTACAGCAATGGTGTCAAACTCAAATAACAGTAGATCCCTTAGGGTCCCCTATTAACTTAGAAAACCACAAATGATCATTCTCTATATTATTTTTATAGAAAACCACAAACGAACATTCTCTATGTCATTTTTATTTATCTTGTTAACATTCTCTATGTCATTTTTATTTATCTTGTTAAATATTTCCCAATTCCATGTTAGTCTGGTTCAGGGAGTTTTCAGGCTGCCATTTGGCCACCTCTGGGTCACGGCAGTAATCCTAGCAAGAGGAGAAGAGGGACAGAACTAGGTGGTAACCACGTGAATGGAGAGAAGGGAACCCATGCAAAACGTTGTGGCAATTGACTGGATGTGGGGATTGATGGAAAGTGAAGAGAGGAGGATAACTCCAAGTTTGTGAACCCAGGTGACTGGAAGACTGGTAATAGAGAAGGTAGGAAGAGGTGTGGGTTTAGAGTTCCACTTTTTACAAGCTGATTCTATACCTTCCTTGTTCATTTTCTTGCTCTGAATATAGCTTAAAAAACAACAACCAAACATTTTTATTGCTTCTGACTCACTGTCCAAAGCTCTTTCTACCATACCACACTGCCTCCCAAGTCAGCTGTTCCATTGAGCAAGATGCCAGGAAGGAGACCAACCAGCCAGGAAGGAACCCAACTAGTTGTTTTTCCAGGCTGAGCCAGACATAGTCTAAGAAGACATAGCAGGGGCTTAAAGTAGTAGGGGAATGAGGGAGAAGAATTGGCCTAGAGAGGCCTCTAAATGGCTACAAAAGGACAGGGATATCTATACAGAGATATTTTGCTCCTGAAACATGAAATAAAGTCTATGCTAATTAAAAGGGGCTTTCAGGATGTCAGCTTTCATTTTGAACTCACTTCCTCCTGAAGGGAGGACTGCAACTCTGCTGATAAAGGTACCCTATGTGTCAGTAGCCCCTCCTAGCCACTCCAGACCCCCCAACTCCACCCTTCCCATTACACAGTCTGCTTTTCCTTTTGGGCGGATACAATCCCATCCCCCAGGAGGGTCACCCCAGCCACTGCACAGCTCCCATTTCCTGCTGCCGGTGACTCCTCTGAAGCCTATTGTTTCCCAGCAATTTGGGTCAGAGGAAGGTGGACCCCACCCAAAGAGGCCTGCCCTCACTACAGACACAGTGCTGGCCCAGGTCATGGGGAGAATGAACCATCCTCCTACTCTTCTTCAGAGCAAACTAAGGTTCGCTATCCCCCACACCTCTGCTAAGCTTCCCAATCCTTCCCATATGAAGGCGTTGTAAGATTTCCCCTGAGTTCCAGGTGAATGAAGCAGAAGTAGATTCCTAATTTTTAAAAAAGCGCTAAAAAAAAGGCAATAAGGTGGCTAAAGTTTACTCAGGTAGAAAGTAATCTTCTCCTTATTTTCTGGATGGAAAAACTAAGAAGGGAAGATGATACAGTCTAAGCAGAGCAAAAGAGAGCTGGAATTAGAACCCAAAAGACCAGTCTTCTAGTCTTTCTAATCTTCCACTGCAAAAGCCTTTCTTCTCCCCAGCCTGGACTGGTTTAATCCCAAAGGGACAGGAGGTGAGAAGACAGAAAATCAGCTCTTCTATTCCAATTCCAGAGACTTCAAGTGTGCTGTCATCCCAAAGACCAATACAACACCATGTCACAGGGAACGAGGGAAGACCGGGGGAGAATAACAGATTTGTCAATTGTCATAAGCTACAGGAAAGATTACTGGACTGAGACCAGTAGTAAGTACCACTCACTTCCACAGAGGAATGAAATCAAGGATGTGGGGCAAACCACAGAGAGGACTTTCTGGTTGGCATTGAGCCAATTTGCAATTGTTAAGCAAATTTGTGAAAGTCCCCTAGTATCTTGGAGGATATGGAAAGTCAGAGTCTAGACCCCTTGGATTTGGACTGGGTTAAGTATAAAGTCTGCATGGAGACAGGGATGGGAGAGATGACTTTCAAAAGCACTCTGTGTCTGTCTTTCTCCATGTCTCTGTCTCTCTCCCCTCTCTCCACCCTTCTATCCCTCTTCTCTAACCTTTCCCCATGCCCCCTACTCTATGCCTCCCTCCTAGCTCTGGCATTCTGTGATTCAACAAAAAGTAAAGATAGGGTGGCTTTGCCTCCTGGTCCTAGCTATATAACATGGCACAAAATGTCGCACCAACATTGTACCAGCCACCCCCATTATCCAGATATTACAGGAGGCTGAGTAATGTTTTGCGGTGAAACAGAAGGTTATGTAGAGAAAGAGGACACTACCATCTTAAGTGTTATGAGAATCTCCTAGCAAATGGTGCTCACTACATCACTGCTACATACAGCCCCAGGATCCTAAAGGGAGAAGGGGCTAGGCATTCACTCAACAAACACCTTCTGAAGGCATGGCAGGGCTGTGCTTGGACCCGTGGGAAACAAGGAGAAATTCAAGCTTTCCAGGAGCTTATAAAGATGGAAAGCTAATACAAACCACAAGAAACAATGGCAAACAAGACAAGTCTATTATATAATGATGTGCTACACTGAATGGCACAGACTATAATTAAGATAGGAAGGTAAGCAGAAGAAACTCAGAGAGGCCTGGAATAATCAGAGAAGTAATAGTCAAGGAGGAAGAAATAGATTTGAGCTCTTGAAAAGAAGGTATTTTAGGGCGGCTAGGTGGCACAGTGAATAGAGCAACAGGCTTGGAGTCAGGAGGACCTGAGTTCAAATCCGGCCTCAGACACTTTATGCTTACTAGCCCTGTGACCCTGGGCAAGTCACTTAACCCCAATTGCCCTGCCTTCCCCCCTCCAAAAAGCAAAAAGAAAGAAAAGAAAAGAAGGTAGTTTGCTATAGTGGAAAGAGCCCCAGATTTGCAATGAAAACACCAACTTCAAGGTCCAGATCTATTGCTTACAAACTGCTTGATTTTATCTGAAATCACTTTACCTTTCTGGGCCTTAATTTCCTCATCTGTACAACAAAGATGTTAGCCTAGATGACATTTTTGAAGATCTCTAGCAGAATCTTTTCTAGATTCTGAAATCCCTGAAAGGAAGTGTGGCCTGGTGACGATCAGAGTGTACCTGGAGGGAGACCCAGAAAAACCTGGATTCAGACTCTGCCTCTGATGCTGTGTAACTTAGATCTCTTGGGATGGAGTTTTCTCCCCTGCAAAGTGGACATCATAATGCCTGTCGTCCCTACTTCACAGGGTTGTTCTGAGACTCAAATAAGACAATTCATATAAAATGATTTGCCAACTGTAAAACACTCTATAAACATCAGTTATTATTATTGACTAGAAAGCAAACCTGCTGTCTAATTCCTTCCTGTTTATTCCTTGGTAAAGCTGGAAGGTAACATGGCACTCTGATGCTGATCCAGTAACTCTTCTGGTAATTGCTACCACCTTCTGACAACTAAAAAATCCAGGGACTTAACTGAGCTGGTTCAGACTTGGATAAGGGTTGAGGGAAGAAGGCAGGTTTTCATTAGTGAAGGCCCCCCAGTAGGAATGAGCATTAGAGTAATTGATATTTTTAGACCTGGAAGCAGTCTTAAAGAGTTCATCTAATCTTTTCATCTTACTGATGATGAAACTAAGATACAGAAAGCTTGAGCTATAGCAGTGAGGTGGTGCAGTAGACATAGGGAGCTGGGCCTGGAAGACCCAAGTTCAAATGTGGCTTCAGACACATTCTGGAAGTGGGCAGGTTACTTAACTTTTGTCTGCCTCAGTTTCCTCAAGAAGATGATAATAGCACTCACCTCACAGAGTTGTGAAGAACAAATGAGCTATCTGTAAAGCAAACAGGGCTTGATACATAGTAGGCAGTTAATAAATGTTCATTCCTTTCCCTTGCCCCTTAAGTGACTAGCCCAAAGTTTTAGGTTTTAAGCAGAAGAGTTGAGATTCAAACACAGGTCCTCTGACCTTAAACCCAGAATACTTTTCTCTACATTCCAAATACCCACCCTGCTATATGTATAGCATTTTACAGTTTACAAAGCACTTTCCTCAAAGCAAGCTTGGGAGGTAAAGATATTATTATCTCCATTTTATAGATGAAGAAACTCAGGTTCACAAGGGTAAAATACCCTATGCCCAAGGACATAGAGGTAGTAAATTATAGGGGAGGGATTCATACCTGAATTCAAACTAGTTCAAAAACTAATTTGAACCTAGTTCAAAACCCAGTGTTTATTGCCTGATACCACACTGCCCTCCATGGTGTATAATAAGTAGATCAGCCTGATTAGGAGAGAGAGGAGTCAGAGTGTGGAGGGTTAGCTTGCATGATAGGAAATAAGAATTTGAAGGGTTTCTGTGTAGGAGACCTGGCAAAGGTAAGACTGGAGGCCAATTCTAGGTTTATGGACCAAAGAGATCAAAGGTAAAGGAAAAGGGGTCATCTGTACAAAAATAGTTACAACAGCTCTTTTTGTGGTGACAAAGAATTGGAAACTGAGGGGATGTCCATGAATTTGGAAATGACTAAACAAGTTTCAGTATATGAATGTGATGAAATACTGAGCTCTAAGAAATGACGAAAAGGATGATTTCAGTAAAAACTGGGAGGACTTATATGAACTGATGCAAAGTAAAGTGAGAAAAACTAGTATAATTTACACAGTAACAGCAATAGTGTAAAGATAATCAAGTATGAAAGATTTAGTAACTCTGATCAACACAATGATCCATGATAATCCCAAAGATTCATGATAAAAAATGTTACTTATCTTCAGACGGAAAACTAATGGACTCAGTGCAGATTGAGATTTATTTGTTTCTCTTTTTTCCCACCCTAGAGTATGACTAATACAGAAATTTGTTTTGCATGATTTCTTATTTGTGATGGATTTTGTATTTCTTGCCTTCTCAATGGGTGGGGAAAGGGTTGGGGCAGGGAAAGGCCATAGGACTAAAAATAAAATTGAATTGAAAAAAATACTGGAGTCAGAGAGAACTTAAACTAGCAAGAAAAACCCTAGGTCATCCCCAGTCTAGAGCTTCCCCACCCTCTGTCCCAGGTCTGAGGTTTATCTGAGGGACTCAGATCTGCTCCAGAACAAAACTCATATGGTCCTAGGGAGCTACAGCTAGACTGATGATTAGCTTAAGGACTGGATCCCTCTGAGCTAGGGCTGAAATAGGGTTTTTCCCAAATCAGAGCCTTCCCAGACTAGTCAATGTGATATAGGGGAAGGGCTCTCTGGGCCAGGACTTGGGATATCTGAGTTCTAATCCAGCTCTGTCAGAACCTTGCTATGACCTTTCAGCAAGTTACTCCCCCTCCTAGGTCTCACTGTTCTGATCTTAGAGCATTTGCACTAAGTAATCTCTAAGATTCTTTCTGATTTTTTGGTCACCACTGCTCATTGAACCAGGGCTTTGTGGTTTGAAGAGTGAAGTAAAGCCTACTAAGAAAGTCACCTCCATGGAATAAGTCAAAAAGAAAGGACAGAAGGAGAAAGAGGTAGGTGCATACATAGACCAAAGAACTGGGAGAATAGTTTATTCTCCTAATAGGAGAGAAAGAGAAAGAGAGAGAGAGAGAGAGAGAGAGAGAGAGAGAGAGAGAGAGAGAGAGAGAGAGACTGGTTATTTGTTATACATTTTGGAAGATTTGTTTTGGAAATAGCAGGATAGGCTCTAAAGAGAAGGGTAAGGAAATGAGATCAGGGCAAGTTTCTACCTCCCTTTTTTGAGGATGTGGTCTTACAGCATGAAATAACATTGGAACAGTGGGTTCAGATCCTGCTTCTGGCACTTACTAAAAAAGATGAGGTGACAAGCATTTATTAAGGGCTTACTATGTGCCAGACTTCTGTAATAAACACTGGGGATAGAAATATAAGCCAAAAGAAAGACATGACCTCAAGTAGCTTTTGTTTAAATGACAGAAGACCATACACAACAATACAACTCCAAACAAATCACTTCACCTTTCAAGGTTTCAGTTTCATCATTCAGGAAATTGAGGGATTATATTAGATGGTCTCAAGTCTTTTTTTGTTTGTTAGAACAGTATTATCCAAAGATGCTGAGTTACATAAGAATCATCCTATTTTTCCCTCTGAATATCTCAATAGGAGGCCAGAATGACTCCCCTTTATTTAGAAGAGACAATTAAGATGCTAGTTTCCAACTTGGGCTTTGTTACCTAAACTAAGATCCTTCCTCTCTCTCTCTCTCTCTCTCTCTCTCTCTCTCTCTCTCTCATTCTCTCTCTTTTTCTCATTCACTCTAATGTTCAAATGGTGAAAACCTAGACAGATATCTCTATTTAAAAGGAACCAAGTAAAGGATAATGAAGAGAGAGGGAATAGAGAAGGAAAACTCAAGTGTGAGTGGATGAGTGTAAAAATCAACCACCCAAGGCCATTGTGCCACAGCATAGGCTCACAGGATATTTTTAGAACTGAAATGGTCCTTAGAGGACAGCTAGTCCAGCCTTTCCTCTTACAGATAAGGAAACTGAGGTCCAGAGACAGAAAATTAATTGTCCAAGGTTACAAAGATATTAAGCACCAGAGCTGAGATTTGCATGCAGATCCTGACTCCAAATCCAATATGCTCTCCATACCATGCTACTTCCCAATAAGCCAAGGGTAAGCAGAATTGGGAATATAGAACAGTCTGGCAATAACTCAGCCTTGTAAAAAGAGACTTATCTATCCCCCTGCTCTGGAAAAGCAGGGAGTCAAGCACTGGCCAACTTATCAGTCATAAAAAATAAGGCTATCTTCAGGCAGATTAGGCTGGTAAAAAGATTAGTGGGCAGATAAGATTTTGTCCTTATTTGCAAGATTCAGATATTCATTCCCTCCTGGGTGTGATTTACAGCACAATTCCCATACATTACCAGTTCTCACTTCCTGTTTCTGATCCCAGCCCTAAAGTCCCTCCCATTCATTATCTTGTTTTCTCAACAGGGGAGAGAACTCAACTTCAAATTTTCAAACCATCAAGGAATTATAGAGCCCACCCTGCTCTCTCCATAGCAAATCTTCCTAAATATATAACAAATAACCAATGTAAAACACACACACACACACACACACACACACACACACACACACGAGCCAAATTTACACAATACAAATATGCTTAACCATTAGACCTACATACTAGTAAAGTTGGTCTTGTTCGTTCTTCCCTCCATCTCTCTTTTTCTCTTCTCTTTATCTCTTTCTCTCTCTCTCTCTCTCTCTCTCTCTCTCTCTCTCTCTCTCTCTCTCTTTCCTTTCAGTCTCTGTGTCTCTCTCAAATGCACAGATTTACATCCAGAAACACTCACACTCAGACACAGAGACAAATATAGATAGTCAGATATGTACAAACATGTAAGCACATAGAAAGACACAGTGGATCAGTCCACACAGACAACAATTCAAGAAACCCTCACACTTCAAAATAAGCACTGACATGCAGAGGTTCAAACACAAATCTGCCTACTCAGAGACCCTGTGTGCATAGACTCAGAAGACACTGAACTAAAGAGTCTTGAAGCCATACCAATTCAAGGTGAGATCTAGGGCCACACACTTTTAAATACAGACATCTACCACCTATCGCCCTTCCCCAGTGAATATCTCTATTTCACACACACACACACACACACACACACACACACACACACACACACACACACACACACACACGATAAATTTTTGGGGAGGATTCTGGATTGCCCTTCTGATGAAATTCTGGTTTTTGGTTTTTATAGCCCTCTTACCCTACAACTCTTATAAACATGGCCACCATGCTTCTCATCACCTCCCAGGAAAAAAAAAAAACCACCACTGGTTTCTAAGCCACTTATAGCCTCTTAACAAATAACAACAATTACCCAGCAAACTCCAAATACCTCCCCCTGAGTACTCTTGCCTCTTCTAGGGTTAAATTAAGAAAGGTCTGGCAATGAAGAGTAATAGATAGGAAATCCCTTCCTTCACCTTTATTCACAGTTTTTATTCCTCCCTGTTCCCCAGACCCCTTTGATTTCCTTTCTACTTCCATCTACCTCCTTTCAACAGTATGGTGGCTGCTGCTGTAATAATAACTCACATATTACATGTAATTTATATATTACATGTAAAATCTTGGAACTAGTTGTTTAATAAAGGAATTGGATTAGATAGACGGCCTCCAAGTCTCTTCCAGTTCTAAAGTGTGATTCTACATGGCTAGTACTTTCTACTAGTTACAAAGCACTTTGAACATATGATCTCTGTCATGTACAGGTATGGTTAGCCCCATTTTATAGCTGAGAATACAGAGGCTTGGAACTTGCCCAATGTCACACAGAATTAACATTATCCTTTCCTTCCCTCCTTGCTTTCCTGCTGTTTTAAAAAGTCACTTCCTCCTCCTGCTGTCCTCCCATCCCCAGCCCTTAGGCACCCCAGTCACTAATCTAGAATAGAGGATTTCTAAAATCTTTTCTGTTCCAAATCTCAGATTCTATCTGTGATCCTACGAATTCCCCTAAACACAGCAACCTTCCCGCGCATTTCTCTAAACCTCTCCCTCCTACCCAGGCTAGGATCCGCAGTTGAATAGTGTTCCTTACCTGTCCCGGGATGGGAGATGAGAGAGGGATGGTGTGCTAAGTAAGTTCTGAGGGGCACTCTGAGATGCACAAACTCTGCTCCAGCTCTCCAATAATGCTGTAGAGAATACACAAGGGAAATCACGTTGGGACTCCAGAATTTCAGGGTTCCGACTCTTGGTACAAAAAAACCATCCCTACTGAAAGGAGACTCAGGGTTGGGAAAAGTTGGCTGGGGGACAGCAGAGCCCTTCTAAGGACACAATGATGGGGACACAGGATCCTCACAGTATAGCACACAACTTGCCACACACATGGCTCCCGGTTTGAGGGTAGGGGGAAAGGCAGGAGGCCGGAAGGGAGAGAGGAAGGAGTTTTTCCAGGATCAAATTGACAGGAAAACACAAGATCCCTATTCTTGGAGGAGTGAGTCAACGAAGAGAGAAAGAAGGAACTCTGAAAGAGAAACGAAAGGAGGAAGAAAAGAGGATTCGAGGAGGAAAGAAAGGAGAAAGAGAAAAGTATGAAGAAGGGAAAGGGAAAGGACAGGGTGGAGGAAGGGAAGGAAGGGGGAAGAAAAGAAAGAAAAGAAAAGACTGCAAGAAAGGAAAGAGAGAAGAAAAAAGGCTAAGATGGATAGGGAAGGGCAGAATAAAGGACGGAGAAGGGGAAAGGAGGAAAAAGCAAAGGATGAGGAAAAGAGAAGGAACTGAGGAGAGTGAGAAACAAGAGAAGAGGGGGAAAGAGAAGGGGAGGGGAGGGATAGGGAGGAGGAAGAGGGAGAGGGGAAGTAGAGAGAGGAGGGAGGGAGCCAGAGAGTAAAGTAGGGGAAGGCGGGAGACAAGAAGCAGGGACTTTGCAGTGCAGACACCTCCACTCACCTGAACAGGGAAAGGGGCAGGAAGACCCTGGAAGGAGACTGCTAGCCGGCGGAGGCTGGGCGGTGGGGGGTGGCAGGGGGCCGGGCTGGGGTGCTAGAGCCTTGGGGAGGCTGCTGTCCCTCGCCACCCCCCTGGCCTCAAGTTTGAAAGGAGGAAGCCTGGTATGTGAGGAATGAGGGCTGGTATGAGATGCACGCAGCTGAGGGAGGGAGTGCCCGACCCTCGCTACAGGCTTGGGGAGGAGACTGAGAGACAGACTAGGGAGGGGGGCTCCCAGGCTAGAGAGAGAGGTTGGGCCGGCCTGGCCCGGGCGGTCAGAGGAGGGGCTAGTGTCGAGGAGGAGTTGGAGGAGTTGGAGGAAGGGGGTGGGGTGGGGTGGGGTGGCGAGGCGAGGCGAGGGCAGTGATCTAGGAAAGACTGCAAGTTGGGAGGCAGAGTCCCGGGCTGCTCTGGACCCCTCCACTTCTGAAGCGGACTCCTGCGCCTTTCTTTCTCAGTCCCGCCGACCCCCAACTCCTCCTCTAACCCCTCCCTCCTTTCCTCTTCCCTCTCCCTCCTTCCTCTGGCCCCTAAGCCTTTTCCCCTCAGCCCCGCCCCTACCTCTCCAGGCCCCTGGAGCCCTAGCTCCATTCCCCCAGACAGCTGAGAAAATCCCAGTCTCCTGGCCTGGAAAGAGGAGAAGATCAAGGGGCAGTGAGCCCAAGACCGTAAACACATAAGCTTGGGTAGGTGGATATGAGAACTACCGAGGGAAGGAGATCCTCTGTGTCCACTGAGGAAGGGCTGGGAGGAGAGAGCCAGAAACTGGAGACAAGTCCCCCCTCCCACCTCCTCAGCCCTGTAACCAGAGAGTCTTGGGAGGGCTGCCTCTACTGCACCCCAAGAACCCAGGCAGTCCTTTTCCACCAGCGACCAGAGGACCAGAGGCAGGCAAGCGTGCAGCAAGGACCAAGGGGAGGAGTAGATGGGACAGGGGACCAGGAGGGGGAGACAAGCTGTCCACCTCCATTGTACTCAGGTTCAGGAACCCATGTGCATCTCTCATGAAAGGCCCATGAAGGGACGGAGGGCAGCCAGGAAAGGCTGCTTCTGTCCCTAGCAGGCTCCCACCAAAGGGCCCTTGTTCCAGTGGAGTTAGGAAGCAGGAACTCCTGGGTGGTCTTCCCAGATCTGCCACCGATGCCCCTAACTCCTTCTCCCTCCTTACCATAGAGAGGGTTTTCTCCTTCTCTTGGGGACTGTTAAAGCTGTCATTATGAAGAGCAAACACATATGGTGTGAGTATTAAGTACACAGAGTGGGAAAGCTGATTTGAGGCATGGCACTGGACAAGTCTCTGCTTCAATCAACAAACCAGTCAACAACAAATATTTATTGCCTGGCATTGCTAGGTTCTGGGCAAATACAGAAAGAAGCAGCATAAAATGAGGTCCCTGGTCTGTTCCAGTTTAACTGGTAATCAAGAAACAAGTTAAATCCGGGGAGTAAAAATAATACATTTACATACATTTTAAATATTCACAAAGGATTTTTGTCACTTAGCCCTGTGAGGTAATGTATTTAATATTTTTCTCAAATTTCAAAAAAGTTCAAAAAGGACTAACCTATATTCAAGTTTTTGAAAAAAGAAAATACAAATTGTTAATGGTCATTTGAAATACCATTCAATCTCAACAATCAGAGATATAAAGTACAATTGTTAGTACCTCTAACTTTAATGGTCAAATTAGCAAAAATAATTAAAGGCAAAGAAAAGATAACAGAGATGTGGAGGAAAAGGTATACTCATTCATGGCTAATAGAATCATTTTGGAAAACAAGTTGATAATTACAGAATATATAAAATACTTGGAGGTCTACCTACCAAGTCACACACAAGAACTGTGAAAATATAACTACAAACTATTCTTTACATAAAGACAGATATAAATAATTAGAAGAAGAGTAATTATTCGTGAGTAGCCTGAACAAATATAATAAAAATGACAATACCTAAATTATTTCTTCAGTGCCAAGCCAAACTGCCAAAGAATTACTTTGTCGAGAAAAAACTCTCCAAATTCATCTGGGAGAAACACAAAGTCAAGAACCTCAAGGGATTTTTTTTTTTTAATGAGAAGTAAGGGTTTCTAGCAGTTCCAGATTTCAAACTGATGAGGTATGGGCTCTGGGAGCCCCCTGGACCTCTCCTTGAGGTACAGGCTATGGGAACCTCCCTTGGACTCTTGATTAAATCATCCCATTTGAGGAGGCATTTGCATGAGGCAATAAGCCTTACATTGTGGCTGAGCCCAAGCCTCTGTTATTAGACTTCCCACCCTCAGTTACTAGACTTCCTAATCAAAGCGTCAATACACCATTGAACTGGCCTACCCCAACATAGTTTGTGGTCTCCAGGTGGCCTCCAGCTACTTCCCACCCTTAATCACTCATAGACTTCATTAACTCCTCCTGAAGACCCTCCCCAAACTCCTCCTCTGGACCACCCCTAGATTCCCCCCACAACCTTCTGTATATAAGACCCCATCCTGTCTTCGTGTTTGTGAGAGCGCCATAGAATGACCTACCACAGACTTGTCTAATACAAGGCAACTTTTAATAAACTTTTCTTTTGGTTGAGAGAATACTTGAGTCGAATTCATTTGGCAGGACCCAGCGTGTTGATATTCTGGGGTCTCCAGAGCAACCCTAACCCTCTTTATGAGTAACCTCTTCAAAACTACTACAAAGTAGTAATCATCAAAACAATTTGGTACTGGTTAAGAAATCAGATTTAAAAAAAAAAGAAATCAGAGATTGATTAGTGGAAGAGATTAGGTATATATAATATACAGAAGCAAAATAGTTTACTACCTCAAAGATCTGAACTATAGGAGTTATTTCATTCTAGTCATGTCCCGTCCCCATTTGGGGTTTCTTGGCAAATATACTGGAGTGCTTTACCATTTCCTTCTCCAACTCATTTTATAGATGAGGAACTGAAGTAAAGAGGGCTAAGTGACTTGCCCAAGGTCACACAGCTAGTAAGTGAGGCAGGATTTTAACTTGGTTCATCCTGACCTCTATCCCAATCACCACCTAGCTGCCCACTGGGCATATAATAGGTACTTCGTAAATGCTTATTGATTTGATTGGTTGACCATCCACTCTTCCTTTCTCTTCTTTGGTTTTTCTTTACAGCTTTCTCCCTGCATATCTAGCCCCTTCTCATTCAAAGTCTTCTCTAGATTGTCATCAATTCAGGCGGATGTATGCATGCATTGGTGTGTCCTAGGACCTTCTATGTGTGTGTGTGTACATACATATATACACATATATACATATATACACACACACACACATATATATATATATATATGTATGGCATCTCAAATTCAAAATGTCCAAAACAGAACTCATTATCTTTCCTCCAAAGAGTTCCCTTCCTTCTAACTTACCCATATGTCTTAAGGTCACTTCTGTCCTTCCAAAATCACTAAAGTTCACAACATCAAGAACATCCCCCTTAGGGGGCGGCTAGGTGGCGCAGTGAGTAGAGCGTCTGCCCTGGAGTCAGAAGGACCTGAGTTCAGATCCGGCCTCAGACACTTAATGCACACACAAACAAAACAAAACAAAACAAAACAAAAAACAGCCATGTGACCTTGGGCAAGTTACTTAACCCCAATTGCCTTCCAAAAAGCAAAAAAGCAAAAAAAAGAACATCCCCTTAAATCCTCATATCCAGTCAGTTTCTACCTCCACATCTCTCCACTAACATGGCCACTATGCTAATTCAGCTATGCTAATAATGCAAGTCCCCATTATCTATTGCCTAGACTACAGCAATAACTTCCTAATTGGTCTCCTATCCTCAAATCTCTCCTTTCTCATCCATCCTCCACACAGCTGCCAAATTAATATTCCTAAAGCACAATGTTACTCCCCTGCTCCAGAAGTTCCAGTGGCTCCCTCTTGCCCCTGAAATAAAGTATGAGTGTTTGGTTTTGCTTTTAAAGTCCTTTTGGCCATCTCTCACTTGTATAGGTTTGCTACACACTACTCCCTTTCCTGCACCCTTCAGTCCAGCCAAACTGAACCACTGGCTGCTCCCTCCATTGCTCCCTGTGTCTGGAATGTAGCAGCTCACCTCCATCTCCTAGAATCCCCAGCTCTCTTCAGAGGGGCCCCTTCCTCCAGGAAGCCCATTCAGATCCCTCCAGTTCCTGATGCCATACCCCTCCCCCTAAGTTGTTTTGTATTCATTTTGTGTTTAGTTTAATTTTCTGCATCCACATCTTGCCCTCCGCACTATTCTCTCACCGAGGGCAGTCTGTTTTTGGTTTTAA
Organism: Gymnobelideus leadbeateri; assembly: GCA_011680675.1. Lineage (NCBI taxonomy): Eukaryota > Metazoa > Chordata > Mammalia > Diprotodontia > Petauridae > Gymnobelideus > Gymnobelideus leadbeateri. The sequence continues at coordinate 565,948 of WOXC01010640.1, read as the reverse complement.
TAAATGCTTGTTGAGCTAGGCATGGTAGTGCATCCCAGGAATCTTTATTAACCCAGGAGGCTGAGGTTGGTGGATTACTGGAGCTCAGGAGTTCTGAGGTGCAGTGTGCTAAGCCTATGAGGTTCCCCCCCTCACCAAGACCAGTACCAATATGGGTGGGAGGTGGAGGGGAGAAGCCATCCAAACTACCTAAGAAATAGTAAAGTGGCCCAGAAATGGAAAGAAGTGGAACATTTAGCTCCTGAGCTAACTTACTGGGCTGACTGATGTGAGCAGCCCAACATGAGCACTTACCATATGGGGATAAAATATGGAATCTAAAACATCCAAAAAAAAAGAATGCTGAATGAATACATAGATTTTTTAAAAGTGCTTTAAGCTCTGGAGATAATTGTAAAAAGATTCCAAACATCTATCTAATGACCACATTCAATTCAATTCAACAAATATTTATTCAGAGCCTACTGTTTGCAGAGTATTGTACCTTGTGCTGGTGGAGATGCAAAGTTTATACAAGACCTGAGACCTGCCCTGTTGGTACTTGGTCTGAGAAAAATACATAACTACTAGATTATTACTAACTATGGAATCAAGGAAGACTTCCTGGAGGAGGTAGCTTTTGAACTGGGCTTTCAAGGTAGGACTTCAACAGAAGGAATAGAGAATTGTAAGTCAAACAGAGGAAAAGAGAATTTTTCTGGTTTCTCTCAAATTTTACCAAGTAAGCCACTCCCTACTCTACCTACTGATAAGGCTAGAAGAGTTTATGCTGATTCAGGATCTTATCTTAAACACTTATCTTAAAGCTGGGTCCTAGGCCAAGTCCTCTGACTTGTAAAGGTTTTATAATGAATGAACACATTGTGGGATAGAATGTGCAGGTACGTTTAACTTTTCTAAAACTAAACTATCATCTTAAGGATCTGAATTACCTTCATCCTTTAATCATTTTTGTTTTTCTTCTTAGCTCATCTCAAATTCCTACACATCTTTCAAAAATTAGGATGACCTGAGTCAGGGATATTTTTTAAAAATTGACTGAAAAAAAAAAGAATTGGCTAATTCAGAGTTACTTCCATGGACTTGTTTAAATATAATCCTACCTTCTTTATAAAATGTGCTAGAATTATGTGACTTCCCTCTCTTCAGCCTCACAAAAAGTGACACTGTATTAAACTGCTGCTGATTTGGGCTTGTGGTCAACTACAACCCCCAGGTCTTCCTCCCACCCCTTGTAATGGAAATGCAAATTTAAAGATCTTCCCTGCCCCTAGACCCTTTGATTGGCTTAAAGCCCTTTGATGGCCTTAAGAGACTCTGAGAACCTTCCTTGATTTGAAAATATACTCTGCCTCCTTAATAGGCTTAATGTAGTCACATGGAGCCTGTGGTAGGAGGCTTGGTTTTCAGGAATGCCTACACCTTGGTGCTGTGTGATTGGGCAGTAGGTCAAGAGGGTTGTTACATTCTCTGAACCTGGAGAAGGCTATATAAACCCTGATGGGAGGCTTTGCTTTGGGGCTCACTTTGAGAACCCCCTGGCTTTGAAAACCCAGATGTTGATGCTTCTCTCTCTGGTAACTGTGATTTGGTATGAATGTAATGGTTGGGCAGTTTGGAAGCCTGTCTTTCTTCTTGATCTGTTTGTTTCTCTGTCTTGTAAGTTCTGTCTGTATACTTTGAAGTTCAGGGTGCTGACCTTTTTTCCCCCTGAACTAGGTAAATAATATATGTTTGATCGATTAAAGTAAGCCTGTTAACCCATTTTGAGTTGCTTTCCTTTAGAAAAGCAGATCTAGGGGCGGCTAGGTGGCGCAGTGAATAGAGCGCCGGCCCTGGAATCCGAAGGACCTGAGTTCGGACCCGGCCTCAGACACTTAATCCACACAAACAAAAAAACCTAGCCGTGTAACCTTGGGCAAGTTACTTGACCCCAATTGCCCTAAAGGGGCGGCTAGGTGGCGCAGTGAGTAAGAGTGCCCAAGATCAGATCCGGCCTCAGAAAATGAGCACCCACGCATAAATCATGACTAGCCGTGTAACCTTGAGCAAGTTACTTAACCCCAATTGCTTTAAAAAAAAAAAAAAGAAAAGCAGATCTAAGAACCTGTGTTGGCAGCCACCCTTGGGGATGTTTGGGTGCTTGCTGCTACACCCCTCCCCTCAGTATTTCCCCATTCTGTATTTTCACCATTAGGCTTTTGAACTCAAAGGTACGACTGTAAATTTCATCATGACTTTATAACAACAATTTTTTCCCAGTTTGTCAAGTCATTTGAAATGTTTTTCCTGGACTTTCAATGTATTAACCATTTCACTTAGTTTAGCAAAGGGACCCTAGAGACCAGTGATTATAAACTTTCTAGCCCAAGTGCTCTTGACACATTATCATCCACTTGATGAATTCTAGTGATGAGAAAATTCATTATCTTCCAAGGCATTACATTTTGCTTCTGGATAGTTTTGAAACTGGACTCTAACTTACATTAAAACCTCTCTTCTCAGGGTGGTTAAGTGGTACAGTGAGTAGAGCACTGGCCCTGGAGTCAAGAGGACCTGAGTTTAAATCTGGCCTCAGACACTTAACACAAAAACTAGTTGTGTGACCTTGGGCAAGTCACTTAACCCCAGTTGCCCTCCAAACAGCAAAAAAAAACCAAAACCTTTCTTCTCTGATTTGATTTGATTTGCATTTTTTAGCAGGAACTAAAAAAGTCTCCTTACTTAGTGCACGTTCTTCTCCCTTAACACAACTATCTTGGCTGAGAGGTTCTGGCTTTGCCTCTTTCCCTTCCCAAGAAGGAGTCTTACGTAATTTTTACAACCTATTTCAGATGCCCTGGAAGAAGGCAGGGCTCCTTTCTATTAGGAAAATAGGAAAGAGAGCATACTTTTCCAAACCCCTAAGATAACTTGGGTGGAGTTGCTGACCAAATAGAAGGTACTCTGTCCAGGCCATGGGAGAAGAAAGTAAATGGAACAGATCCATCATAAGCTGACCCAAAGCATAAAAGATGACCAAGATATCTGGATTGGACATTTTATCCAGTATAATTGGAGATATCAAAAAAAAGGAAGTGTTCCCAAAGATACCTTAAGGGACGGTTGGTGTTGAGGGTAGGGCTGTAGGACATAGGTATAAAGCAGTAGAAGTTTTAAGTAAACTTGATGAATTTCATGTCCTTAGAAGGAAAAGATGAGTAAGTGTCAGGTGGGATTCCAGTATTCCTTGCATGTACGGGTGTTCCAGAAAGACTAGTACCTCTGGTGTGAGGACTGCCATGCCCTTTTCAGGGCTGCTTTCCACCTTTGGTATACACCTAACATCCAACTCTCACCTGTGACTCCAAGAAGCTGTAGCATGCCCTGCAGTCATACCCTGGTAAACCGTTTCCAAAGACAGGCTAAACCAGATTGAAGGTGACAGAGGGGCCTCAAACCTATTGGTAAGTTAAGAGGATGTCTACCCTAAGCATCTGAAGACTTCTCCCCAGTGGAAAGGGCAAACGAGAACAACTTGTTCCAATCTTCATGAAGATGGCTAAAGCAAGTGTTGTGGTACACTTAGAGCTTGTTTAGATACAGGAGACTTCAAGGTCATCCACTGCATCCCAAGCTATCACCAGTCATCTTGACTTTTGTCTTGCCACTGAATTTTGAGGGCTCTGAAAGAGGGGATGAGGCTGCCTACTTTGTGCAACTCTACCTCACTTAAATCCAATTTACACAAGTCAAAAGACATCACCCATACCATTTTGACATTTTTACCTGCCTCAAAGACCTGTGGCCATGAGCAAGTGACAAAGCAACAGGTGTGAATATACTGGGAGTTGTAGTCACAACTCTGCACACATATTGGTCCAGGCCATAGGGTCATCTTCTCACTAGACTGAAGCAACAGTGGGATTCAGCAGCATCCTGGATGTCTGAGCAGCATTTTTTCTATTATTTTCTTTAATAGTATTTTTTAAAATTACATGTAAAGATAATTTTCAACATTCATTTTTGTAAAATTTTGAGATCCAAATGTTTCTCCCTCAGGGCAGATTCAAGATGGCAGAGTAGAAACAAATGTTTCTCCCTTCCCACTCCCCAAGACAGCAAGCAATCTGATATAGATAATGTGTGTACATTCATATTAAACATATTTCCACATTAGTCATGTTGTGAAATAATAATCAGAACAAAAGGAGAAAACCACAATTAAAAACAACAAAAAAAGTGAAAATAGTATGTTTCAGTTTGCGTAGTTCTTTCTCTGGATGTGATTAGAATTGTCTTGGATCCTTGTATTGCTGAGAAAAGCTAGGTCTATCATAGTGTTACTGTTACTGTACACAGTGTTCTCCTGGTTCTAGTCAGTTCACTCAGCATTAGCTCATGTAAGCCATTCCAGGTTTTTCTGAAGTCAGTCTGCTCATCATTTCTTATGGAACAATAGGATTCTATCACATTCATATATCACAACTTGTTCAGTCATTCCTCAATTGATGGGCATCCCTTCTATTTTCAATTCTTGGCAATCACAAAAAGAGCTGCTATAAATATTTTTGTACATGTAGGTCCTTTTCCCTTTTTTATGATCTCTTTAGGATACAGACCTAGTAATAGTACTGATTCATCAAAGGGTATGTAGAGTTTGGTTGCCCTTTGGGCATAGTTTCAAATTGTTCTCCAGAATGGTTAGATTGGTTCACTTCTCCACCAACAATGCATCAAAGTTTCAATTTTACCATATCTTCTTCAACATTTAGCATTTTCCTTTTCTGTCATATTAGCCAATCTGATAAGTGTGAGGTGGTATCTTAGAGTTGTTTTAATTTGGATTTCTCTAATCAATAGCGATTTAAAGCATTTTTTCATATGATTATAGATAGCTTTAATTTCTTCCTCTGAAAACTGCCTGTTTATATACTTTGACTATTTGTCAATTGGGGAATGACTTGTATTAACATAATGTAATCAAAACCACCCATTTTGTATTTCATAATGTTCTCTATCTCTTTCTTGGTTATAAATTCTTCCCTTCTCCATTTATCTGACAGGTAAACTATTCCTTACTCTCCTAATTGGCTTGTGGTATCATCCTTTATGTCTAAATCATGTACCAATTTTGACCTTATCTTGGTGTAAAGCATGAGATGTTGGTCTATGCCTAGTTTCTCTCTACTATTTTCCAGTTTTCCCACCAGTTTTTGTCAAATAGTGAGTTCTTATCCCAGAAGCTGGAGTCTTTGGGTTTATCAAATAGTAGATTGTTGTCATTTACTACTGTGTCTTTTGTAACCTAACCTATTCCATTGATCTACCACTCTATTTCTTAGCCAGTATCAAATAGTTTTGATGATTGTCTGAGCAGCCTTTCTTAAGGACTGCACTGCTCATTTCCTGGCATGAGGAAGGAGCTAAGAAAGATGCCCTAAGAACTGTCTGCTTCACCCAACTCTAACCTGCTTACCATGGTAGCTGGTGGGGATCTCACCGTGTGGTTAAAGTACACATATATAAAAATACAAAAACTTTTGTGGGACAACTGAATGGCTCAGAGAATAGAGCACCAGCCCTGGAGTGAGGAGGTTCTGAGTTCAAATCCTGCCTCAGACTTTTACTAGCTGTATGACCTTGGGTAACTCACTTAACCTTGCTTGCCTCTAAAAGAAAAAAAAAAGCTTTTGCAAAGATGATTCCACTCACCATTGGTACATGGAATTTGCATGTTTATGGATAATACAAAATCCAGTAAACCTGAAAGATAGTCCTCTTTGAATAACCATATTTTCCCTTGAAACATTATACTCAGTTTTGCTGGGTAGGTGATTCTTGGGTTTTTTGTTTGTTTGTTTGTTTGTTTTGGAGGGGGAAAGGCAGATCAATTAGGGTTAAGTGACTTGCCCAAGGTCACATGGCTAGTAAATGTTAAGTGTCTGAGGCTGGATTTGAACTTAGGTCCTCCTGACTCCAAGACTGGTGCTCTATTCACTGTGTTACCTAGCTGCCCCTGATTTTTGGTTTTAATCCTAACTCCTTTGACCTCCAGAATATCATAATCCAAGCCCTTCATTCCCTTAATGTAGAAGCTGCTAGATCTTATGTTATCTTGATTGTGTTTCTACAATACACAAATTGTTTCTTCCTGACTGCTTATAATATTTTCTCCTTGACCTAGGAACCCTGGAAGTTGGCTACAATAGTCCTAAGAGGTTTCTTTTTGGGATCTTTTTCAAGAAGTGACCAGTGATCAAGTAAAAAACTACTTGAGACAATAAATAAATTTGGCAAAGTTGCAGGATATAAAATAAACCCACATAAATCCTCAGCATTCCTGTACATCTCTAATAAAACTCAACAGCAAGAGATAGAAAGAGAAATCCCATTGAAAGTCACTGTAGACATTATAAAATGTTTGGGAATCTAATTGCCAAAACAAACCCAGAATCTATATGATCACAACTACAAAACACTTCTCACACAAATAAAAACAGATCTAAATAGTTGGAAAAATATCAATTGCTTGTGGCTGGGTCGAGCTAATATAATAAAAATGACAATTTTACCCAAACTAAACTATATATTTAGTGCCATACCAATCAGTTTACCAAAAAACTACTTTGTAGAGTTAGACAAAATAATAACAAAATTTATCTGGAAAAACAAGCGGTCTAGAATATCAAGGGAATTAATGAAAAGAAATGCTAGGGAAGGTGGACTAGCTATGCCAGATCTTAATCTGTATTATACAGCAGCAGTCATCAAAACTGCTTGGTACTGGCAGAGGTGTAGAGTAGTGGATCAATGGCATAGATTAGGCGCAGGAGACCCAGCAGTTAATGAATATAGTAATCTATTGTTCAATAACCAAAGACCCCAGTTTTTGGGATAAGAATGCACTATTTGACAAAAACTGCTGGGAAAACTGGAATACAGTATGGCAGAAACTAGGCATAGACCATTATCTAACACCATATACCAAAATCAAGTCTAAATGGGTGCATGATCTAGGTGTAAAGGATGATACTGTAAGCAATTTGGGAAAGCAAGGAATAGTTTACCTGATGGATCTGTGGAGAGGGGAAGACTTTAGGACCAAACAAGAATTAGAGAGCATTATAAAATGCAAAATGGATAATTTTGATTACATTAAATTGAAAAGCTTCTGTACAACCAAAGCCAATGTAACCAAGATCAAGAGGGAGGTGGGAAATTGGGAAAGAATTTTTACAACTTGTGTCTCTGATAAAGGACTCATCTCTAAAATTTATAAAGAATTGAGCCAAATCTATATGAATACAAGTCATTCCCCAATTGATAAATGGTCAAAGGATATGAATAGGAAGTTTTCAGAGAAAGAAATTAAAGATATCTATAAGCATATGAAGAAATGCTCTAAATCACTATTAATTAGAGAAATGCAAATCAAAACAACTCTGAGATACCCCATCTCTCCAGTCAGATTGGCTAAGATGACAAAACAAGAAAGTGACAAATGCTGGAGAGGATATGGACAAATTGGAACACTAATACATTGCTGGTGAAGTTGTGAACTTATCCAACCATTCTGGAGAGCAATCTGGAATTATGCCCAAAGGATTATAAATAATTTCATACCCTTTGACCCAACAATACCACTTCTAGGGTTATATCCCAAAGAGATCATAGAAGTGGGAAGAAGACATATGTACAAAAATATTTTTAGCAGCCCTTTTTGTGGTTGCAAAGAATTGGAAACTAAAGGAGTGCCCATCAACTGGGGAATGGCTAAACAAGTTGTGGTATATGAATGTAATGGAATTTTATTGCGCTATAAGAAACGAGGAGATGACGGATTTCATAATTACCTGGAGAGACTTATACAAACTGATGCTGAGCGAGAAGAGTAGAATCAGAAGAAATTTGTATACAATCACAGACATACCTTATCTGTGATGACCAACTATGACAGACTGGACTCTTCTCAGCAATGCAGTGATATAAGTTAATCCCGAATGACTGAAGAAAGTGAGAAATGCGCCATCCAGAGATATAACTAGAAAGAACTGAGCCTGAATCCTGATGGAAGCAAATGAAATGATCTTTTCAAAAAAAAAAAAAAAGAATGGACCAGAGAATTCTTTCAATTTTTATTTTTCTCTCTGGTTCTAGAATATCAGGGCAGTTTTCCTCAATAATTTCTTGAAAGATGAAATTTTTCTTTTGATCATGGCTTTTTTTTCTTTTTTCCAAACTTTTTTTTATCATGGCTTTCAGGTAGTCCAATAATTTTTAAATTATCTCTGCTGGATCTATTTTCCAGGTCAGTGGTTTTTCCAATGAGATATTTCTATTTTTCTTTTTTTGGATCTGTTTTATAATATCTTGATTTCTCATAAAGTCATTAGCTTCCATTTGCTCCAATCTAATTTTGAAGGAATTATTTTCTTCAATGAGTTTTTAAAATTCCTTTTCCATTTGCCCAATTTTTTAAAAAAGCATTCTTCTCTTCATTGGCTTTTTGGGCCTCTTTTGTCATTTGAGTTAGTCTATTTTTAAGGTGTTATTTTCTTTAGTATTTTTGGGGGTCTCCTTTAGCAGGCTGTTGACTTGCTTTTCATGATTTTCTTGCATCACTCTCATTTCTCTTCCCAATTTTTCCTCTACTTCTCTTACTTGATTTTCAGAATCCTTCTTGAGCTCTTCCATGGCCTGTGACCAATTCGTATTTTTCTTAGAGGCTTTTGATGCAGGAGTTTTGACTTTGCTGTCTTTTGGTTCTATGTTTGGATCATCATTGTCACCAAAAAAATGATTCTATAGTTTGATTTTGCTTCCTCTGTTTGCTCATATTGCCCGTCAATTACTTGACTTTTGAGCTCTTTGCCACAGTAAAACTCAAATTCCAGAGTGGAGAGTCCTTTGTCCCAAATTTCTGGGATTTTGTGCAGCTGTTGTCAGAACTTCTTTCAAGCACCTGCCTCAGAACTATGAGGAGGACTTTCTCTCCACAACCTTTGCTACACCAGTGCTCCTCAACTGGGGACCACCACCCAAGACTGCAACCCAGATCCAAGCAGGGCAAAGCAAAAGATTCCTGCCTCAGCACCAACAAAGAGATTCCAGCTATTGCCCTCTGGTCAGTCACTTCGTCCCCCCACAATTTGTGGGCCAGGAGCTCTGGAAGTAGCCATTGCAGCAGCTGCAGCCCCTGCTACCTCTACCACCCTGAGGGCAGGGGCCAGACAGGGCTCTTCTCTCACCCAGTTCCAACAGAATTCCCCCACTGACCTTTTACTTTCTTTTTGGTGTTTATGGTTGAGAAGTCTGGAAACCACCACAGCTGCCAGTGATCCACTCTCCTGAAGTCTGTTCTGGCCCATCTGTGCTGCAAGTCTGCACTAGCTGGGCCCATGTAGGACTTAGTTCTACTCCCAGCCCAGTGTGATAGACCCTTCCTGCCAGCCTGCCTGGCTGCCTTCAGTGGGAGATTTGTTTCTCTCTGTCACTTTGTGGGTTCTGTAGCTCTAAAATATATTTAGATTCATTTTTTACAGGTATTGGAGGTGGTTGGAGTGGGAGTTCAAGCAAGTTCTTGCTTTTACTCTGCCATCTTGGCTCCACCCTTAAACCTGAAAGATAAATAGCTCTTATTGCAAGAGAACTCAGCAAGTATCACATCCAAATAGCATCCTTGAGTGAAAGAAGGCTGGCAAATGAAAGCGAGTTTACCTAAGTCAGAGCTGGATACAAGTTTTTCGGGAGTGGCAGCTGTGATGGGGAGCTCTGTGAAGCTGGTGTAGGTTTCACAATCAAAAGTAATCTAGTCAACAAGCTTGTATGCCTCCCTAAAAGACTGAACAAGGGGCAGCTAGGTGGCGCAGTGAGTAGAGCGTCGGCCCTGGAGTCAGAAGGACCTGAGTTCGGATCCGACCTCAGACACTTAACACACACAAACAAAAACCTAGCCGTGTGACCTTGGCAAGTTACTTAACCCCAATTGCCCTCCAAAAACAAAAAAACAAACAAACAAAAGACTGAACAAAAGACTCGTGACAATGTGATTGTCACTTTCAGGAAAATACCGTGCCACCATCATCAATGCATATGCTCCTGTTATGATGAACCCTGAGGAGGTCAAAGAAAAATGTGATGAAGACCTGGAGACCCACATCATCAATGTGCCAAAAGAAGATAAACTTGTTAATCTGGGTGGATTTAATTCCAGAGTAAGCACAGATTATTAGACATGACAAAGAGTCATGGAGTCAGAAACAGCAATAATCACTTACTATGGAAGACTTGTGCATTGCATGACCTTATCACCAACACTATCTTCCATTTACCTAAACACAATAAAATTTAGTGGACGTACCCTCAAATCAAATACTCGCATTTAATAGACTGTGTCTTTGTAAGGAGAAGAAACAGACAGGATATGACAGTGAGGAAGGTGATGTGTGGTGCAGTGTTGGACCAATTAGACTTGTTCTTTCCAAGCTAAACATTCTCATTTAACAAAAGCAGTGGCCCCAAGACCAGATAGATAGAAGACTTAATGTCAACAGATTAGAGCACTTTTCCATGGGTGAACAGTTTGTTGCTAACTTAGAGGAAAAGCTGAGCCAACACAGGGAGCAGAAAAGGAGTGGGCAACTTTCAGAGATTTGGTCTTTTGTTCATCTGGGCCAGAACACTTGCAAACATCAAGATTGGTTTGACAAAAATGGTGGGGTATAAAGCCAAGCACAAGCAACTTCCAGGTTCAGATTATGAGCATAGCAAACTCCATTTATTCAGTGACAGATTAAGGCAAAACATTTACAGAAAATCAAAATCAAAATACAGGGTAACTCATTTAGTAAGTTCTCAATTCAATCACAAAGTACTAAGGGCCAAGTACTCCACCCCTGGGCAGTACATTCATTTAGTCAATCACAAAGTATTCTCTCCATTCAACTCGATATTAGTTTCCAATCATAAACAAAGTATATTCATTTGGTCAGTCACAAAGTATAAAGTCAAAGGTTTTCCACCCCTGGATCACAACTGAATTACGATACCATCCATCACCACCAAGCACCTTCTCAAAGGGGCAGTGGAGAGCACAAAGGCTATCTACCCCTAAGCCACAACAAGGTAATATTATCACAGCATTCAATACCCAAGGAGAGGTATTTTCTTCATCTTGACCCAAGGCAAGTGCTCAGCAATCTCTGTTCCTGGGAAGGCAAAGCTTAACAAAGCCACAAAATACATTGCCAGTGTCCTCATCAATTCACTCTCTGCCTGCAAAACAGTCTCAGGATCCCTGAAAACATCAGCAAGACCTTCCTCCAGGATTTCTGTAAACATACAAGAAAATCCTCCTTTGGGGCTTTTGAACCAACAGCAAGTTTCCAGGACATCTGCAACAACAGCACTGTCCTTTACCAGCAGACAGATCTGGCAAAGTAACATCAAAACAGCCAGAAAAAATTCCAGCACCACAGTCATGCCTACTCAGTTCTCAGTAGCTTTAGGTGGCAGTTCTCAAAAGTCCTGGGCAGCTCCAACTGGCCCTTAGCAATCTGGGTAACTTTGGCTGGCAGTTCTCTCTCTCTCTCTCTCTCTCTCTCTCTCTGCCTCCTTGATGCTGCTCCCAAAAGTTATTCTGGTCTCTCTCTGCTTGGGCCTCTCTCTAAAACTACAGCACCAGCTCCTCCCAGTTCAGCCTCCTCTCTTCACATCAACAACTCCATCCCACAAGTGGGATTCACAAGCTCTGGGTTTTAACACTTAACCCAAAAACCAAGCAAATACAAGGGGATCTTTAAATTCCATTACCATTACATTGGGAAATTCAGAAACTGCTAAATGAAAAATGAGAACTCTGCAGAATTTACTTGCAGATAGTTATCTATCTGATAGAACAGATAGATAGTTATCTATCTGCAGATAGAACTATCTTATAGCAGGATAGTTCATTTGTCTCTGAAAAGGCAGCATCCTAACTAAGTCCATCACAAGTAAAATGCAAGTGAAGCTTAGAAAGAGAAGCAGGATTCTTAGCTCAATAAGAAGGCAGATGAAGCTCAGTTTTACACTGATAGTAGCAATCCAAAGTGCTTTTTTGATGCCCTGAAGGCTATTTATGTATCTCAACTGCTCAGTGCTGTTGGAGCCGCATTGATTAATAATAAGAACATGACCCTGGAGAGATGGGCTGAACATTTCCAGAGCATTCTCAACAGACCATCATCAATGAATGCTGAAGCCACTGACCATTCACTTCAGGCTGAAGTCAATCCCTCTCTAGCCAAACTTCCAACTAAAGAAGAGGTTTTGAATGCCATTAGGCTTCTCTCATGTGGCAAAGTGCCTGGTGTTGATTCTATTTTAGACTGAGATTTACAAGATTGGGGAGGGGTGGGGAGGAGTCCATTGCTGATACAAAACTGACTGAAATCTTCCAGGTTATATTGACAAGAAGAGGTTATACCCAGGGAGTTCAAGGATGCTTCCATTGTCCTTCTCTATAAAGGAAAGGGAAATAGATTGTCCAGTGACAATCAGAGTGGGGTTCTCTTAGTCATTGCCAACTAGATTCTTGTCAGAGTCCTCTTTAATAGGCTAATTCTTCACCTGGAAGATGATCATCCAATCAACAGTCAATGTAGCTTTAGAAAGGACTGAGGAACAGTTTGATATGGTGTTTGCTGCCCAACAACTTCAGGAGAAATGCCAGGAGCAGAACAGAAATTTGCATGCAACATTTGTTGACAGTATCTTTGATATTGTCAGTCATAATGGCTTGTGGAAGATCTTGGGAAAAATTTGGTTGACCAGAGAAGTTCATCAATATTGTATGCCAGTTTCATGATGGCATGCTTGCACAGGTTTTGGATAATGGACAATGCTCTTGTGCTTTCCCAGTCACTAATGGAATGAAACAGGGCTGTGTGCTTGCTCCCATGCTTTTTTGCATGATGTTTTCAGCAATATTGTTGGATACCTTTAATGAGGATGAAAATGCCTTCAAAGTCAGCTATTGCATTGATGATAAATTATTTAACTTGAAGCCAAGACTAAAGTGGAGGGAGAGTTGGTGCATGATTTTTGTTCCCAGATAATTGTACACTCAATGTGGCCTCTGAGGCTGAGATCCTACAGAGTATGGATCAATTCTCTGCTGTTTCTGCAAATTTTGGCCTGACAATTAACACCAAGAAAACAGAGGTTCTCCTCCACTTACCTTACCCTCTATATATGGAACCAATAGTTACAGGAAATGAAGATATTGAATGCTGTGTATAAGTTCACATGGCAGTATACTTGGCAGTATACTTTTCAGGATGTACACATAGATGATGAGGTTGATGCCTGCATTTCCAGAGAAAGCTCACTGTTTAAGAAATTCTGAAAGCGTGGGAGAGAAGAGGTATTAGGCTGTCTGAGGAACTGAAAATCTACAGAGTTGTGCTGAGTTCATTGTTGTATGCTTGCCTTAGGAAGATTTTGAAGATCTCCTGGAAAAACTGGACACTGAGGTTGATCTGCCAAGCACTCAAACTCTATTGAAGGGAGAGCAACTCCGATGGGCTAGATATGTTTGAATGCTAAACATACATTTGCCTAAAAGATTATTTTACAGGGGGCGGAGTCAAGATGGCGGAGTAAAAATAGCACTTCTGCAGAGCTCCAGCCCACATCACTTCAAAATTATGTTATAGGGGGATTCCGAATGATCTCTGGAGCTCTAGAACCCAAAAAAATGACACAGAGAAGCTAACCTCCCACTGAGGACAGTCCTGCAGCCTGGCAGGGAGCAGCAAGCACAGCGCTCTGGGAGCCAAGCCCACAACCACGTGAGTCAGAGGTTTTAGCCTCAGGGCGGCAGGACCAGCAGCCAGATGGAGAGACTCCAGAACACCAGCAGCTGTGGTGTTTCCAGAATTACCAACACATAGATGCCACAGACAAAGTGAGAGGTTAGTGTGGCATGGACTTTGGGGCTCATAAGTTGGGAGAGGGTGTGGCCTCTTTCCCTGGGGGGAGAAGCCGCTGAGAAGCTTTAGCACAGCCACAGACACACGCTTTAGTTCCTGCCCTGCTAACTGTAAGCAGATCTAGCAATCAGTCTTGGGGGAAATTGCTCTTGATTTAACCTTCTTGGATCTGGATTGCAATCTGGGGTGGAGGTCTTGGGGTGTGTGACCAGCTTGCCAGAGCGTGTGGGGGCTTCAGAGAGGGCACTCAACTAATACCTCTAGCAGTTGGGGAAACCCAGCATTTGGGACGGAAGCTCCCCTGGCTGGTGGCAGAGTCCTACTGTGGCAACAAGCCCAAAAGTCAAGTAATTGAGTGGCAACATGCCTAGGCAAAGGAAACAAAATAAACAGAAAAATTCAACATTAGACTCCTATTTGGGGGGCAAAGAGGATCAAAGCATGGAACAGGAGGAGGACTGGGAGGTCAGAACTCCTGCACCAAAAACCCCAAATGAAAATAAGACCTGGTTTAAGGCCATAGAGGACCTTAAGAAGGATTTTGAAAATCAAATAAGAGAAGTGGAGGGAAAATTGGGAAGAGAAATGAAAATGATGCAAGAAAATTATGAAAGGAGAGTCAACAGCCTTACTGAAGAAAATAACACCTTGAAAAATAGACTAACTCAAATGGCAAAAGAGGCTCAAAAAGGCAATGAGGAGAGGAATGCTTTAAAAAAGCTGAATTTGCCAGATGGAAAAAGAATCTCAAAGGCTCACTAAGGAGAATCTTTCCTTCGAATTTAGAATGCACCAAAGGGAAGCTAGTGCTGTTAAATAGACCCAAACAAATGAAAGAATAGAAGGCAATGTGAAATATCTCATGGGAAAAACTACTGACCTGGAAAATAGATCCAGGAGAGATAATTTAAATATTATTGGACTACCTGAAAACCATGATCAAAGAAAGAACCTAGAAATCATCCTTCAAGAAATTCTCCAGGAAGATTGCCCTGATGTTTTAGAACCAGAGGGGGAAATAGAGGTTGAAAGAATCCACTAATCACTTCCTGAAAAAGATCCCAAAAAGAAAATGCCTAGGAATATTATAGCCAGGTTCCAGAATTCCCAGATCAAGGAGAGAATATTACAAGCAGCCAGGAAGAAACAATTTCAATATTGTGGAAACACAATTAGAATAGCATAGGGACCTGGCAGCTTCTGTATTGAGGGATCAAAGGGCTTCAAATATGATATTCTGCAGGGCAAAAGACCTGGGATTAAAACCAAGAATCACCTATCCAGCAAAACTGAGTATCCTCTTTCAGGGGAAAATATGGTCATTCAGTGGAATAGAGGACTTTCAAGCATTCTTTTGGGTTTTTTTTTTTGGCTTTTTGTTTGTTTGTTTTTTTGCCTTTTGGAGGGCAATTGGGGTTAAGTAACTTGCCCAAGGTCACATGGCTAGGTTTTTGTTTGTGTGGGTTAAATGTCTGAGGCCGGATCCGAACTCAGGTCCTTCTGACTCCAGGGCCGGCACTCTACTCACTGCGCCACCTAGCCGCCCTGACTTTCAAGCATTCTTGAGGAAAAAAACAGAGTTGAATAGAAAATTTGACATTCAGATACAAGAAGCAAGAGATGCTTGAGAAGGTAAACAGGGAAAAGAAATCATCATGAACTTATCAAAGTTGAACTATTTACATTCCTACATGGAAAAATGATAACTGTAACTGATGAAACATTTCTCAGTATGAAAATAGTTGAAGAAGGGTATATGGGCATATGAATATATATGTGAATGTGTGTATATATGTTTACAGGTATACATAGAGGACACAAGTTGAATGTAATAGGAAGAGATGATACTTAAAAGGTGAAATTAAGAGGTGAAAGAGGAATATAATGAGAGGAGATGGGGAGAGACAGAATGGGGCAAACTATTTCATATAGAAGAGGTGAGGGAAAATGGTTACAAGGGAGGGGAAGAACAGGAAGGCAAAAAGGCAAAACCTTATTCTCATTGAATTTGGATCAGGGAGAGAATGACATACATACTAAATAGGACATCTCATCCTATAGGAGAGTAGGGGGAAGGGGATGAGAAGGTGGATAATGGAAGGGAGGGCAGGAGGGAAGTGGGGAGGGAAGTTGGAAGCACCCACTTATGAAAAGGGACAGGATCAAAGTAGGGAATAGACCAAGGGGGAGGTGGGATAGGTGGGAGGGAAATACAGTCAGTCTTTTACAATATATGTACTATGGTAATGTTTTGAATAGCTACACATGCACAACATATTCTGAACTGCTTATCTTCCCAGTAAGGGTGGGTGACAAGAGAGGAAGGGAATGAATCTGGAATTCACAGTTTTAAAATCAAATATGTAAAAATGTATAAATACTATTATTAATACTGTTTTGCATATAATTGGGGAAATAAGTTGTACAGGCATTGGGGCATGGAGATTCACCTTGCCCTACTGGGAGAGTTGAGGAGGGTATGGGAGAAGATATGGGAAAGAGCAGATTCGATGAGGGGATATCCTGTGGGACTGCTATTCTGGGGGGGGTGGGTAGAGAAAAAATGGGGAAAAAAAGTTGTAACTCAATATCTGGCAGAAATGAATGATGTAAACCACCATTTAACAAAGCATTTGGGAATGAAAAAAAAAGTACACTTCCCAACATATTAGGACTATGCCACCATATTAAAAAAAAAAAAGAAAGAAAGAAAAAAAAAGAAAAAATGTTCTACATCATCATTGATCAGATAAATTCAAATGAAAACAACTCTGAGGTACCACCTCACCTATCAAAGTGGGAAATATGACTAAAAAAGGAAAATGTTGGATGTTGGGGGCGTTGTGGAAAAACTGGGACACAAATGCATTGTGGGTGGAGTTGTGAACTGATCCAATTATTTTGGGAGCAATTTAGAGTTATGCCCAAAGGGTTACAAAACTGGGTATACCTCTGATCCAGTAATACCACTGCTAGCTAGGTCTATATCCCAAAGGCATCCAAAAGAGGGGGAAAGGACTTATTTGCACAAAAATATTTATAGGAACTCTTTTTGTTGTGGCTAAGGATTGGAAATCAAAGTCATATCCATCAACTGGGGAATGGCTAAACAAGCTGTGGCATATGATTATAATGGAATATTATTGTGCTATGAGAAATTACAAGCAGGATGATTGCAGAAAAATATGGAAAGACTTACATGAACTGATGCATAGTAAACTGAACAGAGCCAGGAGAATATTATACACAGTAACAGCCATATTGTTCAATGAAGAATTGTGAATGACTTAGCTATTCTCAGCAATACAATGATCTAAGACAGTCCTAAAGGACTAATGATGAAGCAGCCCCAGAGAAAGAACTCATATTGATTGAATATAGACTGTTGTATGCTATTTTTCACTTTCTTTCCTTTTTTCTTTTATTAAAATCTTGTACAAAAAAAAGATTAATTTACAGAGAACTCACACAAGGCAAAAGCTCTTCATACAGAGGTCAGAAGAAGCAATACAAGGACACTCTCAAGGTCTCTCTAAAGACTTTGGAATAGATTGTGAGACATGGGAGATACTGGCACAGGACTAACCAGCATGGCATGCCCATATCAAAGAAGGCGTTGTGCTCTATGAGTGAAGCAGAATTGCAGTAGCTCAAAAGAAATATGAAATTGCCTAATCTCCCCCAAACTCACTCTTATAAAATGACCATAGGAAACATTGGACATAATCCTGAGTGAGAAAACCAAGAAAAAGTCACAGTGAGTTATTTTTCCAGCACAGAGAAGCTTAGGAAGACAAAAAGAGGTCTGTGGACACTGAAGTGAGGGTTAGCCAAGAGTATGGCCCAAAAAAGCAGCACCAGGTGGTGGCAGTAGTAGGCAGCTGCACCAGGGAGCAGTAGTGGTTGCTACAGAGGCACCAATGCTCAAGTATAGTAAATGGACAGAATAACTGGTCAGAAAGAAATCAGAGAGGATACCTGTTCTAGCACCAGGTACACAACTGGATGACTTTGACCCCATTACCACAGTCATGAGGGAGCAGGGATCCTACCTGGGTAAGGAGCTGAGAGTAGATCAAGAGGTCAGAAATTAGGACTCTCCCGGATCACATCATTTTAGAGGCACCAAAAACCTATAGGCCCACAATTTGAGTTGTGAAAGCAGAAGGACATAATGGACAGAAACTCAAGCCAGACATCATCCTCCAGAGATGAGCAGAGCTAAAATAAGTCCAAAGTCAAGTAGGCTAAAAAAATGAGCAAACAACAATAAAAAAAGGACCTGACCATAAAAAGCTATGTATGGTGACAGAGGCTCAAGACACAAATTCAGAAAAATGACTTGAAAATGTTTACAAGCAAGGCCTCAAAGAAAAATATTGATTGCACACAAGCCCAACAAAAATTTCTAGAAGAGACAAAGAAAAAATTTCAAAAAGTTAGAAATTATTTTAAAAATCAAATAAGGATTGTGGGACAAAATTGAGGGAAAAAATGAGAAAAATGCAAGAAAATTATAAAAAGAGAATTAAAAACTTGGCAAAAGAGGCACACACACACACACACACACACACACACACACACACACACACACACACACACTACTGAAGAAACTTAAAAATCGGAATTGGCCAGATGGTAAAAAGAGGTACAAAACCTTACTAAAGAAAATAACAAGGGGCTGCTAAGTGACAAAGTGAATAGAACACCAGCCCTAGAGTCAGGAGGATCTGAGTCCAAATGTGGCCTCAGACACTTAACACTTACTAGCTGTGTGACCTTGGGCAAGTCACTTAACCCCAATTGTCCTGCCTTCCCCCTTCTGAAAAAAAAAAAGAAAAGAAAAGAGTGCCTTAAAAATTAGAACTGGTCAAGTTCTATTTACTCCATGAAGCATCAAGAAACAAAATCAAAGTTCTGAAAAAATAGAACAAAATGTGAAATATCTCGTTGGAAAAAAAAACTGACCTGGGAAAAAAACTGAGAGATAATTTAAAAATTATTGAACTACCTAAAAGCCAGAATTTTTTTAAAAAGAGCCTAGACATCAAATTTTAAGAAATTAGAAAAGAGAATTGCACAGGTATGTCCTAAAACCAGAGGACAAAGTAGACATTGAAAGGATCTGCTATTCACTTTGTAAAAGAAATCCCCAAATGAAAACTCCCAGGAATATTATAATCAAAAACCAGAGCTGCCAGGCCAAGGAGAAAATACTGCAAGCATCCAGAAAGAAAGAATTTAAATGCTGTGGAGCCATAGCTAGGATCCAAGATCACACGAGAGTTAGCTACAACACTATAAAGGAGCAGAGGGCTTGGAATATGATTGTTCAAAAGGCAGTGAAGCTAGGATTACAATTAAGAATAATCTGCCCAGCAAAATTGAGTATAATTCTGGGGGAGGGGAGGAGTGGATATGGGGAGATGGAGATTTAATAAAATAGAGGATTTTCAAGTATTCTTGATGGAATAAAAAGAACTGAATATAATATTTAACATTCAAACACAATACACAAGAGAAGAGAATTCTTACTGATTTAATAAGGTTAAACTGTTTAAATTCCCATATGGGAAAATGATACATGTAATTCTTGAGAACACTATCTTCATTAGGGAGTTAGAATGGCATTGGTGTGTGTCTATTATATTGAGATGATTTCAAAAGAAGAACAGAAGAGTGAGAAAGAAGGATGCACTGGGAGAAATGGAAAGGAAGTAGAAAAACAGGGGAAATTACTTCGAATAAAAGCGGAAGAGTTTTTCACAATGGAGGAAGAAATGGGGTTAGGGGGAGCAGATAACACTTGAACCTCATTCTAATTGGAACTGTTTCAAGGAGGAAAAAGTATATATACACGCAGAGTATAGAAATACATTTTACCCAACATGGAATTAGAAGGGGAATAGGCTAAGAGGAAAAGGGAAAGGTGATAAAAAAAAAGGGAGAGTAGATTAAGGGAGGTAGTAATCAGAAACAAAACAAAATTTTAAAGAAGGAACAGTGTAAAAAAAGAGAAAGATAAGTAGAAAAGAATAGGAAGGAGGGAAATATACAGTTATCAATCATAACTATGAATGTGAATGGAATGAACTCAACTATAAAACAAGAGAATAAAGAATAGACTAGAAATCAGAATCCAACAATAAGTTATTCACAAGACATACTTGAAACTGAAAGATACATATAGAATTAAAATAAGTGGCTGAAGCAGAATTTATTATGTTTCAGCTAAAAATTGTTTTAAAAAAGCAAGAGTAACAATCATGATTTCAGATAGTAGTATACTATAACTATGGGTCCCTGAAAAGAAATTGACCCACTGGAGACTAGGGAATCTGTAAGCTAAGATTCAAGTTCTTTTTTTTGTCTTTATTATATTAGTAAAACTATTCTACATTTTGAAAACCTACGAGGCCAAGAGCTTGTAAAGGGGAGTTGGCAGTTACCCTTAAGAGGAGTGACAGAAACATAAATGGCTGTGTTGATTCTGTATGGGCACAAGAAATTATAAGTAAGAGGTCTCCAAATTTTACTTGTATCCTTCATGTAAGTAAGGGTAGCTCTGACACCCTTTCTTACATGAAGAGAGGTTAAATCACATGCCCAATGGTTACATACATTATGAGTACCACACAGTTTAATGTCTCTACTTGTTTCATATCTTTTCTCCCCAAATTAAGTGAAAATTCTTTGAGAATAGGAATCATGTTTTATATTACCATGTCCCCTATAATACCTAGTATATAGTGAAGGGCACATAATAAATATTGAAGGTATTGATTGTTTATTAGGTATCGATTAATTTTCTAGCTTATTAATTATAATGTCTTGTGAGAAGAAGAAAATGTCATGCTAAAATTGAGAAAAATTGTGTCAATTTCCTCTTGTCTATATGACTCGTTACAGAAGTTGAATTTTAAAGAATACAGTTTGCTCTTTGAAAAAGCCATGATATTTGCTGAAGTGTTTGCTCTTCTTGTTGTAGTCTTCTACTCTTCAGTTACAGTTGGAGCATATTTATTAAATAACAAAATGAATTGGTGTATTTGTGGGGGTTTTTTGGCCTAGTTTTTCCTTTTTATCTAGGGATCAGTCTTTTCTCTGGTCGTGTTCTTGGCAAAATACTTTTTTTTGAGGAGCAAGGGGGAATTAAAAAAAAATTTTTTTTAAACACTTGATTAGTTTCACATCTTTTCCATTGGTCTTCTAATCTTTTCAATTCAAATGAATTAAGACAGCAGTAGAGTGATAGACCTGTAGTCAGAAAGATCTGAGTTCAAATCTTGCCTCAGACACTAGTTAGCTGCCTGACACTAAGTTACTTAATATCTTTCAACCTTAGTTTTCTCATCTAAAAAATGAGAACAGAGGGAAATAAGCATTAATTAATCTCCTATGTAACAGGCATTGTGCTTTACAAAAGTTATTTGATCTTCACAATAATCCTGTGAGGTAAGTATTGATGTTATTATCCCTTCTCAGTGAAGAAACTGAGTGTCAGAAAGGTTAGATGATAGGGCCAAGATCACACAGCTAGCAAGTATTTGTGGCAAGATTTGGTCTTTGGTCTTCCTGCCTATAAGTCTATCACTTTATCTCCTATACCAATTAACTGTTCAAAGCCTAGGAGGATTGTTGATAACTACATATGTAGAAAAAAAGGCAGGAATTTGAGACAAAAGATAGGAGGTGGGTGATGCCTCACAAAAGTTTTCTTTCTTTTTTAATTAATAAATTTTATTTATTTTGTTTGTTAGAAATGTATTTATTTTCTATTAAAAATCTATTTTGTCTCTCTCTCACCCACCCATCCCCCATTTAAAAAAGAAAAAAAAGCTAAAACTCTTGTAATTAACATCCATAGTCAAACAAAGCAAATTCCCGTATTGGCCATATTCTACACCCTCCCCACCAAAAAAAAAAGATATATTTCAATCTGCACTCTTGAGTGCATTCTCTGTCAGGAGGTGGGTGGCACACTTTGTCATGTGACCTCTGGAATTGTGGTTGGCATTGCATTGCTCAGAATTCTAAGATCTTTCAAATTTATCTTTCTAATGTTATTGTAAACATTGTTTTCCTTTTCTGACAACTTCACTCTGCATCATTTAATACAAGTCTTCTCAAGTTTCTCCCACACTGGCCCTGTCATCATCTCTTATAGCACAATAGTATTCTATTACATTCTTATAACATAATTTATTCAGCTATTCACCAGTTGATGGGAACTCCCTCAATTTCCAGTTGTATGCTTGTCTCTGAATCTAGAAGTTAAGGTTTCATTGCTATCTTGAAGAGACTGTAACAGTTGGCACAGAGTTGACCAAAGGCCAGAGTGTGAGAACCCTGAAAATGGAAGAAAAGAGAGATGCAGGACTAAAATTTGAAGGAATGGCAGGGTCCAGTGAAGGGCTGTGATTAAAGGGTGGATTAATCTGGATATTTGTAGGCAGTGGGGAAGAAACCAGTAAATAGGAAGAGATTAAATAATGTACAAAAGAATGAGAGGAGCAATGGAGTGAACTCCAAAAGGACATGATAGACAAGGGCACAAGTAGAAAGGCTGGATTTAACAATGGGTGCCACTTCATCCTAATAGACTGTGTAGCAAAGGAGGAGAAGACAGGTGAAGAAAAAAGCATTTCTAAAAATTGGATAAATTTTTAAAATCTCAAAAAATAATGCCCCAATACAGTCACATAAACAAATGCCCACATTAGTCATATTCAAAACATGTTTCTTTCTGCATTTTAAGTTCATCACTTCTCTGTCAGAAGGTAAGGTAGAATGTTTCATTTTCAATCTTTAAAACTTGGGATTTATTAGTACATTGATAAGTCATTTCTCAAGAGGAGTATGTACCCTTAGTTTACAGTTTTGATCTACTACAAAAAAGAGTTTTTATAAATATTTTTATACATACAGAGCCTTTTCTTCTTTCTTTGACTTTTTTGGGGTATAGGTCTACTGATAGAATAGCTGAGATAAAGAGTATGCCATTTAATAACTTATGGGGCATAGTTCCAAATTGTTTTTCAGAATGACTGGACCAATTAATTTACAGCTTAACCAACAGTACACTAGTAAACCTATTTTCCCATAGTCCCTCCAGCATTTGTCATTTTTCTCTTTCATAATCTTTTCCAGTCAGATGAGAGGTGGAACATCAGAGTTCCTGTAATTTGCATTTCTCTAATTATTAATGACAAAGCCCTTTTTTATATGGTTGTTAATATCTTGAATTTCCTCCTTTGAAAAGTGACTTCATATCCTTTGATTATCTATTGGAGAATGGGTTTTAGTCTTATAAATTTGAATCAGTGTCTTATGTATCTTGAATATGAAACTATCAGAGAAACTTGCAGATATTTTTCCTAGTTACCTGTTTGTCTTCTAAATTTTACTACATTCTACATATTTCCTACATATATATTTATATACATATACATATATTTACTACATTATATATGCTTCTGAAAAAACTTTTTAATTTATTTCCTACATACATATTTATATACTTACACATATATATTTACTACATTATATATGCTTCTGAGATGTGCCCCAGGTTCATGGCAGAAATGTTCTATCACTACTTTACTGACTACCCTATTTCATTAAATGCATTCAGTTAGAAATAATTATGTACTGTGGCTGACTTGTAAAAGTGAACAAATTGGTGTGTGTTGAGGGGAGGGGTGGAACCTAGTTTTTTAATGCCTATAAGAAAATATTAATAAATATTATACAATGAACCTTTGAAGACCCCTTTAATCTCCCTTACAACCTGGAGCGTAGAGAGTGTTCTAGTCCCCTTACCTTCTCCTCCCAGAGGCAGATTAGCTTATTCTTGGAACACAGATAAACAGGGACTGAATTGTAACAGAAATATAAACATTGCCCACTTGCACATTTTATTCTACTCTCCATGATGGTTTAGATTGTCAAGCTTGTTTCATGAAACTACTTATGAGTGTTTACATCTCAAACCCAAGCATGTGGCTAAATCTTTTTATAGATAATTAATTATTAATTTTTAAAAGTTAAAACTTTTTCCAATCAATTTACCACAACCACCCATCTACTCGATCAACTTACTTAACCCTTTATTTATTCATTTCTTGTTTTGCTTGCCTTGCCTAACCACCTACCATCTTCTTAATCTTCTTAAATCTACCTCTTCAGATTCTACTTCCTAATCCTCCTTTATTCCTATTCAACCTCATCAATCTTTTCTTTGTCTCACTAATTGTCCACAACCTTTCTTCATTTATGCTAGTACCTTTTGAAAGATAGTCTCTTTCAAATTTTCTCCCATTTTTCTCCCCAAACTGCCAAATTCTCCTTCCCAAAATTCAATTTCTGATGTTCTTTGCTAGTCCAAACCCATCCAAGTCACCTACACAATGTCTTACTCTTTATTCAACACAGTTCTTTCTTTTCTCCCTAACTCCTTCCACAACTTTCTCCCAGAAGAAAATTGTTCCACTCTCTTCAGATTGGTCCAACTATCACTACTCTTCTCTCTATAATAATCTTCCACCTCTTCCTATCTACTGGCTCCTTCCCTGATGCCTACAGGTAACTTTAGAGAAGGTACTAGAATCTCATTGGAAGGAGGCCTTTCCTGATCTCAATGAGATGCTAGTACTTTCTCTAAAGTTACCCTGTATATACTGTACTCTACATGTACCTAGTAATTATGGTATTTTCTTTTCCCCATTAAAACATAAGGTAACCTTCTATGTATGTTTGTTTACAAGGGTTTTTAATTTCTTTTTTCTCTCTTTCAGTCGAGGGAATGTGAGAAGGGGAGAAAATAAATGCTTGTTATGTGAAAAAAAATTAAATTAAAAAACATTCTTTGAAGTCAAGGACTGTTTTTGCTTCTGATTTGTGCCCCCAGCATAAATGGTGCCTGGCACATGGTAAACACTGATGGCTTGCTTGTTGATTAATTGATTAACTTCAATCTTCATGGATGGGTAGATATTTGGCAGAGAGGGTGCACCATTGCATGCAAGAGGCAATATGAATAAAGGTGAAGGCAAGAAAGCTTTTGGAATGTTTGGAGATCCAAGAGTAACTCAATCTGAATGGAGATTCATGGCTAGAAGGCTAGAAAGCTAGTTTGTGTATATCATGGAAGGCATGGAATGTCAGTTGTATTGGCACTTAAATTGGTAGATGATTTACATTGTCATACTGCTTCTTGGTATTACTCTTTATTGATCTAGCATAGTCTCCATCTTTTTGTGGTTTCCCCATTTATCTTTCCACTCCATAAAGAGTTCTGAATTCATCCAATTTCATCTCCTATTAGCTTTCTCATGCTTCCTAAAAGAGTTGTATCGACCTCCAGAGTTTGATCTAAGGAAGACAAAAAGCATTAGGCTATATGCATGTTTATTCCTCTCAGAGTGGGCAGACATGCATATAAATGCATAGGACTTGCAGTCATAACTGCACTTGTTTGGGGCTTAGGTTGTACAGATTATAAAGCCATGAAGCAAGGAAGAACCCCTGGTTCAGTATGTCTGTGGAAACTTTAGCCAGTATTTTGGTTCTTGACATAACAGGAGGATTTAGGGATTCATTCAGAGAGCATCGAAAAGCATTACTGGTATGTAAGTCCAGAAGGGCTCAAATTGTCCTTTCTGATTAGCCAGTCCAGGTTTTCAGCTTTCTTCAGGTGACGAGGGAGGGGCTCAAGCAGGTCTCACAGGTGTAAAAAAAACCAGCTTCATAATTTTGCCTCTGATCAACCCATTACCATATTATGGGTACACATATATGGGTGTGAACTATTTATATTTTCATGTTAAAGGTTGCCAATAGTGATAGAAATATGAAAAACATGTAATGTTTCTGCTTCTTTGTTCCTTCAAAACACTTAAAAAAGAGATTACTTGCAAACTGGACAACTAGTCTCTGAATAACTGAGACTCAGCTACCAGGATAAGGGGAAATAGCAAAGAGTAGGGAACTAAAACCCCTCATTTTGAAAACCATGATACTAGATTAAAGGTGTTTGATGAACCCATAAAAATTCATTTTCCAGCCTGCCTGTGCTCTGGTATCTGTGATTTATTTCTATTCTAGAAATTCATCTCATAGTAGTTTCCTCTCTCCTATTTTTTTTACTTTAAATTTTATTAATATATTTTATTTTTGTTACCTTCATTTCCCAATGTATTTATTCTGAAACCTCCTCCCAGAGAACCATTCTTTATATCAAATTATAAAAGGCAGGAAAAAACAGTTCAATAAAATGAATAATTAGCTGAGTCTACATATGCTGTGTTCCATACCCATGGTTCTCCACCTCTGCACAGACAATAGAGAAAGACATCTTAATTTTTAAAATAATATTTTATTACATGTACAATAACATGTAAAGACAATTTTTAACAATTAACAATTTTAATTTCAAATTTTGAGTTCCAATTTCTCTCTCTCATTCCTTCCCTTCCTCCCTCCCCCCTTCCCAGAAATGGTAAGCAATCTGATATAGGTTATACATGTACAATCATGTAAAACATACTTCCCTAGGAAATGTATTTTTAAGCTCTTCTTTGGGACCAGGGTTGGTCCTAAATAAGATAAAACATAAGATAAAATAAAATAAAATTTTAATACAGTAGAAAGAGCTCTGGCTCTGGAGGAATAAGATATACCTCTGACACTTGTGTCACCTTGGGCAGTTTCATTGTTTCTGTTGTTTCCACTTACAGTTTTGTATATTTTGTATATTCCTAGTTATTTTAATCATTTCATGTAAGTCTTCTCATGTTTTTCTGTCTTCATGATATTCAACATTATTTACACATTCAAATATCAAATCATAATTAGTTTAGCCATTCCTCAATCGATTACCCAAAAGATTTAGGTAACACTTCCAGGAGTTCAAGGATGCCTCCATTGTTCATCTTTATAAAGGTAAAGGAAATAGATTATCCTGTGACAATCATAGGGGAGTCTCTCTCTTAGTCATTGGTGGCAAGATTCTTGCCAGAGTCCTCCTTAATAGGCTGATCTTTCACCTGGAAGATGGTCATCTACCTGAGAGCCAGTGGGGCTTCAGAAAGGGCCAAGGAACAGTCAATATGGTGTTTACTGCCCAACAGCTCCAGGAGAAATGCCAGCAGCAGAACAGAGGTCTGTACACATCTTTTGTAGATCTGACCAAGGCCTTTAATACTGTCAGTTTTGAGGGCTTGTGGAAAATTATGTCAAATTTGGTTGCCCAGAGAAGTTCATTGATACTGTATGCCAGTTTTATGACTGCATGCTTGCCCAGGTTTTGAATAATGGACAATGCTCTCATGCTTCCCCATTTATCAGTGGAGTGAAACAAGGCTGTGTGCTTGCTCCCATGCTTTTCAGTATGATGTCTTCAGCCATGTTGTCAAATGCTTTCAATGAGGATGAATATAGCATCAAGGTCAGTTACTGCATTGATGGCAAATTCCTCCACTTGAAAAGGCTACAAGCCAAGACCAAAGTACAGGAAGTGTTGGTACATGATTTTCTGTTTGCAGATGATTGTGCACTCAGTGCAGCCTCTGAGGCTGAGATACAACAAAGTATGGATCATCCTCTGCTGTTTATGTTAATTTTGGCCTAACAGTTAACACCAAGAAAACACAGGTGCTCCATCAGCCAGTACCACACCATTCATACATGGAACCATCGGTTACAGCAGATGGAGAAGTTGTGAATGCTGTGGATGAGTTCATTTACCTTAGTGGTGTACTTTCCAGGGATGTACACATTGGTAATGAAGTTGCCAGATCTAGTTCAGTGTTTGGAAGGCTCTGAAGGAAAGTGTAGAAGGGAAGAGGTATTAGACTGACTACCAGACTGAAGGTCTACAGAGCTGTTGTGCTGACTTCACTGTTGCATGCCTGTGACACCTAGACAGTCTACCAGCAGCATGCCAGGAAACTGAATGGCTTCCATTTGAATTATCTTAGGAAGATTCTGGAGATCACCTGGCAGGGTAAGATACCAGACACTGAGGACCTTTCTCAAACTAAACTGCCAAGCACTCAAACTCTTCTTCAGAAAGTGCAACTCCATTGGAGTGGTCACATTGTTTTAAGGGAAGATGTACACTTGCCAAAAAGTCTATTTTTATGGAGAACTCACACAGGGCAAACATTCTCATTGTGGTCAGAAGAAGCGACAGAGACTCTCAAGGTCTTTCTTAGGAACTTTGGAATTGATTGTGCAACAAGGGAGACACTGGCACAGGACCGCCCAGCATGGCATGCCCACATCAGAGAAGATGCTGTGCTCTACGAGCAAAGCAGAATTGAAGCAGCTCAGAGGAAATGTGAGATGTTCAAATTTGGAGAATCCACCCCAAATGTTCACACAGACTGTTTGCACCCCACTGGGGGTAAAGCAACCCGAGCCATATTGGTCTGATCAGCCACAGTCGGGCACACTATAACTCGACTCTAGCATCATGATGTCATTTTGGTACTCCTCCAGAATGAAGGACAACAATAACAATATAATTAGTTTAGCCATTCCTCAATCAATGACCCCAAAAATTTAGGAAACACTTAAAAAAATCATTGATGTGAAATTAGTACAAAAATCTCCACCCAAATCTGTATTGTTCCCATGTAGCCTCCTGGATGACCACTCACTGGTGGCATAGGTCAAGGGATATGCTGGAGTCAGCTCATACTAGTTTGCTAGAGCTTGAGTGTTAAATTTTCAGTGGGAGTCAATTTATACCATGGAAATCAGCAAATACTACAAAGCTCAGGGCTTACTGTTTGATGTGCAGTTGTAAGTTATTGCCTTCTTCAGGCCCAGGCTGGCCTGGGTGTTACCGCCCTCTTCTCAGATGGAGTATTCCAAGGCTCTTTCCGACTAGGGCAAAGATCTTTAGTTTTGGACTGGGAGAAGTCTCTTTCAATTCTTAAGGGAGAGATTGAGTTTCTTTTCTTCCTGGTTCAGAAATGATTTCCCTCCATGAGGGGCTCCACCATAACTTATGGGGTTTATTCCAATTATGCTTTCCAGATCCCCATTAAGGATATGGGGGAGTAGCAGGAAACAAAGGTATTGAATCTGTTGGTTGCCCAGGCAAGTCTATTATCTTCCTGGCCTTAGTCTAGACAATCTTGCTATTCAAGTTTTAGGCCCTAAAATGTTTCCTTTGTACCTGAAACACATTCTTTTACATTTCAATGTCTCTGACTCTTTTTAAGTTCCAACCTAGAGGATATCCAAATGGGTCACACCCTTACATCTGAATGTGGAAATGTTAATGTTTGTTGATGACTGTCAAGTTCATAATAAAATTAATTATTTAAAAATTAAATAAGAATCCAAGTTGGGAGGTGGTCACTATAGGTTTTAAATAATTCTTGTTGACTGATGATTTGATTGATCTCACTTGATTTTCACAATATCTCTAAAAAATTGTGTTCATTTTTGAATCTGAGGCTCAGTTAATGGAAACAACCTTGGTGAGGTCATCCATTCCCAAGCACTCTGTTATCTTATGCAGATGGCTCTCAGATCTATATGGCCGATCCTATTCTTTCTCCTCAGCCACATCTCAAACTCAGTAAGTCCAAAACTAAACTCATCCTTCTTCCCAACCTTCTGTAGGGGATAGCACCGTCCTTCCAGTCATCCATCATAGCCTGAAATCTCAGCATTATTCCCAGCTCCTCACTTACCCTCATCCACCAAAGTTTATCAGGTGCCAAATCTTATTGATTTTACCTCCACTACATTTCTCTCATCCATCCTTTCCCCTCCAACTCATTTGACTTTCACCTTAGTTCACTTCTCACTTAACTGAATAGCCCACTCTTTTGTCTCCTTCCCTCCAGTCTCTCCCCTTTCCAATCCATTCTCCATATACTGACAATATTTTTTCCTTATTATTTTAAAGGACTGTGTTTATTTCACTATTTTTACAAGGTTCACTGGTGTGTCACCCAGAGGTATTAAGGTTACTTATTGTAAATGGGCAAATAGAAGCATATGTAAATTATTACCCCAAAACCCACCAGCTCTTATGTCACCCATTTGTCATGGTCTTCCTTCATTCTATGAATAATTATTTATTAAGCAACCTACCAGACACTGTGCAAGGCACTGGGGATACATATATATTTTTTTAAAGGAGAAAGAAAGCAACAGTTTCTGCCCTCAAGAGGTTTACATTCTATGTGGTTTTCTCATAAGATCATAAAATTTCCACCCAAAGCATTCTTGGAAGACATCCAGAACAACCCTGCATTCTATGGATGAGAAAAATGAGGTTCAAGAAGGTCCTGACCATGGTCAAATATGCAGTAGAGCTACAAAGCATGGGAACCTGTGCCCAGTTCTCTCTTCAAAATTCAGCACACCTTCCAATGGATGTCCAGCTCCCAGCATATCTGAATAAAAATAGGTGTTCACATACAATATGCATCTGAAGGAAGAAAATGGCAAACCACTTTAGTATCTTTGCCAAGAAAACCCTGAATGGAGTCACTAAGAGTCTGATATGACTGAAATGACTGAATAAATGTGCCAGGGACTGTGCAAAGTACTTTTTTTTTTTTTGGTACAGATATTATTGCATTTGATCCTCACAACAACCTTTTGGGTTGGTGCTGTTACTACTCCCATTTTACAGTTGAGGAAACTGAGGCAGGTAGAGGTTAAATGGTCACACATCTAGTAAGTCTACATGTTCTGAAGAGAACTGAGAACATCCTGATTCCAGGACCAATGCTTTATTTACTGTTCCACTACCAGGCTTTAATGCTGCTTATGCCCCATGAAATGACTTTATATTTTCTTTGTGACTGTCTCAGATCCTATTTCTGACATATAGTGGTTGGCACCTCAGTAATCTCTCAATGCCCTAGGCAACTCTTTAAGACTAATAAATTGCTAAGAAGGTGCTGACCTTTTTTAGTAGAGGGGGTTTCCATTCATTCATTCAATAAACATGGTCGCTGTGTTAAGCCAAGTGGATATAAAATGATGCAAAAGACAGTCCTTACTCTTAAGGAGCTTATAATTGGGGAGACAACATGCTACCAAATATACACTAAGCAAGCTTATCCACTGGTTAAATAGGAAATAATTAAAGGGCACCAGAATTAAGAGGAAAAACTTCCTGTAGAAGGTAGGATTTTAGTTGAGACTTAAAAGGAAACCAGAGGGGTTGATAGTCTGAGCAGAGGAAGAACAGAGTTCCAGGCATGGAGGACAGCTAGAGAAAATGTCTGGAGTTGAGAGATGGAGGGCCTTATTTGTGGAAGAGCCAGGAGGCCAGGAAAATCATGGATCCTTATGCATACAGGGTACTCACACACACGCACGCACACACACACACACTCACCCGCAAATCCTCAGAAGCCCCTATGTTCCTTGGAGTGCAAGGACTGGGTTATTTTTTGTCTTTGTATCTCCAGTACCTAGCACAGTGTCTCACACATAGTAGGTAGTTAATA
Organism: Gymnobelideus leadbeateri; assembly: GCA_011680675.1. NCBI lineage: Eukaryota > Metazoa > Chordata > Mammalia > Diprotodontia > Petauridae > Gymnobelideus > Gymnobelideus leadbeateri. The sequence goes on along the minus strand of WOXC01010640.1, from coordinate 534,504 downwards.
AATAGGTGTTGTCAGGGAGAATTTAGCCTGGAGAACAGAAGATTAAGGGAGAGATACTAGCTACCTTTAAGCTCACAAAGGGCTAAATCATCTTAGTCCTGAGGCCCCAGACGCAGAACTAAGAGTTTTGGATGGAAGTGGTAAAGGGGCAAAGTTAAGCGTAATATAATGAAAATTGTCCTAGCCATCGGGTCCTCTCCTATGCAGAATGCTTTGAGAAGTAATGGATTCCCCTCCCACTCGAACTCTAGGCAAAGGCTGGAAGACTACTTGCTGACTATACTGTAAAGAGGATATATCTTCGTTTATCTGTTCAATTGGATGGCCACTCAGGGCTATTTCAACTCTAAACTTAGAGATTCTGTAAAGACACCAATCCAAGGCTACATTGCAAAGCAGTGGCAGGGCAGGGCTGAGAAAGTCCCCAAATGTTTTCCCTCTCAATTGATGCTAACCCTCAATCTTTCCATATAATTACTTCGAATCCTATCTTAATCTTTGTTGATTTATTTCAAAGGAGCACAAATGACTGTTTTTCAAATCTTCAACTTACAGTAAAAGCAGCATCTCCCTCAGAGCCTTTAAAAGAGGTTCATAGAACAGATGAGGGTTCAGTAATGACTTACACTCTATCAGTAGTAGTTGAAGCCACTTGGACCTACTGTCAAGTTTGCTAACACATCTATAATGACTTTATTTGGCCACTAGGTGGCCCCATTAAACCATCTGGGTCATGCTACCTAAACTCTATGATTGTATAGATGGGAGAGCACCCTTAAAAATTCAAAAATAAATGTCACCATCCTTTGATGGGTCTAGGAAGAAGGGGTATGCTAACTGAGAGGGAAGAGATTGTGGGATTTTTAAAATATTGCTGCAATCTAAAATAGCCTACATGAAACAATAACCCTGTTGGAGAAAATTGGATGATTTATAATACAGTCGGCATAGATGATTTTTTTCCTGCAAGTTTGGATGGGACAGGAAGAAAAGATGTAGCTAGAAGAGAAATTGCTTGTAGGAACGACAGAGTCAAATGATATTTTTTTAAGGATAGGAAAGCATGTTTATAGGGAAGAAGTAAGTAGAAGAGGAGGAAATAGGTGGCACATATTGATGTACTCTCAAACATCCTGGCTTCCCAGTTCATTGATCTGCTCAGCTCTCCTTAACTCTATCTTCATTCTACCTAAGTCATATTAAGGAATAATCATACCTTATATATCACCATCACCCATAACTGCGCCATGATTTTAACATCACTTCGATTTTGAGCTCTGAAATTTTAGAAATTAATCTCTTGTTTTCTCTCCTGCCCTCATATTTCTCCCAAAATATTTATTCTTTCCTCTCATTTTGTTCCTCCACTCCTTCCTGTTCTCCTCGTCTAGCCTCCCTTCTCTGAACTCACTTTCCTCCCCTTAATAGTCTTTTTTTTTTTGCTTGATTGAAATCTTATTGATAAGTTTTGCCTTTATATTACAAATATTTACAGTTTACTCTATTGGGGGGGGGTTAACAAGCTTACTTTAATCAAACAAACATATATTACCTAGTTCAGGGGGGAAAGGTCATCAACCCGAACTTCAGAGTATACAGACAGGCTTCCAAACTGTCCAACCATTATCAATACCAAAATCACAGTTACCAGAGAGGGAAGCATCAACATCTGGGTTTTCAAAGCCAGGGGGCTCTCAACGGCTGCCCAGAGTCTCATCTGGTCAAATCACACAACACTTCTCAAAGTGAGCCCCCAGTTTACTCTATTTTGTGAGAGGTTTCTTCTAACAAACTAAAACATTTGAGTAAAATTAATAATAGTGACCTCATCTCAAAGTGAATACAACTATAGCAACAAGCACCCTAACATCCCCAGGGTGGCTGCCAACACAGGTTCTTAGATCTTTTCTAAAGGAAAGCAACTCAAAATGGGTTAACAGTATTGCTTTAATCAAACATATGTCATTTACCTAGGTCAGGGGAAAAAGGTCAGCATCCTGAAGTTCAGAGAATACAGACAGAAGTTACAAGCAGAAGTTATAAGCCGACAGAGAAACAGATCAGCAGACAGGCTTCCAGCTGTCTGACCATTACATCCATGCCTAGTCAGTTACCAGAGAGGGAAGCACCAGCATCTGGGTTTTCAAAGCAGGGGGTGCTCAACGGCTGGCCAGAGTCTCATCTGGTCAAATCACACAACTTTTCTCAAAGTGAGCCCCAAAACAAAACCTCCCATCAGGGTATATCTTCTCTTGGCTCAGAGAATATCATAACCCTCTTGACCCACTGTCCAATCACAAAGCAATAAGGTGTGAGCATTCCTCAAAAACAAGCCTCCCACCACAGGCTCCATGTGACCACATTCAGCCTATTAGGGGGCAGAGTATATTTTCAAATCAGGGAAGGTTCTCAGAGTCACTTAAGCCTATCAAAGGGCCTAGGGGCAGGGAAGATCTTCAGATTCCCATTCATTTAAAAAAAAAATAAGCGAAATCTATTTTCTTTCTTTTTCATCCAAACTCCCATCAAAAAAAATTTGTCATAAATATGCATAGTCAAGCAAAACAAATTTCTACAATGGCTAAATATAAAAAGATACGTTCTGTACTCTAAATCTATAACATCTTAGTAACAGATAGTATGTTCCATCACCAATCCTCTGGAATCATAAATGATCATTGGATTAATCATAGTATTTACAGGTTTCAAATTTGTTTTCACAATGTTTTTCTTACTTGACAAATTGTTCTCTTGGTTTTACTCATTTCATTCTTCATCAATTTATAAAAGTCTTCAAAATTGTTCATTCTTATAATATTGATGTTACAGTATGAATTGTTTTTCTGTTTCTCCTTCATTCTGCATCAGGCAATATGTCCTTCCATGTCTTTATGAAATCATCTATTTTTTCATTTCTTATAGCACAATAGTAAGTGTTCCACCAAACTCATATACCATGACATATGTGGACATTTCTCAATTTTTGGATGTCCTCTTAGTTTCCAGTTCTCTTGCCACACATACATACACAGCTGCTATCATTTTTTTTTTTTTTACATAAAGAATCTTTTCCTCTTTCTGTGATCTCTCTTGGGTAGGGGGCAAAGGGCAGGGTTATTTAGTAACTTTTTGTGGGTAATTCTATACTGCTTTCTAGAATGATTATACCCATTCATAGGTCTACCAACAATGTACCAGTGTGCCTGTTTTCCCATATACCCCCTCAAACATTTTTCATTTTCTTTTCTTTCTTTTTTTTTTTTTTGCCATTTCTGACCTCCTGAAAAGTGTGAGGTAGAATTTCCAAATTGCTTCTGACATATACGGGCTATGTGAACCCAAGTAAACTACTTTAATTTCCTTTTTTAAAAATTTTTTTAAAATTTCCTTTTTTTTTTTGCCTTTTTTTTTTTTTGGAGGGGGGAAAGCAGGACATTTGGGCTTAAATGACTTGCCCAAGGTCACAGAGCTAGGTTTTGTGTCTGTGTGTGTGTTTTAAGTGTCTGAGGTCAGATTTGAACTCAGGTCCTCCTGACTCCAGGGCAGGTGCTCTATTCACTGTGCCACCTAGGTGCCCCACTACTTTAACTTCTTAGTGCCCCAGGCATCTCTCTAAGATTACAAAATATAGATTATGATATTTTTAAAATAAGAAAGACATAGTTTCTGGGAAATTAATAATTTTATTAATAATGCTAGCATATTACCAATATAATGGGTCAGTGTCATTTTCAAATGCCAAAAACAAATCACAGCAGTTGGTTCCCAGTTCCCAGTTTATATGCCCTGGAAGAGTGAGTGTTCCTGAAGGTGGCAATCAACCCTGAACCAATGGGAGGTGAACCTATTCTAATGAGGGGCTGGGGGGATGGGACTTTAACTAGGTCATTTACTTCTAAATTGCATAGCCTTGGACAATCTAATCAAAGAATTTCTATCTTCCCACCCATACCTGTGTAGAGCACCATGGGCTTCTTCACCAGGGTAGGGTCTGAACAAGACTGAGGAGAAAATTAATTCAGTCTCATTATCAGCAATGTCCTTCAGAGACTGAACAACATACAGGCTTCTGAAAAAAAAAAAGTCCTGGTCCTAATTTAATAACTGATTAATATGAGAGAGAAACAATCATTTTCTCATTCCCCCATTTGATTCTATTGACCTCAATGAATCACTAACTGATATGACTCTTCATCAGGGATTTCTAATGATGGGGTTTATGAGTATAAACAGTGTGAGGGGAGAAAAAAAAAGGGAGAGATGGATTGGTGTATTGACAAAATCAAAGTAGTCAGTCCCCTCTGTTAAGCAAACCTTAGATATAACCCCTCTACAGTCTTAACCCTATTGTTCATTGATCTAACTCTATACTGTCTTTCATTCTTGAATCCCCTGGGCTGTAGTCACTCTTGCTTTGCCAAATCCCAGCCCTAGCTTAGTCCCACTATCAGGCTCCCTGCTCTTTCTGGCTGTTGAAGGCCATTCAGGAAGTTACGCAACTTAGCCAAAGAGGTTCCCTACAAATATGTAATTTCATCTAGGCTCTTGATAGCAATTCTTTTTATTCTATCCAATCTCCAAAGTTCTTATTCTGAACCTTTTCTTCTCTCCTTAGTTCCCTATTCCCTGCCACTCCTTTAAAGGATCTTGCCTCAGAAGAGCATAATTGAACGAGACAGAAGATTCCTGAGATTAAAATTTGGAAGTGGATTTTATTACCGCGGGACTGCCGGGGTTACATGGTTACCCAAATCAGACAGTACTGACATGGACAGCTTGCAGGTTTTTAAAGAGATTCAATAGCCAGGTTATGTAAGCCAAAACTACAATTAGTGATTGGTCAGTGTACATTTGAATTTCCCGCCTGGCGAGAAGTGTACCCTAGGCTGAGGGACAGAGAACCCAGAATGGGTGGAGATGGGGAATACTAGGTAGGGGGGTGGGGGGCCAAGGAAAAGAATGGAGCAGGGATTTTACTCTAGGCTGAAACTCTTACCCACGATCAATTAGAGGAGGGGAAGGGTGGAGTTGCCTGCTTACAGATCAATTAGGGGAAGGGGAGGGTGGAGTTGTGCTCAACACCCCTACTTTAATGAGAAAATGAAGACCAGCTTTCATTTTTGAGCATTGTCTTCTCCCCACTGTATAGACCCTTTACACCAACTCCTTTGTGTGAGGAAGCCAAAACAAACTCCTCTACTTGGGTCATTGGTCCTATCCGACCTGATCTTGGCAAAGAACTTTCCCTTACTCTCCCCCATCTTCATTCTTTCCTAATCTACTTTTGCTGTTTTTCAGTTGTGTCTGACTCTTCATGACTATTTGGAGTTTTCTTGGCAAAGTTATGAGAGTGGTTTGCTATTTCCTTCTCCAGGTCATTTTATAGATGAGGAAACTGAGGCAAACAGGGTTAAAAGGTTTGTCTAGCAACTCTAAAAGATTCATGATGGAAAATGCTATCCACATCCAGAGAAAGAACTTTGGGGTCTGAATGCAGATGGAAGTGATGAGGTATGGGCTCTGGGAGCCCCCTCAAGCTCTCCTTGAGCCCTTGAGGTACAGGCTCTGGGAACCTCCCTTGGACTCTTGATTAAATCATCCCATTTGATGAGGCAAGTCTGTTACCTTCCCACCCTTGAACTGGCCTAGCCCACCATTGTTTATGATCTCCAGGTGACTTCCCACCCTTAATCACTCATTGACCTCATTAACTCCTCCTGAAGACCCTCCCCAAACTCCTCCTCTAGACCACCCCTAGATTCCTCCCACAACCTTCTGTATATAAGACTGAATCTCATGCCATGTGGTGTGAGAGAGCCATAGAATAGTGAGAGTGTCATAGAAGAGTGAAAGCGCCATAGAATAGTGAGAGCGCCATAGAATTTTCTAGCACAGACTTACTCTGTGTCTAATGCAAGTGAACTTTTAATAAATTGAACTTTCTTTGGCTGAGAGAAGACTTGAGTCAAATGCATTTGGCAGGCCCCGGCATGCTGGTATTTTGGGGTCTCCAGAGTACCCCTAACCCTCTTAGTGGGTACCCTCTTCAGAAGCACGTCATTTACTCTCCTTTTGTTATGTGGTTTTGTTTTGTTTATTCTTTCTCGTGGTTCCTCACATTAGTTCTAATTCTTTACATCATGACTAATGTCTTCATATGCTTAATATGAAAATATAGTAGAGTCTATATATTAGATTGCACACTGTCTTGGGGAGGGAGAATGAGAGGGAGAGCAAGAAAATTTAAAACTCAAAATCTTAAAGAAGTGAATGTTGAAAACTAAAAATAAATAAATAAATAATTAAAAAAAAAAAAAAAAGCCTTGTTCAGGGTCACACAGCTAGTAAATATCTGAAGCTACATTTGAACCCAGGTCTTCCTGACTCCAGGCCTGGTACTCTATCCACTCTGCCACCTAGTTGCCCTCCTATATCCATTTACTTCTTATCTAAAACATGCTTCCTCATGCTTTAGATTGCAGCAAATTGAATTTTCTTTGATGTTCTTGAATCCTTTTTGATGAGACTACCATCTGGAGTATTCATATCTGACCGGTAGGCCACTCCTCTACCTGATAGGATCATAGGATTTTGTAAGAGATCATCTAATCTAACCCATTTTATTTTATAGGAGAGGAAAAAGATCCTAAAAGGGCATGACTTCGCCCAAGGTCACACAGATAGCAAGAATATAACTGACTTTCAAACCCAGGCCCTTTGACTAGAAATCCAATTCCAAATACTTCCTTCTCCCCATCAGTGCTCCTAGAGAGTGACCCAGTTCAGAGCTCGTCTCACTCAGGCAGAGCTCCCCTCTGAAAAACCATCATTGACACTCCTCACTGTATCTTGGGTTATTCTGTCTTCTTTTGGTCATCACTGATATACATTTTTAAAATCTCACTGTCTCTTCCCTCTTCCCAGGCACAAACACAGAGGACTGTGACATTCATTTTTGAAATTTTCAAGGGTGCTTCCCTATCACTTGTGAAATTAAGAATGCTTTCCTCACAACAGCTCTGAGGAAGGCTATATAAATATTATTGCCCCTATTTTACAGATAGGCTAAGTGCTTACTCCTGATTACACAGCTCATGGCAGAGACAGGACTTGAACCAGTCTCCTGACTTCAACTACAGAAGGCAGTCAGTCACTACATAAACATTTAGTAAGTATCTGCTGTGTTCCAGGCACTGTGCCAAGTACTGGAGATACAAAGAAAAATAAAAGACAGTCAGTTCCTGCTCCCAAGGAACTCACAGTCTAATGCAAATAACTATATATAAACAAGATGTATACAGGATAAACAAGAGATAATCAACAGAAAGAAGGACCCAGAAAAGCTTCCGGGGATTTTAGCCGGGACTTGAAGGAATCCAGGGAAGTCAAAAGGTAGAGTAGAGGTGGCAGAGTGTTCCAGGAATGGGGAACAGCCAGAGAAAATGTCAGCAGCTCAGAGATGGAGTGTCTTGTTCAAGGAACAACCAGAAAGCCAGTGTCACTGGATCCTTGAATATGGTGGGACGGGGCAGGGTGTAGAGGAGCTCAGATAAGATGTTGCTGCTGTTTGTCCTTCCTTTTCGAAGAGGACTATGACATCAGAGACATGATGGCAGGACATGCAAGTGAATCAGATCTAAGTGAGGGAGGGCTGTGCAAAGTCACCAGCCTCACTTTCTCTTCCAGGGTCATCTGAGTCCAATGGCCAGATGTGGGTAAGGATGACTGCAGACAGTCCAGGATGCAGTAGGAGACCTTGGCCTTTTCAAGCTAAGGTCTTTAACATGTCTCAGTTTGACTGAGGCAAGGCCCAATTGATGACTGAGGCTTAATAAAAATGGGGCCAAGAATGGCCTCTTAAAAAAAAATAGATCTAGGAGGGAAAGACTTTCAGGGTTTCCGGACAAAACAAAAACAATAATTATTTATATTCATTCTGAGCCAATCAGGACCCAAACGGTAACCCAGTAGCATTTGGTCAGTGACTGGGATTAAGGCTGGTCTTTAAGAGAAAAAAAACCAAAACAACAAGAACAAAAAAGTTTCAGGGATTAAAATTTGCATTCCTTTTGGGCAGAGCACAGGCAGATAGGGGTGTGATATCCCTTGTGGAGAGAGAAGAAAGAGAAGGAAGAAAGAGAAGAAAAAGAGAGAAAGGAAGAAAGAAAAAAAGAGAAAAGGAAGGAAGGAAGCAAGGAAGGAAGGAAGGAAAGGAGGGAGGAAGGAAGGAAAGAAGGGAGGAAGGAAGGAAGAAAGGAAGGAGGGAGGAAGGAAGGCAGGAAGGGAGAGAGGAAGGAAAGGAGGAAGGAAGGAAGGGAGGAAGGAAGGGAGGAAGGAAGGAAGGAAAGGAGGGAGGAAGAAAAGAGAGGAAGGAAGGAAAGGAGGGAGGAAGAAAGGAAGGAAGGAAGGGAAGAAGGAAAGAAGGAAGAAAGGAAGGGAAGATGGAAGGAAGAAATGAAGGAAAGAAGGGAGAAAGGAAGGAAGAAAGGAAGGAAGGGAGGGAGGGAGGAAGAGAGGGAGGGAAGAAGGAAAGAAGGAAGGAAAGAAGGGAGGGAGGGAGGAAGAAAGGGAGAAAGGAAGGAAAGAAAGAAGGGAGGAAGGAAGGAAGGAAGGAAGAAGCCATATTGTCCAACTGGAAGTTTTCTACTCACAGAGGTTGCTGTTTGTCCTTCTGTCTTGAAGAGGATCAGGACATCAGGGAGGTGATGTCACGACATGCAAGTGAATCGGATGTAAGTGAGGGAGGGCTGTGGGAAAGGAGGATGGGGAGGGTAAGTTATGAAAGACTTTGAATACCAAAAAGGATTTTATATTGGATTCTGGAGGTGATAAAGAGCCACTGAAGAATGCCCAGGACATAGTAGGGAGGTGACATGGTCTACCTGTGCTTCATTAAGATCACTTTGGCAGGATAGACTGGGGTCGGGAGAAGCTTGAGCCAGGTAGACTGAACAGCAAGCCACTGCAAGTCAGGCATGAGGTGACAAGGGCTTGCACCAGGCTGGTGGCAGTGTCAGAGGAGAGAAGGGAGCATATCAGAGTCATTTTGCAAAGTTGAAAGCAACAGGCCTCTGCAACAGATTGGATATGGAGGGTGAGGAGAGAGGGTGAGAGAGTGAGGAATCAAGCATGACACATGTTTCTAGGCTGGGGGACTGAGAGGATGGTGGTACCCTCAACAATAATAGGGAAGTTTGGAAGAGAGGAGGATTTGGGGGAATAATTGGTTTGGCTTTGGACATGTGGGATTTAAAATGTCTATAGGATATTCATTTTTTGAAAAGGACCAAACCAACATGGGCTGCTGTCTTGACTCATGGGTGAATTGGATTTAAATGAGGCAGAATTGCACAAAATCATCAATCTCACTCTCTCTTCCTGAATTATCAAGGTCCACCGGCAAGACAAAAGTCTGGACAACTGTCAATGGCCTGGGATGAGGTGCATGATGGCCTTAGCATCTTCAATAGAAGATCAAGCTCTAAGTACTCCACAGCTTTATGGCTGTTGGATCAAATTGTTCTCATCTTCCCATTCAGCTGGGGGGATGTCTTCATATGCTTGGGGTAGACAATTCCCCTGTAGGTTCCCAGCAACCTGGTTTAGCCTGTCTGCTGAGGTTTTATCCAGGTGTGGCTGTGCATGTTCTGTACCTTCTTGGAGTCACAAGAGTTGGGTCAAGGTGGTGAATGAGCAGCTCTGAAAAAGGCTCAGCAAGCCCTTACACCAGGGCTGCTAGTCTTCTTTGGACACTCATACACTCCTTGAGATGTCTAATGGGCAGCTGGAGATGGGAGAATGGAATTCAGCTGGGAGGCTAGGACTCAGAAAGTTAGATTTGAGGATCATGAGCACAGATAAAAATTGAATCCATGGGAGCCAATGAAATCATCAAGTGAGGGTATAAAGGAAGGGAAGAGGGCCCAGGATAGATTCTTGTGGAGCATTCATGGTTAGTGGTGTGACCTGAATGAAAAGCCAGTGAAGGAGACTGAGGAGAGGTCAGATAGTTAGAAGGAGAATCAGAAAACCTAAAACCTAGAGAGAACAAAGTATCGAGGAAAAGAGAGTGATGGACAGTGTCAAAGGCTGCAGGGAGGTCTAGGAAGATAGACTGAGAAAAGGTCATTGGATTTAGAAATTAAGAAATCATTAACTTTGGAGAGAGTAGTCCAGGTTGAACAATGAAGTCAGAAGCCAGATTGGAGAGACTTAAGAAGAATGAAATGAGAGGAAATGAAGGGACCTGTTGTAGACATACAGCCTTTTCAAGGTGTTTAGCTATTATAGACAGGAAAGCCTGGAGACATAGAAAGACAGGGTAAAGGAAAGACAGGGTACTTTGTGATGATGACACAGAGATGGTCTGGATTACAAGTCAAAGGGCTTCACTTGAGGACCTAGAGGGCCACATGTGGCCTCGAGGCCACAGGTTCCCCAGCCCTGAGACTCTAGAACAAGGGTCAGCAAACTGTGGCCTGCCCTCTGTTTCAGTATGGTCCTCAATCTAAGAATGCTTTTAATATTTTCAAATAGTTGAAAAAAAAATCAAAAGAATAATATTTGGTAACAATGGAAATTACATGAAGTTCAAATTTCAGCATCCATAAATAAAGTTTTATTGGAACACAGGCATACTCACTTGTTTATATATTGTCTATGACTGTTTTCTCATTATGTTTGAAGAGTTGAGTACTTGTAACAGAGACCACATGTGGCACCCATCACTTTGCCCTTGTGATAAAACAGAAAGATGCAGTTATAACTCAATAGCACGTGGAGTGCCATGTGTATCAGGCCATTAAAAAAATTACCAGTGTGTATCTGTAGTGGCAAGCACCCCAATATCCCCAGGGTAGCTGCCAATATAGGTTCTTAGATCTGCTTTTCAAAGGGAAAGCAACTCAAATTGGGTTAACAAGCTTACTTTAATCAAACAAACATACATTACCTAGTTCAGGGGAAAAAGGTCAGCACCCCGAACTTCAGAGTTACAGAACTTACAGATCAAACAGACAGGCTTCCAAACTGTCCTACCATTATATCAATACCAAATCACAGTTACCAGAGAGGGAAGCATCAACATCTGGGTTTTCAAAGCCGGGGGGCTCTCAACAACGGCTTCCCAGAGTCTCATCTGGTCAAATCACACAACACTTCTCAAAGTGAGCCCCAAAGCAAAGCCTCTCCTCAGGGTTTATATAGCCTTCTCCTGGCTCAGAGAATGTAACAACCTTCTGGGCCCACTGCCCAATCACAAAGTATCAAGGTGTGGGCTTTCCTGAAAAACAAGCCTCCCACCACAGGCTCCAGGTGCACTTAAGCTAGGGGCAAGGAAGATCTTTAAATTTGCATTTCCATTACAGTATCCCACAAGAAAAGTGGGTAGAGTGTGGATTATTTTGTTATTGAATTAGATGGCAAAATACTGTTTTTTTTACACAATGATATTATAGCTATACTAAAATAATACAATATACGTTAATGTTCCCAGACTAAGCACTCATCATAATATTCTCAAATCACAGTAAAGCAAGTTAGAAAAATCAGAAAATTTAAAAAGGACTCATAGAAGAATTTCTTGACAAAAAGAAATGAAAATGAACTGAAACCAAAGCGAGTTTCCTAGTGTCTCTTTTGTAGCCAAGCAAGGAAAGTTGTTTACCCATAGTGAATTAATTAAATCAGGTTTGGTTGTGTCTACTGAAAAAACTGTGTCTACAGAAAATACATTTGCTTAAGGCTGTCTTTTGGCTCAACTGAAATCATATACTTATAGATTACTGATATCTGTATTTGGCAGTATCTATATGTATAAAGGACAACTAGGTGGTATGGTGGATAGAAAGAACACCATGCCTGGAATCAGGAAGACCTGAGATCAAATCCAGACTCAGATACTTCCTAGTTGCATGACTCTGGGCAAATCATTTAACCCTCTTTGTTTCAATTTCCTCATCTATAAAACCAGCTGGAGAAAGAAATAGTATCTCTGCCAAGCAAACCTCAAATAGGGTCACAAAGATTCAGACATGACTGAACAACAAATCTGTATAAAAAGATGTTTTTAAAGATCAAATATTTATAGATCAGCATTAACATTTGCAATCAATTTTAATGACAGGGAACACTAACTTTGGACCCCAATTAAGTAAAATGCTATTTCTCAAAAAGGAATTCCATTCTTCTCATTAGTAAACCTGTATTATAAAAAAATTATACTCAATTATTGTTTTAGATTTCATCAATAATTGGTGGAAATTTGTTTTCTCTCTTGTTAGATAAGTATACCTCCATAGCATCTTCAATTTTACCTCTTGTCCACAAAGTATAAAATATTTACTATTTGGCCCTTTACAGAAAATGTTGGCTAACCCCTGATCTAGAACAATAGTTCTCAAGGTGTGGTCTGAGGATCCTCCTAAGGTGCCCCAAGACCCTTTCAGGGGGTCCAAAATTATTTTTCTAATAATACTAAAACATTATTTGCCTAGGAAAATACTCCTTGCTTTCCCAATTAATTACATACCTGTGTGAGATCAGATTTTCTTCATACACTTTGACCAAAACAGCATATTAAAATAGATATAATGTAGAATCAGATATGAAATTCTGGCTGTTTTCTGTTAAGCTAAATGATATTTGCAGAAATATGAAAACAATGCTATTCTTTTCACTGTTTTTTTTTGTTGTTGTTTCAGAAGTTTTCTTTAAAATATAGGGATCTTCATAGGGATATATGAGGATCAGATGTGATAATATAAACTTTAAAAGATTATAAATGTTTATTCTTTTTCCTTATTTTAACAAATCTTTATTAACTTCTGGTTTACATCATTCATTTCAGCCAGCTTTTGAGTTACAATTTTTCCCCCATTTTTCCCCTACCCACCACTCCAGAATAGCAGTCCCACAAGATATCCCCTCATCCAATCTGCTCTCTCCCATATCTTCTCCCATACCCCCTTTGACTTTACCATTAGGGTGAGGTGAATCTCTGTGCCCCAATGCCTGCACATCTTATCTCCCAACTACATGCAAAATAGTATTAATAATAGTATTTATATACATTTGAAACATTTAATTTTAAAACTTCGAATTTCAGATCCATTCCCTTCCTTCCTTGTCACCCACTCCCTCTGGGAAGATAAGCAATTCAGTATGTGTTGTACATGTATAGCTATGCAAAACATTACCATAGTAGATATATTGTAAAAGACTGCTTATATTTCCCTCCCACCCATCCCACCCCCCACCTGGTCCATTCCCTATTTTGATCCTGTCCCTCTTTGAAAGTGGGTACTTCCAACCTTCCCTCCCCCCAGAATGCCCTCCCTTCCATCATCCTCCTTCCCCCTACTCTCCTGCAGGGTGAGATATCCCATTTAGTATGCATGTCATTCTCTCCCTGAGCCAAAGTCAATGAGAATATGGTTTTGCCTTTTTGCCTTCCTGTTCTTCCCCTCCCCTGCATCTACTTCCCCTTGCCTCTTCTACATGAGATAGTTTACCCTACCCTGTTTCTTCCCATCTCCTCTTGCCACTTTCCTCTCTCACCTCTTAACTTCACCCCTTAAGTATCATCCCTTCCACCAAATTCAACCTGTGCCCTCTATCCATGTATACCTGTAAACATGTATACACACATTCACATATGTATTTATATGCCCATATACCCTTCTTCAATTATTTTCATAATGAGGAAAGTTTCATCAGTCACTGTTATTGTTTTTCCATGTAGGAATGTAAATAGTTCAACTTTGATAAGTTCCTTTTGATTTCTTGTCCCTGATTACCTTCTGAAGCATCTCTTGCTTCTTGTGTCTGAATGTCAAATTTTCTATTCAGCTCTGGTTTTTTCCTCAAGAATGCTTGAAAGTCCTCTATTCCACTGAATGACCATATTTTCCCCTGAAACAAGATACTTAGTTTTGCTGGGGAGGTGACCCTTGGCTTCAATCCCAGCTCTTTTACCCTCTGGAATATCATATTCCATGCCCTTCAATCCCTCACTGTAGAAGCTGCCAGGTCCCTATGCTATTCTGATTGTGTTTCCACAATATTGAAATTGTTTCTTTCTAGGTGCTTGTAGTATTTTCTCCTTGATCTGGGAATTCTGGAACCTGGCTATAATATTCCTAGGAGTTTTTTTGGGGGGGATCTTTTTCAGGAGGTGATTGGTAGATTCTTTCAACCTCTATTTCCCCCTCTGGGTCTAAAACATCAGGGCAATTTTCCTTGAGAATTTCTTGAAGGATGATTTCTAGGTTCTTTCTTTGATCATGGCTTTCAGGTAGTCCAATAATTTTTAAATTATCTCTGCTGGATCTATTTTCCAGGTCAGTGGTTTTTCCCATGAGATATTTCACATTGCCTTCTATTCTTTCATTTGTTTGGATCTGTTTAACAGCATCTTGATTTCTCATAAAGTCATTAGCTTCCATTTGCTCCAGTCTAACTCTGAAGGAATGAATCTCCTCAGTGAGCTTTTTTTTTGTTGTTGTTGTTGTTGCTTCAAAACTCTTACTTTATTCTCTCTCGGCCTCTAATGGAGAAAATGCCAAAGGGTCATCGTCTGGTGGAAATCCAAGGATGAAGTCTTCAGGCAGGGACTCTGGTGCGATCTGGGCTAACTGATCATCATAAGTGCCCAGAGTCCATAACTTTTCCAATTCATAGTTTTCTCTGGTCCCTGGAAGCATCAAATGAATCACCATGCTGCCAAAGTCCACACACAGCCAGTCCTCCGAGTCCTTGCCTTCCAGGCGAGCAAACGGCTCTGGTGGGGCCTTGAGAAACTTGTGTGTGGTCAGCAGGCACTGGGCCAGCGCCCGTAGGTGGCGCATGGACACCCCACTCACCACCACCAGGTGGCCCGCGCAGCGCAGTGCTGGGGACAGCTGAATCACGCAAATGTCTCTGGCGTTCTCCTCCCGGAGGAGAGATATGAGCAGGGCGATGTCGAAGGCGGGTCCAGTGTGACCTGCTGCGACCCCCTCCGCTCCGGTGTCTGCCCCGTCCCACTGCGCTCCGCTATGGAGCCTGCGCGCCCCCATGGTCAAGGCTAGATGGAGGCCCCAGCCAGGCCGATTCTGGGCCTGCAGAAGCCATGGGGCCCCAACTGCAGCAGGAGGCGCGCCCAGCAGCAGGCGCCCAATCGCAGGCCCGGCCCTTCCTCAGTGAGCTTTTGAGATTCTTTTTCCATCTGGCAAATTTGGCTTTTTAAGGCATTCTTCTCTTCATCGTCCTTTTGAGCCTCCTTTGCCATTTGAGTTAGGCTATTTTTTAAGGTGTTATTTTCCTCAGGCTGTTGACTCTCATTTCATACTTTTCCTGCATCCTTCTCATTTCTCTTCCCAATTTTTCCTCAACTTCTCTTATTTGGTTTTTAAAATCCTTCTTAAGGTCCTCTATGGCCTGTAGCCAGCTTGTATTTTCATTTGGGGCTTTTGGTGCAGGAGTTCTGCGCTCACAGACCTCCTCCTGTTCCATGCTTCCATCCTCTTTGCCCCCCAAATAGGAGTCTAATGTTGCATTTTTCTGTTTAGTTTCCTTTGTCTAGGCATGCTGCCACTTAATTACTTGATTTTTGGGCTTGTTGCCACAGTAGGACTCTGCCACCAGACAGGGGAGCTTCCGTCCCAAACACTGGGGTCTTCACAACTTCTGGAGGTATTAGTTGGGTGGCCTCTATAAAGCCTCCACCTGCTCTGGTAAGCTGGATACCCACCCCAGACCTCCCCCCCCACCCCGCCCCAGACCACAATCCAGATCCAAGCAGGTTAAAGCAAGAGCGATTAACCCCCAGACTGATTGCTGGATCTCCCTACAGTCTGCAGACCAGGAGCTGAAGCTGCCACTAAAGCTGCAAAATGGCTTCTGTACCGAGGCTCCTCAGCTGCTTCTTGCCCCCAGGGGAGGAAGCCAATGCATTCCCAAATACTGGTCCCAAAGTCCATAGGGCACTAACCTCTCATTTTGTCCTAGGTATATCTGTGTTGATAATTCTGGAATTGCCACGGCTGCTGGTGTTCTGGAATCCCTCCAGTCAGCTCCTGGCCCGGCCGCTCTGGGGCTAAAACCGCGGCTCCCAGAGTGTTGCGCTGTGCTGCGCTGGCCACTCTCTGCAGGGCTGCTGGGCTGTCCTCAGCGGGAGGTTAGCTTCTCTGTGTTGTTCTGTGGGTGCTTGGGCTCCAGAAGTTGTTCAGAGTCCACCTTTTACATTGTTTGGAAGTGGGGTGGGGGAGAGCACCTTAGAAGTGCTGTTTCTACTCTGCCATCTTGGTTCTGCCCCCCTCTCATAAATGTTTATTCTTATTATTACCACTAGGTTACTGCTCTAAGTTAAGTCTAGTTAAATTTCTAGGGTCAGAAGTTTTGAAAAACTGTATGTAAAGCAGTTAAATAATATAAATCCTTTGAAGGTAGAAATGGTACATGGGATTGGTTCTACCTTGTGAAGGCTAAATCTATAACACAACAGCAAAGAAAATCCAAGGAAACAAAGCTATAATTCCCTAATTCCTACATCTTCCATAATGCAGTCACAAAATACCTATACTCTATTGGTATTGTTTAGACATAGAACCACTATCATCATCTGTCTGTGAACCTCCACTCTACCCCATGATAAATATTTACTATACCATTCATTAATCACTGGTTTTGCATGATATAATAGAAGTTATCAGACACAGACTGAAGTCATTGCTTTGCCACTACTCATCTTAGTTCTTTTTAAATAGTGAGTTTGGACTGAGGGTCTCTTCCAACTTTAAAATTCTAAAATTTTAAAGCATCTGTCTAATCCATTATTGCTAAATGATGAAAAATTACTATCATGCAATCTTACTGCAAGGAGATCCTAAGCAAAGATATTCAAGAAAAGATATCAATGGAATGTTTGTATAAATTATTTTTTATTGACATAACATACAAAAGTTATAAATATGATTCATGTAAAACCAGAGTTGACTGGGGGAGGCATCTCTCTAGACACACAAGCAGAAAGCAAGTAGAGCAGGGTGACTCTTCTGAAGATCAAAGGAAAAGCAAAAGAGAAAAGGAGAGGGATTAAATTTACAGCCTCAGGGTTGGCTCCTAGCTTCCAGGTTTAGTTATCCACAATAGCTGAAGATAAGGGAACAACTTTAGTTGGCTACCAGTTTATTAGGTCTGGCAGCACATTAGTGACCTAGGTCTAAAGGGCCTTGGGGCACTTAATGAAGAGGCACTTGACTGGAGGAGCCAGGCCTAAAACAGAAATAAATTAACAAAGGGAAGGTTGACTGGGTTGGCCAAAAGGGGATTAAATTTAAAGTCCCTTCATCTGCCCCCAGACTAATTTCCTACTCTAGGCATTTTGACTAGGAGAGATTGGTTGTGAGGAAGCAGGAAGTACTGACTTAAGAAGGCTGAGGCTGGGAAATACATAGACAACTAATTCCTAAATTTTGGTGCAGAAGATACAACTTGATTTACTGAGATTTTCTAATAACCAGTACACGTCACACAAAGATATTGCAATTTGTGAGTGAAAGCAATGAAAGGGCAAGTTGTACCAAAATACAAAGGCTTTGGTGACACTGAGCAAGTGTACAAAGGACACTGAGTACTAGTAATATTTATGCCAGGAAGGGCCAAGAGTCGTAGAATTAATAAGACAGCTAATTCTAGGGCCACCAAAATGTATAGGAATAAAAACTTTTCGTTGCCACCTTTTTTTCCTTTTATTTTCTAAACATACAAGACAGCTGAAATATTTAATAGATAATTCCTGCTGGAGACTACATTCCCTAGGTGAATGGCTTCACAGACACATACAGGAGGCACCACTGGGTTGAAAATAAGGGCAGCTGCAAAACCACTGGGTGAAGCCATCTCCAGTACTTGTGCCTTGAAGGCACCATTGGCATAATTCAGAGAAGAAAAAGACTTTAATCTTTACAATGGAATTAAGACAGTTATCGCTTCACTGGTTACAGATTTGATAGCCACTTCTATACCTGGGATTGGTACCAGCTGACTAGTCAGTTTTGAAACTAAAAAGGTTTCACACTGACACAAGAACCTTTCCTAAGGGAGAAACTAAACTAGTTTCAAAAAGCAGACACTTAACTTCCTCAAAAGGGAGCTCAACAGTCAAAACAAATAACATACTGGATAATTTCCAAAGACATATATAGGCTCTGGCTATCCAGGGCAACTCTTTTAGGATTGGGATGAATGAGGGATGCTGCTTCCTCCCATGGGATAGGGTGTAGGTAAGTTAGCATACATGAGCCATTGGTGAAAATTGGCCAAAACTAGTCAAAGTGATAAATCACTGGGGTAGCTAGGTGGCACAGGGAATAGAGCACCGGCCCTGGAGTCAGGAGGACTCAGACACTTAACACAAACAAAACTAGCCATGTGACCTTGGGCTCATTTAACCCCAATTGCCCTCCAAAAAGCAAAAAAATAAAAAAAAAAATAAAGTGATAAATCATTTTGGATTTCTCAGATCCTGGTAGAAGTGTTCTCTGGAAATCATCATCCCTCAAACAAGTCAAAAGCTAGATACAAATGGACATAATTTAATCTACAGGATGGTAGAAGTAAGCAGGAATGGAGGCTTTTTTTTTTACATAATCAGTCCTCTCATTCATGGGCTCTGGACCACAGGCACAGCTATAGAACCTCCTCTGCTGTTGAAAAACTGTCTCAGCATGATTTACCAATGTGGGGAAAAAGAAAGTTAGGAAACAACTGTCCCTTTTTGAAAATAGTTAAGTACCTGAAACAATCTGAACCTGATGCCAGATGCAAGAGATTCCAGGCATAGGAAAAACTGATCTTTGAGGCACAGAACAAGTAGGCCTCAGTAGGCCTCATTAATGTGCTATAGGTCAAGTTTTCTCTCTAGCTTGAATAATCTTTCATCTATGCTGGGCTGGTAGGGCCTGGAAATTCCATTGAATAGCGTTTTTTTATATGTAGAAATCAATCCAAAAGATACTGACAGACTTTTCTCATCTCTTTAACACTTGGGGGAGGGAAGTTATTTTCTCCCTAAATTTAGCTTCATGGAGTGAGAGACAGGTTTAGGGTATGACATGCCTGCTTTCATTCACAAGCTAGTTTGCTGTCAAAGCTGGAGAGCCCAATAGCAAAGGCCTGGAGGGCACACATGGGATAGTTGTAGTCCAGTGTGAACACATCTTCTGCCACACGTCCAAACTGCATGACTATATATTCAGCTGCAGAGACAGAAAGAAGAGTTGAAGAAAATTAGACAATATTTAAGGTAATGATCAGGAAAAACATATTTTAATTTTAGAAAAAATTTATAAAGCATAGGTAAAAGCTAATTAAAATTTGTCCGTCATTAAAAAGGAGAAAAAAAGAAACTTTTTGAGGTTAAAAAGGAACTTCCCAATCTTGAGCAGTTTTAATTTACTGCTTCTACTATCCCCTGGCACTGGAAGACTGTTCCTGACTGCCATAGAAAATCCTGGCAAGAGGAAGGAAAGGATGAGAACAACTGACTAAGGGACTACAAATCAGTTAAACCAAAGGACTCAAGCTATGGGGAACCTCTGATGTAAGTCATCTGAGTTTGTCTTTCCAAAGCAGCCCAACCCAAGACTCTCTCTTTACCTATTTATACAGTAAAGTTTCTCCTAAAATATGACTGTCTTCCCAGTGAGAGCTGTCTCTCTCAAACAAGGGCATACCCCCATAATTTACCCATAAAAAGTAACTTTCAAGTTTGTCCTTAACCAAAATGCAATTTAAAACCCCCCTTCCAGAAAAGCCTCTTTCGCTGCCCCGACCTGGCCCTTCCTGGGGGGGGCTTACGGTCATTGGCATGGACGATCTGAAAATTCTTCACAGAAGCCTGAGTCACCCGGCCATGGAAGTTTAAGACATAGGACTGCGTGTCGTCGTTCCAGACGGGGGCTTTGTTGTGCAGCTCTATTACGTTTTCCATGTTTTTATTTTGCCATTTGGAAAGCAAGTTCTCATGTTCCTGCTCAAGAGAGAAAATGTCATGTTGTATTGAGAACACACCCACATAAGCGACACTTCTCCATCATGGTCTTATTGGTCCTTAAACAACAGTCAGAGGTGCAGTGGGCTTTGGCTTGTCCTTTCAGAGAGGGAAAAGCTGGGATACAGAAAGTAAAAAAAATCCAACCTGAAGTAGTGTTTTTGAAACTCATCCCAGCGCTCCATGTTACTGTTTCATAGCCAACATGCCTTTTAATGGGCAATTACACTACTGTAGCTTTAGTCAGTCAATATCTATTAAGTTGTTATGTGCAAGTTACTATGGTAAGTGATAGGAAAGGCAAAGAAATCAATCTTTACTCTCAGGGAATTCACAGTGTATGGGGAAAACAACATGAAAACAACAATATATAGAGAAGACACACAGGACTAGTAGGAGATAGTGGAGAGAAGGCAAATTGGGAAAGGCTTCTTGGAGAAGGAGGAGTTCTAGCTTGGGCTTGAAGGAAGCCAGAGAAACCAGGAAGGGAATATGGAGAGAGAATTCCAGGCAAGGAAGACAAGCAGTGATGATGCCCAGGGCCAGGAAGTAAATTGTCTCTTTCCAGGAGCTTCAGGAGGCCTGTGTCAATGGATCAAAGAATGTCTGGGTGTAAGTAAGGTGGAAATACAGAAAAGGTAGGAGGGAACCATACTATGAAGTGTTTTAAAATGTAAAAGGAGGATTTGATGTTTTGATCCTGAAGGTAACAGGGAGACACTACAGTTTATCTGTATGTTAGGAAAATAAACTTAACAATGGAGTGAAGACAGACTGGACTAGGGAGGGATTTGAAACAGGGAGACCAACCAAAAGTCATTGCAATGGTCCAGGTCTAAGTTAATAAAGGCCTGCACTAGGGTGATGGCAGCATTAAAAGAACAACCCACACAATGACTAACAACAATTTAAATAAAGATGACACTAGTCATAGTGCTGATACTATGATATGAAATTTAAAGCACATATTATTCCTTTCTGGTAACTTACAACAGTGCAAAGTTGATGTGTACTTTCAGTGGCAACCACATGCTGTTAAGGTGACTTTGCTTAACTCTTCTGGGAAAATACTTTATAAGGAGTGATTGTGGAGATGTGTTACAGAAAATGTTTTTTCTACCAAAACAAAAAAGGATCAACAGATTTTTTAAAAGAAAAAATAAGGCTTTACCCAGGAGATTTGGCAAATATAATCTGAATTGGAACCCAGGGAAAATTGAACAGGTTTCTTAACAGCCTTTCAAGTCCTCTTTGCAAATCAGTAATGTCCCTACTTACATTTCGAGGCCGGAATGGAATTCTTTCATGACTCATATTCATCCCTGGAATAATCACAGACATTTTCCGGGGACCCTTAAACCCAAGCACATTGGTTTCCTAGAAAATAGAGAAACCTCTTGGAAAGTGAAGCAGAACTCTTGAAAAAAAAGTGACAACTTTTTAACTATCCTTTTAAAGCACTTTTTACTGGTAGTAACAAGAAAAAAATAATAATAATGGTAGTATCATGGTGAAGTGTACCTACAACTGGGTTTGGAGCAAAAGGACTCCCTCAAGCTCTGCCATCTAATATTTCTGTAACTTTGGGGAAATCATTTAACTTCTTCAAGTCTGTCTCTTCATTTATAAAATGAGGGGTTTGAAAGAGATGACCTCAAAGGTCCTTCCCAGTTTACAAAGCATTTCTTTACTCTAACTCTGTGAAGGACTATTATCTCCATTTTATAGATGAAGAAATTAAAATCCAAGGAACTTGCCCACAATCACAGTCAGCAACTGATAGAGTAGGATTTAGTAAGGCCTGGTGACTCCATGTTTTATTTCCTTCTACATTAAACTGTCAGGGAGCATTATCTATATAAGGTGACTGAAATGCAGTTGCTATAAATATAACAGAGACATAATCATATCAATCCATATAGATCTCTACAATAGATACTGTTGTCCTAAAATTCAATTCTTTGTTTCTAATTAAAAAGGAAATGATGAGTAACTTTTTTTCCGCTTTTTTTTTTTGGAGGGGGAAGGGCAGAGCAATTGGGGTTAAGTGACTTGCCCAAGGTCACATGGCTAGTAAGTGTTAAGTGTCGGAGGCTGAATTTGAACTCAGGTCCTTCTGACTCAAGGGTCAGTGCTTTATTCACTGCGCTACCCAGCCACCCCAATGATGAGTAACTTTAACAAATTATCTTACTTAGCTGTCCTCAAATACGTAACAGAACTATGAACTATGGAAGTGACAGACTTCAAATTAAATATGGTCTCTAATCTTGACACAATTTAATAAGAATATGATACAATTAATATTTTATTCAGAATATATAGAAGCTAAATGTATTATGAATATAATGATGATAAATGGATAGGGTTTAGCTTGTATTACATAGAACAAATATTACTGAAAGGCATAGGCTAAACTATCATTTAAGATCAAAAGCATCAAGTTTGGCAGATAAATTAAAGATATTTCTGAAGAAACATCTTTTTCAGAAAAGTATAAAAACTAGAGCACAGCTATCTGATTCAAACTTGTCAACAAGTTGGCATTCTTAGAGATTTATAGTATTGTGATTTAAAGTTGGTAGAATACAAAAGTTTTTAGTTTCATTCTTTAATATTTGGGTCTATATCAGTTTGTTAAAATCTTAGTTTTTGCTAAAGACCTTCCACCAAATACTATAGGAAGTAACCTGAAATTATAACTGTTTATAATCCCTGGATGTTAACCAAATTCTTGTGTTATTTTTTTCTCTCTTATTATTAAGTAATTACTGGAATCATAGGGTTAGATTGGGTCCTCTGGAATTATCTGGTTTATATTCTCAAGAAGTTCATATAATTTTACTGGGGTTTGTAGGTAGAAGCAACATAGTTCTAGATCCATTCTCTGTTTCTAATCTTAGCTGGGAGTTCAGAGAAGGGATTAAATAGTAAGAATGGCACTTACATAACAGATGGCTGCAAGCTCCTGACGAGTATGGGCCTTTTCCACCAGGCCCTGTGCCTTAGTCGGGCTAACTCCATGGTCATACACTGTAAACTTGGTTCCCATGAGATTGGACCTAGAACCAGGAAGAGATTGTCACCAATATAGTCTCATTTTTCTCTTATTCAAACAAAAATATGCTGGATTGAGTGACACAACAGGTTGGCATATTCCCTAAAATGTCAAAGTACATCTATCTCATCTGCAGTTTTTACAAATTCTTTCATTAGGAAAATGCAAGAATTCTGACAGTTTAAATCAAAAGGCTGGGTTCCAATAATACTCTATAGTAGCAAGTCTCACTGACTCACTGAAACTATAGGAATAAGGAAAGGTTTCATATACCTTTTGGCAGAGGTGCTGGACTAAAGGCACAGAAGAGACATACATTTTCAGATATGACCAATGTATTAAATGGTTTTGCCCCACTATACTTATTTGTTATGAGGGCTTCTATTATTCAGTCAGTTGAGTCAATAAGCATTTATTAAGTGCCACAATTTGCCAGGCATTATGCTAAGGAATGGAGATACAAGGAAAAAACAAAAACAGTTCTTGCTGTTGGAGAGCTCACAATGTAATGGGGAAGACACTATGCAAATAATTATGTACAAACAAGTTATATATAGGATAAAAAGGAAATAATTCATGGAAAGAAGTCACTAGCTGTGTGACCATAGGCAAATCATTTAACCCTGATTGTCTCAAAAAAAAAAAAGGAGTGATTGGTAAAGGCTTCCTGTAGAAAGTGGGATTTTAGTTGGGACTTAAAAGAAGTCAAGGAAGCCAAGAGGTAGAGATTAGGGTTAGCACTCCAGCCACAAAGGACAACCAGAGAAAATGTCAGGAGCTGGGAATGAAATGTCTTGACCTCTTTTTTTTCCCCTTAGGAAAATATGAGGCAAAGTTGTCAGCTAACAGAGTAGGGGGAGGGAAATCATGAAAGTATGGGAGGTTTCAAGAGGGATGAAAGGGTTTGGAAGAGCTGCTGTGTGAATGGGAGAGTGAGTTCATTAGGGTGGTATAAAAGGACCGCCTAACAGCAAACCCAGGCAAGGTTATGTAACATAAATTGGCAGTGGATCCAGTCAGATTGGTTGCTTGATTCTTCTGTTAGCAAAGGATAAGGGATCAAAAGAATTGCTAGTGATAGAAATGCAAAAATAAAAAAGAATAAAATACTTAAAGATACACAAAGGAAAATAAAAGAAAGTTTATAAAGATGCAAACTAAGCAAATGTTACTATCACATTAAATTGAATACATTCTTAAAACAACAATCTGTATATAATAGTTCATGATTTCATATATAATTTTCTTTTTTGTTTCTTTGTATACCAAAATGTTCATGTTTGTTGATTATTATTAAGCTCACAATAAAAAAGAAAAATAAAGTAAAAAAAGAAAGGGTGAGGAATAGGGAAACTAGTCCCTCTTGACTTCCATTTGCTCATCTGTAAAATGGACTGAATGGTTTCTGAGGTGACCTGCAGTCCTCGCCTAGAACGCTGTTGGTCTTGGGGCTCTCACCTGAGTTTGCCAATGTAGCTCTCTCCTTCCCGAGATAAATCTGTTGGGTCAATGGAGATGAGGTAGTTGGATGTTTTGCTCTTTTTTCGCTTTCTCCCAGCAAGAAGGAATGTCTGAAAAATGCAAAACATCAAGTTACGCCTGGAATGAAGAGAGCATAGATCTCACCCTATCTACTTAAGCAATAAACATCTTTGATCTCTCATTCCAACCTCTAAGCTGTTTCCACAAATTCCCTCTCCACTGTTCTTTCTTCTCTCCTTTTTGGCAACGAGGTGGCCCTGTGGGGTTAGTGCGCCCCGGGCCCAGTGGGATCATGCTTGTGAAGTGCTTAGTGCTAGGCACACAGGAGGCACCTAATGAACACTCATGTCCCTGGACAGCCTTCCAAGCTTGCTTCAAACCTTGCTCTCTGCATTGCTGCTTATTTATCTATCGCTGTGGACCCAAAAAACATCTTTCTCCCTCACAAGGTTAACTCAATTGATGACTGCAGTCACCCTCTCCAGCCTTTAGCTTTATGGTTTTTACTGAAGTAATTCCCTTGCTGTTCTGTACCCCATCACTTCTATGACAGAACTACTTCAGCATGAAGTTATGCTTTCCAATCAAATCACTTCTGGAAATCTTGTGTTAGCTCCTCAGTCCTGGTATCTATACAGAATGAATTACTCACGAACAAGTTTAAAAAGGCTGAAAAACCCAAGTTTGAAATCAACTGGAATTGTTGGGGCATTTAACTTGTCTCCTCTTCTGACTATACCTTGGTCATTCCCCCTCCCAACACACATCTTTCTTTTCCTTTGTCATTATTCTTTGATTTTTTTTTCTTTAAAGAAAGCTAAGATACTTCTAGGAAAAAAAGAAAACTTTTATTTGTTTGTTTTTGTAGGGGGGGAGGCAGGGCAATTGGGGTTAAGTGACTCGACCAAGGTCACACAGCTAGTAAATGTTAAGTATCTGAGGCTGGATTTGAGCTCAGGTCCTCCTAACTCTAAGGCCGGTGCTGTATTCACTGAGTCACCTAGTCGCCCCAAAAACTTATTTTATATTATTTAAAATATAAATGTGTGGATACACTCTAAAGTATCTGGTGTATCAAAACAAAATGCAACAATTTAGAATATAGTTTTCCTTAAATCTGACAAATTTATATATTATATTATATATATATTAAAACTTTCATTTCTTTATATTTAACTCATTGAAGAGAGCACTAACACACACTTACAAGCAATGGAAGTTCATCCACTTGCATTGAACTTGGCTTAACACCACAGGATAAAAGGATAATAGATTTATAACTGAAAGAAAACATGTAGTCCAACTCTTTCATTTTACAAATGAGGAACTGAGGCCCAGAGTGGTTAAGTGACTTGCCGAAAGTCACAGAGTTATTGATAAGTGGCAGGGTTGGGATTTGAATTCAGGTGCTCTGACAGAAGTCTTTTTAATGTACTCTATTACTTCTACCAGTATTTTTCCCTAATTATAAAATCCAACCTCCTCTACTTCCCCTTCTGAAAGCTTTGCCCTAGGAGATCATTCACATACCTTCCGATTTTCATCCCTTTCCAAGTGCATGTAATAGGTGGGGTAGAGGCCCCTGTCCATTCCCTTCTTATCTCTGGTGATTCGACATTTCACTGTAATCCCCCGAGGAGCAGGACGAAATGCAAAATCTTCTAAATTTTCTACTTCTCCTAGCTGGTTGTCAGCCTGAAGGGATGTTGTACAGGATGCTCCTGTATCCTAAGGGAACAGTGATATTTGAATAAGAGAACAGGCCAGAAGCTCACACATTTGTATGAAGAATAATCTGCCTTCATAATCAAGTTCTTCTGACAATAGCAGAAAAAATTCAGGGACGTCAAATGAAATGATAAGCATTTGGCACAAGAGCAAAAGGTGATGCCCTTAAAAGTTATTTTGAATGAGGGTTCCTATAGGCACTGATAGGTCTATATGAAGGTATGAGATCTATGAAAGCATCTTCATTTAAAAAAAATACTTATAGTTTTCTTCTGTTTCTGCCTACATTTCACAGTAGGTCTCTCCTCTGTTTCTTCATCCTGCACAAGCAATCTCTTATAACAAAGAATAAAAAGGTGTGTGTGGGGGGGTGGGGAATATTCCTCAAAATTAACCAACATATATAAAAATCTGAAAATATTTGCAGCACAACCATAGTCTCCCACCTCTGCAAAGAAATGGGAGGAGGGATGGGGTTAGAAAGCACCCTAATTTAACAGTGCTATTATATTATGAAGGTAAGCTCTGAGGACAGTTGATCTAATTTACCCAAAAGGAAGAGCTTCCAGAACTACATACTGTGACTGATTTCTGGCTGGATCCAGAACTGGGACGCTGTGTTTCTGAGTTGGGTGAATGAGTTCTTGATTTCTTTTCTTCTTCCTCCTCCCCATCAGTTACCTCTTCATCAAAGTTCAAACTGTCAGAGATGCCTGGTCAAATATAGAGATAAAGCTGTATAAATTAACTAAGAAAGAGTCTGAAAATTTAAGTAAAAAATTAATTCCCTTCTCTGTCCAGCCCCTCTACCTACTTCACATACACATACCCCAGTAAAGCTTCTTATCCAAATTGTTGCAAATCTTTCATCTGGATTATTGCAACAGCTTCTTTACTGGGTTTCCCGTCACAAATTCAAATTAATCACAATCAAATTTATCTTCACAAAGGACCTATCATCCTGTAATTCCTTTATTCAAAACCACTTTTAGTGGTTCCCCATAAAGCAATATCCTAAACTCCTTATTTTGGCACGCAAGCCTTCAGCAATCTTGCTACAATCCTCAATCTATAGATTGTAACACTGAGGACCTATGCACTTGAGTGACTTACTTAAGGACAGGAAAGTAATACACAGTAGAGCTGGGGTTAGACTCTAGACCCTCTAAATCCTGTCCTCTTTCCAAAATTGTCTATTCACTGTTCTTCATATTTTCTTGCTTATGTGACTTTTTTCCTGGTGCTCTCCCTGCTTTTAATAGCCTTCTTTCCCCCTTCTATCTAGAAAATTCCCACCTATCCTTCAAGGACTAAGTCCTATCCACTCTGTAAAGCCTTTCCTAATAATCCCCACCCTCACTCCCCTAAAGGGAAGTGACCTCAACTTTTAAAAACATTTATTCTCTAGACCTCTGATTTGGGATTTAGCATACTACCTCATATAGTAAGTTTTTTGTCTTTTAAAAATGTTTATAAGCCTCCTGTTTCCAGCTAGATTATAAATAAAAAGAAAGCTGGGATTGTGCTTTATGAATTTTTTGTATTCTCAACAGAAATAATGGTGTCAAGCACACAGTAGACAATCAATCAATACTTCTTGATTCAATTAAGCAATTTAACAAGTATTTATTAAATGCCTACTATGTATCAGGCACCGTGCTACATACCGAAGATGGGAAGATAAAAATAAGATATTCTCTGCTCTAAAGAAGCTTATATTCATTCTAGGGGAAAGAGGAAGAGGAAATCATATATACACAGACAAGTAAACAAAATAATTTTGGGGGGGAACACTAACAAACAACCATGGGAATTAGGAAAGGTCTCTTTAAGGAGTAGCCTTTAAACTGAAGCTTGAAGGAAGCTGGGACTCCAAAAGGCAGAGGGAGAACACTCCAGGCATGGGGCACAGCCTATGCAAAGGCACAGAGAGAAGAGAGACCATAAACAGGTTAAAGCAAGTAGGCCAATTTGGCTAGAATATCCTGTGTGTACAGGTCAGTAATATGTGGTCAATCTAGTAAAATAGGTCAGATACAGATTTTAAAGAGTTTTAACTGAGAAAGAAGTTTATATTTGATAGCAGAAGCATTAGGGGGCCACTGAAGCTTTCTGAATAAGGAGTGACAAAGGGAGAATGTTAATTTGGCGTCTGTGGGAAGGGAGAACCTGTGGGATGAAAAGTCTAAATGCCAGGATACCACAAGGAAGCTATTGCAGCAGGCTTGGGGAAAGGTGATGAGGGCCTGAATTAGGGTGGTAGTGGCTAGGGAAGTAGAGGAAAGGGAGCAGATACAAACAAAAGATAAGGTGAGTAGGAAGAAGTGGATCAACTGATCAATTTGTTCTCTTCTCTTTAGTGTTTTCTTAGAGAAAAAAAGAAATGGGGCTTCTTTTCTTTTATTATTTCTAGTCAATAGTATTTTATTTTTTCTGATTACATGTAGAGATAGTTTTCAACATTAATTTTTATAAGATTTTGAGTTCTAAATTTTTCTCCCTCCTTCTCACCTCCCTCCACCCCAAGATGACAAGCAATCTGATAGAGCTTATATATGTTAAACATATTTCCACATCAGTCATGTTGTGAAAGAAGAAACAGAAAAAAAGTCAAAGAAAAACAAACAAAAGAAAAACCAAAAAAGTAAAAATAGTATGCTTTGATTTGCATTCAGACACCATCAGTTCTTTTCTTGTATGTATGTAGCCATTTCCATTATGATCCTTTTGGAATTATTTGGATCCCTGTATTACTGCGAAGAGCCAAGTCAACCACAGTTGATCAGCAAACAATGTTGCTGTTACTGTGTTACAACGTTCTCCTGGTTCTGATCACTTCTCTCAGCATTAGTTCATGTAAGTCTTTCCAGGTTTTTCTGAAATCTGCCTGCTCATCATTTCTTATAGCACAATAGTGCTATAAAGTAGTGCTATCCATATACCACAATTTGTCCAGCCATTCCCCAAGCTATGGGCAATTCCTCTTCTTCCAATTCTTTGCCATTACAAAAGAGCTGCTATAAATATTTTTGTACATATAGGTCCTTTCCCTTTTATATGATCTCTTTGGGATACAGACCTAGTAGTGGTTTTAATGGATCAAAGGGTATGCAGAGTTAGATAGTCCTTTGGGCATAATTCCAAATTGTTCTCCAGAATAGTTGGACCACTTCACAACTCCACCAACAATGAATTAGTGTACCAATTTTCCCACATCTTCTCCAACATTTATTGTTTTCTTTTTCTGTCATATTAGCCAATCTGATAGGTTATGAGATGGTACCTCAGAGTTGTCTTAATTTGCATTTCTCTAATCAAGAAATGGGGTTCATTTTCTCCAGTTATAATGTGGAGATGCAAAAGCTTTGAGAAGGACTCCAAAGCCACTCCAAAAGTCTACATCAGAACCTAGCTGAAACCAGTTTCTTAGGGACAGGGCTCTTCTTAGCAGACCATAGAATTACCAAATTTCAGAGTTGGAATGGATCCCATAGACTATCTAGTCAAACCTCTACTGAAAAAGGAATACTCTCTCTCTGTATAGTGGAAAGGGGAGGGATAAATTTGGAAATGAAGATGAAGTAAATCAAGCAATCAACCAACAAGTATTTATTAAGTGCTTTTTATGAGCCAGGCACTGAGGATACAAGTACAAGGAATGAAACAGTCCCTCCTTGCAATGAGCTTACATTCAAAAGGAGGACATAGGTGTGTATGTATATGTGTGCATATGCATGCATATATATGCACAAATACACATACACATATATATGTGTGTATAAAGTTAATAAACACAAATTTATATAAATAAGATAAAATAGATAAGCAAAAGCAAAGGGGCAGGAGATGGGAATGTTATGGGTGAGGAACAGAGAGGTAAACAGGGTTCTCTCACAGAGTATACAGGAAGGGAAGTAACAAGGCTAAAAGATAGGTTGGGTGGCTTGTACATGGATTTAAAAGCTATATAAAAGAGTTTATATTTTACCTTAGAAGCAGCAGGAAAAACACTGATGCTGTAAGGAAATCAGAGTCACATCTGTGATTAAGGAAAATTACTTTTGGCAGCAGTGTACCACATGGATTGGGGGATTGGCAAGGAAATCAATTAAGAAGCTTTAAAAAAAAATCCAGGAAAGAAGTGGCAACAGCCTGAACTAAAGAGGTAGTTGTGTGAGTTGGATGAGAGAAATATTATAAGGACAGAAATGGCAGAATGTAGCAATTGATGTGTGGTGAGGATTATGAACCTGGAGACTGGAAGGATAGTGGTACCTTTGAAAGAGACAGGAAAGGATGGGGAGGCTTTAGGGGGAAAGATAAGGAGCATGTTGAGTTTAAGACATCTATGAAACATACAGTTTGAAATATTCAGTAGGCGATTGGTAATGTGGGACTGTTATGATTGAAATTAAGGTAAAGTGAGGCACAAAGTTCCAAGTACGTTCAATTTATTGGTAAGGCTAGCAACTGCCAATAAAATGTTTTGTTCAGCTCCTCAGTAAGCAACACAAGGTAGGGCTTACTAGCCTTCATATAGTTTTGAGAAGTACAAGAGAATAAAGAGGAGGAAGTATCACAGAAGGAAAACAATGTGATTGATTACAAAGTCTGAAGTATCATAAATGATGGAAGTATCATATGACTGGATGGAAATCTGGAATATAGGGCTAGGAACAACCTTTCCTTCGATCTTTTTGCTATGGAAGCTCATTGATGGTATCCACTTGCTTAGCTAGTTAGTGTC
This sequence comes from Gymnobelideus leadbeateri, assembly GCA_011680675.1. Classification (NCBI taxonomy): domain Eukaryota; kingdom Metazoa; phylum Chordata; class Mammalia; order Diprotodontia; family Petauridae; genus Gymnobelideus; species Gymnobelideus leadbeateri. The sequence goes on along the minus strand of WOXC01010640.1, from coordinate 503,457 downwards.
ACAGTGATAAGACCTGATTTTCTTGAAAGGCTGCCAGGATGGCACAGATAACAGAGCAGACTCCCTGGCATCACCTGCACCCTTCAAGGAGAATACATTTCTTCTAATTGTAAAACAGCTGGTAGGGGTACAGAGATAACAGTTTTCTTTCAATTAAAGTGATTTATAGGGAAGCAACTTTTAAACTTAACTCAGAGAGGAAAACTGAGCTTTTGGACTCACAAGTTCTGAACTTAACTTGGAGACAAAGAAATATGGTTCAGACCATGAATAGGATCAATATAGAATGTATTCAAAAATAAAATACAAAATCAGTATTTTATTTTCTCAGGACTAAAGCTCAGATTAGAGACAGGGGTTGGCTATATAGATTGAGGAATCATCTGCATAGATATGATCATTAAACCTGGAGATCCAATGAGGTTACCAAGAGAAGGAGAATAGGGACTTGGACAGAACCTTGGGGAACATCCAGTTAGGGCACATGATTCTGATAATCACCCAGCAAAGGGAACTGAGAAGGAGTAATCTGATGGGTAGAGGCAAGAGTAGAGTCATTTCCCACTAGCTGCACTGTTGGATTTGACTCCACCTCCATCATGCCCTCACCAGGTACTTTCACCCTCTACCTTTTCAGCTTCTTTTTATATGCTGTCTTCCTCCATTAGACTGTAAGCTCCTTGAAGACAGGGACTGTTTTTCTTTTTCTTATGGGCATCCCCTGCTCTTAGTACAGTGCCTGGCACATAGCAGGTATTTAAAAAATGTTTATTGTATTGTATTCTTGTGTTATGTCATGAAAACCTGGAAAGGAGAGAGTAATCCAGAAGGAGAGGTTGGGGAATGGGAATGAAAAAAGATCAGATTTAGCAATTAGGAGATAAATGGCAACTTTGGGGAAAGTGGTTTTCAGTTGAGTGATAAGGTCCTAAATCAGACTGCAAAGATTTGAGGAATGGAGATAAGGTGTGGTTAGGAAAGAGGAGAGAGGATTATAGCTTGATCTAGAGTAGGTTTTTAAGGACATGGGAGATTTGCATATGTTTGCAGGCAAGGAAGAAAGTTGATGAGGGGTGGTCCATGATTTGAAAAACAGGAGGGATTCCTGAAGAAAAAAACAGAAGATATCAACTTTTAAAAATAGATCCTGCAGCTAGGTGGCATACTGGGTAGAGTAACAGACCCAGAGTCAGAAAGACTCATCTTCGTGAGTTCAACTCTGGCCTCAGACACTTACTAGCTGTGTGACCCTGGACAAATCACTTGAACCTGTTCCTTGGTTATCTCATCTGTCTGATGAGCTGGAGGAGGAAATGGCAAACCACTCCAGTGTTTTTGCCAAGGAAACCCGAAATGGGGTAATGAAGAGTAGCACACGACTGAAAAACAAAGGAGAATCATTTCCTCCCTCCCACACCTTCCCCTTTCATTTCTCTCCTCTAGGTTAAACATTCCTATTTCCTTCAACAAATACTCATATGCCATGAAGTTAAGAAAGCATGTTTATAAGATCTGCAAATGACACACAACAGCTTCCAAGAATAAGGAGGTAAATGTGCCCTAGTCAGAACATTTCTTTTTTTTAAATTAAATTTTATGTTTATTTTTAATTTACATCATTCATTTCCACAAAATTTTTGAATTACAAATTTTCTCCCCGTCTTTTCCCTACCCACCACCCCAAAACAGCAATCCCACTGTATACCCCCTCCTCCAATCTGCTCTCCTATATCCTCCTCTCCTATCCCCACTCCAACTTTGTGGTAGGGCAAGATGGATATCCATACCCCAGTGCCTGTATATCTTATTTACCTGTTGCATGTAAAAAAAAAATAATTCTTTTAAACATTTGATTTTAAAACTTTGAATTTCAGATTTTCTCCCTTCCTCCCTCATCACCCACCCTTACTGGGAAGATAAGCAGTTTAATACAGGCTGTACATGTGTAGTTCATGCAAAACATTTACACAGTGGATATACTGTGAAAGACTAACTGTATTTCCCTCCATCCTATCCCACCCCCCACTTGTTCTATTCTCTGCTTTGACTCTATACCTTTTCAAAAGTATGTGCTTCTAACTTCCTTCCCCCCCAACCTGCCCTCCCCTCCATCATTCCTCCTCCCATCCCCTTCCCCCTTACTCACCTGTAGGGCAAGATACCCAATTTAGTGTGTATGTCATTCCCTCCCTAAGCCAAATTCAATGAGAGTAAGGTTGACCCATTGCCTTTTGCCTTCCTGTTCTTCCCCTCCATTGTTAAGTTATCCCTTGCTTCTTCTATATGAGATAATTCACCCCATTCTGTCTCTCCCTATCTCCTCTCATTATATTCCTCTCTCACCTCTCAATTTCACCTTTTAAATATCATCCCTTCCTACTCAATTGATCCTGTGCACTCTATGTATACCTGTACACATATATACACACACTCACATATGTATTCATACACGCACATACCCTCCTATATAGACATATATATGTATGTATGCATATATATACATTTATATTCCCTTCAACTATCCTCATACTGAGAAAAGTTTCATAAGTTACAATGATCGTTTTTCTATGTAAGAATGTAAATAGTTCAACTTTGATAAGTTCCTTATGATTTCTTTTCCCTCTTTACCTTCTTATGCTTCTCTTGCTTCTTGTATTTGAATGTCAAATTTTCTATTCAACTCTGGTTTTTTCATCAAGAATGCTTGAAAGTCCTCTATTTCATTGAATGACCATATTTTTTCCTGAAACATGATACTCAGTTTTGCTGGGTTGGTGATTCTTGGTTTTAATCCCAGCTCCTTTGACCTCTGGAATATCATATTCCAAGCCCTTTGATCCCTCACTGTAGAAGCTGCCAGAGCCTGTGTTATTTTGATTGTGTTTCCACAATATACCAATTGTTTCTTCTTGGCTGCTTGTAATATTTTCTGCTTGATCTGGGAACTCTGGAACCTGGCTATAATATTCCTAGGAGTTTTCTTTTTGGCATCTTTTTCAAGAGATGAATGGTGAATTCTTTCAATTTCTATTTTGCCCTCTGGTTCTAAAATATCAGGGCAATTTTCCTTGAGAATTTCTTGAAGGATGATTTCTAGGTCTTCTTTTTTCTTATCATGGTTTTCAGGTAGTCCAATAATTTTTAAATTATCTCTGCTGGATCTATTTTCCAGGTCAGTGGTTTTTCCTATGAGATATTTCATACTGCCTCCTATTTTTTCACTTGTTTGGATCTGTTTAATAGTATCTTGGTTTCTCATAGTCATTAGCTTCCATTTGCTCCAATCTAATTCTGAAGGAATCATTCTCTTCAGTGAGCTTTTGAAATTCTTTTTCCAGCTGGCAAATTCGGCTTTTTAAGGCACTCTTATCATTAGCTTTTTGGGCCTCTGTTGCCATTTGAGTTAGTCTGTTTTTTAAGGTGTTATTTTCTTCAGTCAGGTTGCTGACTGTCTTTTCATGGTTTTTTTGCATCATTCTCATTTCTCTTCCCAATTTTTCCTCCACTTCTCTTACTTGATTTTCAAAATGCTTCTTGGGCTCCTCCATGGCCTGTAACCAATTCATATTTTTCTTGGAAGCTTTTGGTGCAAGAGTCCTGATTTTGTTGTCTGCTACAGCCAGTGCAGTTGGTGGGCTACTGAGTGGCAAGAATAATTAGATGGGGGTGTAGTCAAAAGTCTGTTTATTACAGAACCATTTCATACAGAGCCCAAAAATACAAGGAGCACACAGAGTTTATATGCCTCCCAGCAGAAGGTCTATGTGACCCAAAAGAATGCAGACAATGTACAAGGACCCACCTTAGATCTCATTTACTCTTTACCCTTGCTTAAGGTCAATTATTTATTAGGGCTATATCATGGGACCATGCCTGGAGGCATGTCATCTAAATGTCCTCATGATTATCTACCCTGTAACCCTGCAGATGTTTGTTTAGGGGAGGGAAACAATCTGTGAGTGAGGCCCAGAGATCCCTGAAAGTTCTCTACATCTTCCCTTTTTTGTTTATCTCAGACTCTGTGGGCAGAATCAAGCAACTAGACATTATATACCACTTGTTGAATGATAAGAGAAAAACAAGAAATAAGGATGGGTAAACAGGTACATAAAACAAGTAGTACCACCCCAATTCCTAGGAAGGTGATTATTTGCTGTACTTGTCCGGGTAATATTCCCTGAGCTCTCTTTATCCAATCTACAATGTTTTTTGCTTCTGAATTCAGTAGTAGTGACTACTAACTTTCCTGATCCATGAGGTGAGCCAAATTCTCTAAATCATTTATGTCAAGGGATGTGTTATGGTCACCCCATAGCCCATTAAGATGATTTCTAATTTGAGTTACGTTATATTCTGATTTGTTATATGTTTTACCATACAGAAATACATAAATCTGTAATCACATATTAACCTTTGTCTAACTTGCATTAATTCAATCTTGTTGGCTATAGCAGATCATCTCTGAGCTGTGTTTTGCTTTATAAAAACTCTTGTTGATTTCTGATTGTAACAAAAACCCTCGTGAAACACTGACAGACAATTCATGCAAAAACTGAGCTTGCATTATCTGATTTTGTACAATGCTGATGGACATAGATATAGAAACACTGCTCACTACAGTAGTAATTAAAGCAATTATCCCAAAGACAATACAGGAAATATGCCTCTTTTTTTCAATTGAAACCCAATTGTTGATTAATTTGAGCAATAGAATGATCAGCACAAGTGGAAACCAATGTTCACTCTCTACAGTTATCTTCCTCTTTTTCCATGCTTTGATCTTTTCTGCCCCCAAAAAAGGAATCTAAAGTTGGATTGCTGTGCTTGCTTTGCTTCCTTTGCTTGCTCATATTGCCACTCAATTACTTGACTTTTGAGCTCTTTGACACAGCAGAACTCTGCTTCCAAAGGGGAGAGCTTTGTCCCAAATCTCAGCTGCCAGAGCAATTACAAGGGCGCCATCTCTACAGGCCCCACCAGTTCTGGCTCACTGTTCACACACCTCAGGACCACCACCCAAAACCGTGATCCAGATCCAGGCAGGTAAAAGCAAGAACGATTATCCTCTGAATGGTCCCTTGGTACTCCTATGATCTGCAAGCCAGGAGCTCTGAAGCAGCCACATGGAGGCAGCTGCAGGGCAGCTGCACCTCCACCACTTATCACTCTGGGGACAGAGGCTGGAGCTCACCTCCATCCCCCCCAGTTCCAACAGAGTTCTACACTAACCTTTTACTTTTTCTTTGGCATTTATGGGTTGATATTTCTGGAAACCGCCACAGCTGCTAGTGATCCACTCTCCTCAAGTCTGCTGTAGCTGCTGTTGGTTGGGGCCACCCTAGGGCTAAAACCCCGGGCTTGGGGGATGGGCTTGGCTCCCTGCACTCTGTGATGGACCCTTCCTGTCTGCCTACTGGGCTGCCTTCAACAGGAGATTTGTTTCTCTCTGTCACTTTGTGGGTTCTGTAGCTCTAAAATTTGTTTAGAGTCATATTTTATAGGTATTTGAGGTGGTTATGGGGGGAGCTCGTGGAGTTTTCCTGCTTCTGTGCTGCCATCTCGGCTCTGCCCCCAGAACATTTCTGGAGTACTGCTCAATTATGGGTATCACATTGTAGTTAATGCTGTTGACAAGCTGTAGACTGTCCAGAATAGGACAAGCAGGACGGGGAAGGCTCTTGAATCCAAGCCATGTGAGGATAAAGGTGATGAACTGAGGATGTTAAGACTAAGCCTAGAAAAGATATGACTTTTGTCATCAAATACTTGGAAGACTTTCATGTAGAAGAGGGATTACAATTGTTCTGATTCTCCTAGGAGGCAGAACTAGAAGCAGTAGGTGTAAAGTTGTGAAAAGGCAAATTCAGTCTTGATGTAAAGAAAAACTTCCTAATAACTAGAGCAATCCCAAAGTAGAATGTGTTGCTTTGGGAAATAATGGGATCCCTTTCAGTAGGGGTAGTGAAGCAAAGGCTGGATAATCACTGGTCAAGTGTGTTGTAAAAGAGACTCTTTTGGGGGGCTACAGATTAGGCTAGGCTACTGTGACGGTCCCCCCACTTCCAACTCTAAAAATCTGTGATTCTGTGAACTCAAGGCACCTCCTAACCTGGTTATCTTCCCCTACATTTTCTCCAGCTGATCAATTTCCTTCCCCAAATGTGCCCAGAACAGAACACAGTATTCCATATATAGTCTATGTGGTGGGACATCACTTGGACCATATATATGCCTCTCAATGTAGCTTAAGATCAAATAAGCATATAAGAACATAATATTACTTTCTTTTCTTTTTTTTCCTTTTTGGAGGGCAATTGGGGTTAAGTAACTTGCCCCAGGTCACACGGCTAGGTTTTGATTTGTTTGTGCATTAAGTGTCTGAGGCCAGATCCGAACTCAGGTCCTTCTGACTCCAGGGCCAACGCTCTACTCACTGCGCCACCTAGCTGACCCAGTAACATTACTTTCTTTGCCATTTTACCTCTTAATACCTTAAACGTATTTTTGCAATTTTGGGATGTTATTTCTTGTTCCTAAGAAATATGAAGTTAAAATTTCGTTACCATCTTTGATCAATATTTACTGAAAAAACAAAATGTGTGACTCATGGTTTCACTTTGCTGAAATTTAACCTTAATGGTACAACACCTTATATAATAAATGTCTTCCAAACAAGTTGGATGATTGTAAGTGGAATTATATTTTTCTTTTTAATCATATTTTTGACTTACTTAGTAACTCAGAATTCTTCATTTCTGGTTAACACTCAGTTAAGTTCTCTAAACTTTAAATTTTATTTTCTCCAATCATGCCTTCACAAAGTCACTCAACCAAAAGTGTTTATTAATTTTTAAGTATTTCTACTTGTGAACATATAAAAGTTGTAAAGAGCAAAACAAAAAGACTCCCACCAATTAAATCCTATGGAGCTTAAATGTAAATAGGTATACACACATATATGGGTATGTACCATACGTGTTGTCTTCTCTATATAAGGTAAGCTCTTTGAGGGCAGAGGTGTTTCACTTTTGTCTTTGGGTTTCCTGTGTGACAGAGGAAGCATGTTGTGGTATGTAGCATACTGTGGCTTCAAGACAGCAAGATATGGGTTCAAGTCCTGCCTCTGAGCCTGGGTGAGTCCCTCAGCCTCTCAGTGCTTTAGATATTCTACAACTTTAAAGAGCAGAAAAGGTACAGACTTATTGGAAGGAAACTCTATATAACAGTGAAACCATAGATTTTGTCTCAGCACCTAACACAGAGCCTGGTACTTGGTATTTAGAAATGCTTATTGAATGATTAGTAAAATTCTTAATATAATGGAAACCTAATGTTAATCTTTTGTAGTGCCAATTTATTTAACTTTTTAGGAGCAAATTTCCTCTGAAAATAGCTGTGTACTTTCCCCTTACTTTTTTTTTTTTTTGCTTTTTTGAAGGGCAATTGGGGTTAAGTAACTTGCCCAAGGTCACACAGCTAGGTTTTTGTTTATGTGTGCGTTAAGTGTCTGAGGCCGGATCCAAACTCAGGTCCTTCTGACTCCAGGGCGGATGCTCTACTCACTGCGCCACCTAGCCGCCCCTTTCCCCTTACCTTTTCTGAAAATCTGATTGTTCCCTTGAAGACTGCATAATTTGTACAACCTAACACTACTATACTTCTGCTTTATTCCAGAATGTTTACTAAGTCCCTAACATTTTGTTCTTACTCATATTTGGGAACTTTGGGAGTTGATAATACCAACAATAATACTGAAACCTTAGAATTATAAAACATTTTCATTCTAAAATCTCAAAGTCCTTTCATAAACTATTCATATCCCTTTAAAATTCTAATTTTATCTTTACATTTCTTTGAGTTAGATCAGACTTCATTTGAAGGTTAGGGAAAGTAATTTGTATACCTATTTCCATCATGCAGTATGTAGAAGAGGAAGGACTAGAACACTGAGTTGTGTTAATGTCTTGGGTTTTTTTTTTTTTTGCTCCTTAAGCTCAAGTTTACACTGAGATAAAGTTCCCAAATCACAGATTTCTAGGGCTATTCTCATCAATGGATTCTGAACCAGGCTCTACCCCTTACTCTTATTCAACATAGATGTCCCACTGAAATGAATGAGTCGTTCACATTTGTACACTGTCTAAATTAATGGTGTCAAACAGGAGGCCCCAAAAGGCCCTAGTGGCTAGAATCAGATTTAAAAGTAACTGGGGAAAAAATGGGGTAGCTAGGTGGCACAGTGAGTAGAGCACCAGCCCTGGAGTTAGGAGGACCTGAGTTCAAACCCGGCCTCAGACACTTAACACAAAAACCTAGCCATGTGACCTTGAGCAATCATTAACTCCAATTGCCTATCCAAAAAAAAAAAAAAAAAAGTAATGGGAAATAGTTAACAAAATAAATAAAAATATAATAAAACATAAATAATATTAATTTGTAGTTTTCAAAGTCAATAGGTAGCCCACAATGATCTTTATATATGGTTTAGTGGCTCCTTTCCTATTTGACTTTGATATCATGCTCTAAATGATTCAGGGTCTGTGGCAGATTGATTGAAGGTCATCTGAATTCTCAAATAATGTTTAACACTTCAGCTCTAGATTGCACAGACTTAAGCCTTAACAAGAGTAATTTATATTTACCTAAATGGAATGGAATCTGTATTCTGGAACAACTATTTACCCTGTGAGATCTGGTTTTCATGCAAAGGTCCTTTGCCAACCAGTAAGAGTTACTGAATTCAGTTTTTATGAAATCCAAGCATATGCATCATTCTGGGAATTTTGCTACACATGAAAACGGAATCCTAACATACTGTGGGAACTATGTGGAAAAGTAACTGTACCTTCATGCTCTTTTTTTTGTAGTTACATAGATTTGCATGCTAAACAAACAAACACACTGTAGGTCCTAAATAGTTGTTGAATTGAATATCTGAGTTCTTACTATGTGCAAGGCACAACTTTAGCTTTCTTTTTCATCTTTTTTGTTTTGGAATTCATAATCTAGAATACTTTTCCTTAAGACTGCATAAAAATTATGTGGCTTCAGTACATGATACATTTGCCCCAAGTAACACATATACCACTATTATTTCAAGTAACTTCAGAACTTCAAAAATGAATTAAAATTCTCCCCCAATGATCTACATTGAAGCAATATGATTCATATAGTTTTCCACATTTATCAATGAAAATGTCTATTTGTTGAAAGGAAAGAGTCAGGGGGTGGCTAGGTGGTGCAGTGAACAGAGCACCAGCCACGGAGTCAGAAGGACCTGAGTTCAAATCAGGCCTCAGACACTTAATACTTACTAGTTGTGTGACCTTGAGCAAGTCACTTAACCTCAACTGCCCTGCCCTCCAAAAAGTTAAAAAAAAAAAAGAAAGAAAGAAAGGACAGGGTCAAACTTAAACAATTAGTGCTTAAAACTGAATTATATAGTACATGGCATGATCTGAAATGCTAAGAAATTCTTATTTCTATTCCTTAATAAATTTCTGAAACTCTCACAAAACAATTCAATATCTCAAAGAATAAAATCTTGAAAACTTAGATGAAATGTCTATAATTTTATTCTGAATTATTTTAGTCATCATTAACTCCAAATATATGTAGCTAGAATACAATAATAAGCAGCTAGAGACTGGATATTATCTATTCCAAAAGTAAAATTAAACAGGGCATAAACAATGGATATAATTGCTTTTCTAAGCTACTGAGATTTCTTAGCTGGTCAAGAGATATGAACAGCAGTTTCCATAAGAAATCTAAGCTATCTATAATAATGTGGAAAATACTCTATATCACTACTGATCAGAGATATGCAAGCTAAAACAAGTTAAAACAACTCTGAAGTATCACCTCACACCTATCAGAACGGCTAAAATGACAGAAAAGGAAAATGACAAATGATGGAAGGAATGTGGGAAAACTGGGACACTAATGTATTGTTGATTGAGTTATGAACGGATTCAATCATTCTGGAGAGCAATTTGGAACTATGATCAAAGGGCTATACAACCATGCATACATACTCTTTGACCCAGCAATACTACTACAGGTCTGTATCCCAAAGCAAAAAGGAAAAGGACCGATATGCACAAAAATATTCACAGAAGCTCTTTTTGTGGTGGCAAAGAATTGGAAATGGAGGGGATGCCCCTCAATTAGGGAATGGCTAAACAAGACGGGTGACATGACTGTGACAGAATATTATTGTGCTATAAGAAATGATGAGCAAGATCCTCAGAAAAACCTGGGAAGACATGAACTGATGAAAAGTGAAGCAGGCAGAACCAGAAGAACACTGTACACAGCATCAACAATATTTATGGCGATCGACTGTGAATGACTTAATTATTCCCATCAATACAATGATCCAAGACCATTCCAAAGGACTTAAGATGAAAAATGCTCTCTACCTCCAGAGAAAGAGCTGATGGAGTCTGAATACAGGTTGAAATATAATTTTTCTCACATTATTTTTGTTGTCTTTTTTTAAATGGTTAATATGGAAACATGCTTTTTATATACTTCACATGCATAACTGATATCTTGCCTTCATAATGGGTGGGAAAGGAGAGAATTCAGAACTCAAAATTTAAAAAAAAAGATGTTAAAAATAAATAATAAAAATTAATAGAGATTCTTAGTTCATAATAAAAAAAGAAAACTTAATGAAAAAAGAATGCTTCTGAAAGCAAAGTAATATAACTAAGTTCCCTTAGTTCCATCAGTACATACAGAAGTTTTAAAGGATGTAATTTTCCTATCAATAACTCACACTTAATAGATTAATCTCTCAAAAGAGACACCAAATTATGTTATTAGAAGGTTAGACTAAGTAAAGTGGAGCTACTTAAAAAAATATGGTGTCAAACAAATACTTTTGAAGAGTCCTTTTATCTATAGGCTAATGGTAGATTTTAAAAACAGATATAATTTGGTGAGACAGACCTAAAAGGGCTTTTGTTTATCCAGTATTTTTAAGCCACTTCTTCTTCTTTTTTTTTTTTTTGCTTTTTGGAGGGCAATTGGGGTTAAGTGACTTGCCCAAGCTCACAAGGCTAGTTTTTGTGTTAAGTGTCTGAGGCCGGATTTGAACTCAGGTCCTCCTGACTCCAGGGCCGGTGCTCTATTCACTGCACCACCTATCCACCCCTTTAAGTCACTTCTGAGAAGGAATATAGAAGTGGTTATAATATGGCAAAGCAACAAGTTTGACATAAAGACTACCTGCTCTGAATTCTGTCCCAGATCTAGCACTCGTTAGCTATGTGACAGTTAGTAGGGGCAGCTAGGTGGTATAATGGACAGAGTGCCAGGCCTGGAGTCAGGAAGACTCATTTTTCTGAGTTCTAATCTGGCCTCAGATACTAGCTGTGTGACCATGGGCAAGTCACTTCACCCTGTTTGCCTCAGTTTCCTCATCTGTCAAATAAACTCGAGAAGAAAATGGAAAACCACTCCAGTATCTCTGCCAAAAAAAAACAAACAAAAAACAAACCCTGAATGGAGTCACAGAGTCAGACACAACTGAAATAACTGAACAACAAACAGCGTTGTGACACTGAAGAAATCACTCCATATTTCTCTATGCCTCAGTTTCATTTGTAAGATGGAGGAGTCAACTAAGTGATCTCTAACGGGTCCTTCCAGCTATTAAATTCTATGTTTCTATTTTGAAGGCAGGAAAAAGACCATGGTTAAGTAAAATACATAAGAGAGTCTTAGGAGAACATGACCTATTAAAAGAGCACTAGAAAAAGGAATGCTTTGATTTAGCTTGAGCTCTTTCTGGGTTACTTACTTATATTTTCCCCATCACCTGCAGTGAAAGACATAGCTTCAGCATTTAACAGAAGCTCTGCCAGAGGAAGGGCTGAAACCAAACATTCTTAAGACAGAACTAATTTCATGTACAGCAACTGCATTGCTGCTGAGGCTTTGGTTGCTTTCATTTATTCTTAGGGTCATTCTCTAATGTGTTATTCCAGATTATTAAGATAATTGCCAAGGGATTGTGGAACTGAATATTGTAAACTAAAAGTAAATAAATAAATTTAAAAAATTAAAAAACCAAATGTTTAAAAAAAGGTAATAATTATAATAATATAATATAATAAATATTATAATATAATAAATATAATATAATATAATAATATAATGATAATAAAAAGATAATTGCCAACAGTATTGAAAACCATCAATACTACAGTGTCAGTGATGATTGCTACCTTCACCTCTGTAAAGCCCTTTGCTGTCTTGATAAATTAATGATCCACCTGGAAGTGGATCTGACTGATCATTAAACATTAATGACAAGAGTATAAAAAAAATCACAAATGGTAAAATGAGCCTGTGAACAGAAATCAACACCAATCCTCACCTCGTTTCTGAAGAAGTTCCTGGAGATCTGGTTTCGAGGCAGTGTCTACAGTATTCTCCCCATCCAACTCTGCCTCAGTCTCCTCTTCTGTAGTAGAAGAGCCCACTGAGAGAACATGGAGTTTGGTTCTCAAATCCTGAGCCTCTGGTTTCATGAAGGCAGCTGGGCCATCAATTCCTAGGCAGAATAAAAGGTCAGGGAACAGAGAAAAGGGATATCTGTTGTTTACCTAAATAGTTTGATACATTTAATCAGTTAAAGGCTATTTAATTAGATCATTTCTCCTTCTCCCTCCTCTGACATCCCTGAAGTCCCTCACAATGTATTTATTGAGGAAGCATTCCAGAATCAATATTCATAGCAGGTATATATTAAGAGGCAGTACGGCAGGTCTAACTTATTTAGAAGCTAGGAAGACTGGGGTTCCAGTCCCACTTCAGATACATCCTGGCTGTATGATTCTGGGCACACAACATTCTCTAAAATCAAAACTATGAACAAGAGAAATGTTGAAAGGATTACTAGTACTGTCCATTTTGCCCACCTGTTTTCCCAGGAATTTGCTGGCCTACTCTCAACACTGGTAAGGAAGAATGATGACTAGGTGCATACCATGCAAGACCACATCACTGCAAAGATGAGTGTGAGGCTCCACCAATGGGGTCTGCTCTTCACAAGCTTTTGGCTTTGACCGGCGCAGTCTGGCTTCTGGGTTTGGTTGCACCATGAGGGGCTCAAGACGTTTCTTCCTTTGTTTCTTTTCCAGCAAAGCTCGCTACGAAATAATTATGATAATGAGAACTATAGCTGTCGCTTACATAAGAAGGGATACATAAAAACTATTATTACATATATGCTTACAAAGAAAAAAATCTGTATGACAGCTTTTAAGCATTCATGTGAATGGACAGGGTTGATACATGCTAAAGTGACCATAGCCAAGTCACTTAACTTTTGTGCCTCAGTTTCCTTATCTGTAAAATGGGAATAATATTACTTGTACACTTACCTTAGAGTTCTTCTGAGGAAAGAAGAGCTTTTCAAACCTTAAAGTGCAATATAAGTGTGAGCTGCTGTCATGCAGAAGGTAATTTTAAAATGGAATTATCATAAATGAAAAATTGTTTTCATTTAAAGTTTTGTTAAAACACTTCTAACATTGTAACAATTGTAAAAAAAAAAAAACATAAGCAGTAAAAGTTGGGTACTATATAACTTAGTACCATGGAGATAACCTGTAGGCAATATATCCCTCCCTTTAAACTTAAGTACATTGTAGTAAAAGTCTGATTAATAGCCTTCACACATGTCCTTTACTATGAGTTTAAAAGGAGTTCTTTGATTATTTGCATTTGTAAATAAAGTGCTACATGTGTATCTTAAAATGAGTAAACACAACTAAATAACAGGCTCCTAACTCCCTAGCTAATTCATTAAGCTTATAGATCCAATGTGAAGTGATTTTTGGGTTTAGATTTTTTACTAAAAGATAATTAGGTTTACTTTCTTACTCACTTCATGTTTAACAGAAATGAATCAGAGAGCTACAGAGGACAGAAGAAAATAGCAGAATAGGGTCAGAACCTAAGGAACTCGAGAATTCCCAAGGGAAGCTACCTGAAAATAAGCAAAAGCAGAGTGGTAAAAAAGAAGTAGTACTAAAGAACAGGAAAAATGTGAGAGACTATAAGGGGAAAAAGAGGAAACCATTTTAAACTCTTAGCATGTAAACAGTTAAATAACTTACAATGCTTTTATCAACTGTCAAGCCTCAAGTTAAAAAATAAGAGAAGCCAGGGCTGTTAAACAAGAGTTCTAAATGGAAACTGTCTGTGAAGCAAAAGGACAAGCATTCACTTTGCCTTTTTTCACTAACACTGCTTCAGAAAAGCATTGGCAGGGAAGAAGAATCCATGGATGGGAAGGGAATAGGTTGCTAAGGTAACATTGTATTTTCCCTCCAGTGACCTAGGAAAGCAACTAAATTCAGAAAGTATTGGGGAAGTGGTCTTCTTTTTTTTTTTTTTAAACCTAGTCTGTTTTGTATGGAAGAAAAAGGACTCAGATAATATGGTAACTTAGACCATATTATTAGCCATAAACAGTGTTTAGGGAGAGAAAGGAAATAATTACAACTAAGTTAATATGAGCTCATTTTGATTTCATGGAAGGGAAAGCCAAACAAGAGACAAGCTGTAAACTATAAGCCAAAGTGACCACAATGTAGTGCTGAGATCTAACCTATTACTAGGTTGCTAAGTTGTAAACTACATATATAGTAATAGCTATGAGTTAGCAAATTACTGTCATGAGAAAGTTAATCATGACTCATTGTTCTAAATAACAGCTTCTTCACAAGGTCTAGGTTTTGAGATTCAGTCTAATTCAGGAAACACTTATTCAGCAAGGCATTATGATATGTGGGTTATACATAAAAGAAACCCAAGACACTTAAGAAGTTTATAATTAAATAAGAAATAAAACATGTAAACAATTAACTGTGCTATAAGGGAAAGTGAAACAAGTGCAAAGTACTTCAGGCATAATACTATGGGAAATTTAAGCCTGTCACCAGGCCCACTAAGCTAAACAGAGAGAGGAAAGGTTTTCATGAAGGGAAGTAGCACCTGTGTTAAGCCTTAAAGGCCAACAGATAGAGAGGCAGGGAGCTGTGGGTGGGGATGCTAATCTATTCCAGAAATGTGAATGACATAAAGACACAGAGATGGCAAAAGACAGAGTAAGAATGGAAGGGGTAAGGATGGAGTAGAGTAGTCCAATTTGGCTGGAACACAAAATACATGAGGAGAAGTAGTATGAGATGAGTACTGAAAGATGGAGTCAGGTTCTGGAAAGTTTTGAATAGCAGGATCAGGATGACAAATGCTAAGTAAATTTGGGCATAATATTGACAGCTGACATCTATTTATAGTTTATTTTTCTCTTAAATGCTAAAAGTGCTCAAATAGAAGAAATGAGAGTGGAAACAAATTTGATTAAACTCTATTATACTGTGGTTTTATCCACTGCTAGATCATGTTGCCTTCATGAATACACACACACACACACACACATCATATTCAGCAACTTCAAACAGTTCCTTATGGTAACTTGAAGAATCACACTCTCCCAAATCTTACAGTATAGCTTATTCTTATGACTGAAAAGCAAAAGTTGTAACAAAGGATAAAGGAATGGAGCAAATTATTTGGTGGTATAACTTTCCTTCATAGAGAATTAGGGACCTTCTCAGTTAACAAGAATAAAACTCAAGTGAGTTATAAGCCCCAGTTAATTACTACCTAGCTTTTCTGATGTTTATTTTTCTGAGGACTCCTTGAAGGTGTTGAGCTAGCCTTACGCTGTCAAATTCTCAGAGGGTGGACTGGCTACAGGTGTACAAGCAAGAAGCAGCAAGACCAGACAGGTGGGCTGTGGTCTTTGTATACATCCAGTAAAAAGTACCAAAACTTCTTTGACATACCTCTTGGGGTCTTAGGCAGAAAGTCAATGGTCTGCAAGTTCACTTCATCATTAGCCATTTGTTTGGGAAAAGTTTCCACACTTAGGAGGGACACTGATAATAGGAGGATATGGGTGGCTAACCCATTACCAAAAGGGTTTTGATAATTTAATGTTTTCCACCAGATAGCACTAATATTCCATAACTAAGGTGTATCTGTGTTCCTAAGGAACTATATTCTGATTCTTAATTCTCTAATTGCCACACACTGGGAATACAAAACCAAGGGAAACAAATTATACACATACACATATATGTATATATCTATGCATATATATCTCTATATATATTCACACACATAATATTTTTCCAATTGGACTCATGATTTCATCAGTGTAGGGTGGTCTTGCTAAGGCATTTCCTCTATCAACGGACATTGACATCTTTCCGGAAAATTTATAGTTTTAGAGAGTTTCCTGAGGCATTAACAGAGATTAAGTGATTTCCCAGTATCTCATATGCATAGCCAATATGTGTCAAAGGTGGGACTAGAACTCAGGTCTTCCTGACTCAGAGAACAGATCTTTACCCACCATGCCAAACTGTTTCTTCTTAAAAAAAAAAATACAGAAAATAAATACAATTAGGAAATTGATTTAGTAATTTAGGCACAAAACCATGAAGGCCTATATTAGTGTAATAGCAATGGGAATGGAAAGGGAAGAATTAATAAGACATATTTTGAAAAAAAATAAGTGAAAGAACTTGGTGATTTATCAATGTAGAAAGAAAGGGATGATGTATATTTTGATTGAGAGACCAAGAGAATGGTGGCACTACTGATGGAGGAAACTTGCTGCACGTATGGTGATGAGTTCAGTGGGTCATTCAAATAGAAATGGCCAGTACACCATTGAAGATATAAAATTAGAGCTAAAACGAGGGATCAAGACTGAAAATACAGATTATAGAGTCACTGGCATTAAAATGATAAAAGCACAAGAATTGATAAACTCTCCAAAGAGTAGAGAACATGCCCAACAACATGAATGGAGACAGAGAAGTATCTGACACAGTCCTTAACCTCTAAGAGCTTACATTTCTAATTAAACTTCATTATAAAATATGTCACTTTTGGGGCAGCTAGGTGGCACAGTGAACAGAGCACCAGCCCTGGAGTCAGGAGGACCTGAGTTCAAATCCGGCCTCAGACTCTTAACACAAAAACTAGCCATGTGACCTTGGGAAAGTCACTTAACCCCAACTGTCCTCCAAAAAGCAAAAAATAAAATAAAATGTCACTTTTCATAGACTTCTCAAATTTACTAGATCAGAGATTCATATTGAGTACATTTATATGAATAATAAATATATCAGGAATCCTGGTGTTGAGAATCTTCCAACTGATAAGGTACAATATAGCTTTTATCGTATATGCTGTAGTCAAAGTTTAAAATGTGATGCCTCTAAACAATATTACCCATCTAATTCAGTTTTGTCAACAAGTTCAAATCACCAGGTCTACATAAACCATATCCCAGGTTACTGAAGGAACTGGTGGATACAAATGCTGATCTGTGGCTTGTGTGACACTTCACTGGGCTTCAGTTTCCTCCTGTGCATTGAAGGGATTGGACTAGATGACCCAAGAAGTCCATTCCAGCTCTGAATCTATGATCCCAGCCAAAATGTCTCCTTTGGTGATCTCATCAGCTCCCACAGGTTCAATGATCATTTCTTTGCAGACAACTCCCAAATCCACAAATCTAGTCCTAATCTCTTTCCTTAACTCCAATACAGAATCACCACAATCTTCTGGATATACCAGCAGTTATTTCCAACTCTACATATTCAAAACTGAACTAATTATCTTCTATCCTAAATACACCCCTCCTCTAAACTTCTCTATTTCCATTGAAGGTATCACCATTCTTACAGTTTATCCAATTCAGGATTCAAAACCACGGAGTCATCTTTAATTCTTCCCTATCTTTCAACTGACCAGACCTCCCATCTCCTTCACCATCCCTATCCAACTTATTGCCAAAATTCATGGATTCTCTCCACATCTCCTGTTTTGTCCTCTTATACTATTTACAAAACTACAAATATAGTTTCAGTGTCTTATCACCTCCCATCTAGATTACTAAAATAGCTTTCCTTCTTATTGGTTTTCCTGCTTCTAGTCATTACCCTTCTCAATATATTATTCAAAGAGATGCCAAATAGTCTTCCTAAAACATAAGTCTAACCACATTATCCCTTGCTCAAAAATCTCCAGTGGCTTCCTACTGCTTCTAAATTGAAATATAAACCCCTCACCCTGAGCATTTAAGATCTGTCATTATATGGTTCCAGTCTATCCTTTGTATTACTTCCCTTTAAACCTCCTAGGGCCTTTTGGCTACTTCGTTCTAATACTAAAGATGTCTCCTTATATAAGGTATAAGTGTACCCATTAAGACTTGTAAGGATTAATTAAGTCACATAAGTCATATTCATGAACTTGCCCTTGGAGAGAGACAGACAAGAAAGAGACAAAAAGAGAGACAAATCACAAAGAGTCAACACAGGTCTCTGTTGGAATAGGGAGAAGTCTACCGTCTAAGCAACATACCCAGGAAACAACACAGCCTGACAAAAAGGGCAGAATGGCAAAGGGATTCCTGGAGGAGAAGCCATATAGCTGAGGAATCCCTGGATCAAGCCTTCTGGAAATAGATAAATTTCTGGAAATTATGTATTTCCTGGACCAACTCTAAGAGGATCATAGATCTGGAACTGGAAGGGACCTCAGGGCCATCTAGTCTAACTCCCTCTTTTTATAGATGAGGAACCTGAGGCCAGAGAGGTGAAGGAAGGGATTTAAATCCAAGGGTGGGATTTAAATCCAAGTCTGACTCCAGAGATAGAGCACCAATGCTCCTTCCACTATACTAGTAGTTCTGGATCAGAGAAGCAAACCCTAATCTGGACCTCTTTGGCCAGAGAATACAGCTAATCCACATACATGATTCATGTGGATGAGTTATATGGACTAGGTAGAGTCAGAGGAAAAGGGATTATCTATCAATACTGAATTCTTTTCCTTCTTAGAGAAAGCTGAATGAAGGTAATACCTTTGGATCTGGAGAGTCATATTAAGTCCCTGGGGTGAAGATGAGCCCACCAGAAAAGGAAGGACTTACCTACATCATTAATGTGGTTAGATCTGTGTCCTTTCCGTTTTGAGCTTTTTTGTTTAATTAAATAAAGGCTGACCTGTAGCCTATGTATTATCAGTCTGAATTTTTACACTGAAAGCAGAGAACACTTTTATTTTTGTGTTAAGATGTAGACAAGCTATTTTCTGATGCTTTTACAGAAGCTGCCCTCAAGACTGAACGTGGTCTATGTAAACAGAGTTTACAGAGCATTCCTGAGTCGTGTTATAACAACTCAAAAGGCACCATTTAGTGAATAAACCTAAGTACCTATGCCTTTCTACCCCTTGTTCCTTTAAGTGAGCAAGGAGAAAATTTATTTTGCTTAGGAAGAGTCAAGACCATTATTATCAGGAGTATAGCACTAAAAAGTAGAATCTATCTTACCTGATTATCCAATTTCAATTGCCGGAGCTTCATATTTTCATCTTCAAAAGCCCTGTTTAAAAAAAAAAAAAGATAGGAAGAAAAAAACCTGTGAAAAAATTTAGCTAGCTTCCTCTCACACATGTACCTGCCCCTCTGAGTTCTCTCAAGTCAATTGATTTTGCCCAGGGAGATAGATCGGTTTCTTAGATGTTCTTCGTTCTATGTATGACCTGTCAAACAAGAGCCCACAGGTATTCTTGACAATATCTATGCCCTACTGCTCCAGCTCGAAGCCACTAAGAGAAGAAAGAGCCTATCAGGAATTACAGATCCATCATAAAGGGAAATTCTTCCGAAAAACAGCTATTAAATTGCATTATTTTTAGAGATGGCTCTAGACTACCCCAACACATTAAGAGGCATTCTTGCTCCAGTGCTACCGATTATTTCTTTATGTCCAAGGATATGATTTATCTGCATTTTCCTGGGTCTGAGGTAGTTATGTAATGCAGAGCTATCCTGAGATTTAAAAATGTTAAGATCAACCCAATTAAATTTTGTGTCAATGTATCTGTAATTAATGATGAGGTATGGGCTCTGGTAGCCCCCTCTGAGCTCTCCTTGAGTCCTCGAGGTACAGGCCTTTGAACTCTGATTAAATCCTCTCATTTGATGAGGCATTTGCATGAGGCAATAAGCCTTACATTGAGTCTGAGCCAGGCCTCTGTTACTTAACTTCCCACCCCTGAGTCTATCAAAGTGTGGATTCAGCCTTGAATTGGCCTAGGCCACCATTGTCTATGGTCTCCAGGTGGCCTCCAGCAACTTCCCACACTTATAATCACTCATTGACCTCATTAACTCCTCTTGAAGACCCTCCCCAAACTCCTCCTCTAGACCACTCCTAGATTCCTTCCACAACCTTCTGTATATAAGACCCCATCTTTTCTTCATGTTTGTTATAGCACCATAAAATGACCCAGTACAGACTTACTCTGTGTCTAATATAAGCGAACTTTTAATAAACTTTACTTTTCTTTGGCTGAGAAGACTTGAGTTGAATTCATTCGGTAGGACCTGGTGTGTTGGTATTTTGGGTTCTCCAGAACAACCCTAACCCTCCTTATGGGTAACCTCTTCATTTTTATGGCTTCCTGACCGGGAAACACTGCTAATCTCAAGTTCTTCTCCAGCTGGGACTGGAAGGTATGTAAGCCTCTCTCTTTCCCTAGTATCCTGGAAGTGCAGTTTTTTGTTTTGTTTTTGTTTTGTGGTTTTGTGTTTGTGTGTGTGTGTGTTTTTGGCCTGACCTCTCAGGTCCCATTAGGTCAGACAGCTAGGAGGCTGTTTTGTGCTCAGCCTGACCTCAGGTTTTCAGTCCTATTTGGTTATTTTGGAGAATATGGACATGTGCGAAGTTTCTGAAAAATGGAAGATAAGGACAGACAGCCCCATCTGGAAGTGTATGCCATATTCTTTCAATTCTCTCAGAACTAGGGAACAGGGAAAACTTCAGGTACTTTTTTGCGGGGTTTTTTTGTTTGTTTTTCAAGGCTTACTCCCAAACCTTCCTTTATGGAGGAAGGGACTTCCAGGTCCTATGCCTGTAGCTCCCAAAAGTTTGCCTTTGGTTGTCTTTTACAACATTGGAAAAACTTTAGTTTCTCTGGAGACCTGAAAAAGGAAAAGTTGGCTTTTTTTTTTTTTTTGGTAACACTGTTTGGCCTAGGTATAGCCTAAAAGATGATGAATTGTGGCCTGTTTTGGGGACTTTAAAAGGTAATACTCTCTTGCAGTTAGAATCATACTCACAGAGAATGAAGATGGATAGAAATTGCCTACTTAATGGCTTTTGTTGAACTTTCTCAGAACAAGATTCTCAGTAAAGACTGTGAGATGCTTGAAGCTAGAGGGGAAAGCAATGGGGACCACTTAAATGACCCCTTTCCTATGGCTTCAGTCCCAGCCCCTCCCCCCTCAGCAACTCCTGCTCAGGTCACTGAGGTAGCTCCCCCAGCCCCTTCTGCTGTACCCCCTTTTCCCCTTGGTTTCCCTTCCCTTTTCCTCTAGCCCAACACCCCTCATTTCCTGTCTCCTAGACTATCCATATCTCCTACCCTGCATCTCCCAGCATGGTCTCTCCCTCCTCAGCAACTCCTGCTCAGGTCCTAGCCACTGGTCAGGCTCAAGTACCTCCCTCTGTGGCCCCTTCCCTTAAGGCAACACCCACTCAGGCCTCAAGCCCTACCCCCAAGGCAGTCATAGAGATATCTCCTCTTCTGACTCCTTCTCCTTCTCTTGTGCTGGCTGACCTTTCCCCTTGCCAGCCAGATCCCCCAGTCTTAACAGTCTAATCCAGTTCAGCCAGAAACCCCCCCCGTCACTCTCTCACAGGAAACAGAACTTCCAATATTCCATCCCAAGCCACTGTCCGCATAGAACCTTCAGGACTTTTTCCCTTAAGGGAAGCAGCTCTCTTGTCAGGTGGGACAACTAACTAGAGTGCATGTCCTATTCTCCATTTTGGATCTCAAATTAAAGAAAAGTTGGGTAAATTCTCTGAAAACCCAACAAAGTTTACTGAAGGCTTTTGGGACTTATGCCCGCAATCTGAGCTTTCTTGGGGTGATTTGCATATCCTTTTCTCTACCTGTTCTACTGAGGAGAAGAGGAGAATCTGGGAACAAGCCCAAAAATTTGGGGATCATTTGGCTAGCAATGACCCCAGAAAATACCCCCCAGGAACAGCTGCTGTTCCCACTAGTGACCCAGGATGGGATTATCAAATCAGGGAGGATAGGGAGAAGAGAGACCATATGATACTTTGCCTTTGTTAAAAGGCCTAAGAACTACATTTCAAAAGCAAGTAAATTATCAGAAAGTTAGAGAAATTTCTCAGACAAATCAAGAAAACCCCGCCCTTTTCCTAGATAGACTTGTAGAAGCTATTAAAAAGTATACAAATTTAGATCCTGACTCTATAGAAGGGGCAGCAATCCTTAGCATGTATTTTATTAGCCAGTCTGCCCCAGATATTAGGAGGAAACTGCAGAAATTGGCAATGGGACCCCAAACACTTCAGACCCAATTACTGGAGAAGACCTTTGGAGTCTTTAATAACAGAGACCTCATTGCAGCAGAGGAGAAAGAACGCAGGGAAGGAACCAGAGACAGAGAACATGCTAGATTCTTGGCTGCTGCCATGGCCAGGAAAAACCCCTACAGGGGACCCCCTTGGAGGAAGGTCAGTCATTTGGTCAGTGAGGAAACCTGCTTTTGATGTCACAAGCAGGGTCACTGGTCCAAGGAATGCCCCTCCAGGGCACTCTCTTGGAGGAAGCTCCAGGAACCAACACCTCCAGAACCATGCCCATCTGACCAGGAGGGACATGGGAGGAAGGATTGTCCCCGAGGTTGGAAAAGTGGTAGAGCCACCTCAGTACTCTGTCCTCCAGTCTTCTCAAGACTTGGAGTGAAGGGGAAGCATGAGGCTTGGTAGTGCTCCCACTTTCTCCATCTCTTACTGAACTCTGGACAAGCACTGAGGCTGAAGGTAAGGTTACCCACTTTATTATGGCTAAGTTCTCTGTTCTAACCAATTGGTTGTACCCTTCCCTTGACCAGTCAGGTCAGGGGCATGGAAGGGGAAACTACGGGATGTCTCCGGACATACCCAGTCCCCTGCCTACTTGAGGATCTGTTGTGTGAACCCCCCTTCCTGATGCTCTCCTCTTACCCTTGTTGGGAAGGGACCTGCTGGTGAAATTGGGAATCCAACTTTCTCTAGTTAAGCCTCCCAGGTCTCCCCATGTTCCCTCAGGAGTGTGCGAGATAGTTGAGTCAGGATAGTTGGGATCAGGAAATTCCTGGATGAGCTACTTCTGCCATGCCAGTATTTATCTGACTCCTAGATCCTACCGTGTTCCCCCAGAGTGGTTCATATTCAATTAAGCCCAAGGCCTGCGAGGGACTGCAACCATTAATTGCTACTCAAGGCCCAGACCACCAAGTGAAAGCTTTTGAGAATTTGAAAACTAAATTGACCACCTCTCTGGCCTTACCCAATCTAGAAGAAACCTTTTACTCTCTATGATGATGGAAGGAGAGAACAGGTTTTGGGAATTGTTGCGTGTTTTTAAAAGCTATTAGATTCTGTGGCTGCTATTGCTTTCCATGTGCTAAATGTCCATGGACCAATTTAGAAAGGAAAGGGATATCTGATGGCATTTTGGCCTTGCCACAGTCATCTGTAATTCCAACCAGGAAAATTGTCTTTTCTCTATTTTTTTTTTTTTTTTGGTGCCTGTTTGGTCTTTGTTTGCTTAACCTCCTTGCTAGGTTTATCTCCTCCAGGGTTCAGGCTATCAACTTCTGGATCACCACTAAGGCTATGCAAATCACCAACTAAATCCAAGTTCTCCAGCCCACTGGACCTGGCATCTACATTCCAGAGTCTGACCCCTTGAATGGGACCCAGAGAGGCAGGGACAGCTCTATGCCCCTTGCCAGCAGGAAGCACTTTCAGAAGTGAGACCTTTGCCCTTTACCCCAAAGGAATTTGGGTCCCATTTGTTTGAGGGGAGAATGATGAGGTATGGGCTCTGGGAGCCCCCTCTGAGCTCTCCTTGAGGTATAGGCTTTTGAACTCTGATTAGATCCTCTCATTTGATGGGGCATTTGCATGAGGCAATAAGCCTTACATTGTGGTTGAGCCCAAGCCTCTGTTACTTAGACTTCCCACCACCCTTGAGTCTATCAAAGTGTGGATTCACCCTTGAACTGGACTAGCCCACCATTGTCTGTGGTCTCTAGGAGGCCTCCAGCAACTTCCCACACTTAATCACTCATTGACCTCATTAACTCCTCCTGAAGATTTATGAGAGTGCCATAGAATGACCTAGCACAGACTTCTGGGATCAGAAGTTTAATACAAGTGAACTTTTAATAAACTTTTCTTTTCTTTGGCTGAGAAGACTTGAGTTGAATTCATTCAGCAGGTGTTGGTATTTTGGGGCTCCAGAGCAACCCTAACCCTCTCTATGGGTTATCTCTTCAATAAGATCTAATAAACTCCATGGATTTAGATATGCAGTACTTTCTGGTTCTCCCATATCCTATTTTTGTATTTTAGAACACCCTGTATGCTCACAAACAATTCCAAACTAAACACATATTTTCTTAGCCAATCTTTTAGTTCTGTATCCCTATTTCACTTCCTCCAAGAAATCTGATACTGACACAAGGTGGTGAGGTATCAGTAGATCTTGAATCAGGAAGATAAAGAGCTCAAATCAAGACTCAGAATTTACTAGTTTGTCTTGATCATCAGCAAGTCTCAATCTACCTCAGTTTCTTCATCTCTGTGATAATATGAGCACCTACAATACAGGGTTGTTGTGAGGATAACATGAGATAATACTTGTAAAGCTTTTGTGAACCTTAAAGGCTATGTGAATGCTAGCTATTATTTATGAGTAGTAGTATTATTAAAGCTATTATATAGAAGAAGTCCCAGAAGGCAGAAGGAGAAGCAATGGAAACTACAAAGAAAGAAGCAAACTTGGGCTTGATAGAAAGTAAAACTTTCTAACAGAGCTATCTAATAGTGTAATAGAACTGCCTCAGGAAATAGTAACTTCTTCCTCAGTAGAGATCTTAAAGCAAAGGCTTGTTCAAATCTGCATTGGACTATAAGGCCTCTGGGACCCTTTTTCAACTTTCTCAGATTCTGTGATTCTATAACTATTACGATCATTGCAGGGATTCTGTAAAGTTCTGGTCTCTACCTTTTGAGTAACTAACTACCTTTCTCCTAGCATATGCCATGATGTAAGAAAGATCAAGCTAGAAATGAAACAGACTCACTGCTATAGAGCATATTGTTATATAAACCACATTGTATCACCATCATGTCCAACCTTTAATAATGTACCAGAGTTAAGGTTCTTTCATGAAAAAAACAAAAACAAAACTCCAGAAGTATGCCACAAACTTTGCTATAAAATCGGACTCTTCAAATATTTCCCTCAAGTTTCTAAGGATGAAGAAATTACCACACAAACTAGATGTGTCTTGAATGCCACACCTAGATGCCAATCAACCAAATAACTTTTTTCAAGCTTGGGCAAGTCGAACATAACAGCCAAACAAATTGCATATAATCAAAGGACTTTGAGCTCACTAATACAGACACTAAATATATGTTGTGCAATACCATCTAAGTGCCTTTAATGTCTCAAAATAACAAACTTTGATTAAGCCATCCAGGACAGTTTAAATTATAGCTTAGAAATAACAGCAAAGATAATTTGTATATTTACAGTCATAATGAACAAGAATTCTCTCTGAAACAGAAAGATCTTGCAGAATTTGTGGGATTTTTCCCCTCATTTTTGTCATACTAAAGGCACTCAGTAATAAATCTAAGTAAATCTAACTGACCTTGGTTAGTAAATAGAACAGGACAGAAAGGATTCCTGATTTTCAATAAGAACAGAGTTTAACAACTACACGAAAATCTCTTGACTTTAGTTCATGAAAAGATATGGAAAAAAGCCTTCCAAATGCTCTAAATGAAAAAGAAAACATTCAAGGGTTCATAAATCTTGGAGAAACATGGCAAACTATCACCAAAGATGATGCCCACATGATATCACTCACTGCTCTCTTAACACTGATCTCTGGGTCAAAGACTGAGCTGAGGTTGCTTGAATAAATTACCACTGCTGTAAACATCTTTCTTACTAAAATATTTTAACTTCAAATATTCAAATATTCTTATAGGAATCCCTCCCCACCCCCTCTTAACTCTAGTGACTTCCCTCATTAATTACTTCCTATTTATTCTGTATATAGCTTGCTTTGAATATATTTGTTTGCATGCTATATCCCCATTAGATTGTAGGCTCTTTGAGGGCAGGGATTGTCTTTTGCCTCTTTTTGTATCCCCAATGCTTAGTGCATTAGTAATATTGCATTACAGTGATTGGTACATAGCACAAACCTAAATGTTTACTGATAGATGGATACCATAAATATCAATAGATATAAACCATTTAAATAAAATTTCTTTAGGGGAGGGCACCTTAATTTTTAAGGGACAAAAGCCAAAAAATTTAGAACCACTGTTCTAATACATCAGGGTCATTTTCAATCAATCAACAAATGAGGTTTCTTACATTTTTCCCCTATTCTTTCATTTGTGATTTTGTTCTAATAATTCCATATGTCTCTTGAGGTTGGTTTATTATAGCTTTCAGGGAGTCCATTTCTTAGGTAAGGTTTATCACTTCTAAGCATTTTATTCTGCTTCCAGTCCTTGCCTTAAGAGCTTTTATTTCATTAAAAAAAAATCTCTTGCTTCATTTCTTCTAGGTATATAATCCTTTTAGAAAAACTATTTTCTTACTTTGAGTCTCTGCTTTCAGTTTGTAGAGTCAAATTTGCAATAATTTTTTGATACCATATAGTGTTTTTCTTGGATTTACTCATCTCTTGGGCTTTAGTTCCTGAATTTGGGCTTTATGCCAGGATAACCTCCATTTCCAGTTGCTCTTTTGAGTGAGGTGGTTGGCTCTACTGGGTCTGCTCTGAGTTCCCTGAATTCTTCTTATCTCTACCTCCCAAGTTCAGTCCTCCTAGATCTTTAAGTTTCTGAGTGCTGGATCTTCAGGGTCCTCTCTGGTACATCAGAACATAGTATTAGGGGCATCAGAGATCTGACTGCTGGAGAAACCACATTGCTTTGGTCTCTGCCAGATGCTGCCACTCCCCAAGGCTCCCAACCTCTCCACCATGGGACTTTTTCAGGGATTTCTCCACTTTTCCTGCCTTGGACATAGAACTTTGCAGGTAACCCATTCCCTTGTCTCTGGTTGCACTGAGGCCCTGCACTGGTGCTGGCTTTGCTAATAGAGGCCTCCAGCTAACTTTTTGTGCAGTTTTGAGGCAGAAGTCCCTTAATTTCATTTTTTATTGGATTTCTTGATCATTATATGGTCTAGTATGAACTTCAGGATTTTGCAAAATGTCAATATTTGAGAGCTGGACCATCCAGGCAGTCATTCTTGGCAAATCTTTCCCTGGCTTTAGTAATGAGCATAAAACACTAGAGTCCTTCAAATTTATTAGAGAGAGAGAGCGAGAGCTAGCCAAGAAGCCAGGAAGCCCTGGGTTCAATTTTCACATCTGACATACAGCAACTATGTAACTCAGGGCAAGTCACTGAACTCATCAGTGCTCTAGATCAGAGTATCCAATATACATGCTGACAGAGCACCCTGCCAGAATTATATCAAAATGTAATTGGGAAATATTTAACAAAACAAATAGAAATAAAATAAAACAAAGGTAATGGTAATATATGGTTTTCCAAGTCACCACTTGATATCTACTGGAGTTTGCTGCCTCTTTTATAGGAAACACTCTAAAGACTATAAACTGCAGAGAAGGTGCTGACCAACACTGGCAGAGAGTTTCAGGTCTAGTGCCTAACTTTTATCCTTAAGAGTGGGCTAATCTCCTTAGTAGTTACATAATTCTGGCCAATGAATAACACATTTGAATTTCCATGACTTTCATTATAATTTTGAAGTGCAATGTTTAGCTAATATTTGTACACACTAATTCTGTTTAGACTTTTACAGTAAAACTAGAAACAGATTTGTCTTTCAAATGAAAGGTTCTTAATAAATGTTTGCTCAATTTGTTGTTTGTACTATATATAATTCATGACTTTACTGTGGATCTTTTGATAACCTTTACAAATCACTTAAGACGTATTTCATAGTATCTTAGGAAATGAGAGGGAAGGGGCAGTGAAATATGGAACTAACAAAGAGAAATGTTGTAATCAAGATCAAACAACCATGTTCATTTTAAAATCTGGGTACCTTAAGATTCCCAGTTCATAATCTACCCCACAGACCATGTTACCAAACGAAGCTAAAAGTTTCAGGATAACAACATACCAAGGACAGAGTGATCTCATACCAGTCTCCCTCAGCTTACAATCAGTATATTTATCTAGCTGCCAATGACACAAAATTTAAACAGTTGCTGAAGACCACATGTTTCTGCTACCTATATCATACTTGATAATAAGTATGCTGCAATCAGTACTTAGCTAGGCTACTAGTAAAAGGCACAAATAAATAGGCTCCTTCTGTTATACTTCTGCCAAACACAAAGGAGGATGAGACTTAATAAATCT
Source organism: Gymnobelideus leadbeateri (assembly GCA_011680675.1). Classification (NCBI taxonomy): domain Eukaryota; kingdom Metazoa; phylum Chordata; class Mammalia; order Diprotodontia; family Petauridae; genus Gymnobelideus; species Gymnobelideus leadbeateri. The sequence goes on along the minus strand of WOXC01010640.1, from coordinate 474,820 downwards.
AGGTTTTTCAATCTAAACTGCTCCTGAACTTTTACTTTACTGACTATAATATGGTATATTATTTTTGTGAGCAATCAACTTAATTTGGAAAGTCTATGAAGCAATTTATTGGCAAAGTATTAAATCATTATGAATTTTACCCATCCAATTTTAAGCATTTGGGTTGCTGTTTCCTTATGTTTTAAAGATGGAGTGAATCCTTTATCATTTATAAATATGCTACCAATGACATATTTCATTCCTGGAAATTATAGGTAGGAAAGGGGGAAGAAAAGTTATATGTCTATATACTTTACTATATAATAAATGCTAAAGTTAGAACATAAGATCAGAGATTTAGAGCTTGATGGAACCTCTCCTTTTACATGTAAGGAACCTAAGGTCAGGAGAGGTTAATTTACCCGAGTTCACAGTTAGTAAATAGTAGAACCCAGTATATTCAGAGCACTATGTTTATAGTTTTAGTGCTCTTTATTTAAAATGAGTCCCTGACATCATAGAACTTATAATCTACTAGGAGAATGGCACATACAAAAATAACTCTAATATAAAAATAGAATATTGTCAATGCGTAAAAGAGGTACAAAACACTGAGAGGTGTTTTGAGAGATTTATTTGTAAATGAATGGAAATTTTATGGGGATAAGCCAGGTAAGTGGGGATAAATTGAAAACTTCATGGAGAAGGATCATGTGAAAACCTGGGGAAGACTTGTATGAAATGATGCAGAGTGACATAAAGTAAGCAGAAAAACAATTTACATAATGACAACAATACTGGAATGGAAATCAACTTTAAAATACTGAGCTCTGACCAATGTAGTAACCAATCACAGCTTTAGTGAAGAAACATGGCTCTGTTGGCAGAGAATTGATGACTAGAAGAAAGAGACATATATACAATGTATTCATTTGTTTTAACTATAAGAATTGGTTAAAAGGGTAGGTTTTAATGGAGGAGGGATTCTGGGTTGTGACAGGTATACAAAAAAAAGGAAGCAAGAAGCAAAATGAGATACATTTTCAAAAATTAACATTGGCTGATTTTTTCTTCTTGACTATACTTACTGGTTACATGGGGAAGAAATGAATTAGTTGGCAGTGATGGAAATAGTTTTTTAAAAGTAGCCCAATAATAAAACATCTAAAAAATACACATATAAAATAACTAAAAAAAGTTACGAACATTCTGGAGAACAATTTGGAACTATACTCAAAGGGCTATAAAACCATGCATACCCTTTGACCCAGCAATACCACTGCTAGTCTATATCCCAAAGAGGTTTAAAAAAAAAAGGGGGAAAGGACATATTTGTACAAAAATATTTATAGCAGCTCTTTTTATGATGGCTAAGGATTAGAAATCAAAAGTATACTCATTAATTTTGGAAGGGTTAAACAAGCTGAGTTATATAATTGTGATAGAAGAAAAAACAAGCAGGTTGATTTCAGAAAAACCTGGACTTACATGAGATGATGCAAAGTGAAGCGAAGAGAACTAAGAGAATGTTGTACACAGTAACAGCAATTGTATGATGAACAACTGTGAATAACTAAGCTATTTCCAGTAATACAATGATCCAAGACAGTCCCAAAGGACATATGAAGCATATTATCTGCCTCCAGAAAAAGAACTGATATTGTCTGAATATGGACTGAACCACACTATTTTTCACTTTCATTTTTTAAATTTTATTCGAGTCTTTTCATACAAAATGACTAATGTGGAAATACATATTTGTATTTATATATTATATATAATACATGTGTATATACACATTACATGTTATATATAATATATGATACATGTATATATAATACAATATACATAATTGCATATGTATAACCTATATCTGATTACTTGTTGTCTCAGGGAGGGCAGGAAGGAGAGGATTTGCAACTCAAAACTTAAAAAAAAAACACAAATGTTAAAAAAATTGTTTAACATGCAGTTGAGGAAAAATAAAATTTATTAAATCTGAAAAAAAAAGACATTGTGAAGGGGACACACTAGAATTTTGTTATTGACTCATTAAATTTAACATGTACTTTAAAAACAAACTGCATAGAAGTTGTTTTTGTTTTTCTTTACAAAGAAAAACTAAGACTATAGAAATGTGTTTGCTGGTTCATAATAAATAGAAAAAAATTTAAAGGAAAAGAGAAAAAGAAAATTGTCATTAATAAGAATGAAATTGAACGTTTAACTTTCACAAAATATTTAGCAATTGCCTTCTTTGTGCAACACAGTAAGCTAGGTATATGCCTGGTGTTATATTCAGGAAGCAGAATTTAACTAAGAAAACATAAATGAGGATGAAGCTTTTCACCACTGTAACATATTAGGATACTATGGAGGTAATTAGAAATAAATTGGAAGCTTCTAGAAAATATGACTAATCCACAGTGTATTTTCTTTAGCATTTTTGTTTTAACTTTGGTGGATTAATGATATACACCATCTTTCGCTGGGAATTCTCTGTTTTCACTACCACTGAACAACCTCCAAAGCAATGCTTCTGCTGAATTCTCAAGAGGGCTTTTAAGTCAATTCTTCTAATAACTCAAAAGGATAAAAACAAAAGACAGGACTTTAAAAAATTACAAATATTCAAATTCTCATTCTGTGGTTCTATTTACCTGACTTCTTTAGACTTATATGGAGGATTTTTTTTATCAAAGCATATGGTGGATCTAAAATAATGTAAGGAATTATTTTGCATTATTTTACTTTTAAAAATTCAAATGAATCTACTACAAATTTAGAAATACTCCTGGAATCTGTAGGATGTCTAATTACAATATGTAGTGTGTAAAGATAAATAGCCAGTCTCTCTTCTCCAGTGTCTACTGTTAAGTTTTCATTAGGCTTTGTTGTCATCCAGATGGTGACAGCCTCTCATTTCTATCTCTTTCTAAGGTAACCAAAGGCATCATTTCATTCCAACTCAAGCCCATCATTCCCATAAAGTGTCAGGAGGACATGCCACTGATTGCCAAATTCCACCTGGACTTACAATGTGGAACAAGATGATGGAAGAGGTGTGCTGAAGAACTCTTGGTAGTGCTGTGAATTGGGTTAGATTTTCTAAAAGCCAAGTCATTTATCTGAACATACCCTTTAACCCAGTGATACCACTACTACCATTACCAAAAGAATCAAAAGAAAAAAAGGGAAGAATCCATAAATTTATTTACAACAGCACTTTTTGTTGTGGCAAAGAAGTGATCAATTAGGGAATGGCTGAACAAACAGGAGGCAGTCAAGTGACATAAATGGATAGTTAGTAGAATCCAGAACACCTGAGTTCAAATCATGCCTCATACACTTATTAGCTGTGTGATCCTGAGCAAATTACTTAAAACTCTTTGGGTCTCAGTTTTCCCATGTGTAAAATGAAAATAATAATGGCACCTATTTCTCAAAGATCAGTAAATAAAGGTGATATTATATGTAAAACACTTTGCAACCAGGTCCATTATGTCACTTCCTTGGACAGACCCAGCAATATCACTTCTATGTCTGTATCCCAAAGAGATCATATAAATAGGAAGAGAATCCACATGTATAAAAATATTTATAGCGCCTCTTGTGGTGGCAAAGAATTGGAAATTGAGGGGATATCCATCAATTGGGGAATGAATGGCTAAACAAGTTGTGGTATATGAATGTAATGGCATATTTTTTTTTTGTTGTTTGTTTGTTCTTGGAGGGCAATTGGGGTTAAGTAACTTGCCCAAGGTCACACGGCTAGGTTTTTTTTGTTTGTGTGTGCGTTAAGTGTCTGAGGCCGGATCCGAACTCAGGTTCTTCTGACTCCAGGGCCAACGCTCTACTCACTGCGCCACCTAGCCGCCCCTTGTAATGGCATATTAATGTGCTGTAAGAAATGATGAGCAGGTGGGCTTCAGAAAAACCTGGATTTATATGAACTGATGCTGAGTGAAGTGAGCAGAACTAAGAAAACATTGTACACAGTAACAGACATATTGTTTGATGACTAACTCTGATAGATTTATCTCCTCTTAGCAATGCAAGGATCTAAGATAACTCCAAAAGACTCGTGATGGAAAATGATGCCCACATCCAGAAAAAAGAACTGTGGAGTCTCAATGTAGATCAAAGCATTATTTGCTCTTTTTTTGTTTCTTTTTTCTTGTGGTTTCTCCCATTGGTTCTAATTCTTTACCACATGTCTAATGTGAAAATAGGTTAAATATGAATGTACATGTAGAACTTATATCAAATTACACATCATCGTGGGGTGGAGGGAAGGGAGTGATGGGGAGAAAATTCGGAACTTAAAATCTTAAGGAAATGAATCTTGAAAACTAAAACTACATAAATGTATTTTTAAAAATGAACTGGGCCCAGAACTGAACAGAAGAAGTGAGCAGCCTGAATTACATTTGGAAAATTACAAAATGCTTTCAAGAAGCCTCAAGCTTATCCACAAAACTTTTAATATCAACATCCTTCTAAATATGCTTTACTACTGTGAATAATAGACTTCCATAATCTACTACAGATCTACCTCATTTTACTGCACTTCATAGATAATTGCAGGGCTTTGGGGGTTTTTTTTAAACAAATTGAAGGTTTGTGGCAACTCTGTGTTGAGCAAGTCTATTGGCACCATTTTTCCAACAGTATGTGCTCACATCATATTTCTGTACCATGGTAATTCTTGCAATATTTCAAACCTTTTATCATTATTATTTGTTTTGGCAATCTGTAATCAATCTTTTTTTTTTTTTTTTGAGGGCAATTGGGGTTAAGTAACTTGCCCAAGGTCACACGGCTAGGTTTTTTTGTTTGTTTGTATGTGCATTAAGTGTCTGAGGTCGGATCCGAACTCAGGTCCTTCTGACTCCAGGGCCGACGCTCTACTCACTGTGCCACCTAGCCGCCCCATGTGATCAATCTTTGATGTTACTATTATAATTGTTTTGGAGCACCACAAACCACATCCAAATAAAGACTGTAAACTTAATGGATAAATGCTATATGTGTTCTGACTGCTCCACCAACTGGCCATGCTCCCATCTATCTTCAGGCCTCCCTATTCTCTGAGACACAACAATACTGAAGAATATTACACAGACTTAGTTGATAAAGTAGTGGCAGGGTTTGAGAGAACTGACTCCAATTTTGAAAGATTTTCTACTGTGGGTGAAATGCTGTCAAACAGCATCACAAGCTACAGGGAAATCTTTCATGAAAGGAAGAGTCAATCAATCAAGAGGCAATCTTCATTGTTGTCCTTATTTTAAGAAATTGCCACAGCCACCCCAACATTCAGCAACCGCAACCACAACCTCAATCAGTCATCAGCCATCAACATCAAGGCAACACTTATTGAAGGCTTAGATGATATTTTTCACCAATAAAGTATTTTTAAACTAAGGTGTGTGTGTGTGTGTGTGTGTGTGTGTGTGTGTGTGTGTGTGTGTGTGTGTGTGTTTAAAGGGGGTACAGCTAGGTGGCACAACTAATACAGCACCAGGCCTGTAGTCAGAAAGACCCCTTTCTGAATTCAAAAGTGGCCCTAGACACTTACTAGCAGTGTGACCCTGGGCAAGTCACTTAACCCTGTTTGCCTCAGTTTCATTATCTGTCAAATAAGCTAGAGATATGGCAAACCATTCCAATATCTTTGCAAAGATAACCCCAAATGGGGTCAAGAAGAGTCAGATATGACTGAAACAAATTAACAAAAACATTGTTTTTTGGACATAATACCTTTGCACATTTAGTAGACTACAATATAGTGTAAACATAATTTTCATATGTACTGGGAAATCAAAAAAATAGTGTGACTTCCTTTGTCATATTTGCTTTATTGTGATGGTCTGGAACTGAATCTGCAATATGTCTGAGATATGCCTGTACTTTAAAATAAGAGACAGTTGTATTTGGAACAAACAGATTCTTCCAGATAACAAGAAACATTTCAAAGGAGTATAATGATGCAGAATATTATGGAAAAATTGCATGTGGTTCTTTGAAACAAAAGTATTTTAAAAGAGATATATATTACCAGAGAAGGATAACAACAGCAATAGGGTTTATATAGCTTTTTTTTTTTTTTTTGGAGGGCAATTGGATTTAAGTAACTTGCCCAAGGTCACACGGCTAGGTTTTTATTTGTGTGTGTGTTAAGTGTCTTAGGTCGGATCCAAACTCAGGTCCTTCTGACTCCAAGGCCGACGCTCTACTCACTGCGCCACCTAGCTGCCCCCAGTTTATATAGCTTTTTAAAGTTTACAAAGCACTTACAAATACTCTCCAATTTAATCCTTGAAACAACCTTATATGGCTATTATCTCCATTTTACAGTTGAAAAAACTGAGGTAAATAAGTTAAGTAACTTCCCTAGGGTCATACAGCTGGTAAACAACTGAGGCTACATGTGAACTCAAGTTCTCCAAACTCCAAACTCAACTTGCACAACCAACTGATTCCCTTTTGATATGAACTCCTGGGAAAACTGGAAAGCAGTTTGGCAGAAAGTAGGCTTAGACCAACATTTTATACCATATTCAACAATAAATTCAAAATGGATATGTGACTTGAATATTAACCATTAAAAATTGTAAGAGAAGCAGACTTTTCATAGCTATGGGCAGGAGATGAATTCTTAAACAAGAATAGAGGAAATTACAAAAGATTAAGTAGATAATTTTTATTGTACACATTGAAAAGCTTTTGAACGATCAAGAATAATGTATTTTGGATGAAGGAAACAGTCAAGTGGGGAAAAAAAACTCTGTATTCCTATTTCTTGGATAAGGGTGTTAATATGTAAAATACATAGACAACTAAGAGAAACATAAAACTAAAAGCCATTACACAATAGATAAGTGGTCAAAGGATATGAACAAACAGTTCTCAAAAGAACTGCAAATTATTAACAACTATGTAAAAGAATGCTCCAAATCACTACTAATAAAACAACTGTAAAAGATAGGGAAGAGACAATGCTGGACGGTTTGTGGAAAGATGGGAAGGCTAATGCACTGTTTGTGGAGTTGTGAATTAATACAACCATTCTAGACAGCAATTCTGAATTATGAAAATAAATGGCTATTGTTTGAACTAGAGATTCTACTGACTACAAGTCATATATCCCAAGGGGGTCACTGGATGAAATGACAGACTCCACATATTCCCAAATACTAATAGCAGTACTTTTTGTGGTAGCAAAGAACTGAGGAAAACAAAAGAACTAGATACATAAAATGGAGAATGGCTAAACAAATTCTGGTACACAATATAATGACTATTGCTATACTATTATATAATTGATATCAAATTGCTTGTCTTCTCAAGGAGGGAAGAGGGAGAGAATCTGGATTTCAACATTTTAAAAAATGATTTCTATAAGAAATGATGAGCTGGTTGATTTTAGAAAAACATTGGGAAGATTTGCATAAAATAACGAAGAGTGAAATAAGCAGAACCAAGAGGACATTGTATACAGTAATAGCAATCTTGTTCTAAGAGCTACTGTGTTGAGTATTACAAATCCTCAAATCAGGTACAAAGGAAGATGCTCTCCACCTCTAAAGAAAGAACCAATAAATAGAAATATGCTTAGCATGGTTTAACATATAACTGTATATAAGTGTGTAAGAAATGGTGGCTTTCTCTGGTGTGGGGTGGGGAGGGAAGGAGTTTGGAACTTAAAATGTAACAAAAAAACTTTTGAAAAACTTTCTATGTAATTGGGAAATATTTAATGAAATAAACAAATTTATTTTAAAACATTACTTTAAGGAATGAGAATATGGACATCAACAAGAGACACAAAGAATGAGAAGGCATGTATGGGTTTTGATCTGTATTGGAGAAGAAAATGCCCATACTGACTAGATCATATGGAATACAAGGTACTTTACTGACGCAGACACTAGGTCAGACTCCCTACAACACTCCAAACACAAGGGAACTGGGAATATAGGTCAAATTATCACAGGTCTTGGAAGTGGAAGCTCCGATCAAAAGATTCTTCTAGCATCCTGGCAAGTTTGTTCTGGCAAATTCCATCCACCTGTTCCTCTTGGCTCTATGATTGAGGGTAAATGTCCACAGAAGTAAAAATACTTTCTCATTGCAGCTGCCCCCATTTTTTCATCCCTATCCACCTGAACCCTTCACAGTCCATTATCCTCCTCTGCTTTCCTATTCCACTAAGCCCTCAGGTATGATTTCTACAGTTAACAAAATCCCCTTCATCTCACACTCCTTCCAAATTTTGGAGCTCCCTCCAGAAAGAAGATACTATATTTTGGTTACCCTTTCCTGACCTGGATGCTACTTCTCTTATGCTCCCAAATACACTAAGCAAGAAGGAGCAATAGTTCCTGGTTCCTTAAAGTCACTTTTGCCACCATCACTCAACCTTCCATGTATATCACCCAGTCCAGATCCTTGTCACAATCATCTATTAACCCTCAAATCATTCTGCTTCCTTCCTCAAGGAGGTCAGTACCTGGCTCTCTACTCACTTTAAAATCTGCCCTAATACACAGGGACTTAAATATGCATACTGATATCTCATCAAACATACTTATTTATTTACTTTTCTTTTTGGAGGGCACTTGGGGTTAAGTAACTTGCCCAAGGTCACACGGCCTCATCAAACATACTTGACTTCCCTGGTCATCAACCCCAACTCCTAGGGTGTGAATCTGTCCCAATTCAGAAGTGACAGTTGTACCCTAGATTTTATCATTAATTACTACAAATATGCCACAATCCTGAACTCTGAAATTGTCTCTGATCATAACATTCTGTCCTTACATCTCTCTGCTTTATTCCTAAGATAAGTTCCTTTACTCACTTATTTTGAATATTATTACATCTATCACCTACCTTTTCTGTTCCTACTAAAATGCTGATGAAGTCTGCTAGAGAAAGGCAACTCACAATTAGGTTTTTAATGCTGCATGGCCATCTTTTTATTCTTCCCTAATTGACACTATCTCACACATTCTATAGCAGCTATTTCTAATATTTCCTTGTTATCTACTTCTCTCTTCTTTCTCAGAGTATTTCATCACTTACTTTATAGAAGAAATGGGAGGCTATCCATTGCAAGCTGCTCTGAAATCTTAAAATCTCTCTACTTCATACCCTATTTCCTCAAGTATTTAAGGAAGAGGTAACCCTTCTCTTTACCAACACAAATTCCTCTGATTGGGTCTTGAACCAATCTTCTCCCATATCCTTTAGGAGCTAGTCTCCTTAATCATTCCCTGCCCCCAGCAATTTCATTTTTACCTAATTCATTGGCTTCTTCTCTGCTGCTGACAAATGTGCCCAGATATTCCCCTTCGTTAAAGAAAACAAAAACAAATTCTTCTTTTAGTGCTGCCATTCCCTCCAAACTCCTAAAGTTTATAAGCCTTACTTTCATTTCCTCACCTTCCACTCACTTAACTCCTTGTAGTTTGTCTTCCAAGTCCTCAACTTTACTGAAACTGGTCTAAGGTTTCCATCAATCTAAACTGCCAAAATGATGACAGCCTTTCCTCACCTCTCGTCTTACTCAATTTCTTGGCAGCTTTTTTTTTTTTTTTGGAGGGCAATTGGGGTTAAGTAACTTGCCCAAGGTCACACGGCTAGGTTTTTTTTTGTTTGTTTGTTTGTGTGTGCATTAAGTGTCTGAGGTCGGATCCAAACTCAGGTCCCTCTGACTCCAGGGCCGACGCTCTACTCACTGCGCCACCTAGCCGCCCTCTTGGCAGCTTTTGACTGAGTTGACCATTCTTCTTCTCCTACTTGCTCTGGATGCCCTATCTGTGACACTCCTCCCTCTTGAATCTTCTCCTACCTATTTCTTCTCAACTATGCCTTTGTAGTTTACTTAGCTGAATTATCATCCATCTCCTGAACCTTAACCATGGATGTCTCTCAAGGTTTTGTCTTGGCCCTCTTCTTTCTTTACATTTTCTCTTGATAATCTCATCAACATCAATAGGTTTTATTATCATCTCTATGAAAATGCTTCCATATATTCAACAATAGTCTCTCTCACTGTTCATTTACAACGGCAGTTCAGTACCAGTGCAATTCCAGATATATGTACAGAGGAACTAACTCAATGGACTAATTGTATGTACTACTCTGGTCAATAAATATTCTTCATCCACTTTGTTTTTCCTTTGTGGACTGTTAAACCAATTTCTTTTGAATGACAACGTATCCCATTTAGGAGACATGAAAGTATTCTGTGCTTAGATGTAATAGGTATACCATCCAAAAACCAGGAACACTTAACCTTCTATAAGGAATCCTACTTCCATTTGGACTCTGTAATAGGGCATCATCATGATGATGAACACTGTCCCCAAAGGACAAAACAAGAAGCAATGCGTAGAAGTTACAAAGAGGAAAAGTTAAGTTTGATGTCAGGACGTTATTAATAGCTCATGCTATCTAAAAGTAGAATGAGCGCTTCAAGAAACAATGGATTCCTTCTCACAGGAGATCTTCAAGCAGAATCTCAATGACCATTTGTTAAATGTCATATCAAGAGAAAATGTAAAAAAAGAAGAGAGAGCCAAGACCTTGGGAGACATCCATGGTTAGGGGTCAGCAGATGGATGATAACTCAGCAAAAGCATAGTTAGGAGGAGATAGGTAGGAGAAGAATCAAGAGGGAGGAGTGTGTCACAGATAGGGACAATATTCAGAGCAAGTATGAGGAAAATGATAGACTCAGTCAAAAGGTGCCAAGAAATTGATTAAGATGAGAGGTGAGGAAAGGTCATCATTTTGGCAGTTCAGATTGGTGGAAACTTTAAGAGCAGTTTCAGTAAAGTAGTGGGCTTGAAAGACAAAATGCAAGGAGTTAAATGAGTGGAAGGTGAGGAAATGGAAGCAAGGCTTACAAACTCTAGAAGTTTGGAAGGAACAGCAGGATTTTAAAAAAGAGTTTATAAATATTATAAAATGAGTTTAAAAATGGCACAAAGGGTTACAATGGGTTATATGTTATAAGTGGTCACTGAGGTACTCCCCATATAATATTCTCACCTCTCTTTTATAAGCCCAATATTCTCCTGCTGATATCATATGACAACAAACTATGAACTACCACAAGCCTCAAAGAATCAAAAATTTTGTGACCTACAAGAAAGCCTGATAAGGTGAATATAAGTAGGCTACAGCATATTACAAAGGATTAATCAACCAAGTAATTATTAAATGCTTAATATGTGTCAGACATAAGAAACAGCATAAAAATAAATATCAAGAATATGTGTGATCGGGGCGGAGTCAAGATGGTGGTGTAGAAACAGTACTTCGTCACTCTGGCCCATACTGCTTCCAATTTATGTAAAAGGGGACTCTGAACAAACTCTGGAGCTACAGAACCCACAAAATGACACAGAGAAGCTAACCTCTCACTGAGGACAGCCCAGCAGGGAGTGGCCAGCACAGTGCTCTGGGAGCTGAGCCCAGGCCCACGTGAGTCGTGAGTCAGAGGTTTTAGCCCCAGGGTGGCTTGACCAGCAGCTGGCTGGAAGGACTCCAGAACACCAGCAGCTAGAGTGTTTCCAGAATTATCAATAGATAGATGCCAAGGACACAGTAAGAGGTCAGTGCTCCATGTTGCAGCTTCAGCTTCTGGCCTGCAGACTGTAAGGGAATCCAGCAATCAGTCTGAAGGGTAATCGCTCCTGCTTTAACTTTCTTGGATCTGGATTGTGGTCTGGGGTGGAGGTCTTGGGGTGTGTGACCAGCTTGCCAGAGCTTGTGGAAGCTTCAGAGAGGACACCCAACTAATACCTCCAGCAGCTGAGAAAACCCAGCATTAGGGACAGAAGCTCCCCTGGTTGGTGGCAAAGTCCTACTGTGGCAACAAGCCCAAAAGTCAAGTAACTGAGCGGCAACATGCCTAGGCAAAGGAAACAAAATAAACAGAAAAATGCAACATTAGACTCCTATTTTGGGGGCCAGGAAGATCGAAGCATGGAACAGGAGGAGGACTGGGAGGTCAGAGCTCCTGCACCAAAAGCCCCAAATGAAAATACGAGCTGGCTACAGGCCATAGAGAACCTTAAGAAGCAAATAAGAGAAGCGGAGGAAAAATTGGGAAGAGAAATGAGAAAGATGCAAGAAAAGAATGAAATGAGAGTCAATAGCCTGACTAAGAAAAATAACACCTTAAAATGTAGACTAACTCAAATGGCAAAAGAGGCTCAAAAAAGGCAATGAGGAGAAGAATGCCTTAAAAAGCCGAATTTGCCAGATGGAAAAAGAATCTCAAAAGCTCACTGAGGAGAATCATTCCTTCAGAATTAGACTGGAACAAATGGAAGCTAGTGACTTTATGAGAAATCAAGATGCTGTTAAGCAGATCCAAACAAATGAAAGAATAGAAGGCAATGTGAAATACTTCATGGGAAAAACCACTGACTTGGAAAATAGATCCAGAAGAGATAATTTTAAAATTATTGGACTACCTGAAAGTCATGATCAAAGAATGAATCTAGAAATCATACTTCAAGAAATTGTCAAGGAAAATTGCCCTGATGTTTTAGAACCAGAGAGCATAATAGAGGTTGAAAGAATCCACCAATCACCTCCTGAAAAAGATCCCCCCCCCAAAAAAAACCTCCTAGGAATATTATAGCCAGGTTCCAGAATTCCCAGATCAAGTAGAAAATATTACAAGCATCCGGGGATAAAAAATTTGAATGTTGTGGAAATGCAATCAGGATAACACAGGATCTGGCAGCTTCTATCCTGAAGGATCAAAGGGCTTGGAATATGATATTCTAGAGGTCAAAGGAGCTGGGATTAAAACCAAGAATCACCTATCCAGCAAAACTGAGTATCATGTTTCAGGGGAAAATATGGTCACTCAGTGGAATAGAGGACTTTCAAGCATTCTTAAGGAAAAAAACCAGAGTTGAATAGAAAATTAGACATTCAGACACAAGAAGCAAGAGATACCTGAGAAGGTAAACAGGGAAAAGAAATCAAAAGGAACTTATCAAAGTTGAACTATTTACATTCCTACATGGAAAAACAATAACTGTAACTGATGAAACTTTTCTCAGTATGAAAATAGTTGAAGAAGGGTATATGGGCATATGAATACATATGTGAATGTGTGTATATATGTTTACAGGTATACATAGATAGAGGGCACAGGTCAAATTTAATAGGAAGGGATGATACTTAAAAGGTGAAATTAAGAGGCGAGAGAGGAATATAACAAGAGGAGATGGGAGAGACAGAATGAGGTAAACTATCTCATATAGAAGAAGGGGAAATGGTTACAAGGGAGGGGAAGAACAGGAAGGCAAAAAAGACAAAACCTTATTCTCATTGAATTTGGATCAGGGAGAGAATGACATACATACTAAATAGGGTATCTCACCCTACAGGAGAATAGGGGAGAAGGGGATGAGAGAGGGGATGATGGATGGGAAGGCAGGCTTGGCGGGGAGGGAAGTTGGAAGCACCCCCTTTTGAAAAGGGACAGGATCAAAGTAGGGAATAGACCAAGTGGGAGATGGGATAAGAGGGAGAGAAATACAATCAGTCTTTTACAATACATCTACTATGGTAATGTTTTGCATAGCTACACATGTATAACATATACTGAATTGCTTATCTTCCCAGTAAGAGTAGGTGACAAGGGAGGAAGGGAATGAATAAATACTATTATTAATACTATTTTACATATAATTGGGAAATAAATTATAAAGGCATTGGGGCACAGAGATTCACTTTGCCCTACTAGAAAAGTCGAAGGCAGTATGGGAGAAGATATGGGAGAGAGCAGATTGGAGGACGGGATATCCTGTGGGACTGCTATTCTGGGGTGGTGGGTAGGGGAAAAATGGGGAAAAATTGTAACTCAAAATCTGGCAGAAATAAATGGTGTAAACCAGAAGTTAATAAAGCATTTTAAAAAAAGAAAGAAATGTGAAAAAAAAATAAAAGTAGGTTAACAATTAAAAAACAATATGTGTGATCAGGAAAATAGGTACTTGATTTGATTAAAGGTCATATCATTAAAAAATTACATGTGAATGGGATCTTTCATAGCTATAACTGAGGGAAAAATTCTAGGTAATCACAAAACATAAATAGATAATTTTGATTATATGAAATTGTAAAGTTTTTGTACTAACAAAATCAAGGCAATCAGGATAAGAAGGGAAGATGTTAACTGGGGAAAAAACGTCTCTGAATCAAATATTTTTGTTAAAGCCCAGATATCCAGGTTATATAAGGAACACAAACATTAAGACTTAAGAGCCATTTTCTAATTAAGTCAAAAGATATGAACAAAGTTTTCAACAGAATTCCAAACTGTCAACAACTATAAGAAATAATGCTCCAAATTAGTAACAAAAGAAAAAATTTTAAAAACTGCTATTTTAGGGGCGGCTAGGTGGCTCAGTGAATAGAGCGCCGGCCCTGGAATCAGAAGGACCTGAGTTCGGAGCGGGCCTCAGACACTTAATCCACACAAACAAACAAACAAACAAACAAACAGCCGTGTAACCTTGGGCAAGTTACTTAACCCCAATTGCCCTAAAGGGGCAGCTAGGTGGCACAGTGAGTAAGAGTTGGGATGACCCGAGATCAAATCCGGCCTCAGAAAATGAGCACCCACACATAAATAATGACTAGCCGTGTAACCTTAAGCAAGTTACTTAACCCCAATTGCTTTAAAAAAAAACTGCTATTTTACCTCATACCCAATAAATTGTTAAAAATGATAAAAGTTGGGAAGTTAATGTCAGAAGGTTTGTAAAAAGACAGGCAACTGGTCAAGCTGTAAATTTGTCTAACCAGTCTGAAAAGCAATATGGAATCATGGTAATAAAGGGCCTAAAATACTCATACTTTTTGACTCAGAGATCCCATTGTTAGGAATATACCCCAAAGGGGTCACAGACTTAAAGATCCCATACAGACTAAAATATTTATAATATCAGTTTTTGTAGTTTCTTCTTTCTTTCTTTCATAAGGGATAGCTCTCTGGTAGGAGATAAGAAAGAGATATATCTGGAAATGAAGCTAATATAAAAATAGAAATGAAAAAAAATTAGTCCTTAATTTATCCAGAATAAGAGAAACAGTTAAACAAATTAATAACATATTGATACGGTGTTTTTAAAGCTTTGCCAAAGTGTTCTACATACACTATCTAATTTGATCCTTACATCCAGCACAATGAGTAGATGCTCTACAAAATTAATAGGTGGATGTGAACAAGAACAGACAATATGAAAAGGCAAAAAGATGGATTAAGATCTGCTTGGATGGAAAGATCATAGCATGAATAAGACTATTTAAGTACTGATTAGAATGTATTGATATCAGTGCTAAGTGACAGAATTTTAACAACTACAAAGTAATTGACATCATCTAATACAGCTTTTATTCTCCAAATGAAATCCAAAGTCATACCCAGCTACTCGATGGCAGTCAGAACTATAAACAGCCCGCTAACTCCGTTCCAATACTCACATACAATGAGACTAAACACCATGGGGTAAAAGCAGTACAGATATTCCAATAATCATTATTTTTAAATGTGCAGTTCTACATAAATAGGGTTGTAGTGAGTAATAAATGTGATTCTGATAAAAATTTCAGTGATACTTATATGGAAAAGGGCATTCATTTTTTTAAAGTCTTGTACCAGGTTTAATTGTAAAGACAGAACCATATAAGAATAAAAAAGGACCTCAGTGGCTAGTCAAATCTTTAATAAAAAAGTAATCATCACTATAACATATCTTGGAAATGATCAAATTCATTGTTGCCTCGAAGACTGGCAATAACTCCGAGGAACCCACTAATTCCCGACAGAGCCCATTCCATGGATAGCCCAAACATTAGGAAGTTTTTCCTGATATCAAACCATTATTTGCCTCTTCCTACCTTTTACCTACTGCTCTGGGTTCTGCCCTCCATGGCTTTTCTTTTTCTAGATCAGGGATGAACATTTTTTTTGTGTGTGTCATAGATCCCTATGGCAGGTTGGTGAAGCCTTTCTCAGAATAATGTTTTTAAATAACTGAAGAAAATGGTAAGTTTTATTTGTGGGTTAGTAAAAATAAAAATCTAGTTTTCCCCCCATCCAACTTCAAAGACCCTAAATTAAGAAATCCCTGCTCCAGACATTATTCAGCCTATCAAAGTCTGACTATCTTATCTAGGCTAAAAGGAGAGCAGAGCCTACTCACACATCCCATTTCAGTTCTGTTCATGTAGAAACTTTGACACAAGCCAGTCTGACTTTCCTTAGGCAGTCTGGTAGTCCTCCTCTCAGGGGCTCACCATATTAGTGCCAGATACACCCTCAACTTTTACCCTACTATAGTTCAGAACTCTGGAGCTCAAGGGATCCACCAGCCTCAGTTTCCCCTGGAGTAGGGGATTATAAAAATGTGCCACCAACTTTGTGGTAATAATTAGAACCAAATACAAAATTTCAGAGGTGGTCTGACCAAGGCAGAATAGAGGAATTGGTACCTCTATCAATGGAAGTTATGCCTCTTAGTTAACCCAAGATTTTTTTTAGTATTTTTAGCTGCCATATCATACATGTAACTCATATTGCTCTTATAACTTCATTGAAAGCCCTCCTCCAACCCTTTTCACACAAACTGCTCTCTAATCCCTCCCCCAACTTGTACTCATGAAGATTAGATTCAGCTCAATGCTCAAGCCCAATGTCCAATTCCCAAAACTCCTAAATGCTGCTGGAACCAGATTAAAATATAATTGGGAAATGTTTAACAAAGTAAGTAAAAATACAACATAATATAGATAATGTTAATTTGTCATTTTCTAAATCAATATGCTGCCTGGTTTCTATTTGAGTTTGACACCACTGCCCTAGCCTATCAAGATCTCTTTGGATCCTGATCATTATGTGGTATATTAACTATCCCTCCTAACCTTTTGTCACACGCAAAGTTTATAAACATGCCATCTATATTTTCATCCTAATCACTGATAAGAATAATAAAAGGCATATGGCCAAGTGCAGATCCCTGGAGCACAACACTAAAGACTGTCTGTTAAGGTGATACAACTATTCTTTAAGTCATTCTTTAAGTCCAACTATTCAACTGCTTATAATCCATCTTATTAATCCATCCAAGTATTATTTTCAAGTTCAAATCTCTATAATCTTTTCTACAGAGTATGAGGTACTTTACCAAATTTTTTTTATAAATCTAGGCAAACTCCTACCTCCAGTATTAGCCTCATATATAAATTTAGTAATCCTGTCAAGAAAAAATGTTAGTCTAGCATGGCCTGTTCTTGTAAGCTATGCTGTCTCTTTGTGTTAAATAAGCATTTTAATGGTCTGGTCTATATGAGAAAAATTAGCATCTTAATAGACATAAAAGAATTCTAGATTTAATTAAGCCAGAAAGCTTTTTTCATTATACAATCATTAAGAAAATTTTAATAAGGTAAAACCAGTAGATTTAGTGGCAGTAGATTAGACAAAATCTAGACAAAACTAGACAAAAAGCAGCAGACCACGAACTAGATTAAAAACAGGACACAGGAGATTTTCCATCTGAATAAAGCCTTGCCAATTTCATTGCTATCCTACTTCAAAATAGCAGAAAGACTAAATGAATTGTGTGTGCATTATTCTCAGATCCTAGGTGGAGCAACGAACAGAGTGCCAGGCCTGGAATCAGGAAGATCTAAGTTCAAATCAGGTCTCAGACACTTACTAGCTGTCTAATCCTGGGCAAGACACTTAACCTGTTTGCTTCAGTTTCCCTTTCTGTGAAATGGGGATAATAATAGCATCCACCTCCCAGAGTTGCTTTGAGGTGTTTAGCATGGTACCTGGCACCTAGTAATCACTATACAAATGTTAGCTATCATCATCATCCTCATTGTTCAAATGAAATTTCTCATCTTCTACTGAATGATTTAGGGATTCTTTACTTTTTTTCTACTACAAGGAAACAACAAGTTGGAAAAAAACAAATACAGAAGAAGCAACACAATTTCACACAGAAAGACAAGAGCGCTACTGCAAATCAAAAGTTAGGAGACTCTGAAACGTTCAATTTTTCTCCATTAACAATGCCAAGGAACAAAAATAACTAAGAGCACAGAAACTACCCTTTCTAGTTCTGTAGGACTCAAAATTGGCGGGGGGGGGGGGGAACTCAAGATGGATAGTTTTGTCCATTTGCTAAAGCACTTTGTATTCACCATCAAAATAATTTACTATTAAGTATTTTTAAATATGGGGGGTATATATTTTGCAACAATAATTAATAAACTTGATGAAATTCTGAAGGGCCAAGGGAAAGAGAGAAAGAAAATGAAAAAGTTTGCTTTGGGCAAAATAACAACAGAAATTAAAGTTTAATTTTTAATATCTAAGGAGAAATCATAGCTGATGAATGAAATCTATTATAAGAATTTTCAGGTCTGAAAATGAGCAACAACTAATTCTGATTCCTGGGTAGTCTCTTTCATCAAAAGAACATGGTTCAGTCAAGTCCTATATCATAAGGAAAAAAAATTATACTATAAAACAGCCAATTCCCAAAAGATTTCTGTGATTTAATCCCTATAAAAATCACAAATTTGGTTTCTAACTTAAGATTTAGGGAAGGTTTATTTTGCTTTGAAGACTTTCCTATTTATCATAAGAACATGTCCACTTTAAGGCAAAATAGACACAAATACAAATTTTAAGTTACAGATTACCCCTACTCTTAATGTATTTATAATTTTTTAACTTAGCCTACCTCCTATTTATTGCCCCTACAATGAAAAGCATTTCTTTATCCACATCTTTGATAAAAAATTAAAAAATCTGAAACTTAAAACCCAAAGTCAATTCATACTTTCTAAGTCACAGATAAACTCAACGGCAACAGAAGCTATACTACTATTACTTGGTAAGAACAAAAAACTTACCTGATTCAAAAATTACCTTTTGATGTCAGTTTTCATTTTTTTTTTTTAAAGCAATTGGGGTTAAGTAACTTGCTCAAGGTTACACGGCCAGTCATTATTTATATGTGGGTGCTCTTTTTCTTTGGCCATGACTGCTCCTGGGTCATCCAGATGCTGGGGCTGGCGCTCTTACTCACTGCACCACCTAGCCTCTGTGATATCACCTTTTTTTTTTTTTTTGCTTTTTGGAGGGCAACTGGGGTTAAGTGACTTGCCCAAGGTCACATGGCTAGTTTTTGTGTTAAGTGTCTGAGGTTATATTTGAACTCAGATCCCCCTGACTCCAGTGCCATTGTTCTAGTCACTATGCCACCTAGCCGCCCTTCAGTTTTCATTTTTAAAGATAAAATTTCTTTTTTTAAGAAAACTTAAGCTCCAGTGGAGATTCCCACATTGTTCAGAAAAGCTTTCTTTTCTCCCTACTACTCCCTTTTCCTTGCCATTCCTCTCTTCGCTCCCCGTTCACTCTTCCAAAAAATTCTCTCTTTAGAGTTCAGATTCAGGGAATTAAAAATGTTTTACCTCCTGGTTACTGGATCAGATAAACCTGCTTATGAAAGCCATTAGTCACATGAAACATTAACTAATACCCATGTAACAAAACTTTAGATTCATTCCTTCATTTATTCAATCCTCCACCAAAGTCCTGCTTTGGGGTGGGGGGTAGAAGTGATGACCTTGGTTCAAGCACAGCAGGTTCTTCCAAGCTAGACTTTAATCCATCCAGCAGGCTGGCATCTGTCTAGCTAAATTTGGAGAGGTTCATCACCAGAACACAACATCAGAACACAATTTTTTTTCTAGTCACAGCAAGACCTGTAAGTCTACTCACAGCAATATACTAAGATAAATTATTTAAGAAAGTAGGGAGGGGAGCTGACATCTTTATCAACAGAAGGAGCACTCACACCAATGAGATCACTGATGCTTGAAGTTTTAGTCTTTTGATAAATATTTGAATACCTAATATGTGTGTGGTATCTTGCATTCACTCAATAAATGCAACAAGAGAAGTAGAATAGGACTGTAATAATTTCTCATCTTTTTCCAAATACACTTAAGTCTGAGAAGAAAAAAGCATGGCTACAGCTCCTTTGAACAGTTAAAATAAATAATTAAATCAATGAACAGGTTTCTGGGAATGCCAAATGAATGGAACTTGACTAAAGAAGGGGTTGAGTCTCCTCTACTCTTTTCTAAGACCATTATGCTTATTCAGAGCAATTCATCATTAACATAAATTATTAAGTAAAAGTTGTCATTTTCATCAGTGGAGGGAGTACTCACACCAATGAAATCAAAGATCCCTGAGTATTTAAATATTCATTCAATAAATATTTGAACACCTACTATGCATAGTACCAACCTTGTACCTACTCCTCAATAAATGGTAGGGGAGAAAGGACCCATTTTCTTTTATTAAGTCCCATTTTTAGCCAAATACACTCTGAAATCTGTTCACTAATTTACTTATTTTACTGTGCAAAGGAGCTGACTCCACAACTCCCTAGAAATCAGTGTGTTTGGAAAGAAAAATTGCTGGGGAAGTATTCAACTTCTCTGAGTGCATTTAATTAAAATTTATACGGACCAGATCTTTATCTGTAAGGAAATACATTCATTTAAGTTTACAGATAAGCTAAATGTCCTTCTCCAAAGATTTCAACGTTCTCAGGTCTCAGGTTGCCCTCTCAACACCTCATAAAGAAAGCATAGTGGAAAGCATCAAAAGTAAAGACAAAGCATCTATCTCTTAATCTTGGAACTTCAGTTCACTAATCTTTAAAGTAGGAGTAATTAATCATTACACTATCCACATCACAGCGCTGTAATGGGAAAAGTTCTTTGCAAACTGACAGTCTATATGAATGTGAGTTAAACAAAGGAAAACAGATTTCAGATGATTTTATTTCCCCAACTCTCCCTCTAACGGAAAGGGCCAGCTGGAAGAGAATGAACAGAAAAGCAAAGGTTCTAGGTACCGCACAAATTGTATACAAAGATCTCGAATAATCCAGAACTAACAATACTTTATATTTGCAAACTAATTTTGCACTTTCAGCCTCCAGGGAACGTCCAAAAAGCTTCGAAGTTAGGGTCGGTTACTAGATCCTGCCCAACAAGGCTTCTGCCTAGACGTCCTCAAAAATGAACACGTTCGATTTTATTTTATTGATATTATTTGGATACAGCATCTCTTGGAGGCAGATACTCATTTTATCCCCCAACAAGGAAAAAAAATGAGGCCTAGTGCGGGCAGCAGAGCGAGAAGATGCAACCCTTTCTTTTGAAGGCGGAGAAGGGGCAAGAAGAAGCAGCTTCCGAGGTGGGGGCATCGCGGTCGGCCCGTGGCGGCCCAGGGCTCCCAGCCTCCGGGCGCGCCCCTCCCTCCCGCCAGGCCCGCGGCGTGCCCACCCGGCCCTCGCCCCCCAGGCCTGACCACTTAGCCCCGACCTCCACAGCCAAGCGTCGCTCTCCCCGATCCCCGGAGGAGACCGACCACTACTACCCAGCGCTGACCTATCCCCGCCGAGCCCGAGCCTGTGGCGCGCTGCCTCCATCCCGAGCCGCTCGGCAAGCGGGAGCTGCATCCAGTCCCGGCCGTTCCGACCCCGGCTCCAGACGCCGCCACCGCCGCAGCCGCGCCGCCCGCCCCCTGGCAACCGGACTCCGCACCACCGCCACCCCCCATTGGTCCGGAGCGCCGCCGCCGCCGCTTCATTGGCTGTCGCTCCCGTCCGGCGATGCGGGAGGGTTTCTAAGGAGAGTGGAAGGGGCGAGCGCGCGCAGAGCGCCTGCGTGGGAGCTATTGGCCCTGGAACCCCGCGCTGGGGGTGTCGGGGAAGGACAGGGTCTGGGACAACCGCATCCCCCGTGGCGGACCTCGCAGCCTTCCCTCTTACCCCGCAGGGCCGCCTCTCTTCTCGAGGCCGAGACCAACTCCGGCGGGATAAGGTGCGGCCCCTGCCCGGAGGAGCAGCCCGGCAGCTCTGCTTCTAGCCCTGGGGCTGTTGTCTAAGAATCCAGGCCCACCACCAAGCCCACCTTCCAGTGTTCTCTCACCTACTCCAAAGAGGTCAGAGATCTGCTATCTAGGTGGTCGGTGGATGGAGCCCTGTCCAGTCTAGGGTCTGGAAGCCCTGACTTCAAAGTGCCTTCAGACACACACTTAGTTGGGCGAGTCACTTAACCAGTTTACCCTCAGTTTCTCCAACTGCAACACAGAAATAATAGTGCACTGGGAGGGTTGTGTTGAAGATCAAATGAGAGAATGTTTGCAAATTAAACCCATGACAAAGGATATTACTTGTGCGAAGCTTAACTATATACAATTTCTTGAAATCTGGAAATTCTGAAATCTGGGGAAAAAATCTGCCCTGGAAAATTGGGACACCGCTATGTCCCTAGTAAAGATATTAGACATTTCATAAATGTTTACTCCCTTCCGTTCCACCTAGCCCAAATCTGCTCTTCCTCTGGTCATCTCCTTTGTTCAGTCTAGACTTGCCTTAGACTACCTCAAGCTCTCCAGTCTATCAGGACAACCATTCTCTAAGCCCTCTCCTGACCAACTAAGGGCTTTCCTTTCTTCAGGCACCTATGCCACCTAATGAGTAGAGGCATTTTGTTAACTATGAAATACGGTCCTGCTACAGACAAAAAGAGGTAGCACTCACTAATAGTTTTCTCCATTTATTTGTAAACATTTTAATATTTTCTAAAAGTTATCTTCCCACCCTTAAGTGCATATTTACAGTTTGTTGAAAATATATAGCCATTTCCCCTCTACCTGCTATGAATCACCTTTAAACTAGATAAATAGTAGGAAGAAAAATATAAAAAGAATGGTTTGTGTATACTATGCCACTAACTAGCAGTACCAAAAAACATATTAGGGAACTTCAGCTTTAGTTCACATAACCATTCTGGAGCTTACAGTTCCCCATTAAATCAACAGGGACCTAAACAAGGGTCTTAAATGACACTTGAGTCTACTGATTTGATCTCTTCAAGGGTCAGAAATTGGATTTAGCAGCACTATAAAAACCATCCGTGGGGCAATGTAAATTTCTGCCCTTCTGAATCCAAGTTCTTGATAAAAAGAGATCAGTATTTCAAGGTTCCACTCATGTTTTCACAAGAAACTGGCTCATGCTCAATTTTCCTTTCTTCCTGAGGTAAGTAAGAAGTTGATATCTTCGTCTCCAAGTTACCTTCAGCCCATACTTCTCCTCTGGTGTGTCTGCAACCAATACAGGTCCAGGGTCTGGGCTCTTAGGAGGGTCCATTAGGAGGGGGCAGCTTTTTCTCACATGCTGCTTCTGGTCTGTGGGAATATGCCCACTGTCCTTCACAGGGGACTGTTCTGGGGTCTGGATATCAGGTGGGATAACCATGTAGCCTAAATTTTCAAGGTCGTGAGAAGACAATTCCATACATCTTTGAGGAC
Organism: Gymnobelideus leadbeateri; assembly: GCA_011680675.1. Classification (NCBI taxonomy): domain Eukaryota; kingdom Metazoa; phylum Chordata; class Mammalia; order Diprotodontia; family Petauridae; genus Gymnobelideus; species Gymnobelideus leadbeateri. Next base: position 451,377 of record WOXC01010640.1, on the reverse strand, counting down.
TTTGAGGGATCAAAGAATTTCTGGCAGTGTCCTTTGGACACTGCAGAGGAAAGTCCATAACTGAGAGATTGTCCAAAGCAGTTTCACTGGAAGAAGACACTGAACTCTCGAAGGACAAAGGTGGAAACCTATTCTTGGCTGCTTTTCGGCGTGAACCTTTTTCCAGATTCCGAAGATTGTAAGGCACCTGATGTTGTTTCTGGTAGACTGGCAACCAGCCTCCTGTATTCTCAAACTGAGGAGACACCTAAGAAACAAAGAGAAACAATCAGCCCAGACCCAGAAACATCTCTGGAAATTACTTTGTCTCCATTCAAGAAGCCACAGATATAATGCCCAAATTTTCTAAAATGAGAGCCTATCCACAATTGAATCAGCAGTATATTGCCTCGTATTCTACAGGTATGAGCACCAGACTTGGAGTCAGGAGCTTTGAGTTTGAAACCTGCTATGAAATTATAGGATTTTTATGAGCGAAACACCATGTAAACTTTGTGAGTTATTATTTTTATTAGGTATCTATCCTATTCCTAGAGTAGGGATTATTGCTTTTCCAGCAACCTCTAGCAAGTCATTTTTTAAAGTGCTCTTTAAGCAGAAGCTGAAGTCCAAAACTAGCCTCTACTCTTAACTTCTATTTCTTACAACATAACCCAAAACTCTTTCAGGTGCAGTCTTTAGACTGTTAAGACTTTCAAGTGTGGGGTGCTACTTTATAGCAAGCTATTAAACAGTAAACAATGTATCTAAAGAAATACTGTATCTGAGACCAATGAAATATTCATTCCCCTTCTCTACATCATGAGGCCACTTTTATCATCAGAGGCTGCATTTTTAAGAGTTCTTGGAACCTTTTTTCTGTCCTTGTCACTTTACTACTTAGCTAACTCTGACATGTCCCAATTGTCCCTAAGGTAAATATTAACTTTAGCTTTTAAAGACATACGAAACCCAGCCCCAAACTATCTTTCCAGCCTCAGTGAACATTACTCCACCTCCCACAATTTAGCCCAAACTGACCTTTTCTCTGTTCCTCACACAAGACCCTCAATCTCCTATCTCCAGATTTTTCAATAGTTGCCCTTGTGCCTTGAATGTAATTCCTCTTTATATCTGCCTCTTAGAATTCCTCTCTTCTTTTAAGATACAGCCCAAGCACCATCTTGTACATGTACAGATTCCCCCAATGCTAATGCCCTTCCTACTAAACTACTTGTAAATAACTACTCTTTTTTCTATAAATCCATACATATGCAAATGCATAGACAGATATGAACACATACATGCATGTACATGTTGTCTTATCTTTTGGAATATAAACAACTTCCCAAGTAGGAATTGTTTGATTATTGTATTTGTATCCCCAGTGCCAGTCACTTAACAAAAGCTCTTAATAAATACTTGATTGATAGAAACAGTGGTTTGGAGAAAGAAAAGGAAGAAGGTGGGTTTAAGTGTTCCTTGAAGGGATTAGATGGCTAATTGGGGTAGGTAACGGCTTGATTTATCAGGCCAGCCACTGAAGATTAACAGTAACAAGGGAACCCCAAAGCAAAAGCACCTACTACTGAATCTTTGACTACTGGTTAGTCTTATTTTGGGGAGGTGGGGGAGGAAAGGGTAGAGAGGGAAAGAAGATACCTTCCAGCTAGAAAATGAACACAATGTTCCAAAACTCCCCACTGTAGTCACTGCTCTTTAAAAAGAGTAGCAGGCACTTACTAGCTGTGTGACCTTGGGCAAGTCACTTAACCCCAATTGCCCTGCCCTCCCCCCTCCAAAAAGGAAAAAAAAGAGTTGTAGGGCAAAGTAAAGCCAGTCTAAATGTCAACAATTCTCCCTCTGACTGGCTATTATTTCCTGATCAACACCCAATTATCTAGCTCTCCCCTCGGCAAGAATCTGCCCATTTTTACAACTTATGGAAAGAGCAGTTGGTTGAGCAGTTTCAACAGATGGTTTAGGAATGGCAGACAGCAATGGATAGAAACAGCCTCTTGCCCCTGTGTACAGCTAAGTGGGTGAGTGACCTTTCTCCTGATGTGGGTCAGATACAGAACTGCAGAGCCATCTCGTAGCAAAAGCACCTAGTGTATGTGGGAACTCGCTGGCCCTACCCAGGAGGTGATGGTCTTGTGGTCTATTGGTTTGACCGTAGCGTGCCTCGGGAGAGCTGCGGCTGGTTGCGGGGATCCATAGGGATGCTTGGGTCCCTCCAGAGGCCCTTCTCGGAATACCAGTTGTGGTTTCCGGGATTGGCTTTTGCGTTTCTTCCTGGGAGGCATCAACAGTCGAGGAGGGAAGGACAGTGAGTAGCCTCATGTTGCCTGGGGAAATACGTCGCGGAGACTGGCAACGATCCTCACCCATCCCTAGAGATCAAACGAAACAAGCAGAGAAAGGAAACCGATCACTGCCCCAGGAAGCAAAGGCCACAACACCCGACCCGACTAATCAGCGCTATCGGGGATCTGCCATTTAAGTCCCAGAACCACCAACCAGAAAGTTCAGGAGGGACTCCAGGCAACAGCATAGATATAGGCGCCTACTATGTACCGGGCTTAGCGCTGCAGGAAAAGGAAGGTGCAGCTCTAAGAAGGGGTGGGGGTGGGAGGCAGTGTGGTAACTTACACTGGACGAGTGCAATTCCTCCAATGGAGAAAGCACCAGGAACAAAAAGTACTGCATGAAAGAGAGGGATCCCGGGAGCGGCTCGAACACCTGGCGACGCCTCCCCAAGTCCCTGCCCCCTCAACCAGCCCCGGAAGTCGGCCAGACCCACTCCCAGTAGCCTGGCTCAGCTGGGCCCGGCCCCCTCCCACGTCCGCCCTCCTCCCTCACCCCAGATGCTCCGGCCCCTCTACCCCAGGGCCCGGGTCCCTTGACAGCCCGGGCAGAGTTCCGGCCCCGAATGCTTAAACGACGCTCGGCCCCGATTGGTGGCGCCCGCATCACGTGACGGGCAACGCTCCGCCGGCGCCAATTTCAAACCGCGGAACAAACTGAAAGCCCCCTTATCCCCCTCCTCCCCCTCCCCCCTCCCGGAGACCCTCCCCCTCTCCCTGGCAGCCGGGGACCTGGCCGACCCGGCCCCCAGTGGCCCGGGGCCAGCTCCTGGACCCTGGCTTGGCCCCCACAGGCTGAGGCTAAGGGGAGCCCCGGCCCCTGGAGGCCTACCCTGGGGCGGTGGTGGAGGCAGCAGCCGCGGTGCTGAGGTGAGAGAGACTGGGGGCGGCCGGGGTGGGGATCGGCCTCTGCTTCCCAAGGGGAAGGGGGGTTCCCAACCTGCCCCGCTCCCTGGGAGGGCCCTCGGGAGCCCGGTGGGGTGGGAGCCCCGGGCCTGGGAGGGGGCTGGGCTCTGCAGCCTCACTCCTTAAGACGGGTCCCCTCCAGTGTCCAGCTCTGGGCTGGCGCGGGGAGCCAGGGAGAGAGGGTCGCGGACTGGAGCTTGGATCCCAGCTCTGCACCGGCCGCCAGGCCTCGACCTTCTCAGGGAAATGAGCAGCCCGGAGGAGAGAGTCTCCGAGGGGCCGCGGCCCGGGGAGATGGTGACACCACCCTGGAGCGGGCGGCCGGCGCCCTCCTCCACTTGGTGCCGGTGCAGCCCCAGCCCCTGCTTCAGGAGCAGGGTGGGCTCAGTGACCACATCTGTAGCCCCAGGAGCCCCCTGCCTCCCTTGCTGGCTGTGCCTTGGCCTCCTCTGTTCAGTGTGGGGTATTGACAGCTCTCTCGGAAGGACCTAGGGGTTGGAACCTCAGCATTTTGTTTGATGTTTATTATGCACCTTAGACCTTGTATTACCATTATATGAAAATATGCGTTATTAAGTTTCACATTCCATGAAGATGAGAACTAAATTTTGTTTCCTCTTATGTATCCCTTTCAATGTTTTAACACCGGGCCATATGGGTGCAGTCGAAGGTTAAGAGTGGAAGGGAAGTAAGACTTACTTTTGGGAAAGGACATGCTGGGGAAGAAAAAGAAGCAGGACCTGATGGTTTTAGGGGGAGGGGACCAATAAAGGGTCGAAAGAAAAGGTAAAATTGGAGGAACCTGAAAGAGGTGAGAACTTAGGTCCAAGAACTGAAAGGTAAGAAGAGCTCAAGGAGGCCCAGGTCATCTTGTCAAATGCCTTTGAGATCAGGAGTTGCGATGCACCAAATTGTATAACAGGGACCTAGGAAAAAGAATTCCTCTGATTCCCAGGACAACACTTCCTAATAGAATGAATGACATACATTTGAGGGATGAGTCTTCTCATTGAGTCAGTCATCTTAAATACTCTCAAGTATTTAAGGCAAAAATTTGTTTCCTTCCTCCAACCTTACACAGCTACCACAGCATCAGAGTTCTAGTCCTGACTCTGCCACTAACTTGTAGAAATTGAACAAGTCATTTCTCTATACCTCATTTAAAATGAAGCTAATAGCTACCCTGCAGGGATGTTCTACAAATTAAATGAAGTAATAGATATTAGATACTTAAAAAAAAATTAAAACACTATACAAATCTGTAATACTAGCATGGATTGAGAGCTGAAAGGAACCCTAGAGATTAGTGGTATCATTTTACAGATGAAGAGCCTGAGACTCAAAGAGGTTCTGATCAGAATACCTCTGAAGCTTTGTGTTTAGTTCTAGAAGTTATATTTAGTATCCATCCCAAAGAGATGGGATGATGAGTCAGAATGGTGAAGAATATTGAAATGATGTAACACAAGGATTAATGAAGAACTGGGTATGTTTAGTTAAGAGAAGAGAAAACTTAGGGGCACATGATAGTGTGCCGCAACCCCTAGAATGCCAAGGCAGATTACCTGGAATTCACACACTTAAGCCTTCTCTTAGTCAAGTGGCAAAAGTTTTATTGTAAACCCAATAGTAGCAGGTGAAGTACCTTTGGGAACTTGCAACTTAATGGGGGTCAGTCTAAAACTTATATAGAAAAGGGGCAGAAAAAGGAATGTTGAGGATGCTAATTAAGTAACACAAGGGGCCCAGATGTCTTTGGGAGCAGACATCAATGATCTGGAGATGGGAAAATTCAGGGAGTCAGCAAAGACAACTTTGTTGATACCAGGCATTGAGGGAGAAAAGCCAGTTTTTGTTTAGCTGCCAGAGGCATGGACCTTGGGGATCTGGCTTGAGGGAGAATCCTGCGGCCAGCCAGGGACAAAAATGCTTAGGCCAGGCACCACCGTGTCTGTCTTTATCTAAGGAATTACTGGGTCAGATCTGCATGTTTCTGCAACAAAGAGAGAATTTTCTCATGTGGGTGAGGGACTGGGATTCTGGGGGTGCTTAGACATGGTCTTAGGGCTTTTTGGGGTCCAGGTCCCACCACCACGTCAATAGTATTTGAAGGACTGTCATGTAGATTTATGTTCGAGTGCATATCGAAAAACTAAGAGTAATTAATTGGTAGAAGTTTCAAAAAGGCAATTTTAGACTGTAAGGAAAAACTTCCTAACATAAGTCTTACAAGGTGGTAGGTTCTTCTTCAGTGGAAATCTACAAATAAACACCTCTTATCCAATATGTTATTGGATGAATTATGGATTAGTTTAGATGACCTCTGTCCATTTCAACTATCTAAGATTCTCTGAGGTTATAATTTTTCCAAGGTCATATAATTAAGGAATAGCAGAAACAGAATGCAAATCCAAGTTGTCTGACTTCAAATCATCATTTTCCCACTGTGCCAGGCTACAGTAAATAAAAATCTCCATTCCCCCCCCCCTTTGATACTGTCTTTACTGTCTTGAGGCTGAAAGTTTATTTAATTTATTTATTTATTTATATATTTTAACAACTTTAATCTGAATTTTCTGTCCCCTGGGATTATATCAAGAAAACATGCCCACCCGAAGCAGCAAGTGGAGACAGTGCTGGCTTTGGAATCAGGAAGTTCTAGGTTCATTTATTTTGCCATTAAATATGACTTAGCCATAGATGGAGTTTAGGTCCCACTTTTCATTTCATTTGCTTCAGTGATCAGCTTCCTTACCACTAGATTGAATGTTCCTTGCAGACCAGGACTTTTTTTTCTTCTTGTCAGAAAATGTATTAATATACATATATTTCTGCTTGTAGAGAAAGTATCAGAATTCCTTCTACTAGTTTGAATAATTTAACTGCAGCAACTCTTAGCTTACATTTAATAGTAATTGACACTAAATTCCATGGCAAAGTAAAACTTAAGATACAGAGTATAAACTTGAGATCTTTGATTTGACGATCAGAAAAATATTAATGCTGATGCCAGCTACATTCTGGGAGAAAATATCTTCCAGAAACCAATTATTCCCCTTCTAGTCACTCCCTGTGAGAGTGAATTAAACAAGAAGACATACCTACTTTTACTCTGGTCACCATAGGGATAAGGACTGGACTTATAATTTCAACAGTTCAGAGAATTTCCAGATGAGGAAACCTTTATAATTTAAGGCCTTATTGCCTAGAACACTGGGAAGCTAAGTGACTTGTCCAGAGTTACAAAGCCAGTCTTGCTGGGTTTGAAGTCAGCATTCCAGGACAGAGACTTTTTCTAGTTTGATCTTTGTATCTTCTGTACCTAGTAGGGTGCTGTGTACTACCAATGGGTGGTTAATATTTGACTAAAATTGATTTCCGTTTAGTTAAGCCTAATTCTTTTGTCACTAAAGCATGACAGTTCTCTGGATTCATTTGATTATCAAGATTTTCTCCAGTGAGGAGGAACACCTTTCTCTACAAGCACTTTCTTCTTAGTGTCACAGTCCATGTCAAACTGCCCCTTGTTCTTTATAGGTTCTATTCTTGTTTTCAATGGAGAGCGATTGCACAGATTCATGATGAAAGCTAGCCCCCGTCGGCCCCTGATTCTCAAGAGACGGAAACTCCCACTTCCTATCCATGATGCCCCAGGTGAAAGATCGAAGGAGGAGCCCAAAGGGACACCTGGCCAAATGCAGCCATCCCAGGAGGTGGCAGAACCTGATCTTCAGAAGTTTCCAACAGGCATCAAGATCATCAACCATCCCACCATGCCCAACACCCAAGTGGTGGCAGTTCCCACCAACACAGATATCCAGAGCATCATTGCAGCCCTGACTGCCAAAGGGAAAGAGAGTGGTAGCAGTGGGCCCAACAAATTCATCCTCATCAGCAGTGGACGGGCCCCTGTCCATCCTCCTGGATCCCAGCCCCCACACCAAGGAGATGAAATGACCAAGAGGGCAGAAGTGATATCTGAGAGTGTGGGACCAAAACCTGCCACTAGAGATGTGACCCTACCGAGACCACTAGGAGCCCCTTCTAGTCGGGGATGGGAGATGGAGGGCTGTGGTATGTGATCTAATCAAGCAAGAATGTGGGGAGGCTTGCTATACATTACGAGACAAAGTGGAACAGTGGGAAACTATCTTTGGTGAAGAGGTTTTTATTTACATTTACTATACTTTTAATGCCTATAATATATCACATCTAGCCTGAAAGTCAAATAGAAATTAATCTGTTCTTTGGTCCTGAAACCTTGGTTCTTAGCAACTGGGTTCTGAGACTGCAATTAAAGTTCAATGTTTCCATATCCCTTCTTAATTTGATAAAGGACTTTCTGTTTATTATTTCAGTTGACCTTGCAAAGAGGATAACATTAGTTTTTAGTTTATGGTGAGGTAGAGGGACAGAAAGTGACTTATCTTGAATGTGACTTTTTGGTAAGGTTAAATTGCCTAGTGTTCAGAACCCTTGAAGATCAGGGTGACTTGAATTAAGATCCAAGTTGAACTTTGCTTCTAAATTTCTCCCAAGATTTAGAATGGAGCAAAACAACTGAGGACCATCTTAGATTCACAGACTCCCTGATTCCAAAGTATTGAACATTGTGGGAATGTTCGTCAACTATCTATTTGGATATCAGGGAGACCTAGCTGCTGGAACAGCTGGCAAACAGGTAAAGAGAATCCTTGATTTATTTCTTCAACAGCAGGAAGTGAGGCAGCAGGCTGCCTTCTGGATGATAGCCTGACCAATATTCAGTGGTTAGGAAAGATGAGTTCTGATGGATTGGGTTCCTGTAGCATCAAGCAAGAGATTGAGGAGAAGGAAAATCGACGTCTGGAGCACAGTCAAGTCAAGGTGAGTTTTCTTAGAGTAATTTGAATAGAGGGGTCAGTCAGGATAATTTCAGGGAATTCTCAAGAAAGGAAAGTGTCTTGAATGGTCAACTATAATAGAATCTCCTGGTTCCAGTTCAGTTTCCGCTACTGCTATGATGTATAACTAAGGACAATTTCCTTCCCTCTGAGACTTTTCCTCCTCAGGCATGAAATGGGAAGATTATTCATAAATATTGCTGTGGTAAGTATGAATCATTGAATTGGAAGGAACTTTCAAAGTTGTCTGTTTTAGTGATCCCGTCTGCCCAGTGCATGAGTGTAACAGCAAACACCTTAACATACCCAGGATGGCTCCTAGCACAGGTTTTTTGATCTGCTTTTCTAAAGGAAAGCAACTCAAAAGGGGTTGACAATCTTAGTTTAATCAAACATATATCATTTACCTAGTTTAGGAGAAAAAGTCAGCTTCCTGAACTTCAGAGAAAATACAAACAGAAGTTACAAGCAGATAAAAATATACAGACAGAAAATAACACAATTCAACAGACCAACAGACAGGGCTCCTAGCTGTCTGACCATTACATACATACAGTGTTAGTTACCAGAGAGAGAAGCACTAACATCTGGGTTTTCAAAGCCGGGGGGCTCAATGGCTACCCAGAGTCTCATCTGGTCAAATCACAACTTTTTCCATAAGTGAGCCCCAAAGCAAAATCTCACGTCAGTATGTACATATATAGACTTCTCCAGGGTCAGAAGACAATACAACCTTTGTGACCCACTGCCTAATTACAAAGTAACAAAAGGTGTGGTGAAAAACAAGCCTCCCCTAAGCAAGCTTCTCTTGTTGGGCTCCAAGTGAGGCCCATTAAGGGCAGGGAAGATCTTCAAATTCCCTCAGCATCACAATGAGTCCTGTCCAAAATATCTTCAATAAGTGATCATTCAGTATCTGTTTGAATACTTCCTTCAAAGGGGGAATTCACAACTTCATTAGCTAGAACATTCAAAGGCATCACCATTCTTCAGAATCTCATTTACCTATGCCTCTTCCCTCTCATTTACCCCACTATATCCAACTTTAGCAATTCCTCTTTTTCACTGTCTCTCACATCTGTCCCCTTCTCTGCGCTCATGCCACTTTAGTCCAGGTCCTCATCTCCTGTCCTCTTTCTAATATGTCCCCCATGTAGCTGCCAAAGCAGTATTCTTAAAGTGAACCACATCTCTCCTCTTGAAGAAGTTTCAGTGGTACACTACTGCTTTTAAGAAAAACAAACTTCTCTGTGACATTTCTCTACTCTTCAGAGTAGAGCTCCAGCCTCCTCTTCTAAACTGATTACGTATTTTGTACACCCCACTTAACACACACCAACTGATCCAGCCCAACTGGCCTGCTTGCTATTCTCTATACACATCTTTCTGTCTCATAACTCCATTCTTTGTATAGACTTTGCCATGTTGAAATATTTTCTCCTCACCTCTACTTCTTGGAAGCCCTAGGTCCCATCAAGGTTTAACTTAAGCACCATTTCCTTTAAGAGACCTTTCCTGATTTCCCCAGTTTTTTGTGCCTTCTTGCCAAATCACTGTGAATTTATTGTAAATGTGATGTGTATTTTTACTCATCTGTGGACAGATGGCAGGGACTTTCTGTGTATCTAATAAATAGCATAGTTCCTAGCACATAGTAGGCACTTAATTGTTTGTTGATATATTGATTCTAGTCTAAAATATTTTCTGCCTCTTTGTAATTCCAACTAAACAAGCATTTTTTTTTTTTTAAAGAAAAGCCAGCATAGGGGCAGCCAGCTAGGTGGTGCAGTGAATAGAGCACCGGCCCTGGAGTCAGGAGAACCTGAGTTCAAATCTGGCCTCAGACACTTTCTAAGTGTGACCTTGGGCAAGTGACTTAATCCCAATTGCCCTGCCTTCCCCCCTCTGAAAAGCAAAGAAAAATAAAGGAAAGAAAAGCCAACATAACACATTTTGTCATAACAAAACTTGAAATTTCATATGATGAAGAGTAGGTGGTAGCAGTTTTTCTTAATTGCTAGACAGGACAACAAAAAGGGGATGGAGACATGGAGAGAGGGGGTTATTAGCAGCAGTGGAGCTGAGATATTGAAGCTGTGCTGTCTTTCAGTTTTTTTGTGGAGAAGATGCAATGATTTGTTGTGGCTATTGTAATGATGACTGGACTTTCATTGTGTTATATATTTCATTTTTTTTTAACTTTTTTTTATTCCTAACTTAAATAAAACAAGCGTTTCTATAACAAAGTGGAATAGAAAAACAGGATTTCATCTGAAACTACAGATTCATTATGCACAACTTGCTATTCAAATACATAAGTTATCTTGTAATTTTATTTTTTTTCTACCTCACCCTAGAGATGGCTGCCAGTAGACACAAATATGCATATATTACACACACACACACACACACACACACACACACACACACACACGCACATCCCACACGTCAGTTCTTTTCTCTGGATGCAAACAGCATCTTTATTGGATCTTCGTAGTTAATTTGGGTACTTGTAATAGAAATTTACTTTGTACAGGTCTCTCCCTGTTTTTCTAAAATCATCCAGCTCATCATTTCTTATAGTAGAGTAATTAATAGTGCATCATAAACATATACTACAATTTGTTTACCCATTCCCCAGTTGACAGGCATCCCTGCAATTTCCATTTCTTTGCCACCACAAAAAGAACTGCTATAAATATTTTAGAATATATAGATTCTTTTCCTTTTTCCTTAATCATTTTGGGAAACAGACAATTGCACTATGTTCCCCTTCTCCAAAAAGCAAAAAAAAAAAAGGTAATATAGGCAGTTTAATAACTCTTTGGGCATAATTCCAAATCACTCTCCAAAATGTTTGGACCAGATGACAGATCCACAAACAAGAATTAAGGTCACAGTTTTTCCACATCCCCTCCAACATTTGTCACTTTCCCTTTCTATCATTAATCAGTAATGATTTGGAACATTTTTTTCACATGACTGTAAATCATTTTGATTTCTTCATCGGAAAACTGCCTGTTCATACCCTTTAACTATTTGTCAGTTGGAGAATGACTTGCGTTCTTATAGATTTGACAAAATTCTTTATATATTTGAGACATGAGACCTTTATCTGAGAAACTATAAAAATTTTCCCCCAATTTTCTGCTTTCCTTCTGATCTTGGCTGCATTTATTTTATTTGTACAAACCCTTTTTAATTTAATCAGAATTACTAATTTTACATCTCACAGGGCTCTCTGTCTCTTCACCTATTATTCACCTATCCATAAGTCTGATAGATAGTAGGTTCCCATGTTATTCAAATTTTCTTGTAATATCTCCTTTTATATCTAGGTGGCTATTCCATCTTGACCTTATGTTGGTAAATGGTGTAAAATTATTGGTCTATTCCCAATTTCTGCCAGACTGTTTTCCAGCTTTTCCAACAATTTTTACCAAATAATGAATTCTTATTCCAAAAACTTAAGTCTTTACACTTGTCAAACACTGTTACTATATTTGTTTGCTGCTGTAAATTATATGTCTGCTCTGTTCCACTGATTCTTTTTCTTAGCCATTACCACACAGTTTTGATAAGTACTGCCTTAAAATATAGTTTAAGATCTGGTACTGCTCAACTTCCTTCCTTTACAATTTTCCCCATTAGTTCCTTTGATATTCTTTGTTTTTTGGAGGGCAGTTGGGGTTAAGTGACTTGCCCAAGGTCACCTGGCGTGTGTGTGTGTGTGTGTGTGTGTGTGTGTGTGTGTGTGTGTGTGTGTGTGTGTGAAGTGCCTGAGGCTGGATTTGAACTCAGGTCCTCTGACTCCAGGGCCAGTGCTCTATTCACTGTGCCACCTAGCCGACCCACCTTTGATATTCTTGACCTTTTGTTCTTCCAGTGTTGAATATTTCTACAAACAGCCCTTGAATGTAACAGTCAATTCAAGTTCTTAGAATTTAGGTAGTTGTGAAATCTTGATAACTACTTGTTTAAGACTCTTCCAAATCTCTTAGAAAACTACAAGATGGGGGGAAAAAGTCATACATCAATAAATAGGTTTAAATTGCCTCAGTTGTCCTGTAGATAAAACATCAAGTAGCTTTTCCAATGTGGCAATTAAAAGGTCTACTTCTGAAAAGTAGAGGTTAAGAATAAGAGGAAGAAAAGGCAGGTCAACAAGTATTTCTTGAGTACTTACTATGTAAGTACTGTGTAAGGCACTGGGGATACAAAGACAATAAAAAATAGTCCCTGCCTTTAAGGAGCTTCTACTGAGAGGTTACAATATTTAAACAGATAAAATAAAAATAAATTCATTATAATTTGAGTCAGGATACAGCTCTAACAATTAAGTGGATTTGGGAAAATTTCCTGTTGGAGATACTATCTAGGTTGAACTTAGAGCTAAGAATTCTAAGAGGAGGTGGTATTGATAAAGAATATTCCATTTTCTCCTGTTGGTTCTACTTCTATATTTTTGGAGCAATATATACTAAATATAATCTCTCTTTGGCATGACAACCCATCAGATATTTAAAATGTCAGGTTAGTAGGTGCCCTGGCAGGCAGAGCTAGGTGTTTTCACAACTGGCAGACAACTGAGCACATGAACACTCTTCATGTGGAAGGCAAGTTCTCCTTGCTGAATATTAGTGTCCTGGCTCTCTTTGGCAACTGCTTTTAGAGGACCACACAAACACTACTAATGGTAGTCCTTGACTAGTGCTTTCTTTGGAAATAGACAAGATGGTCCCTCAAAACTCAATCAAGAAGACCAAACCCTTTAGAGAGAAACACAAAATCCCAAGAGGCAGGGGGCCTGGACTTCCAGTTCCCTTTCTCATATTCAGATCTCTCAAAAATTGAACTCCATCAGAAATTAGCTCCATCACCAGCTGCCCTGATACTTAGTACCCTGTTACAGTATATTATTAGCAGCTCCCACACCCATCCAGTTAAATTGTTGATGTGTATCCATAGCTATCAAACTCCATGTGTGTACTCACTAGCCCTAAAACTATGCTAATCTTTAGGTGTCCCTCGCTGCTAAAAGGAAAATAGTCATATACCCTCTGAGTCTTCTCTTGTCTAATTAAACATCCACAGTTCTTTCAACCACTACTCAGAATGGCACAGGGGAAAAACCTTGGGTTTGAATCCCTGTTCTCTACTTACTACTTATATGATCTTGCACAAATCTCTTTACATTTTTGGGCTCAGTTTCCTTATCTTTAAAATAGAGAGATCAGAACAGATGACTGCTAAGTACCTTCTTAGCTCTAAATTATATGATTTTATGTTCATATGACATGATTTATTCTTTCACCATTCTGCTTGTCCCTTCTAGCCTTATTCCATTGTACCTCTTAAAATGTAATTCCCATGTAAACAATATTTTAGATGTGATCTAACAAGTTCAGAGTATAGTGTGACTGCTAGAGCCCTTGTTCTGGACATATTAATACAGCCCAAAATCACATTAACCCTTCTGTTTACTCTACCATACTGCTAATTCATATTATACTTATCATCAATTAAAATTCTTAAATCTTTTTCATATGGTCAGATTCCCCTGTTTGGTATTTGTGCCATTCATATTTTGGACCTACATGCAAGACTTAACATGCCCACTAAATTTCATCCTGTTACATAACAATGGATTGTTGTGACTGATTTAGATTTTTTTTAAGATATTGATTGCCATCCAGTAAATTATTCCTTCTAGCTTTTTATTAAAGGCAAATTTGATAAATATCCCAACCATATCTTCATTCAAGTTTTCTTAATTCAACTAAAAAAAGTGTAAAACATAATAGAATCAAGAGCAGAATCCTATAGTGTACCTCTAGAGACCTCTTTCCATGTCTATACTGATAGATTAATTAACGTTCTTTAGTTCTGATCATTCAGCCAATTATTATTCCATCTAGCTGAACATCATCCTCAACAGCCCACATTTCTCTGTCTTGTTAACAAGGGTATCATGAGAGACTTTGTCAGATTATTTTAGGCGAAATCTAGTTATACCACTCTGCCACCATTCATAGACCATATAGTAACACTATCTAAAAAAGGAAATGGAAGTTAGTGGAATAGTTAATGAAGTTAGTGAAGTCATGCTGGTTCCTTTTCTAAGTGCTCATAAAGCATTCGTTTAATATTTAATAATTTAATAATACATGCTATCAAAATGCCAAAAATTTTAAGGATAAATAATACAGTCTAGAATTTTGCTGTAATCTATATCAAACTCACCAATATTTAAGACACTTATCTCCAGTCTTATGTCACCATTCTTGTCCTTCAAGATTATTTAAAGACCACAACAGTGACCCAGCAATCAAATCTGTGGGTAAATTATATCCCACTTTGGTGGAAGAATTGGACTTTTCAAAGCTGCTAGTTGTTTTCTATTGCTTTAGCTGTCTTTGACTTCAAATTCTTATTGGTATTTATCTATCTTCTCCAATTTCAAGATCACTTTCTTTAATTGAAAAGATGGAGACAAAATTATTAAGTATGGTAGAATCTTGATGCTGGAAGTTATTTAGTCCAATTCCCACCTGAAGCATAAATCTTCTGTGTCATCCCTGACAAGTGGTTATGCATCTTCTGCTTCAAGAAAACCAGTGGCAGCATATTACTTTCCAAGACATACTATCCTGTTTTGAGGTAGTAATTGTTAGGAAGTTTCTCCTTACCTTGAATTAGATTTGACCTCCCTATGATTCCTGCCCCCTTGGTCCTTGTTTTGCACCTTAGGATCAGGCAGAACAAATCTAATCTCTTCTGTATGACAACCCTCCTGATATTTGAAAACAGTAGTAAGGCATAGGCCTCCTCCACACCATCCTCCTCTCCTAGAATTTCCAGCCTAAACATCTGTTCTTTCAATCAGTCTTTGTATTACATGGTTTCGTGTACTTTAACTACTTTAGACACCTTCCTCTGGATCTGTCAACATCCTTCCTAAAAATGGCACCCTTTTCTTGTCCCCCAAACTGTAATGATCCCAGTGTGGTCTGACCAGAGCAGAGTACAGCGGTATGATTTCCCGTCCTTCAGGTGCTCACACTTATCAATACAATACAGCCTCAGATCACATCAGCTTTTTTTGGCTGCCACATTACTCTGTTGATTTTCATTCAACTTGGGGTTTACTAAAACCCCTGGATCTGCCCTAAGGAGCAGTTAGGTGGTGAAATGGAAGAGCGCTGGTCCTGGAGTTGAGAAGACCTGAGTTCAAATCTGGTCTCAGACACTAGCTATGTGAATAGGTCACTTAACTTTTGCCATGGTTTCCTTATCTGTAAAATGGGGTTAATCATAGCATCTATGTTGCTGGGTTGTTGTGAATCAGATGAGATAATGGTTGTACAGTTCTTAGCACAATGACTGGCACACAGTAAACACTATATAAATGTTAGCTATTATTATCATCTTTCTCTTTCTATAATTGTGCACTTAACTTTCAGAACCCTGGTGCAATACTTTTTTTTTTTTTTTTGCTTTTTGGAGGGCAATTGGGGTTAAGTAACTTGCCCAAGGTCGCATGGCTAGGTTTTTGTGTGTGCGTTAAGCGTCTGAGGCCGGATCTGAACTCAGGTCCTTCTGACTCCAGGGCCGGCACTCTACTCACTGCGCCACCTATCATCCAGGCCATATCCTTCCAATTTGGAAAGCCTTGCCTGAAATAAAAAGATTCTTAATCCATATATGTTCATAGTAACCACTTCTTTCCTTTTTTTAAAATCCTCATTGGCCTTGCAGGAAGAATCCACCTTTTCTTTGTGCTGATCTCAATCCTACGGCATCTCTTCTTAGAGGGCATGAGCAAATTCATTCCTAAATTCTTCAGTACATTGGAATATAATTTTGCTTCTGCCAGGTGATTTAAAGTCTTTAAGAGCAGTTAGATGGTCTCTTTTCATCTTAAGTATCTTGCTTTTCATTTTCCTGCTACCTTTTTTTTTTAACCTATTCATTGCCATATGAAGATCATTCTTATTAATAGAGAACATAGAAGCAAAATAAGTCTGATTTTTCTTCTTTGTGTCATTTGATATAACCTCATCTCCCTAAACCCTGGTCCTGTTATTTGTTTATCTTCTTGCTTCCAAAGTAGCATTTTTTGTTGTCCTTACTATTGATTGCAGGCCTCAAGTTCATGCTGAATTTTAACCTAACATACTTACAGAATTTGCCATCCTTTTGTATTAACCCTGTTACTTACCTCTGATGCCATATCTTATATATGTCCTTTTAAAATCTAATCTCATCATTGAGTTCTCTCTCCATATAAAATTTCTTTAGATACTATCTTCTTCATCAGAATTGTTTACACTTTCGTCATCAGAATTTTGTTCATCCATTCTTGAGCTCTGAGCTCTTTCCTACCTTTTTCTCTAAATTCATATATTAGTCTTTGTTCAGGGGTTCTTTCTTAATAACAACTTCTAAAATGACATAATTCTTTTTAAAATGTCTTTTATTTTTTAAAATTGATTTCTTTTTATAAGCATTTGTTATTCCTCCTACAATCCTACTCTTTTTAGGACCTCAAAAAAAAAAAAAAACCAAACCCCTTATAGCAAATATGCATAATTTAGCAAAATAAATTTCCACATTGGCCATGTCCAAAAATGTATGTTTCCTTCTGCATTTTAAGTCCATCACTTCTCTGGCAGGAGGTGGGTGGCATGATTCATCTTCAGTACTCTTCACTTACAGTTTATCATTGCATTAATCATAGTTTCAAAGTTTTTCAAAGTATTCTCTATAATGTTGTCCTTGTATAAATGGTTCTAGATGCACATTTTACTCTGTATAGGTTCAGAGAGGTCTTTTCACAGTTTCCTCTATAATTGTCCATTTTGTCATTTCTTGTGACACAGTAATATGTTATTATACTTATGTACCACAATTCTTTAACCATGAAGTTTCTTCTCATTGTTCAAAATCAGGTCTAAAATAATGGAATCATGATGCAATTCTTTAACCATGAAGTTTCTTCTCATTGTTTAAAATCAGGTCTAAAATAATGGAATCATGATGCACTTTCCTTTGGGAGGTCATAGGATTTCAGATTTAGAGCTGGAGGGGACCTTATAGATCATCTAGTTTCAACTATCTCATTTTACAGGTGAGGAAACTGAAGTATAAAGAGATTAAGTGACTTCCCTAAGATCCTCCAGGTAATTAGTGTTAGAGCTGGGAGTTGAACCTGGGTCTTCTGACTCCTAATCCAGCATTTTTTCCTCTGTACCATGGTTTTTCCCCAGTGAAAATGAGAATTGTTCCCTGGGGAGTGAAGAATTCATCAGCTTCTGAAATGTTAATAGAATCTTTCAGCATATGTCTGACCTATTGGAGTGAACCATTCATTATTATATTTTGTCTCTTTGATCAATTTGTGATTTATATTAAGAACTTACTATCTACTTTGTCCACTTGGCTTAGTAGACTGCAATATGCCCCCACAACAATATCATTTCTGTGATGGAGAACTCATTCATATATAGCATATAATAATTTACACTCCAAACATGAGTTCTAATTTAATAATAATAAAGCATCTTAAACTTAATCTCTGGTATTTCAAGAATATATGATTTGAATATTAGCATTTCTCTTTCCACTGAGGTAGATTGCAGTCTTTAGTAACTGAACCTTAGCAATTTGGACTTTGTGAATTGATATGTCCAAAGCATCCATCACTTTGCGGCCAACTTAGTGTTGAGCTTCTTGAAATTACATAGGTTGGTTCTTGGGTTGTTGTTGTTTGTTCTTATTCTCAAAGAAGACCATAACATCAGGAAAGTGATACCATGACTTGCAAGTGAATTGGATTTAAGTGAGGAAGGGCTGAGCAAAGTCACCAGCTTTGCTTTTTCCTCTGGAGCCAACTGGGTCCAATGGCAAGATCAGGATGACTGAAAATCGCCCCATTGTTTGATTCTCAGACTAAAGACTTATAGTCCATGACTGAGATTTTATCTTAAAGCCTTTCTGTGCTGGAAGGAATTATCAGAGCTTACATTCTATAAACAGCTCCTTACTATCATGACATATCAGCAGGACTTCTCTGAACTACAAATCATTTCTGAAGAATTCTTTCCAGCACACGAGAGCTATATAAATTCATTAGCACACAGGCAGAGTGTGAAGGGAATGAATATTTTCTCTCTGGAACAGCATTTGGGACTTTGCTGCCATACTGAGAAATGCTTTGTTTCTTTAAAATAAATTTTATTGTGCAAAAAAGAGCCCTATTGGTTAGTGTATTATATTTGACTTTACCATATATTAAACAACCAACCAAGCATTAGGTTTTACAAATCTGATGGGGTCATTTTAGGATATATTATATATGATTGTGAAGACAGAAAGATGATGGAAATGTTCATATCCACCCTGTGTGATGGTTTTATTGTTAAGGAACAGAATGTTTTACTATCTGTAAGAATAGTAAGAAGAGTAAGCTTATTATTTAGAATAAAAATATGTAAAAACTATTGCCAAAAGATATACACACAGACACAAATGCAAACTAGAAAAAAATAGTATTGATAGCAAAGTGAATCATATATGAGTTAAATACTTCCCAGTTTTATATTTGAAGTCAGAGGACCTGTGTTCAAATCTTCTCCCTGTAATTTACTGTTTGTATGACGTTGGGCAAATTACTTAACCTATGATCCTAAGAATAATCCAGAATGGTTAAAGCCAATCTAGTGGTATGATGTCATCAGAAATTCAGTTTCTTCTAATTCTGTTAACCATTTAAAGACCACTAGATTGACAAAAGTCAGCAGTCTGGATTATTCTTAGGTTCACAGATTTAGAGCTGGAAGAAATTTCAGAAATCTAATACTGAGTCGTCTGATATAAACAGCTTTCACAGAATTAAAAGAAACTGCAGGTCCCACGGTAAGATAACTGTGAACATGTTTCCTCAAGAATCATTCTCTGGGTAAGAGGTTTGTTCCAAGAGATGAACTCTAGGTGGGCAGCTTTGATGACTAGTTCCTTCCTTCTTTCTCCTTTTTTGTCCTTCTCTTCCTCTGACTTCCTTGCTGTTCTCAGGTGGAAGAACCCCCAGCTGCATCAACTTCCTGGCAGGAGTCTGTATCAGAAAGACCACCTTATTCCTACATGGCCATGATCCAGTTTGCCATCAACAGCACTGAACGGAAACGCATGACCTTGAAAGACATCTATACCTGGATTGAGGATCACTTTCCCTACTTTAAGCATATCGCCAAACCGGGCTGGAAGGTCTCTGTAATGTCTCTGACTAGGGTCCAGGTGACCGAATCCCCACTGTCTGGTATCATGGAAGAACACTAGAAAGCAGAAGAGACTAGACCCAAAAATAAATACATCTGAAATTTGGGTGTATAACATAATTCCAATAACCTTGGCAAAATAGCCAAGAAGTTGCCTACTCAGATGCTACTCATAATACCATGGTACTTCATTGTTCAGTCCAGCTTAGAAGCTGGTTCAGAATTCCACTTTGCCCCTGCTCAGTAGAAAATACTCTCATTATGTGTCTAGATGTCATGTCTTACTATATAACTTGCACTGACTTCATCTTTTAGATTACTGAGTTTTAAACTTGATAGTTTCTAGAACACAGGTGGGGAACCTGTGGCTTCAAGGCAACATGTGGCCCTCTAGGTCCTCAAGTGTGGCCCTTTGACTGAATCCAAACTTGTAAAGTTTTGAAGGCCAAACTCAAGGACCTAGGGAACCACATGTGGCCTTGAGGCCGCAAATTTCCCACTCCTCCTCTAGAACATCTTCCCAAGTTTCCATAGTTCCTTTATAACCCTTTCAGAATCAATACATGACATGTTCCAAATAGCCTAGCTATTCAAGTTGCAATTAAGCTGATGAATCCCCTCTCCTATATATTTGTGGTATTGGCAAGCTTTTTAAAATGGTGTGCCAAGGTTCTGACCCCTCAGGAGAGAGTGAAGCACAGTGCCATGCAGTCCATTGGCTGCTGGCCTCTGATCTGGTACAGAATACTCAGTCCCAGATGTGGAGAATCTCCTGGGCATCAATTTCACATCAGCCAGTGCCTGAGTCTTTTCTGGCCAGCCTTGTCTTCTGCCCTCTGCACAAGTCATTGTTGTCATGTTGCTTCTGCTTTATT
This sequence comes from Gymnobelideus leadbeateri, assembly GCA_011680675.1. Taxonomy (NCBI): domain Eukaryota; kingdom Metazoa; phylum Chordata; class Mammalia; order Diprotodontia; family Petauridae; genus Gymnobelideus; species Gymnobelideus leadbeateri. Next base: position 431,092 of record WOXC01010640.1, on the reverse strand, counting down.
TCATATATTTTTACATTTTTTGAATGTGTAGAAGGACTAATCCCCATTTTACACGTGAGAAGACCAAAGCACCATCTTATTATAGCTCTGTCAAATCAACAAGCATTTATTTAGCAACTACTGTGTACCAGGTGCTATGCTCAGCTCTGGATATACAGAAACTCAAATGAAACAGTTGCTGCCTTAAATTTACATTCTAGTGTGGAAATTATATATGCACATGCAGGGTGTCCCCAGAGTTTTAGTACACTTTTAAGCTCTGGAACCTTGATAGCATAATATGGTCTCCCCCAAAATTTAGTTTTAAACTAAGAAAATTTAAAACTACACTAAGACTTTGGCAACATGTTGTATACAAGAATATACAAAATAAACAGGTTCATTTAGGGAGGGAAGGTGTTAGCAACTGGGGGGGATGAGGAAAAGACACATATAGAAGGTAACACTTGGACTGAGCCTTGAAGGAAACTAGCTAAGTTGCAGTCAGTGATAAAACCAAAACTGACTGAGGTGGAACGCAAGGGAGTGAGTAATAGGTCTGGAGTCCTGAGGATCTGAAGCTCCAGTCTCGGCTCCGCCATTCACCACCTCTGGTTTTGGGCAGGTCATTTCAGTCCTCTGGGCCTTGATTTCCTCACCTGTGAAGTGAGTGGATTGGGTTAGATAATCCCTTATGGTCCCTTCCAACTTTAAGAACTGTCCCCTTTTTTGAGTCAGGACTTGTCACTTCATTTATATAGGGAAACTTGCCCTACAGCTCTGCCACTTAGAGCCTTAGTGCTTAGGGCACTGAGTGGTTAGGTGATTTGCCAAGGGTCACATAGCCAGAATGTTGTCAAAAGTGAGACTACTACTCTGCGCTGCCTCTTGTTATATGAACTATAATTCTCAATTCTCAGCCCATATGACATGTCTTGACTAATTTCTATACAAGATTCTCTTGACATTAAATTTTGCTTCACTCTAAAACTGATTTGCCCCCAAGCCCATAACAACTACCCAGACTCATCTCTTGGTCACCAGCCTAAAAAAGGGAATAAATCTCTTAACCTGTGTCCCACTAGAGATCCTTGGGATCATGACTGAGCCTGGGGACATTACAGTGGAATTTTAGAGTGAGAAGTGTAGTTAGCCATGGGTGCCAGAGATCTGACAGAGCCCCAAAAGAGACTTTATCATGAAGGAACTATCCTCCAACGAGAATCAAAAGTCGTGTTTCCAAAACTGAAATCTGAATGTCTTCATCTTGTTTCAGAATTCCATCCGACACAATCTTTCCCTACATGACATGTTTGTTCGGGAGACATCTGCCAATGGCAAGGTCTCCTTTTGGACCATCCACCCTGATGCCAATCGCTACTTGACACTGGACCAGGTTTTTAAGGTGAGCGTCCTGATATCCAGTGGATGGCTACTGGGGATTGTTTTTAGGCTCAGAAACCCCTTCAGAATTGAGGGTGACAATACCCATGAGGGAGTAAGATCACTTTGTTCTCTGATCAGCCACATAGTCAACATGTACAGAGAACATAACATAGGTACAGTTGAAAAATAGTGGATAAGGTTTTGGAGGATGGGGGCGGGGGAGGAACCTAGCAAAAAATTTTGGGTTTTTTTTAGCATTTTAAACTGGAGACCTAAGACCTGATGCATGATGTTTTATCACTAAGGCGTTCTTTTTTGAAAGAAGCAGTTGTCTCAGTGTTACAGCCATGTTCATAGGTCTGATAGGGTTCTTACTCCTGTTCTTTCTCATACCTAAAGCCCTTCAAGGAGTATTTTATGAAAGCGATCTTCAGTATGTCAGGTTTATGTTTCTTCCCATACTGGTGAAATGGACTGAATTGGTTGGTAACTTCAATCTTGTTTCTTTCCCAATGCCTTGCTGCCTCCAGCCACTGGACCCAGGCTCTCCACCATCGTCTGAGCACTTGGAATCAGTAAGATTCTCTCTCTCCAGCTCGGGGCTTGGCCTTGTTCTTTTGCTGCTGAGCATGACTTCAGTGGTCAGGGACAAGATGTTCAAGGAAGGGCAGGCAATCCCAGGGCCATGAGACTGCTGGCCCTAGACACAGACTACCCCAAGGCTACCTTAGACATGGCAGAGCTGAGCTGCTTCACTCCCACTGTCTCACCTCCCCCAGATGCATACCTCTTTAGGGATCACAACTACTTCCCTTTCCCTTCCCACAGGCAACAGCAAGGTGTTCAGCAGAGTGCAGCATGACAAGAGAGCAGTGCCACAGACTTGGCATGGAATAGCAGCAATGTAAATGACAAGAGTCTTGCAAGCAGCTATTTTCACCCACGTTTCTCTCCTTTTGCTCTTCTTTTCCACTTGTTCAACCATACAGTCTAGCTCCCCAGGGGAGACACCATGGGCATGGTTGGGGGCACTGCTGGTCATTATGCTGCTCACCCTTCCCACAGACAGACCATGGAGGCAGGACCCATGGCGATCCCCTTGGATCAGCTTTTTCTTCCATTATGGCTATCCGGTGGCAGAGAGACAGCACTGTTCCAGAGCAGAGCAGCTGGTGGGGTTTGCTTTTCTTTTCCTGCACCTTTCTGAGCTAGGCTTCTTTCTTTTCCCTTTTTTGGCAAGCAGCAACAGAAACGGCCCATCCCTGACCTCCGCAGAAACCTGGGCATCAAAGCTGAGCTCCCCTTGAGTACACGTAAGTATGTGGCAAGGGCTAAGTTCAGCTTTTGTTTAGAAGCAAGTCTAAAAGGAGTCAAGACTCTTAGGTTGAGTTCTCAGCTTCTATCCTTGGGAAGAGGATCTGGGATTGAGAAAGGGGAGGAAGTCTGACCCCCAGTGCTCTTGACTTCATCCTCTCTCTCAGGACGGAAGATGAAGCCGCTACTCCCAAGGGTCAACTCATATCTAGTACCAATCCAGTTCCCAGTGAACCAATCCCTGGTGCTACAGCCTTCCGTGAAGGTGCCATTACCCCTGGCTGCTTCTCTCATGAGTTCAGAGCTTGTCCGTCATAGCAAGCGAGTACGCATTGCCCCCAAGGTGAGTAGTGTCCTTTCTCCTATAAGGGTCCTCATCTAGCCAGTCAATATTTACATGCAAGTTCATCGTGCTAGGTTCTGTGGAGGACATGAAGGTGAATGTGACCTGATCCATTTCCTTGGGAAAATGAAACAGTTATGAATAGATTACATTCTGAATTATGTTATAATTAAATTCCATGATGGGGGAAGGGGTGTCAGCGAACGCTTGTTAAGGACTTTGAGCTTAATTTTGTTGGCAGTGGAGAGCCTTCAAAAACACTTAGCAGGAGGTTAATACCATTAAAACACCTGGTAATGGTCTATAGGCTAGATTAGAGAGAGTAGAGACCAAAAGGGGAGAAACAATTGACATTGTTGTCAAAGTTTTGGACTTGATAATTTAATAAGGACTTGAAATAGAGAGATATCAGCAGTAATAGAAAAGAGCAGACAAATATAAGAAATATTCCCAAAGCAAAATCAATAGAAGTTATTCATTATGGGAGCAAAAGAGAGAGAAATCTATGTTAGGAGGAAATGGTGGTACTATTGCTAGAAATAAGAGTTTTTAGGGAAATATGTTTATTTTATTTATATTATTATATTATATTATTTTTTTAAAAGTTTAGTTTGGGACATATTAGATTTACTCTGGATTGAGATATCCAGGTGGAGAATTCCAAAAGGGATTAGAAATGTTGCTTTAGAATTTGAGAATAGAATTAGGCTCACTGATAAAGATTTGGTAATCATCTACACAGAAGTAATTAGTTAAGGGATTACCAAGAGAGAACTTAAAAAGTCAAAATGAGGTGTGATGAAAGAATCTTAGAGAACCCTGCATTTGGTTGGGAGAGGAAGATAAAAAACCAACAAAGGAGAAATCGTGATCAACCAGAGAAATAGGAGAAGAGAACCGTGACACAAGACCAGGCAGGAGAGGGTTTCTAGGATGCTGGGTGGTTGCTAGTATCAGGCTGCCTAGAGCTCAAGGAGGATGATGACTGAGAAAAGGGCCATGAGCAGCAAATTAGACTGATTTTATTAAACAAACTCAGTCCAGAGACCAGACAATGGTAGGAATGGAGGGTGATAGTGTATTTGCAGTTATTTTGCCAGTTGGTTCTAACTGTTCAGTAGGGAAGAGTGAGATGTGACGTAAAAAAATAAAAGGAATCGCTACAATTGGTTACAGAAAAAAGGCCACAAATTAGGTGATTAAGAAGCCATGGGAATCCTTTGAAGGGGCACTTTCAGAAGGGTTGTGGGAGCAGAAGCCAAATTATGAAAGATTAAAGACTAAAAATATAGTGAGCATTATTTTTATGCAAGGCCTTGCACGAGGCTCTAGTTTTGAATCTAAAGTCAGCCAGTAAGCATTTATTAAGTACCTGTTATATGCCAGGCACTATGCTGAGGATACAAAGAAAGGCAAAAGACAGTCCCCGCCTTTGAGCTCACAGTCTAATTAGGGAGACAACATGCAAACAAACTATATACAGGATAAATAAGAAATAAATCAACAGAGGTAAGGTGCTAGAATTCAGAAGGATTGGGAAAGGCTTCCTGTAAATGGTAGGATTTTAGTTGGTATTTCTTAAGGAAGCCTTGAGGCAGGTGAAGATGAGGAAGAAGAACATTCCAGGTATGGAGGACAGACAATGAAAATGCCCAGAGTCAAGAGATGGAGTATCTTGTTTGAGTAAATGACTAGGAGCCCAGTGTCACTTGATCAGAGTATATAGGGGAGGTTTAAGGTGTAAGAAGTCTGGAAAGGTGGGGGAAAGGGCCAGATTATGAAGGGCTCTGAACATCAAACAGGATTTTATATTTGATCCTGGAGGTGATGACCACTGTAATTTATTCAGTAGGCAGGGATGTGGGGGGAAGGGGGTGACATGGTTGGACTTATACCTTAGTATAATCTCTTTGGCAACTGAAGGGAGAATGTACTGGAGTCGGGAGAGACTTGTGGCAGGCTATTTGCAATAGTCCAAGTAAGAGGCCATTGAGGGCCTGTGCCAGGGTGGTGGCAATATCCGAGGAAAGAAGGGGGAATATGTGAGAGAGAGAGGAGAAAGGGCTAGGCCTTGGCAAGGGGTTAGATATGGAGGGGATGGGAAGGCATGAGAAATGATGTGGACTTGAGGGTGACATCTAGGTTGGGGGCTGGGAACCAAGCAGGGTAGCAGTGTGTGGCTGAGGTGGAGTGGGCCATGGGAAATGAGTGGGAAGTTAGTGTTTGAGGGAGTATCTGTGTGTTGAAGTCCCTTAATATAGAGGGCAGGAGATGGGAAAGATATAAGGATTGTGGGCCAATGACAGTATTCATTGAAGAAGGAAGGGCAGTGACCTGAAGGTCTACAGTCAGCAACTTACAGAATAGCTGACATTTATATAATACTTTAGGATTTACAGTGTGCTTTATGCTGTCTCATTTGATCTTCAAAATAATCCTTTGAAGCAGATACTGCCTTAGATATAATAATACTATGTGTGTTATTATATCTGCTTTATAGATGAGGATAGCTGAGGCCCAGAGAGCCAAAGTGACTTGCTCCAAATCACAAGGAAGTAAATAGCAAAGCTAGGGTAGCCAATAAATAATAAATAACAAATAAGGGAATTGGACTGTGTCTCTAAGGTCTAGTTTCTAAGTCTGACATTCTATGATGCTATGAACTCTTCATCTGGAAAAAAATTTTCAGAGTGATTTCATAGACATAAAAGTGGGTTATTACCTGGTGGGGTGAGGAACCTCAAAGAGGCTAAATTGTAGGAAGAGTGCTTTAATTTAGGCAACGAGAACCAACTTTCTAATCAAACAGCTTTGTTAGATGCTGAGATAGGTAACCATAGTTAGTGGAGTCACCTTCCCAGGAGCTTTTTAATAATAGGCTAGGGTAATTAAGTTCTGCTAAAAGGTGGAGAATTGAATATGATCACAAGACATCCCTCCCACTATTTCTGTGTTCTGCTTTCAGGTGCTACTAGCTGATGAGGGCCTATCTCCCTTTCCCATTTCTGGATCATTGAAAGAGGAACCGGCCCTACCTGGGGAAGGGCTGTCTCCTTTGTTTCGGGCTCAGTCTGTCAAAGAAGAAAATCTCCAGCCCATGGAAGAACTATCCCAGTTCACAAGACCGATCAAGGTGGAGAGCCCGCCACTGGAAGAGTGGCCCTCACCCTTTCCTGTGGTCAAGGAGGAAGTACCACACCCTTGGCAGGATCCTTCCCCTCTCTCTGCTTCCAGACCCAGGAAGACCTTCACAGGGCTCAAGTCTCCACCCCGGGGTGTCTCTGACATGCTTGTGATTAAGCGGAGGGAAAGGAGGGAGATGAGCCGATCCAGAAGGAAACAGCACCTTATCCCACCTTGCCTGGAAGAGCCAGAACTATTGTTCCCAGAGATCCCTGGACCTTCCAGACAAAACACAGATCTCCCCTTTCTTCCAGAGGCATCAGAGCCCACCTCCCAACTCAGCCACTCTCAGGATGAAGGAGGTCCCTTTAAAACACCAGTCAAGGATATGTTATGCAAGCTACCCATTTCTTCCACCCCCAGCAAAGCTGTTCTCCCTATGACTCCAGACCCATGGAGACTAACACCCCCAAACAAGGAGACAGGGCTCGATTTTAGTCCAGTGCATACTCCCCAAGGATCTTTCACCCTGCTGCCAGATTCTATGGGGCTGCTGGATCTTTGCACTACCCCACTCAAGCATGTTCCTCTCTTTGAGTCACCCCAGGAGCTTCTGAATCCAGAGTCCCTTGACCTGGTCTCTGACCCTTTCAGCAGTTCTCCCACCTCAGATCCTGAAGCCCCCAAGTCTGGCTCCCCTGAGATGCACGTCTCTAGCCTTTCTGCCAACCGTTCACTGACTGAAGGCCTTGTTCTGGATACTATGAATGACAGCCTCAGCAAGATCCTGTTGGACATCAGTTTTCCTGGCTTAGAGGAGGATCCCCTGGGCCCCGACAATATTAGTTGGTCTCAGTTTATCCCTGAGTTACGCTAGATCCCAGCGTTTGCCACCAGTCCTCTAGTTCAGGTTTGACAAGTAGCTGGATGGTCTAACGGTTAGACTACTACACACTCTCTTTGTGAAGGCAGCGGGTCTGCCAATAGCTGGTGAACCTGTCTGCTTCTCTTCCAATTAGGTTAAGGTAGCCAGTCATGTTCTGGCTGTCTCCTTATCTGGCTTACAAGCTGGTCTCCTGGTGGCTGGTCATTGCCTATCCTGGAGCTGCCCCCAGGAAGATCTGCCTCTTTACCTCCATCACCAGCCTGATCTCCTCATCAGGCACTGGTGGGTGGGAATAGTAGCACAAAGGCTAAAAATCAGAGGAGGCACTCCCAGCCTACAAGCTTCTTTCTTCATCTTTCCCTACTCTCAGTGGCCCTTTGGGGCCAGGTGGTCATTGTAAATAGTGTATATTCTCCAAATTATCCTCTAATTATTAACATAACGTTATTTTCTTAGATCAGTATCGTGGGGGGTTGCCAATGGGTGGGGAGGGTGATGTGGGTTTTTGGTTGGCTTCATGTGAAGTTCATGGCTCAAGGGTTTTTCTGGGTCAGGAATGCACTTCTTCATCCACCACACATTCAGAATAGGAGATCTGTTTTCCCTGTACTGGACTCCTACAATAACTTTCCTGTTGAGGATTGGAGGGGGGGTTCTTAGTGGAACAAAGGAGAATCACAAGACTGCTGCAGATTCTCATTGTAAAGGAATGAATTCCCCAAAGCTGAATGGGGGGAGATATTAGGCTACTGGGGTATTTCTTCTAAGATTCCAGATTTTGCTGGGCAGCCCTAAGAAGGGAGAATTTTTCCAGAGGATGGGTGGGATGGGGGGTGATCATAAGATCACCCTTACTTATACTGAATCCCCTCCGTTTGCACTTCAGCTTTTATAACCAACCCACCCCATAAGCCAAAGTTTCATCCTTTATATTAGGCCAGAGCCTTAGGTACACACAATTGTAACTACCTACTCAATAAATGCTAGGGTGGAGATGTTGGGTTTTGTGAAGTATTTGGTGTCTAGACACTATTCTCTGAGTTCCAGGGAAGATATGAATCATTGTATGGCAGGGGGTTAAGGGGGCTGGGTGGGGGGAGCAATAAATGATTCTGAACTCTGGGAATAGGAGGAAAGAAGGGAGAACTGGGATTCTTCTAAAGAATAATCACATGTCTAAAAAAAGTTCAGGGCTGACCAATATGAAAAGGACTTGGCTCTCAGCTTGCTGCTCTCCCTTTTCCCTCTTCACAATTTCTAGCTTGATCCTAAACTCTTTGCTTCTTGGTTCTATAGAAAGAATTCTTCACTCTTCATATCTAGGGCAGTTGTCTAGCCTGAAATCCTTTTCTCAGCCACATTGTAATTTGCAGCTGCATGTTTAAGTAAATGAAATAATCTTTAACAAGTCCTGAATAAGATTTTTAAAGTGATGTAAAAATCAGGAAAAGGTACCTTTCAGCCATTTAGAAGGGGATGCCCCTCTTGGTTCTTCCAGCCCCCTACAGTTCCTTATTAAGGATAAAACCATCCCAAGGTAGTGATCCATTTTCATCTGGGGCTCCTGGGGAGGCTTCTCTGTCTCCTCAACAAAGGAGTTTTATGTCAGCCCACAAAGAATACAGTCAGGCTACATGCTTGGGAGGGTGGTCACCGGGTGCTACCAAACATAACAGGTTGGTGTGGGTGAAATCCAAGGTTTCTAAGGTCTTATGACGACTCCCCATTGTTTCCTCTGGCAGTTGTAGGCCCAAATAATGCAAGTGGTTTCATACACAGTTCACTCATGATGCGGCACCATAGCAACTCATATGGGCAAACAATGGGGGCCTAGGAACAAAGAGACATTTCCTAGCTTTGATAGGTTGTTGGCTTTTTTGTTGTTGTTGTTGTTGTTGTTGTTTAAATGTATCTTCTGATCAGGAATAGCTCCTGGAGAGAATGAGCCATCACAAAGTACAGAACCTCACCTACAGGTAGGAAGGCTGCACCCTACAGGTGTCTGCCTTATGTATCTTTTGATTCATCGTGTAGTCTTCAATGAAGGCTCTATTTTCTACTGGGCCCCGAACAAACTAATTATGCTCATAGGGCATCTACTTGGCCGCCTAGTCTTCCCAATTTTAGCCATGTGAGATGTGGGGGTCAGAGCTAGTAAGAAGGCAGGACATCTTGGATCTAATCACATTTGGACTTGCTGGGGGTGTTTGGAGCTGGAGGAGTGGGGGGTTTATGGACATCAGTAAGCAAGTAGGGGTGATTGGAGGGAAAGGGCATCAGGATTGAGGGGTGGTATGGTAGTGTAGTGAAGAGTAATGCATTTGGAGACAAACGGAGCCAGATTAGAGTCCCAGCTCTGCTCCTTGCTACCAATCAATGAGCAGCTTATGTGACTTGGGCAAGTCATCTCACTTTCAGGAGCCTCAGTTTTCTTCATTCCTCAATGAATAGGTTGCATTAAAAGATCTCCAGATCCAAATTCTAAGGAAACCTATATAAGAAAGACTATAAAGTGGCTCCAAGTGTAAGAAAAAGCAAGGGCCTGATCTCTGTGGTAGACAATAGCATCACACTGCCCAGTAATGATGGATAGGCACTAGGTCAAATGTTTGGTAACATCAGTTTCCTAGGGAAATATCAGGAGTCATTTTGAGGCGATGAAAAGAAACAACTGAAGCTTAAGGCTTATGCAACACTTATTCTTTCCTTGGTTGCAGCTGAACAAAATAGAGGGTGGAGAGGCCGATTTCCCCATCAACTCATTGGCCACCAGGTCTCATCTCAACTCTTACCTAGATGACCTGTTGCAACGACCCCTTCATTGAGGGAACATTGGTACAGCGAGAATTCCTCCACCCAGACATCCCCTTCGTGTTTGGAGGCTTCACTCCAAAGCCCTACCATCAGCTTGCTGTGAAGCAACCACCCTGTTCAAAAATAAAGTCCATCACATGCCAGAGACTCCTCTCTCCTTGGAAGGGTGCATCTCAACATACATGGGGCTACCACACTTGGGTAGATGTGGGGCGTCTACCCCCAGTCTTTCCCACAAGACCTGATAAACCTTATGACAGTAATGTCTGGCGTTGGCTCACTCGCAGTGAGGCCCATAAATGTTCTTTAACCAAGTACTCTATCCCTCCACCTTCCTGGCTTGGGAAGAACACTTTATTAAACTTTATTAACACTCGTCCTATCTTCACGGACCCAGTAAGAAAGGAGAAGGTGGTCACCCAGGCCAAGAAGGAGATAATGGAAGCAGGAATAATCAAATCAAGAAGTGAAGCAAGGGTACCCCCACTGGATGCCCAGGGTAATATCTTGCCCCCCAAGAACTTCAAGAGGTAAGAAAATAACCTCTTCCCTAGCTGCCTGTCCCTCTCCAAAAACAACAAAAACCCACAATCTAAATGTTACTGAATATAGTACAGAACATTATGATAGGTGGTGTGGGATATGCCTCTCCAGAAGCATATAAAATAGAATAGGGAGACTATCTGGTGTGATTGGATACATCAGTGCAATTTGGTATATAAGTACCAAATGAATACAGACTTAAGTCCAGAGGAAGGAGAGAACACTCTGGACTGGGTAGTCAGGTTAAGTTTCTTGAAGGAGATCAGACTTAAGCTATATACTTGAAGGATGCTAACTGAAGGTAGGGTGATTGCTTATGAACTAGACAGGAATGTGCCTAGCATTTAGCAAGGCCTTTGTGTTATTTGGAGCCATTTTGTTAGGTTCTCTTACCCCATCTCACTTCTACCCACTGTGGGAATTTGGAGCTAAGCCCCACCCTCTATTGTGACCTGAATAATCTAGGCAAGATCCTATACTAGAAGAACAGTGGGTGGTCATGTAAATACAGTTTACTCTTGAATTTAAGGTCTAATGAGCCAGTAAATAATCACAATTGAGGCCTTTGCCTTCTCTCTTCTCCCTCCTACTGCTCCCCACCTTTTGGACCATCTCTCTACAGAAGCAGAGATAAAAACATGTCAGAGCAAGTTATATTGCTCCTGCGAGTACCTTTGGTGAAGAATTGAAATAAGTGGCTAAAATCTGTTTTGGGAATTGTGGATTTTCAGGATTTCCCCTTTCTCCTTCCTGGGACTCCATCTCCTACCATCTCTGGTTATTTCTCACCGTGGATCTATAACAGATTAGAACAAACTTCAGAGATATTCTAGTCTCATCTATACCTGAATAAAGATCCCTTCTATAACATAGGCAGTGGTTCCTAGATTTAGAACTTTTTTTATATATAGATTTAGAAGTGGAAGGAATCTTAGAGATCGTGGTTACCCAGATTTTATCTGAAGACCTTCAATGAGGGGTCACCCTCTGGCTCCCAAGCCTATTTTGCTGCTGGATTGTTCTATTGATAGGAAGCCTCTCCTTACTTCTGAGCCTAAATTTACCACCGTGATGTTCAACTACTATTCTTAGTTCCAACCTCTAAGGCCAAACAGAATCATAGAATCATAGATTTAGTGATGGAAGAGACCTTAGAGTTCCTCTTCTTTACAAATTAGGAACTCAGTGGGGCGGCTAGGTGGCGCAGTGAGTAGAGCGCCGGCCCTGGAGTCAGAAGGACCTGAGTTCGGATCCGGCCTCAGACACTTAACCCACACAAACAAAAACCTAGCCGTGTGACCTTGAGCAAGTTACTTAACCCCAATTGCTTTAAAAAAAAAAAAAATTAGGAACTCAGGACCAGAAGATTAAAATTATTTGTCCAAGGACACAGTAAGAGGAAGTGCTGGGATTCAAAGAACTGGGATCCCTCTTCTACAAACTTCATTTTAAACTGGACCTGTGGTTTCATTGTTCTAAGAAACCCCTTCTGCCAATGTAGATTGGAAAATATTCTGCAAATTAGAGTGACCTGGGGCACTGAGAAATTAAGTGACTTGGTCCAGGTCTCAGCCTATATGTGTGAGTAGCAGCTGCTTCTCATACGAAATGTGTATAGAATAAACGCAAAGCAGTGTGGAGCCAATGAAGGAAAATACTAACAAACTGCTGATGGGGAAAGGCCTTCTATAGGTTGTGACATCTGAGCCAGGCTCTGAAAGGAAGCTAGGGAAGAGGAACCCACTAAAACCTACCTCTTCTAAAATATCCCATCACACGTTTGTACAGCTCTATTAGACTTTTGATATCAAGCCTAAACTTGCTTAGTTACAACCTCCACCCATTCCTGCTGGTTTTGCCCTTGGGGTCCAAATGCAAATAGAGTACAAGTCTAGTCTCTTTCCAAATAATATTGTTCCTCAAATCCATGTGTCCCACTTAAGTATTCTTTTTTCTAAGTTAAATATACTTGATTCCTTCCACTGATCTTCAGTTGGCATGTTCTAATGATATTTGACTATTTTGATTGCCCTTGGGATTCTCTGTAGCTTACTAATCAATTAATTGATTAATTAACAAGTATTTACTGAATGCCCCCTATGAGCTTAGCACCATGCTTAGGAAGAATGCCTTCCTGAAATACCTGGATGTGTCCTATTATCCTAAAACCCCATGGCAGAACAACAAAAAGGAAGAAAACAGAGCTTATTATCTCTTGCTAATGTTCATATCCATCAAGATACCAACCAACCTTGCAGTCAGCTCCTGCATAAGCTCATAATTGGTCTCCATTTCTCCAGTTTCAACTTTTTCCATTTCATTCTCCACATGGCTGCCAAATTGATATTCCCAGAGCCTACATGTGATCATTTCACTCCCCTTCTCAAGGAGCTTCAGTAGCTTAGAGATCAAATTCACATTCTGTTGGGCATTTAAAACCCTTCACCATTTAGCCTACTTTTCCAGACATAAAACAATTTATGTATTTGTATACGCACTCATTTCCTATATATTTGCATATGCAGAGTTTCTTGTTCAGTCTTTCAGTCATATCCAACTCTTCGTGGCCTTGTGGGTCATAGCTTACCAATACTGTTCGTGAGATTTTCTTGGCAAAAGTACTTAAGTGATTGTCATTTTTCTTCAGTGGATTAAGGCAAACAGAGGTTAAGTGACATGCCCAGGGTCACACAGCTAGTGAGTGTCTGAGGCTAGATTTGAACTCATGTCTTCCTGACTCTGGAGCTTTATCCACTATGCCACTTAGCTGCTTCATGATTTCTAGGCTTTTCCTTCAAAGATAAGCTCTTCAAGGCTTAGTTTGATCCCCCCAGCTTCCAGTGGTTCCTCCTTCACAAAAATTACAGTACATTGATTTCATATATATGTTGTTTCTACTTTATGTAAATACATGTTATTTTAAGGATAGAATATAAACTCCTTGAGCATAAGGGATTATTTTGGTTTTGTCTTTTGTACTGCCAGCCTGCTAAGTGCTTAATAAATATTCATTGCTTACTTGCTCGATTGATGGGAGAAGGCAGAGAAACTCACAAGGATACACACTGGATGCCCACACACATAGAGACACTGACACATATATTAAGGTCTCATATTATGTATTGATAATCATTAAATATCAAATTTATTCAAAGTCTAAATTAATCAAACAGACTTGTTTTGCTTTAAAAATGCCTTTTCCTCGAGATGGCTAGGTGGCGCAATAAATGTCTATATTATATATATAGACATGAATATATATATATATACTTCTTATCAAGCCTTAAGTTCCCAAGCCTCCTATTCTTTTTTGTATATGGAAATGTTGATGATTGTTACATTCCCAATTTTAAAAAACTTAAATGGAGAGAGAAAGTCAGATAAGACTTTATGGGGTTTTGAAGAAAGCTTAGCATTTAGGGGATAACGAAGAGTGGACCATAAGGATTGAAGATCTAAACCACATCACAATTCAATACAACAAAAATTGAACAAAAATTCTTTTAAGCACCTATTTGCAGAGCAGAATGATTGGGGGAGGAGAGGGATACAAAACTTAGATTTGAGAATTCCCCTTATGGATGTGGAATTTAATATCAATAAGGAAAAAACACAATACACAACTGACACACATAGCACCCTGACACCCAGGCAGGATGGATCAATTTTCTTTGTTAATTATTTGTCATACATTATTGCCAGGATGGGGGAAGTAAAAGGCAGAGACTGCATTTGAATTATTTTTTTTACATATTGTTATTAGGTAGTTTGTGGAGGGAAGTCATTCCCTCTCCATCCTTCATTAGTACCCCTACTCAGGATCTCCCCTTACATCTCCATTCTTTCTTCACCACAAACAGGTATAAATATGTGACACCAGGTGGACGATTGGACCCTAAAGGCTTCCAGCTTGTGCCCAACCCAGTCCCCAATTTACTCTGCAGGGGTTGGCCCTGCCCTAACCCTCAACCACATTATGAAGAGATGCCGGTGAGGCTGTTACTACAGCCTGCTCCTCCCCTGGATGCTGAAATGGTGAAGAATTACCAGATCCTTGCAAAGGACCGAGCAGCTACTCCCATCTGCTATGTCTCAGAAGAACCTTGCTTGGCATGAGGGGCAAAGGGTGCAGTTAAGAGATGGCGTGCTGGGAGGGGGAGGGCTATCTCATTCCCTAAAACAGCTTCACATAGGAGAGAAATTGGGTAAGACCAGAGGAACCTCCAGCTCCAATGAAAGACACCAGAGAAAGATTGGTACATTATATTCTGTGCTCCGGAGACCTTAATCTGAGACACTCCTGCTCTAAGCAAGAAACACCTTAGGGTGGTGGAAATTCTAGCTCATATGTGTTTTTCAGTCTACAAAGTTCTTTCCTCACAATAACCTTTTGAGGTAGATAATCCGCTTTTTTACAGGTGTAGAAGCCAAGATTAATAGTATAACTTGGATTAATCATAGGATTTTAACACTGTAAGGGACCTTAAGAAGTCATATCCAGCCCAACTCCCTCATTTTACTTATGTGAGGAAATTGGAACCCCCCCAAAGTGAAATGATTTGTTCCAGATTCCACATACAGTGAATTGCAGAATGGGGGTGGAATCCAGATCGTTTGACCTCAATTCCAGTATTCTTTCTTCAGAGCCTCTTACATATACACAGCAATGTAAACATGCACTCTAAGACAAAGAGGACCATGTCTGTAAGGCAGAGAGAGTAACCCCATTTCACCTCTCCTCTGATGGCCTTGTTCCTCACTAGAGAGAGAGCCATGATTACCACAGATGATTTTTTTCTTCTTTCTCCTCTTTTCCTCTTTTCTTTCCTCTTCTCACATCCACAGGGTGAGCCTCTAGGCATAACTTGAGATACATATTCCATTTATTGGCTAGCCCCAGGATTCAGCATAGGGAAACCCTCTTTGGGGCCATAAAATATTAAGGGACCACTATTCCAACCTGCATCTGCTTCTGCCTGACTGGAAAACATGGACCTCCTCAAAGAGGTCTCCCACTCAGCCAGCAGCACCCCAGACCCAGGTAGCTACCCAGGCTAAGTGTTCCCTTTCCATTCCCCTTGGCCTCCTGCTTTTCAAAGCCATCTTTTATCAAAACAAACAAACAAAAAATCAAACTTTAAAAAAAAAACTGATGCCTTTCATGTTTATATCACAGTCATTTTCTAACCTCTTCCCACCATGAGCCCTTTCTTGTAGCAAAGAAAAATAGTGTGCAAAGGCAAGTGACAGTGATGCCCTTATCTGACCACGCATGCAATATTCTGAACCTGTTGCTCTCTACCCCTCTCCTGAAAGGCATCTCATCAGATACATCTTCCCTCAACTTACAGGGAATTGAGCTTTTGAGAGCCCTGAGTGAGAGGATCATAACTCTTAGCCTCCTCTTACTTTCCCAAAGAGGGAGATATTTTGAGAGGGCAACAGGAACAGGTAGTTCTACATCTTCACTCCACCCCCCAAAAAAACATAGACATACACACACCCACACTGTATCTCCCCTGAATATCACTAGGCTAACTGATACTAATTACTGCCTATTGCCAGAAATCTTTAGAGATACTTTCTGTCTAACACTCTTCTGGGGAAACCTTCCTCTTCTCCAGGACACACTCATTAGCTGGAGTCATTCAGCTTCTCGTTCCCAAAGCACAGAGGCCAGAGATGTTGGAAGCAGCTGGTTGGCAAATTACCAGGCTTGAAGAAGGACTGTTGAAAAGAAGGACAAACAGCCTTGTTAGACCTTACCTGTAGTTTTAATTGTCTCCAAGTTTTATTGTGGCTTCCCACCATCGTAGGGTCCAGTCAGATCCAAAGACCTGTTTTGTTGCTGCAAAGCCTGACTGTTACCAGGCTACCTTGGACACCTAGCCTTTCCTGTGTTCTAGTCTATTTTCCATATGTCTCCTCCAGCCACACTGAAGGAAGCCTTCCTGGACTTATCTAAAGGCAAGGGGAAGTAATCACTCTCTCCTAACTCTGTCTTGATTGAACTACACCTCATCTGAAGCTGACCGAAACCCTGAATCTGGATGTCCTGACTCATATGCCACAGCCACTAGATAGAGCATCATTACCTAATCTGTTTGAGGAGGGCCAACCTCTGTTTCATACAGTATCCCCAGGTTTGGACAACAAGGGCTAGTCCAGTCAGATCGAGGGAGCCATCTTAAATTTTTTTAAAAGTCCATATATCTCCACAAATATAGTTATCCTTTCTATTTGTGTATATATGTATATATATATTTTTATGGATTTGTTCTGTGGGTATTATCATGTCCTTTCTCTAAATCTATATGTTTGGCTTAGATAAACTCCAAGAAGGCACAAAGCCCGCTCTGAAAAGTACCTATCAAGAGTGACTAATAAATGCCTTTTGATGAAGAAAATGTTTTTACTGATTGATCATTGGGAATTTGGTTAATACAAGACTAGGCATTATGAGATATCTAGATAAAGCACTCTGGCTCTTGCTTAGAGCATTTGTGTAGCTTTGACAGTTGCTGATATAAATTGCTTTCTCTACAGGAACCACCAGACTCTCAAAATTCAAGCTACCCCAGTTACCCCAATGAACTTGTGTAAGCACAGAGTAGCTAGGGGGCACCATAGCACACAGAGTGCCAGGCTTGGAGTCAGGAAGCCACAAATGAACTGCCAAATTTAAATACCTCTGCTCCTGATGCATTTAAAAATGAATTCTGTTGAACATTTAAAGAGCTGTTAATCCCTGTACTGCAACATTATTCTCGAAAATAGAGAAAGAAAGCACCATGCCAAATACCTTTTATGATACAAATGTAGTCCTGATACTCAAACCAGGGACAACTCAGAGAAAATATGAATTCACTAATGAATCTTTATTCAGAACTTTAAAATACAAGTTTAGCAAAGAGACTACAGCAACATTAAAAAAAAAATTATCACCAATCACCAGGGATGTAAGGATTGTTTTAATATTAGAAAAATAATTGGCATAATTAACCTCATAAATAATACAACCATGAAACTTGCAAGATTATGTTAATAGAGCCAGAAAAAGCCTTCCATAAAATATGGAATTCACTTCTGTTGAAAACCATTTGAAAAAGGGGGAATTAGGTGGTGTAGTGGATAGGCCACCAGCCCAGGAGTCAAGAGGATGTGAGTTCAAATCTAACCTCAGACACTTAAATAGCTGTGTGACCCTGGGAAAGTCAAAAACCATGATTGCCTTAAGGAAAAAAAAGAATAGGCAGGGAAGGGCTCTTTTTTCATATAATCAAAAATATTCATCTAAAATCCAAAGCTATCATTTGTATAGAACCTTGCCATATAGTAACTCACAGTACACACAGGCTCTCAGAAAAGCTAATTCAGATTCAAGGCACTTTCCATAGGGCAACAAATAAAATTGTATCTTACAACCAACCGCCAATGTTTATTTACTTTTACCAACCAGTGGATACATTAATTCAAAACAGGTAAGCAAGCATTGTAGCAAATAAAGTGAAAATAAAAGGTCCCCTGAGGCACATATGGGAAATGTTCTCCAACAGGTTACCCCATTGCCAATGGATGAGACACGGACAGGGTTCAAGGGGTCTGGGCAGCTCCACTAATGATGCTGTAGGGCTGCTGACGCCCTCTGATGACTTTATGATGTTCCCCACCAGGTAACAGCTGGATATCCTTTCTGTAAGGTCCTGTGATTCCTAAAGCAGTTCTGTTACTCTCTTCTGGGTATCAGCTCTTCAGAGCTGTCTACTGCTCTCTCCTACTGAGGTGTGCTGGCTAGGAACCCTTTCACAAGGGCAAGTGCATGGTCTATTTGTACACAGCAGAGGTCTGAGCCACCACCCCAATCAGACAACCCAACCAAAGCTACAGCATGCCCCAGGCTGAGAGTCATCAATAAGTATTTATTATGCACCCAGTAGGTGTCTAATAATAATAGCTAATATGTGCTATATAATTAATTAATTAATGAAAATTTTGTTAACTATGCATATTTTATTAATAGAAATTTTAGACATGACAATTTCATATGGAATACAAGCTTTCATTAGCTTTTGGAGACTATTTTTCATATTAATGAGATTAATTTAATTAATTAATGAGATTTTCTATGTGTCCAGACTTTAGGGACACCCTGTATATAGCTCTCACTCTGTGCTAGGCGCTATGCTAAATGCTTTACAATTATAATCATATTTGATCCTCACCAAAATTGTGGAAGGGAGGTGCTTGTCTAATAATAGCATTTTTGTAAATGAGGAAATTGAAACAAATAGAAGTTAAATGACTTGACCAGGGTCACACAGCTAGTTAGTGTCTGAGGTCAGATTTTAATTCAGCTCTTCCTGATTCCCAGGACCAGTGCTTTATCCACTGCACTATCTAGCTGCCCCTAGGTGCCAGGGATACAAGTTCAGGGAATAAAATGTTCCCTACTCCCAATAAACTTATATTCTAATGAGGGAGAAAATAAGTAGATATAAAAATATATACAGCATGCAGTGAATATAGCACTAGCCCTAGAGTCAGGAGGGCCTGAGTTCAAATCCTACTTCAGACACTTGACACACTTATGTAGCACCAAGCACCCTAGCATACCCAGGATAGCTGCTAGCACAGGTTCTTAGATCTGCTTTTCTAAAGGAAAGCAACTCAAAAAGGGTTAACAATCTTAATTTAATCAAACATATATAATTTACCTAGTTCAGGGGGAAAAGTCAACACCCTGAACTTGAGAGAATACAAGCAGAAGTGACAAGCAGACAAAAATACAGACAGAGAAAACAACTCAGTTCAGCAGACCAACTGAAAGGGCTTCCAGTTGTCTGACCATCACATCCATACAGTGTTAGTTAGGAGAGAGAAGCACCAACATCTGGGTTTTCGAAGCTGGGGTGGGGGTGGGGGGCTCAGCTGCTGCTCAGAGTTTCATCCGGCCAAATCACACAACTTGTCCCAAAGTGAGCCCCAAAGCAAAAACCTCACATCAGGGTATATATAGCCTCCTGGGTCAGAGAACATCACAACCCTCTTGACCCACTTGACTACAAAGTAACAAAAGTTGTGCCTCCGTAGCAGCAAGCACCCCAATATCCCCAGGGTGACTGCCAACACAGGTTCTTAGATCTGCTTTTCAAAAGGAAAGCAACTCAAAATGGGTCAACAAGCTTACTTTAATCAAACAAACACACATTACCTAGTTCAGGGGAAAAGGTCAGCACCCTGAACTTCAGAGTTACAGAACTTACAGATCAAACAGACAGGCTTCCAAACTGTCCCACCATTATATCAATACCAAATCACAGTTACCAGAGAGGGAAGCATCAACATCTGGGTTTTCAAAGCCGGGGGGCTCTCAACAACGGCTTCCCAGAGTCTCATCTGGTCAAATCACACAACACTTCTCAAAGGGAGCCCCAAAGCAAAGCCTCTCATCAGAGTTTATATAGCCTTCTCCTGGCTCAGAGAATGTAACAACCTTCTGGACCCACTGCCCAATCACAAACTATCAAGGTGTGGGCTTTCCTGAAAAACAAGCCTCCCACCACAAGCTCCAGGTGCACTTAAGCTAGGGGCAGGGAAGATCTTTAAATTTGCATTTCCATTACAGCCTCCTAAAAAACAAGCCTCCCATCACAGGCTCCATGTGACCACATGCAGCCTATTAGGGGGCAGAATTTATTTTCAAATCAGGAAAGGTCTTCAAATTCACCTAGGTTTATTAAGGGGCAGGGAAGATCTTCAAATTCCTATTACCATTACAACTTACTAGCGGTGTGACCTTAGATAAGTCACTTAACCCCAACTGCCTTGCCTTCCTCCCTCCAATATAGATAGGTAGATAGATAGATAGATTCTCTCTCTCTCTCTCTCTCTCTCTCTCTCTCTCTCTCTCTCTGTCTATATATATTTGTGTGGCAGGTGGAATCTGAAATATCTAAGAAAACAAAGATTCCAGCTTCCAAGCAAGTCAATTCATTAAGCCATGCATGCCAATTGCATAACAAATAAGGATCAGGCTTCCTCAGCTTGGCACTGGGCCCTGAATACAGAAGGAACTAGATTTTTATGCATTTAAAGAAAACAATTAACAGGATATAAAATAGAATATAATATTAGGTAACCAGATTTCTAATTGGAGAAAAGATTAGAGGCTTTCTAAGTTGGGAGGAAAGCAAATAGGTACAATTCCCTGAAATCAGAAAAAGAGGCATCTCATTTGCCCCGTGTCTGTATTCAATCAAAGCAACAAAGAAACAGTAACTGACTGACCAGTACAGGCCAGTTTTCAAACGAGATATATGGGTTGTTTGAGATGTAATTGTGAGAAAAGTCCTTGCATCAATCATCAAATCTGACTGGGTTCCTGGTTGGCATAACCTAGGTCCTTAGTTAAGGGTCTCTAAGCAACAGGTAGAAGTGGTCCAACTTCCCAGTCATGCCAGTTTAAGTTCAAACAATGCAATAAAGTTTTTTTTTTCACAATTCCCATGACTAAAATGAAGTTTTCTCACAAGACAGAAATTGGACTAGACCCATAATTGAATAGAAAAGGAACAGAGTTAGATCCAGAACTGATTCGGGAGTCAGTATGACTCACTCAATTCCCACAAGTCCCAAAGTAGTTAGGTATGAGGTATTTTGAGAAGGTGAGCAAAGGCAGTTGTGATGATTAGGAAAGAAGTCACTCAGAACATGGTGTCTGAGTTTCATCCCAAAGGAAGAAAAAGGACTCCATGATGCAGAGGTGAGGGGAGAGTGGTATGCTGCAGATCCAGGGAATAGGAGGGGGGAGGAGAGAAAAGGAGAGAAAATCCAGCACTCAAGGGACTGTGGAACTGAATTTTGTAAACTAAAACTAACTAAATATTTTTTTTTTAATTTTAAAAAGCACAGAGATAGAGGGTCATGAGTGAGGAACAGAGAGAACACCAGTTTGTCTGAATCAGAGTGAGAGAGAAGAAGTAATGTCCAAAGCTGGAAAGATAGGTTGGAGCCAAACTGCATGGAGATTGATTGATTGATTGATTGATTGATTGATTGCCTTTGGGGGGGGGGCAATTGGGGTTAAGTAACTTGCCCAAGGTCACACAGCTAGGTTTTTATTTGTGTGTGTTGTGTCTGAGGTCAGATCCGAACTCAGGTCCTTCTGACTCCAGGGCCAATGCTCTACTCACTGCGCCACCTAGCCGCCCCTCTGCATGGAGATTTAAAACAGAATTTGTATTTTATTCTAGAAGCAGTAGAAAGCCACTGGACTTGATTAAATAAAGGAGTCACATAGTCAGCTTTGCATTCAAAGAAAATGACTGTGGCCTCAGTGTATAGGATGGACAGGAGCAGGGACAGACCTGAGGCAGAGAGACCAATGAGGATGCTTTTACAGTAATATAGATGAGAGGTGTTGAGGGACTGAGCTAAGGAGACATTGTGTGAGTGAGTGGAAACAGTGAGAATTTGTGGTTGGAAACTGCAGTATTTAGTTATTGATTAGATAATGCAGTAAAAGAAAGTCAGGGGTCAAAGATAATGCCAAGATTGCAAAGTCTGAAGACTGGAAATAAAGGGACCCTAAATGCCTTTGGCATAAACAGGAAAGTTTAGAAGAGGAGAGAGTTTTGAGGAAAAGGACATGAGTTCAGTTTTAGACATGTTGAATTTAACATCCATTTAAAAATATACAATAGGCAATTGGTAATGTGGCTTTGCAGCTCTGGAGATAAATTGGGGCTAGATATATAGATCAGGAATCATTTGCATAGAGATTATGAATTAAAGCCATGGGAGCTGAGAAGGTTACAAAAAAGAGAAGAGGGTCCAGGACTAAACGCTGGGGAACTACAGTTGTTAAGATGTAGATAATGAGTCATTAAAGGAGACTGAGGGATGGTCAAACAGGTAGAAGAGCACCCAGGAGAGAATAATGTTATAAAAACCCAGAGAGGAAAGAGTAATCAGCTGGACAGAGGGATGAACAATGCAAAAAGAAGCAGGTAAATCCAGGAGGATTAGGCCTGAGAAAAGACCATCAAATTGGGCAATTAAGAGGCCAGTGGTATCTCTGAAGAGAATACTTTCAGTTGAGTGAAGAAGTCAAAAATCAGATTATGAAGAGGTGGAGTGAGGACAGACTCAGGTGACTTTTGACCCTTTGGTGGACATGAACACACTGTGTCCTCCTCCAATCATCATCTAGATCCTCACTACATATGCCAATTTCCAGCTTTACCAGTCCAGCAACTTGTCAGTGGATTCTTCTCAAACTCTCCACATAGTATCAGTTCCTTCCCCTCAAATAGTTCTCCAATGTGCTTTCAGTGTAATTCTCAGCAAAGGATTCCAATCACACTCTGGAGTTCTTTTGTAGATTGATAAGTTGTCCAGTGTTTCAAATACTTGCTGTAGGATAGGTTCCCAGTGTCCCACTAACTTGCGTGTTACCTCCACACCAAGACTTCTTGGCAGAATTCTACCTTCTTGAGGTGGTTTCTGACAACAAAAGGAAGCATTAACAGCATTCCTCGTTTCTGTCAAAAGCGATAGACCATCTTCAGCCAATCTTTCAGATGAAAGAGTTGCTAGAGTTTATGTCTTCTCCATCTTCAGACATTACAAAGCACAAGATAAACATAGCTCTCATCCAAACATCAACAGGTGTGGGGACATCCTTTTTGGTACCACTGTATGCATGCACTGGAAATGTCTTGCATTGACTCCACTGAGTATTTTTATAGGAACTCAGGATTTCCAGCATGTTCAGCAGTATATGATTAAAGTGCTCAGGTTGTGGGTTACTCTGAGGACAGTCAGATAAATTCTAGACTTCTTGACTTCTACCCTAAAGCCAAGAATTTCTTAAATAGCTTCCAGTCAAAGTTGCTACTTGGTCAGATTAGATCCATAACTTTTGGGGCATAGTTCTAATTTGCTTTCTGGAGTGGTAGGATCAATTCACAACTCCACTGACATTGTATTAGTGTGCCTTTTTTTGGTCAATTTTTCCAAGATGAATAGTGTCAGGTAGAACCTCTGAATTGACTTAATTTGATTTCTCTAATTAGCAGTGATTTAGGGAATTTTTTTTCTTATTGATAGCTTGGATTTCTTCCCTTGAGAACTGCCTTTTTCATATTCCTTGACCATTTATCAGTTGGAGAATAAATTTATCAATTTATTGACTGGACTTGTTTTTATAAATTTGAATGAGTATATCTTGTAAATTACAGATAAGGAAACTGAGGCTTAAGTGGGTTAAATATTTTCCCTAAGGTCAGAAGTGAGATTTCAATGTAGATCCTGTCTCCATAGCTGATACTGTTTCCACTGACAGAAACTTTGCATCAATTGACCCTACCAGC
Organism: Gymnobelideus leadbeateri; assembly: GCA_011680675.1. Classification (NCBI taxonomy): domain Eukaryota; kingdom Metazoa; phylum Chordata; class Mammalia; order Diprotodontia; family Petauridae; genus Gymnobelideus; species Gymnobelideus leadbeateri. The sequence continues at coordinate 407,331 of WOXC01010640.1, read as the reverse complement.
ATCTACCAGCTGATCTAGCACTTTTGTTAGCCTTTTATTATTTTTTTTCTGGTCTCCCCAGAGCATAATCTTCCAACTACAATAATGCTAAGTAGTGTATGTCTCTAATCACTTTTCTCCTACAGTGTAGAAAAAATATTTGGTGTATCTAAGTGTTCTTGCAACCTATACTCATACTGGTAGAATCCTGCTGGACAGATAGAGGCTATGTTCTCCTTGTCTTCCTCTGTTATTGAAATCTGATAGTACTGAGTGTACCTAGTTTAGAGGCGGCTGGTGGTGCAGCAGACAGGGCTCTGGACCTGGAGTCAAGAAGACCTGACTTCATATCTCACATCAGACTCTTACTATTTATATGACACTGGGCATGTCACTTAAAAAAAAAATCTCTGTCTGACTCAGTTTCCTCATCTTTAAAAATGGAAATAATAATTGCACTTAACTCCCAGGGTTATTGTAAGGATAAAAAGGAGATAATATTTGTAAAGCTCTTTGCAAATCTTAAGGTACCATATAAATGCTAGCTATTATTTTTATTAGTGTGCAAGTACACAATACTGAAAATCATTGGCTATATAGTAAATTATAATTTGGGGCATGATATATGATTTAGTAGATTGGTCATAATATACTGGTCTCTTGTTCAGCTCTAGCAATCTGCACAGTCCTGATCTCAGTTCCACACCATCTCTATGGGTAAGGCACACAGGTTGCAGGGCTCCATAATGATGTTATTGAAGGAGGTGGCACACAATCCTTGAAGGGAGTCAGTGTCTAAAATCTGAAAAGGCTTGAAATTAAAAGAAAGAGCATTCCAGGCATGGTTGACAGCCTATGCAAGGGAAAACAAGCAAGGAATGTCATGTACAGGGAAATAGTAAGTAAGCCAGTTTAACTAGAGTGTAAAATATGAGGAGAGTAATGTATAATCAGTCTGGCAGAAAAAGATAGCCTGGGGGAAGCTGAGTCAAGATGGTAGAGTAGCAGGAAGAAGAACAAAGTAAAAACAAAAAAAAACTGAAAAAATATGGAAGGAAATGAAAGGTATCTCCTGGGAAAAGAGATCAAGAGATAATTTAAGAATCATTGATCTATCTGAAAGCCAAGACCAAAAAACAAGCCTAGACATCACATTCCAAGAAATCACAAAAGAAAACTACCTACATTCCTTAAAACCAGAGGACAAAATAGAAACTGAAGGAATCCACCAGTCACCTCCCGAAAGAAACCCCAAAATGAAAATTCCCAGAAATAAAATGCAGAGCTTGCAGATCAAAGAGAAAATACTGACAGCATCCTAAAAGAAATAATTCTAATACCTAGGAACCAGAATCAGAATCACACAAGATTTAACAGTTATCATAATAAAGGAACAGAGGGGGAATAATGATGTTGAAGGTAAAGCATCTAAGATCTAAGAACAACTTATCCAGAAAAATTGACTATAATCCAGCAGGGGGAAATGGATATTTAATAAAATAGAAAACTTTCCTGATGAAAAGACAAGAGCTGAATAGCAAATATGATATTCACACAGGACTCAAGAGAAGCTTAAAAAAGAAAATATGAAGGAGAAATCATAAGGAACTAAACAAGATTAAACTATTTATGTTCTTATATGGAGAGAGGATACATATATATACCCCTTACAATTTTATCATCACTAGAGCTCTTAGAGGGAATCTAAGGACCTGTGTGTGATTCTATTATGTCTGGATGATCTCAAAAGAAGAAGGGAACAATGAGAAAGAGGTATGTACTGGAATGGGGGAAAGGGAAAGGAAGAAAAGAGAAAATTCATTCACATAAAAGAGGCATGCAAGGAAGAGGCATGCAAAGCATACAATGGAGGGGACTGTGGGAGCAGTAGGTGGGGAGCAGTTCTTGAAACTCACTCTCATTAGAACTTATTCAAGGCAGAAATAACAAAATATATACATGGTTGGGCATAGATATTCAATTTACCCAACAGGGAGGTAGGAAGGGAAGAGATTAAGAGAAAGGGAGAACTAGTAAGAAGTAAAATAAATTCTTAAAGAGTGAACAGAAAAAAAGAGAAGGAAAAGCATAAGGAAATGCGATGGAGGGAAATATGTATAGCTATTATAATTGTGAGTGTGAATGGTATGAACTCACCCCAAAAAAGGAAGAGAATAATGGAATGGATCAGAAACTAGAATCCAATGTTTACTAGAAACACATTTGAAAAAGAAAGACATACAGAGTTTAAAAGTGGGGGAGGGGAGGAGAATTGGAGTAGAATCTATTATGCTTCAGCTTAAGTAAAAAAGCGTGAATGGCAATTGTGATCTTAGACAAAACATAAGCAAAAATAGAACTAATTAAAATTATAAACAGGGAAACTGTATTTTTCTAAAAGGTACCATAGACACCCAATTACTATCCATACTGAATATATACACCAAATGGCAGAGCATTCAAATTCATGAAGGAAAACTTAAATTCATTACTGGAAGAATTAGACAATAAAACCATACTAGTGGAGGACCTCAATTTGTTCCACTCAAATCTAGATAAATCTAACCATAAATCAAACAAGAAAGAAATTAAGGAGATGAATAAAATTTTAGAATAGATACCACAGGTCTCTGGAGAATATTGAATGGTAGCAGAAAGGAATATACCTATTTTTCACCTGTGCATGGCACCTTTACAAAACAGATTAAGCTCACAATATACAAAAGCAAATGTACACAATAACCTAGTGTTTGATGAGCACTAAGATCAAAACTATTTGAGACAAGATTTCATTATCTGACAAAAATTGTTGGGAAAACTGGAAAGTAACCTGGCAGAAACTAGTCATAGACCAACATTTAACATGACACACTAAGATAAGCTCAAAATAGGTGTATAGTTTAGGTGTAAAGGATGACATCATAAGCAAATTAGTGATTCTGGAAGAAATTTCTCATCAGATCTATGCACAGGGGAAGAGTTCATGACCAAAAACAAAAGACAGAGAGCTTCATGAGAAGAATGGATAATTTTGATTATATAAAGTTAAAAAGCTTTTTACATGGACAAAACCAATGTAGCTAAAGTCAGAAGAAAAGCAGGAATCTTGGGAAAATCTTTGCTGCAAGTTTCTCTGATAAAGGTCTCATTTCTTAAATATATAGAGAATTGAGTCAAATTTAGAAGAATAAGAACCATTTTTCAATTGATTAAAAGAAGTATATGAAGTTAGTTTTTAGTGGAAGAACCATAGTTACCAATAGCTATGGGATAAAACCTCTAAATCATTAATAATTATAGAAATGCAAATTAAAACAACTCTGAGGTATCATCTCATACCCATGAGATTGGCTAAGATAACCAAAAAGGAAGATGACAAATACTGAAGGGATGTGGGAAAACAGGCACACTGATGTACTACTGATGGACCAAATATTCTGGAAAACAATTTGTAACTATATCCCAAAGGCTATTAAACTTTTCATATCCTTTAACCCAGAAATACCACTACTAGGGCTATATCATGAGGAAATCAAAGAATGAAAAGAAATTTGTACAAAAATACACATACATATGTATATGTACAAAAAAATTATGGCAGCTCTTTTTGTGGTGGCAAAGAATTGGAAACAAAGAGTATGCCCATCAATTGGGGAATGGCTGAACAAGTTGTGGTGTATGAATGTAATGGAATACTATTTTGCTATAAGAAATTATGAAAGTAATTGTTTCAGAAAAACCAGAACAATCTACACAGTAACAGTAATATTGTGAAGCTTTGAAGGACTTAGTAACTCTTATCAATACAATGACCTACTGCAATTCCAAAGGACTTAGGGTGAAACATGTTATCCTTCTCTACAGGAAACTGATGAACTCAGAGTGCAAATTGAGGCATATATTTTCCCTTTCTTTAGCTTACTTTTTTTTTTTAAGCAATTGGGGTTAAGTAACTTGCTCAAGGTTACACGGCTAGTCATTATTTGTGTGTGGGTGCTCATTTTCTGAGGCCGGATTCAATCTCGGGTCGTCCCAACTCCGAGGCCGGCACTCTTTACTCACTGCGCCACCTAGCCGCCCCTTTAGCTTACTTTTTTTGGGAACATGGCTAATGTGGAAATTTGTTTTGCTATACATATGCATACACATTTGCTATACATATTTGTGATTTTGTTTTTGTTACTTTCTCATGTGGGAAAGAGGGGAGGAGGAAGAAGACAACTTAGAACTGAAAAAAGAATATAAAAATCTCTGTGCTTAAAAAAGGGAGATAAAAACATGGCATTTGGAGTCTGAAAAAAAAAAGGGTAAACAGGAGTGAGTAATCATAAGGGAATAAATAAGGTTAAACTGTTTACATTCTTATATGAGGACATGCTACGTTTAGCCCTTAAGAACTCTATCATCATCAAAGATCATAGAAGGAGTCTAATTAGACAGAGAGCCTGGGAGTAATTGGGTTATGTTTTGGTGCTCTTAAAAGAAGAATGGAGGGGCAGCTAGGTGGCGCAGTGAGTAAGAGCACCAGCCTCGGAGTTGGGATGACCCGAGATCGAATCTGGCCTCAGAAAATGAGCACCCACACACAAATAATGACTAGCCATGTAACCTTGAGCAAGTTACTTAACCCCAGTTGCTCTAAAAAAAAAAAAAAGAAGAAGAAGAATGGAAAAGATGGGGATGAGGAATACAATGGAGAGGCAGGAAGGAACTGAAGAATGGGGGAAATTATCTCATGTAAATGAAATGGGCAAGTAGAAGTCAATACTATATCATAGGAGGGAGTGGAGGGGTAGCAGGTGACATTAAACCTCACTCTCATCTTAACTGGCAAAAGAAAGAATACACATACACTCACAGTTGACTACAGAAATAGATTTCACCAAACAAAGAAAAAGGAGGGAATGGTTTTTAGGAAAAGGTAAGGGGGGAGTATAAGAGAGAGGGTAAATGAAGGGAGGGATTAGTCAAAAGCAGACTAAACTCTTTTAAAGAGAAGATGGGAAAAACAAGAAGAAAAAATAGAATAGAATCAGTGGGCAGAAATACATAATTAACTATCATTACTGTAAATGTGAATGGGATAAACTCACAAAAGCAGAAGAGGATAGTGGAATGGATTAAAAACAGAATCCAACAACATGTTGTTATAAGAAACTTGAAACAAAGAGGTACACACAGAGTTAAAACAAAGGTATGGACAGAAACTATTATGCTTCATTGAATTTTAAAAGGGGTGGCAATAATGATCTCAGACAAAGCAATGGCAAAAATACACATAAGTAAAATAGATAAGCAGAGAACTACATTTTGCTAAAAGCTATCATAGGCAATGAATTAATATTAATACTAAATTGATAATTACCAATTGGCATAGTATCTAAATTCTTAAAGTAAAAGTTAAATGAGATGCAGAGAAAAACAAACAACAAAAATATCAAAGTGGGAGAACTCAACTTTCCCCTTTCAGACCTAAACAATCTAACCAAAATTTTATATACAAAAAAGAAATAAAGACCCCACACAGAACTTTAGAAAAGTGAGCTATGCTAGACTTCTGGAGAATATTGAATGAGAAAAGAAAGCAGAACACCTCTTTCTCAGTTGTGTATGGCACCTTCACAAAAACTGACCATGCTTTGGGCATAAAAATCTCACAAACACATGCAGAAAAGCGGAAACATCAAATACATCTTTTGTTGTCTATAATATAATTTTTAAAGCTTTTACATAGAAATATTTACTTCAAAAGATAATAATCACAAGTATACAAACTTACTACTCCAACACATGGGAAGCATAATCTTTGTCCCCCTTGTCCCATTTAAGTCTATAAGGAAAGGAAAGTGATTAATTTTATAGTTTAGCTCAGTTCCTATAGGGTATACAATACCAGTTTGGAATCCAAAACCCACCTTAGAGTTAAGTACCAGGCACCCGGCTGCTTCTTCAGGCTTCCCGACTAGACTGACTGCCTGAAATATCTCATGTAGAATACTGACTCCAACTGTAACCTTTATCCTCTAGGCAGCAAGAAGTATTCGGGAAAGAGTATGAGCCAGAAAGAGCCCATAATGCAATTTAAGTAATATTCAATAAAGGAACTTTGAAACAAAGCTTAAAAATTAATTGGAAACTAAATAACTTATCCTAAAGAATGAGTAAATCAAAGAGAAATTATAACAACAATAATTAATTAATGATAATAATAACAACGAAACAATATACCAAAAGTTTTGATATGCAGCCAAAGCGGTACTTAGGGAAAAATTTATGTCTTTGAACACATTAATCAATAAAAGAGAAGAGCAGATCAAAGAATTAGACATGGAACAAATAAAAACCTAGAACACCTAGTGTTCCAATTAAACACAAAAATAGAAATCCTGAAAAATCAAAGAGATGAACAAAATTGAAAGCAAAAAGACACCCAAGTAATCATTGAATTAATAAAAGTAAGAGGGTGTAAAAAAACAAACAAAAAAGGGGAAAAAAGCCAAATTACCTTTATCACAAACAAAAAAAAGGTGAATTTACAACAAATGGGGAAAAATTATTAGGTGCTACTTTGCTCAGCTATATGCCACTGACAAGCAAAATAAAGTGGAGAATATTTACAAAATAATAAATTATCCTGATTAACAGAACAGAAAATAGAGTATTAAATAGCCCCATCTTAGAAAAAGAATTCTAATAAACCATAAGTGAATTCCCGTGCCCCTCAAAAACAAAACCCAGGATCAGATGAATTTGCAGGCAGATCCTGCCAAACATTTAAAGAAATATAATTCTAATACCATATAAACTGTTTGAAAAAATTGGGAAAAAAAAGGATTATGCCAAATTCCTTCTATGACACAAATATGATCTTGATACCTAAACCAGGAAGAGTTAAAACAGAAAAAGAAAAACTATAGACTAATATCCCTAATGAATGTTGATGTAAAAATTTTAAGTAAAATATTAATGAGAAGACTACAGCAACATATCATAAAGATTGTTCATTATGACCACATTAGACCAGAAATGCAGGTTTAAGATTAGGAAAACTAAAAACACAATCAGCCATATTAACAACAAAAGCAACAAAAATCTTATGATTATGTTAATAGATATAAAGTTTTTGATAAGATACAACCTTTTCTGTTGGAAAGAATAGGAATAAATAGTTTTCCTTAAAATAATAAGTAGCATATATCTAAAACTAAGGGTAGGAATTATCTCTAATGGGAATAAACATTTTCCATAAACTGAAGAGTAAAACAAGCATGGGCAGCTATGTGGTGCAGTGAATAGAGAGCAGGGCCTAGAAGGAAGAATCTTCTTCTTGAGTTTAAATTTGGTGCCAGACATCTATTTGCTGTTACTTGCTGGGAAAATCACTTAACTCTGTTTACCTCAGTTTCCTCATCTGTGAAATGAGCCAGAGAAGGAAATGGTAAACTATTCCAGTATTTTTGCCAAGAAAACCCCAAATGAGGTCACAAAGAGTCAGCCACAACTGAAAATGACAACAAAAATGCAAATTATTACCATTACTGTTCAATATTGTGCTAGAAATATAGCAAAAAAAAAGACAAAAAGAAATTAAAGACATTTAAGAAAGAGGAAAAGGTGGGGCAGCTAGGTGGCACAGTGAACAGAGTACCAGCCCTGGAGTCAGGAGGACCTGAGTTCAAATCTGGCCTCAGACACTTGACATACTTACTAGCTGTGTGACCTTGAGCAAGTCACTTAACCCCAATTTCCTTAACTTCCCTATTCAGAAAAAAAGAAAGAGGAAAAGGACCCATAAATGCAAAAATATTTATAGTAGCTCTTTTCATGGTGCCAAATAATTGGAAACTAAAGGGGTGCATATCAATTACTGAAAAGCTGAACAAGTTATGGTATAAGAATGTAATGGAATACTATTGTGCTGTAAGAAATGATAAAGGGGATGGTTTCAGAGAAACATAGGAACACTTGCATGAACTGATACAAAGTGAAGCAAGCAGAACCAGGAGGACAATTTATACAGTAACAATAATATTGTGAAGACAAGCATCTTTGAAAGACTTAGGAACTTGATAAACAAAATGATAAACCACAAATCCAGAGGGCTCATGTCGAAACATGCTATCCACCTCCAGATAGAGAGATAATGAACTTGAGGTATAGACTGAAGCGCACACACACACACACACACACACACACACACACACACACACATCACTATTTCCTTCTACTATGCAGTAAAGTTTCTGCACAGCATAAATTGTCAAAGTATCCACATATTATGCAATCATTATGCATGATTTCTATGCATAATATTTTGCTATTTTTATTAAACTAAATTTGGTCCCAGTCACAGCAGATATGCAGAATTCATCTTTTTGGTGATAATCAGAATTTTCTTAGGGCCCACTGATACAGTGTAAATATGAATTTCCCTTATTACTCATGCCACAGAGGTTTAATCCCTGCAAATGTTGCAGAAACACCTTTTTCAAGTGTCTCCCTCAAAATGAGTGTAATTCTCTGTCCTACACAGTAGCCCATTGCATCTTCAATCCTCACTGTCATTGCAACTCAAGATGGAAGAGATTAGATGGGAAGGATTGAGAACATGTTGCTTGATGGGGTCCAACTTAGATTTTTGCAGGGCCTTGAGCAATTCCCATGATCTCAGACAAAGCAAAAGCAAAAAAGAGACCTAATTAAATGAGATAATCAGGGGAACTACATTTAGCTCAAAGGTACCATAGACAATGAAGCAATAGTTTTTAAGTTATATGTGTCATCCTTCCATATAGGAATGTAAATAGTTTAGCTTTACTGAATCCCTTATTCTTTCATGTTTACCTTTCTATGCTTCTCTTAAGTCTTTCATTTGAATGTCAAATTTTCTACTCAACTCTGGTCTTTTCATCAGGAATTCTTGAAAGTCTTTTATTTCCTCTATAATATCTATTTTTTTACACTTGAAGATTATAGTCATTTTCACTGGGTAGGTAATTCTTGGTTGTAATCCTAGATCCTTTGCCTTCCAGAATCCACTATTCCAAACCCTCTGCTCTTTTAATGAGGAAACTACTAAATCTTGTGTAATCCTGACTGTGGCTCTATTATATTTTAATTGTTTCTGACAGCTTGCAATATTTTCTCTTTGAACTGGGAGTTCTGAAATTTAGCTATAATATTCCTAGGAATTTTCATTTGAGTATCTCTTTCAGGAGGTGATTGATAAATTCTTTTAATTTTTATCTAAGATGTCAGCACAGTTTTTCTGTATAATTTCTTGAAAAAATGATGTCTAGGTTCTTTTTTGGACCATAACCTTCATGTAGTCCAATAATTCTTAACTATTTCTCCTCAATCTATTTTTCAGGTTAGTTGTTTTTCTGATGAAAGTTTTCACGTTTTCTTCTATTTTTTCATTCCTTTGACTTTGTTTTATTGTTTATTGATATCTTGTGGAGTCATTAGCTTTGACTTTCCCAATTATAATTTTTAAGGAATTATTTTCTTTAGTGAGTTTTTGTACCTCTTTTTTTCCATTTGTCCAATTCTTTTTAAGGACTTTTCTTCAGTGACTTTTTGCATCTCTTTTACCATTGGGCTAATTCTGCTTTTTAAGGTGTGTAACTCCTAGTTCTCCTCTTGACTCTAGAACTGTAACCAGGTCCCTTGCTCCCTTGTGACCAATCACAAGAACTGCATATGGGCAATAAAACAGCCAATAAGCATCAGATAGACCCAGTGCCAGAAAAAAAAGTTCCATATAATCTCTTTCTGACCAGTTGTCTGACTCCACTACTATCTCTGGGCTGAGAGCTCCTGAAGCTGCTGCTGTTGCTGCGGCTATTGGAGCCACCTTCAAGGCCTGCTGCTGATGTTGCTGTTGCTTGTGCTCCAGGCCAATGTCCCTCCCTCTCAGTGTCATAGATCTCTCCTACTGACCTCCTAAGTCACTAGACTTAGGCTGGAAAGATATCTCACTCTCACCTGCTTTTGACTCTGCCACTCCAAAATTTGATTTGGAGAGTTATTTTTAAGTTGTTTGGATGAAAATGTTGGGGGAATTCAGTTGGGTTGCTGCCTGTCCTCTGCCATCTTGGCTCCCTAGAAATCACATTCTATTTTTTATTATGAAAATCTCCTAGCAACAAAAGCACTGATCCTTTATGTATTATATTCCAGCTAGCATAAAACTCTAATCTCCTTTACATTTGTATTAGAGAAACATTGAAAAGTTTCCCACTGAGTTCATGAATAAAGCAAGAAAACCTCCTCTCTGCACTATTATTTGACATAGTACTAGAAATGTTGGCTATAGAAATAAGACAAGGAAAAATTTTAAAATAATCAGTGGAATAGAGGAGATTGTATACAGATACCTATATATACAGATGACACAATAGTTTGCAAATGCCTTTAGTGAAACCTTGTCATTCAAATGAAACTGTTCTCTAAGTTAACAGTGACCCCTAAACTGTTAAATCTAGAAGGCTTGTCTCCTTCTTCTTCCTTCTTGACCCCTCTACTGCATTTGACACTGTTGACCACCCTTTCTCCTGATACCCTTTCCTCTCTGGTTTTGAGTGTTAATTGTTCTCTCTTCATTTTCCTCCTACCTGACAACTCTCTCAGTCTCTTCATCTGGGTCATGTTCACTAAGTATGAGCATCTCTCCAAGTTTTTTCAAAGGCCCTTTTCTCCCTCTGCATTCTCTTGCTTGGTGATCTTATCAGCTTTGATATATTAAATTCATATGCATGCAGATGATTCTCATACCTATATATCCAGATCTAGTCTATCTGTTGGCCTCAGGTCTCACTTCACCAACTGTCTATTGTACATCTTGAACTTATATGTCCTATAGAAATCTCCAATCCAGCATGTCTAAAACAGAACACATATTTTTCCCAAATCTTTCACTCTTCTAAACTTGACTACTACTATTGAGGGGACCAGCATCTTTCTAGTAAACAAAGCTCACAAGCTTAGTATCATCCTCAAGTCTTGCACACTCATTCCACTGATACAATCTCTTGTAGAACTTTGTCATTTCTACCTACACAACACCCTTCATATACATCTCCTTCTTTCCGTTTACACAGCCATCATCCTAACTTAGGCTTTCATCATGGCCTGACATCTAGAATATTGCAACAATCTTCTGGTTGTTCTCCCTCCTTAGATCTCTCCCCACTCTGATCCATCTTTAACTCAACTGCCGAAGTGATTTTCCTGAAATGCAGATATGATCACATGTCCTCTCTACTCTCTGAATATACTACAATGGCTCACAATTACCTGTAGGATCAAATAGAAAATCCCATGTATGTCATTTAAAGCCTTCTATAACATGGTCCCTTCCTACATTTCTTGTCTTTTCCTAATTTATAATTAACTCCTGTCTTGTTGTTAAATCATTTTTCAGTCATGTCTGATTTTTCATGACCCCATTTGGGATTTTCTTAGCAAAGATACTGGAGTGGTTTGCCATTTATTTCTCCAGCTCATTTTACACATGAAGAACTGAGGCAAACAGGGTTAAGTGACTTGCCCAGAGTCACACAGTCAGTGTCTGAGGCTGGATTTGAACTCAGGAAGATAAGTCTTCCTGTCTTCAGGCCTGCTACTCTCTCCACTGTACCATTTAGCTGATCTTCTTGCTCTATAATACAGATGCACTGGTCTATTTGCTTTTCCTTACAATGGCATTCCATCTTCTATCTCTGTTTTTTCACTATCTCCCATGCCTGGAATGCTCTTTCTCTTCACCTCAATCTCTTAGATCCCCTGGCATTCTTTAAGATTTAGCTGGAATTCTACCTTCTACAGGAAGTCTTTCGAAATCCATCTGATCTCATTCCTCTTAAATTGCTAGTGCCTTACCTCTGAGAATACCTATTGGCAAACTTTGGAAATTTGTGAAAAAGTATGACATTGTCTCAAAGTCAACAATTTCATACATGATTATATTATGGAAGAAAAAAAATAGAAAGGCAAGAGGGAACAATCTGGCTTGAATCCTTTGGTCTTCTTTGGAGATCACTGAGAAAAGAAACGTGAACAAGCATTTAAGGATGTAGTTTATTATTTGCTTTCAGATACAAGCATTTTACATTTATGCTACCCTACAAAGATTTGAAGCAATTTTATAATAGGAATTGAATGGTCACCACAAGCCCACAAATTAGCTATGAAGAAAACTGTGACCAGTAAGCTCTGGGGTCGTATATGGAGTTCAATTCTAAGTATCAATGGATAATAATCCACTGACAAGTTCCAAGTTGGATGTCACCAAACAGAGATGGATAGTACTACTAACCAACTTTAGTTTAGTCATGGAAGACCAAAAGTGAGGCTAAAGTCCTACCACAGAAGAAAATTTGCTTCAGAAACCTTAGGAATCATGATGGATGGGGCAGTGGTGATCTGTGACACATAGGGGACAGGTCCATTAACATAAGAACATAGCTAAGGGTCTTGGACTTGCCCCAGGGCATGTGACATCAGTCAGAGCTAGTCTTATAGCACTGAATCAGCCCCTTCTTCCTTGGTTGTCCACAGATGGTAAAAGAAACTTCAGGATGAATGACTGTTGTTTTTTTTTGTTGGTGGTGGTGGTGGTCATTCATTCAGTCATGTCTGCATCTTTGTGACTCCATGGACAAGTAGACCCTTCTATCCTCTACTGTCAAAGTCTGTCCAAATTCATTGTTTCTATGATACTATCTATCTGTCTCATCCTTTGCCATCCCCTTTTCCTCTTCCCCCAATATTTTCCAATATCAGTGTCTTTTCCAATAAGTCCCATCTTCTCATTATGTGGCCAATGTATTTAAGCTTCAACTTCAGTACTTGACCTTCCAGTGAATAGCCTGAATTTCTTTAAGTATTGACTGAATCACCTCCTTGTTGCCCAAGGGACTTTAAAAAGTTTTAGTGATATATGTATAACTTAACTGCTTCCCTTCTCAATGAGGTGGGGGGGAGGGGGAAGAGCAGGGAAGAGAGAGAATTCAGAACTCAAAGTTTTAAAAATGAGTGTTAAAAATTGTTTTTACATGTAACTAGGGAAAATTTTAATAAAATATTTTTACAAGATGAAAAAAAAGAGTCTTAGTGATAAAGGCCAAAAAATAGCATGATCCTTGAGAAATTCAACTTAACTCTTTACAGGTGGTCATGCACTGTACCAGACTATCACTGATTCTATACAATCCTATACAATTTATAAAAAGACAATTGGTTCTACTCAAGACCAGCGGATCCATGGCTATAAAAACACTTCATGACGACATAAGTGGGGCCAGGTACAGGTACTTTTATGTTCTACAGAAACTACTGCATCTCACAAGCACAAGATGTGTAAACACTAGTGTGTGAGCAACGTGTACATGTGCCTCCCATAGGTGTCATTCAGAATAGCAATTCAGTGTGTAATTACTACATGCACCACCAGGTGGCACTCCTACTCCAAACCACCACAGACCAGGCCTCTTTCACACAAGTGAAAATATAGGCTGCTTGCTTAAATTTCTGAGCATGTGATCATAAGCACTCCCAGCTATCCAGTGCCTATTTGTATTCTTTCCAACTAGATTTGGGGTTTAACGTGTGAAACTCATTCTACAATAGTTCGTCAATTTATCAAAATTGGATTATTTGCCCTTATCCCTCATTAAGATTTTTATTTTCTTCTCAATTTTGTTTGAGTCAGAGGCATACACACTCATAAATTAGAGTGCTTACTGGAAGGTGGGGTTGGTGCAGAAATCTCACAGGCAAATGTGAAATATTTTGGGAGATAGTCTTCCCTTTTCCCCTTCTCTTCCCCCTTCTTAGTTCAAGAAAAGATGGAGGAAATATTACATATTTTTGGGTCTGGGTGGGGTTTGGAGAGGTTCTTGAAAGTTTAAGACTGGAAAGAGAGAAGGGGAAGAGGGCTAAGGGCTGTGAGGCAGAAAATAGAAAAACATTTGTGAAGGAAAGGGGCCTAGCAGCACACTATCTCAAAATATACTACCAAGCAGTTATTTTAACAAATATTTGGTAGAAGAGAAAAAAATACAAATTTATCAGTGGAATACAAACATGTTAATATAATTCTTGATAAAGCAAAGAAAAGGATAAGGATTTATTTTTCAATTCAATTCCACATTTATTAAGTAACTACTAGTGCCACACATGCTGCTAAGTGCTGTAAAGAGTCCCTGCCTTCAAGGAGCTTACAATCTAATGGGGGAGACAACAAATATGTACAAAGCAATTATATACAGGATAAATAAAAATAATTAGCAGGAGAAAGGCCCTGGAATTAAGAGGTGTTGGGGAAGGCTTCCTGTAGGAATTGGGATTTTAGTTGGAATTTAAAGGAAGCCAGAGAGGTGGTATTCAGAACTGAGGAGGTAGAGCATTCCAGGCATGAGGGACAGCCAGAGAAAATGCCCAAAACCTAAGAGGATCTTGTTCATGGAACAGCCAGGAGAGGCCAGTGTCACTGCATCAAAGGGGAATAAAATGTTGGGGAATAAAGTGTAAGAAGATTGCAAAAGAAGGAGGGTGTTGGAGGGCTTTGAATTCTGCAAAAACTGCTGGAAAATTAAAAAGTAATTTGTAGAAATTATAACATATCACTGTAGAGCACAAACTCCAAGTGGACACAGGACTCAAATATAAAAGGTCACATGACAAATAAATTAGAGGTATAGAGAAGGAGATTCTTATCACAACTACAGAGAGGCGATGGGTTCTTAGTGAAACAAGGGATAGAAAAATCCCAGAAGACAAAGTAGACATTTTTTTTCATTTTATAAAATTGAAAAACTTTTGTACAAATAAAATTAATGCAGTTCAGATTAGATGGGAAATAGTTAACTGAGTGTGGGGGGATGGAAATCTCTGGGTGGATTTTACTTGGATATCAGTAAAGATGTGATATCTAAGATAAATAGGGAACTAAATAAAATATAAAAGAATAAGATGACCCAGAGATAACACTACTGGCCCTATAAATCCCATAATTGGACTACTGTCTACCAGGGATCCTCCTTCACTCCAAAACATGGGCTGGACTAATTTTTCCCCAAAAAAGGTAACAAAGCTGATCTGAGACTTTATTTTTCCAGAAGGCTAAGGTTCAAGCTGCACCTCCCTTAATGCACCCTCCTGGGTGCCTCTGACCATATTGATGTATCTTTCAGGTCACTTACATCCATAAAAAGCCCCAACAAAGGCTCTCCATAGGGAGTCAGGGATCACCCAAGACTGAGCCAGATCCCATACCCTACCTGCTGACCACACAAATTTTTTTTTATTCAACAATGACAATTTATTTTCAGAACTTCTTCATTTTTATGAAAAAAAGAAAAGCAGGTATCAAAAACAGCAAAGAGTTTTCTGAAATTCTGCATCAGTTTTCACAGAAGAACCAATATGTGAACTGGTGTCATGTGTAAGTATCAGACACAGGCTATTTCCCTCCTGGTCATATGCATTCAGGTGGTCCCTGGTGGTTTACTCTAGAGTTCCTGAAGAATAGCTTTTTAAAAGCACCTGTCATTTTTGAGAGAATTGATTTGGTTTATCCAACAAAGTAAACACTTTTTACTGTATGGCTATTTCTCTTAAAAACAAAACATTGTAATAATATATGGAATGTGTATGTGTTTGGAATAGAACCAAATCTTCTGAGATCCTGTCTACCTGAAGAACACTGATCAGAGAGACAACTATAGGGCACATACCAGTTGTACATTTCATACTGTCAAAGGTAGCTACTATGCTTTTTGAAGGAAACAGCATTTTATTCAGGTGCTGCCCAGGACAGACCACACAAGTTTTTACAAGGAGATTAGAGAGTCTGTGTCCATACAAGCTAACTGTTGGAGTTTCCTTGTTAAGGATTTTAAAAATATTCTATGGTTAAGTAAACTTCCTTTTATTTACTGTCGGATGACCTACGAGCATACCTATTTTTATTCCTATGTTGTACCTGAATTAGCAGGGTATAAGACTGAGTCAGAAACACTCCTAACATCCCCAAAGAAATTCAAATTCAAAAATATTTATAGCACTATACTTTTTGCTGTAGTGAAATGGACACTCGGACAGAATCACCAGGCCAAGACCATCAGTAATCGAATTCAGGAAGCGTTTATTAGCTGGCCAGTGGCAGTCCTAGGGACAAAGTCCCAGGAGCTGCCCTGAACCCCAGTAGACACACAGTTTAAATAGTCCAAAAGCTACCATCGTATCAGGGGCAGGCTGGTCGGGCAGGATATGGGGCGGGGGCACTCTTAGATAATGCAGGTTGTTCAATGACCGAAGGGAAGATTCTTGGGTTTGGTCTGATGAGATAAGAGTGGGCTGGGGCACACTGGGTTAAAGATGTTCGATAACCTAGCGGAATGGAGGATTCTTGGGTTTACAAGAATTCAGGATACAAAGATGGGCCCTTCGTAAGCCAGTGAAATGTCAAGGCTTACTACTTCACTCCCCCCTGTTTTAGGTCAGACTAAGGATTATTGATTCTAGGGTTTTGTAGGACATGTGGATTGCAAAAAGTTTGGTGGCCTCAAGTCTGGATTGGATAAAAGAGAGTAGGCGGTTAATCAGACAGGGGCCGATGGTCAGGGTTAGCACGACAAGAAGTAGAGGGCCAGCAAGGGCCGAGAGAAGGGTCGTTAACCAGGGGGACCAGTCATCCAGGGACTGGCATCAAGAGGAGGTGGATCTGCAGGCTTGATCTCGCTCATCCAAGGGCTTACGGAGAGTGGCAAGGGATTCCCTTATAACTCCGGATCTGTTAGCATAAAAACAACAGGTTTCGCCCAGGGCCATGCACAGACCCCCCTGTTTTAGTAACAGGAGGTCCAACCCTCTTCGATTTTGCAGGACAACCTCTGCCAAAGAGTCCAAGGAAGATTCCAAATGGGTGACCAAGCCCTGTAGGGACGTAAGGTCTTGGTCCACCTGTTTGCTGAGGGACTGGAAATTAGTGTTGTCTTTGACCAGGGCTGCCACCCCCACGGCCGTGGAGCCTGCAATGCCTAGGCCCACCAGGAGGGGAACAAGGATGGGGGCTGCCCGTGGCTGCCTCAAAAGGTCAAAATGTTCAGATGCCCCCTCCTCAGAGTAAATGTAAACCTGGGGAAGTACATGAGCCACTACACATAGCTCGTTCGGGTCAGTGAAATGTACTTCCCCAAGACAAGTTGTGAGGCCAAGGGTGCAAGCGAACCAGAGTCCCTCTGGAGGCGTTAGGAACCGGTCAGAGTCCTTTTTGGGAGTAATCACCCAAGACTGGCAGGTCGCCGGTAGGGGTGGCCAACCATTGTTCAGGCGGTTGAGCAGGTTGTGACCGGCCACCTTCACCGGGTTGTATGGTCGAGAGTGTCTCAGGAGGGTGGTCACTGGATGCCTCAAGCAGGGTATGGACAGTAGCTTGCACCTCCGTCAATGCCTGTAAGGACTTCAGAAGACTAGTATTAGTGAGGTCAAGAGGTTCAGATTCAGATACCCGGGGTAAAATGGAAGGGGGAACGCTAAACATGACCTCAAAGGGTGATAGAGAAAGAGTAGCAGGATTTGGGGTACACCTGACTCGAAGTAGGGCAATGGGAAGGAGGCTCACCCAAGTTTCGCCAGTTTCTACTTTTAATTTAGCAAGGTGCTCCTTCAAGGTCCTATTCATCCTTTCCACCTGTCCTGAACTTTGTTGCCTATAAGCACAATGCAACTTCCATCTAACCCAAGCATTTTAGACAAATTTTGCACTACAGAGGAGACAAAGGCAGGTCCATTGTCAGATCCTATAGTCATTGGAATACCAAATCTGGGAAGGATCTCAAAAAGCAGCTTCTTAGCTACTACTATGGCTGTTTCAGACTTTACCAGGAAGGCTTAGCTTATCGTTTCAGGCAGAGATAAACAGCTCATGAGTTGTTGCTGGGCAGAGTGCTGGCAGGGGGAAGGGGCAGAGTTAATGCTTTGAGACTGAGGGGGGGGGAGGTGTGACGTTACAGACTGCTTTTACAAATCGGTTTTACAGACATAGATCCCAAAGCACCCCATTTACAAGTTGATGTCACAGATTGTTACAAACATATATACATTCTAAGGACCCCTTCATCCCCCCCTTAAACAGATGGCACCCAAATCATTTGGGGGCAAGGGGCGATGATCTCAGCTTCCTGAACTGCTTCTCGATGGGAAGGGGTGTAGAGCTGTCCCTGCCTCACAGGGTTCCATCGCTCAAGGGGGGGGGGTCTGTAGCCAGTGTCCAGAACCTGGCCTATGTCAGGTCCAGAGGGTGAAGGGTCATGATCTTGGACAGGGGTTGGTACTCAGCCTGAGCTGTCATCTGCAAGTGAAGGGTGCTGAACCTAGAAGACACAAATCTAACCAGGAGATTAAACAAACAAGGGCCAAAAAGAAGTAAGAGAAAATTGACCAGAAGTGGAGTGAGGATGGGCTAGTATAACCCATTACTCAGACTTTTTTCACTTTTCTACATACTACACAGACAAGATACCTCATAAATTTCTATTCTTTTACCAACATAACTGTACTGCCTTTAACAAAGGAGGTTCCTAACTAGGTTACTTAAGATGAAATTACAGTGATGTAGGCTGAAACTCCAATGATTGGTCAGTGTACACTTGAATTTCCCACTGGCAGGGAAACCCTAGGCTGGGTCTCCCACCCACAGATTAATCAAGGGTAAGCAAGGGGTGGGGGTTCTGCCTGTTTACAGATTAAGCAAGGTGGAGTTCTCTGTTTTACAAATCAATTAAGGGTAGGTTGGGCTGCCTGTTTTACAAATCAAGGAAAGGGTGAGTGGATTTGTGTCTGACATTCAGGAAGGGCAAAGTGACAAATCAAAGAGGGAAGGGTAGAGTGGAGCTGGGGAATGATGGGGATTGTGGGGGGCCGCGCAAGGAGGTAAAAGGGGAATCAGGGAGAGGATCGGATAGTCTTAGCTTTAGGGGGTGCTCATGGACTTCTGTTTTCCATTCTGAGGTGACAGCAGGCTTCACTCTGGTGTAATGTTGTCATGTGGGGATAGAGTCCACTTTGACGGCAGTAGGTGTAGTGGGGATCATGACGTGTGGTCCCTTCCACCTCTGCTCCAGACCATGAATTTCTTTTTACCAGCACAGAATCCCCAGGTTGAAACAGGTAAGCTGAGGCAGAACTCCTTGGGATCAGGAGAGCTGAGGGAAGGAGTTGGTTTTTTGTTTTTTTTTCCTGAATCGCCTGCAGACCCTGAAGCAAGTTGATAAGGGAAGAGTTAGTGATTTCAGCTTTTAGGTCTTCCCAGATTAGAGGAAGAATGGGTGGGAAGATCATATGTTAGGGAATGGTCTGGACTTTCTCAGCCTTGAGTTCTGAGCTCTGAGAAAATTTCAGATGCCGGCTGCTCAAGGAAGTCAAAGGACCTGATCATCTCCCCCTTAAACAGTTGGGACCCAAAATCATTTGGGTAGATCTATGTTCCATAGGAAGCTGAGTACACAGATTATATATACAGTATATAACAGTGAATACAGATTCACTCAGGAAGAAAGAGATAATTCAGAAATTGAATCCTTAACATACATTCAGTTACAAATGTTAACTTTTGCTTAGAGCATGAAACAACTACAAATTCGGATCAAAATAGCCAGATCTCTTCTGTTTTCACAACTCATTACATTAGTTTAGCAATAAATTTATCTTGCAAATGAAAGTTTTAATAGGCCTCTTAAAATTACACTAGAGATTTGAAAATTTCTTCTGAAAGTATTTTCCCTTCTTTTAAAACAGTTTCAAGATTTATAATTGATCACTAAACTTTTAGGAAGAAAGTTAGTTGAAAACTTTTAAAATGATCTTAAGCAATTTGCATACTTTCTGCACATGTTCCAATTCCAAATGAAAATAATATTAGATTTTCCAGTAAGCT
The DNA here is from genome assembly GCA_011680675.1 of Gymnobelideus leadbeateri. Taxonomy (NCBI): domain Eukaryota; kingdom Metazoa; phylum Chordata; class Mammalia; order Diprotodontia; family Petauridae; genus Gymnobelideus; species Gymnobelideus leadbeateri. Next base: position 387,410 of record WOXC01010640.1, on the reverse strand, counting down.
TACACGAAAGAACTCATATCTGTTACTGACTACGTGCTCTGATCATGGAAACTTGCTATAGAAGGAAAAAAAACAGGGACATGTGACATTCCAAATATGACAGGATAAAACATCCTTGACTCTGTTTAAATTCAGGTAAAGTCACAGATATCCAACCATGCAGTATCTGTTCCATCTTATAACTAGACTCAGAAATAGGTGGGAAACATTCCTTTTCAAAGGAATCCCATGGGTAAACTGAGCCAGGAGGGATCCCATCCCAGACAGAGGCTAAGATTGTCCCTTCGGCCTTTACCAAATGTAGACTTCCACCTATCAGCAGTACAGGATCACATTCCTCTGAGTAGCTTGTGGCATTTTCTCCGAGATACTGATTTAATGCAGACAACTATACCCAAATTCAAACTCAAAAATAAAATTTAGTTCTGGTCCCAAGTGCCTTTTACCTTAAACAACAAGCCTTACCGATCACAGCTCAGAGCTAGTTAGTTATTTTTATTTTCATGGAGCTGCACTAAGCAATGAAGATTCATCAGGTCTTACAAATGTAAAGAATTCCATTTACTATCTTTCCTTCTGAAATCTAAAAGCCAACTGATAGAAATCCTTCTAATCTTTGCAACTTCTTAGCAAGTTAGGTTCATTTAAAACTACACTTAAACAAGTTCCTTTCCCAGGCCGAATGACCTTGCCTGATAGAGATAGTTTCTAGGGAATTTGGCAGTTTTACAACATAAGGAAAATTTATATGAATTCTAAGCAGGAGAGACTGGGGGAAGGGTTAATAATGATGCCCCTGCTTAGCCAATTCTCATACATGCAGGAGGACTGTTCTGAATAGGCAGAACTAGTCAGAATAAAGTTTTCATCCAGTCTCCTCCTTTCCACATATAGTAATCAATTAACAATTTTAGATTTCAGTATTAAAACAAATTCCCACAGTTTCATCAAATCATTCTGATTATAAGCAATTAACTACAGATAATATTTAATTCACTAATGGGCAGATTTCCCTACCTGCTGTCCTTCTCTCCCTGCTTCCTCTCCCAGGACTAATAAGATTGTTTCCCCATCATCTCATACCAAAGATCTTATAATCATTTCTTCATAAGAATATTTCCCTTTTTCAAAAACAGTTTATCCTGATATCATTAACTATACAATTCCTAAATTCTCTGGTCATAAATTCTTTCTCCCAGTAATTAACAAAATTTATACAAGGAGGTCTCACAGATCTTTTCTTCACATAATTACCAATAATTACCTTTTACAAGTATACTTTTGTAAATACTTGGTTTCTTCGATAACCAATAGCTTGGTTACAAAATCTTACAAGTTTAAACAGTCTTAACTGAAACTTCCTTTTAAACAAAGACAGACTTGGAAGCTTATGATTTCCCAAATTACAATACTCCAAGACTTTAAGAAAACTGCTTCTTATACAGCATAGATAATACAACTTTTTACCAGTAACAACACCATAAACAATTATCATGTTCTTAAATTTGAACTTTGAAATAAAAACAAATGAATTACCAATCTGGTGACCTTAAAAATCAAGTTGTTGGTTTTTTTTTTTTTTTGAAGTTACACAGAACTAAAATTTTCTTGTTGCCACACACCCAATCAACTTATCACTAGAAATCAATTACATTCTGGAATCTCACATAGATGGTCAATGTGGTGATTCATAAACCTTCAAATTAACATAAATACATCCTTAGATGAAGCAAGCTTAAAAACCACATCCCTATATTTTTCTTTCCTTTTTTTTCAAGTTTCTCATTTGCTCAATAAGAATTCTACAAAATGCCTTTACAATTCACTGTGCATAATTATTCATTTCATCATTAGTAAGGTGGAAACCATAATTTTAAGTCACTGCATATTTCCAGAATAGCCAAAAAGTTAAATGAACAATCAGCTATCACAGTAAATATCAGCAATTATTACTACTACCTGTTTGTATCCCAAATATAACAGCTTTAAATTGTCAGATCTTATAACATAAAAAATCTAATTCACATGAAAAAAACATAAGACAGGATTAGCAGAACTGATAAAGTAACATAACTGATTTTACACAACTTTTTGTCCATCTTTTAGTTTCAACAATTTTCAGATTGAAAACTGCTTTATCTAACAACATTTCTGGCTCACAATGGTCACTCAAACTTTTGCAGTATAAGAGGATTTTACAATTTAGAGATACCATAATAACACAATGACATTATGACATTAATTGCATTTCCAATTCATCACATACAAAAATTACTGATAGAAAAATTGGGCTTACCAAGTACAGAGGCTTTTCTTCTCTCCCCACAACTGCAGAGCCTGGTTGAGGACCCAGGCGTTTGAAAGGAGCGAGGGTCATCCTCATGCCTGGAGGTGTGGGCTTCGGGGTACCCTGGAGTGTTGCCAGGCCCCTCGATATAGCTGCTCTGCCTCCTCCCTCTCCTTTCAAGTGGGGGAGCTTAACTCAAATTCCCTATATTCTTTAGCACTCTATTTTTTTTTTAGAATGAGAAACTTTAATAAATTTTTGTAAAATGTTTTCAGCCGATTTAACTTTTACTCCAATAACCTTTATTTATGTGTCCACTCCTTACAAAAACTTCTTTGGAAGTGATAGCTTTGATCTCTCCAGCAAGTGATATTGGGGGGGCGCCTTCCCCCTTTCTCACTACTAGAGAACCCAAAAGAAAATTCACTTTTTCTTATCAAATCTTAGAAAATATTCCAATTTGCCTAAATACCAAATAGTACAGTGAATTCTGACTTACCTTTAGCATCAAATTAGGAGTGACACTCTTTACTTCTCATATGAATTTAATTGACTAACAGTTTTATACACAAATTTTTCCTCTTTTAGGTGAGGCAGGAAATAGTAAAATTCTCGTCTGCCTGCCTCTCTCTCCTTCTCCAGCCTACCTTCAGCATCGGTGAAGGGAGCTTGTCTGGGGTTGTTGACCACCGGGGTTTCTCTCAGGGGGAAATAGCTGGGCAGAAGTGGGGGTTTTGTCAGAACTTGGGACCTGGTCCCTAGATACTGAACCAGGGCCATAGGGGGTGCTCCCATGAGTATATGAGGGACCAGTGAGATCAGAGGTAGAGTCCAGCTGGACCAGGTAGGGAGGTGGAGGAGCAGAGGGGGATAGGGGATCCCCCGGAACTCCCATCTCCTCTGGGGAGGGAGATAAAACAGGATATAGGGGAGGTTTGATGTTAGCAAAATCTTTTAACACTTGTTGGAGCGGGGTCTGGGAGCTAGATGTTGATTGCCCCATTCTTAACTAAATGAGAGACTCTTGCAGTGAAAGTGGTTAAGCCCCGCAGGTAGAAGACAGTGGACTGACAAAAATTAGAACACAATATACACAGAGCAAAACAGACAGTGACAAGGCAGAAGCAAAGTTCCCCAGGGAGCATTTCAGGAAGAACTGAGAGTGAAAGAAAAGAAATAAACAGGCTCCCACACCCGGTGTCCCGGGGCGGAGCAGTGAAGATGGGTTGTGCCTCGTCAGGCCCCATACAGTCACACACCAGAAGAGTACTCACCAGAACAGATACAGAACGCTTCAGAGAGAATTTGGCGGGTTTGACGTTCATCAAAAGGCACCATCAGAGAGGGGGGCCAATATAAGCAAATCGGTGGCCTCCCCCACCCTCTATCGGCGCCTCTGGGTGAAGCCGAAACCCCGGTCATGGCGAGGCTAACAGGTGACTAGTCAACTCAAGACCTCGGTCTGCTCGTCACAGGGACGGCCCTCCAGAGTGTCACTGAGGACTAACATGTCGTCGGTGGACCTCCAAGTGAAATGGACACTTGGACAGAATCACCAGGCCAAGACCATCAGTAATCGAATTCAGGAAGCGTTTATTAGCTGGCCAGCGGCAGTCCTAGGGACAAAGTCCCAGGAGCTGCCCTGAACCCCAGTAGACACACAGTTTAAATAGTCCAAAAGCCACCATCGTATCAGGGGCAGGCTGGTCAGGCAGGATATGGGGCGGGGGCACTCTTAGATAGCGCAGGTTGTTCAATGACTGAAGGGAGGATTCTTGGGTTTGGTCGGATGAGATAAGAGTGGGCTGGGGCACACTGGGTTAAAGATGTTTGATAACCTAGCGGAATGGAGGATTCTTGGGTTTACAAGAATTCAGGATACAAAGATGGGCCCTTCGTAAGCCAGTGAAATGTCAAGGCTTACTACTTCAGTAGCAAATAACTAAAGACCAAAGGGGTGCCTATAAATTGAGGAATGACTAGATAAATTATGGAATATAAATGTAATGGAATGTAATTGCACCATAAGAAATGACCAGAGGGATAGATTCAGAGAAATTTGGGAAGACTAATATGGACTTATTCAGAGAAAAGTGAGCAAAATCAGGAGACTAATTATATGATAACTCTAAAGTTATGAAGAAAAACATCTTTGGAAGGCTTTAGAAGTTGTCAATGTAATAACTAGCAAAAAATCCAGAGGATTGTTTGGCTTCTAGTCTCTTGACAAAGACAATGGAAGTTCAGAGAGGTTTTGTTTTGTTTTGTTTTTGATGTAGCCAATGAATGGACTTATTTTGTTTGATTATGCTTGTTTGCTACAAGGATAGATTTGGGGGCATGTGGTGGCAAAATTAATGAGAGGAGAGTGATAGTGATATAAAAAAAGGAAAAGAAACAAGAGTGTCATTAAAGCATTTTTTTTTTTTTTTACAAAATCACAGAAGAGCTAGGTGTGGTGGCACAGACTTGTAATTCCTGCCACTAGGGTCAGTTTAGGTCGGTGAACTGATTATGTTCAGAAGTTCTGAACTACAGATGGGCTAAAGCTGATTAGGTGTCCTAGCTAAGTATACTGAACCCCCCTATTTTTTTTTTTTAAAGCAATTGGGGTTAAGTAACTTGCTCAAGGTTACACGGCTAGTCATTATTTATGCGTGGGTGCTCATTTTCTGAGGCCGGATCTGATCTCGGGTCATCCAAACTCCGAGGCCGGCGCTCTTACTCACTGCGCCACCCAGCCGCCCCTTTAGGGCAATTGGGGTTAAGTAACTTGCCCAAGGTTACACGGCTAGGTTTTTGTTTGTGCGGATTAGGTGTTGGAGGCCGGCTCCGAACTCAGGTCCTTCTGATTCCAGGGCCGGCGCTCTATTCACTGCGCCACCTAGCCGCCCCAGTAAATATTTATTAAGAGCCTACTACTTTATGTCAGGCACAGTGCTAAGTGATAAGGATACAAAAATAGGCAAAAGACAGCCCTGCTGTCAAGGAGCTCACAATCTGGTGAGGAAGACAAACAAACAAATATGCACAAACAAGCTATATACAAGATAGACTGGAAATAATTGAGATAAAGAGAGAGAGAAGCCTGTAGAATTAAGAGGGGATGGGAAAGCCTCCCTGAAGATGATGAGATATTAGTTGGGATTTAGTTGGAACCTGAAAGAAGCCAGGGAAGCCTGGGAGAAAGCGGTGATAAGGGAGAGCATTCCAGTCTGAGAGAACCAACATAAAAAATGCCTGGAGCAAAGAGACTGAACAGTCTGGAGGCCTTGTTGGATTTAAGAGAATAAGGCCTAAGAAGACTGGAAAGGTAGCAGGGGTTGGGTTATGAAGGGCTTCAAATGCCAAATGGATCATTTTGTCTTTAATCCTGGAGGCAATAGGGAAACACAGGAATTTACTGAGTGTTAATCTGTGTTTTAGGAAAATCACTTTGGTGGCTGAAAGGATTAGAGTGGAAAGAGACTTGAGGCAGGAAGACCCATTAGCAGGCCAGTGCAACAGTCCAGGCATGAAATGATGAGGGCCTGTTCCAGAGTGGTGGCTGTATCAGAGGAGAGAAGGAAGCATATTTGAGAGATGTGGCAAAGGTCTACTTCACCTATCAGCCTTAAGAACAGATTAGATACAGGGGTTAGGGAATAGTGAGAGACAGTGGGGAGTCAAGAGGTAACACCGAACTTGTGAGCCTGACAGTCTGAAAGGATGATGTTGCCCTGACTGGAGGTCAACAGACAGTTTAGGATAGGACAGGTATATTTGAGAATTATCAACATAAGGATGCCAATTAAATCCATGAGATCACCAAGGGAAGTAGTACACAGAGAGAAGAAAAGATCTAAGACCAAACCCTGTGACCAGCTGCTCACTTCCAGTCTGAGCAAGGAGAACTAGTCTCAGAAAAAAACCAGAACAAAAACAAAAGCAAAAAATGTACAGAAGAAAGTGATAATGCATTCAGAGGTAGTCAAACAAATAGAATAGCTTTGAAAAGAACAGATTAATTTATTCTATACTTTCAAAATGTATGTATGTACATATGTAATAGATTCTATTTCTATTCTTTGTGTATGGAAATGTTTTTATTATTATTTATGGAATTCAGAAAGACAAAGAAATTTAAGAAGTAGTGGCACTGATGGAAGTGAGAGTCAATAAAAATGTGACTAGCCATCCTCATCAGTCTAGTTTAACAACACTTCAACTCACACCATTTCTAGTCAAAGAATAATAAAAGATGATTTTATATGAAATACTGAACTATAACATAGAGCTTTTTGAAAAAATATGTGTAGGATATCTTCTGGCCATGTAGATGTTTATATCCACATAAGATGTCTAAACATATTTTAAGGAAAGCATTGATATATATTTCTGGGATCTTACCTTTGAGGGTAGCAGATGAAGGGGTCATGAGGTGTTCTCCTCTGACAGAGGACTAGATTAAATTTATGTTTTTCTGTCCCTGATAACATTTCTAGTCTGGGAACATGATTTTTTTTTTTAGGTTCAAAAAGCTGCTTTTCTGGATGCTACCTCTTAGATGGGGAAGGGTTTCACAAGCTTACAACCTAAGGCTTGATTCCTTCCCACTAAATGTTAGTTATACAAAAGATCATTACAAACAGTGAAATCAAGTGAATCCATCTATCCAAGTAAATAGCAGAGAGAAACTGGAGTTCTATAGATTAGAATATGCCAGAAGAGACATGAGAATTGAATGAACTCTTTCCATGGATGCAAGCTGCTCAACTGATACACAAGAGAGATTCTGATCTGACCTAAAGGACAATTCCCTGAAGTCTCTAAGGCAGGGTTGAGGAAACTGAGGTGGCCTCAAGTTTCCCACCCATGCCCTAGGGGAAGCAAGCTAAAAAAATCAGTGTCATCTTAAGATGCTAGCTTTTCCCACATGTTTGCCTTCCAAAGTCTGTCTCCCTTTCTCCATATGTCTGGATTTTGTCCCCAAGAGTATGAAACCATGCATGTACTTTCTTGAAGAAGGAGTGGAGAATTCTCCAAAACTCAACCACTGCCCCTCGTGCTTACATTCTTGAATCAGCATTCTCTCCATCAATTAGGAGAGTCTCATGAAAAAGTGTACCTGGGTTACATGTATATTTAATTTAAAGTGGTAGTACCAACAGTGTCCTGCTTCTCTATGCCCCTCCCTAAACTTCCTTCTAATTTCTTCCTGTTTTTAAAAAGTTTTTATTTTATTTTTTGTATTACTATCACTATCCACTACTCCATGTAAACATACAATTCTCCCCCACACACACAAAAAAAAGCACATTTTTTTTGGAGGGTAAATGGGGTTAAGTGACTTGCCCAAAGTCACACGGCTAGTAATTGTTGTCAAGTGTCTGAGGCCAGATTTGAATTCAGCTCCTCCTGACTCCAGGGCTGGTGCTCTTATTCACTGTGCCACCTAGCCTCCCCCAAAGCACTTTCTTTTAACAAAATATAGTTAAGATTATTTCATAGATGGAGGAAATGAGGCTTAGGTTAACTGATTTTCCCAAGGTCACATAGGTAGTAAATGTTAGAGGCAGATGTTGATTCTTCATAGCCCTCTAACTTAGGGGCTTTGGAGAGAAGTTAAGTAATTTGGCCAGGATCCCATAGCTAGTATGTATCAGAGGCAAGACTTGAAATCAGGTCTTCTTTTTAAAAAATTATTTAGTATTTTATTTTTTCCCCAGTTACATGTCAAAACAATTTTTAACAGTCGTTCTTAAAACTCTGAGTCCTAAATTCTCTCCTTTTCTCCCTCCCCATGTCCAAACCAGGTTTTATTTAATATGAGACTGGTTCTCTGTCTACTCCACCATGATGCCTTTCTTTTGAGTATTCTATCAATTGTCTAAATAACTATATAATATTTCAATAGGCTAGCTAATGGTAGTACTTCTCCATCCCCTCTTAGGTACAATGTATTACAGTAAATAAATGAGCCTTCTTCTATGTGGGTGGAGTAGACCCTAGGTTCCCAAAGGCTAAGCTAGAAGAACATAAATTTTGGCACATTCTGCCCAGCAGGTCCAGCAAGAGACTGGCCTGGTGATGGATTATGAGTCTGTTGTCCAAGGGACAGTGCAGCTATTTTTAGAGAGGCTCATTATCGGTTTGGTCACAGAGTGATCAAATTTTGGGCCACACCAACTCTCAAAGAGCATCAACTAAATTATGGTGAGGTTACAATATGCATGAGTAGAGAGTGGGTACTCTTACCCAGCAAGTTATAGATCTTGAAGTATTGATATGTGTAAATATATGGAAAAAGTAATGGGAAAGTGTTTGCCCAGGATAATTATCCCCCAAATCAGAGATCTGAAAGGAAGTATAGGAGGGCCCCTAACTTCCTCATCTTGAGCTGTTCCAGTTGCCTGACCTAGATGAATTCTTATCCTTGGGAAGGTGTGATTGTTGAGCTACTGTCATTGACTTTTTAAGAGGTCATAAGGACCAGGGTCATAGGATCATGAGAAATAAAATGGAATTTAAGAAGGGAAAATGTCATCCTGCTTTTTCACAGAAAGGAAGTCAATGGAGTTCACAAACTTCAGGTAACTTAAATTCTTGGCAAAATTCTAAAAGGTATTATTAAAGGGATAGTTAGTCAGCATTTAGAAAAAAGATTACAAAGAGTAAGAATGAGTCATACCAGACATACTTTGCTTCTGCTTTTGACAGGTTTACCAAACTGGAAAAGCAAGGAAAGTTGTATAGTTTATCTCCACTTTAGCAAAACATTTCATAAAATCTCTCATTCCATTCTTGTGGACAAGATGGAAAAAGGTGGGTTAGAAGATAGAACAATCCAGATCTAGAAATGGCTCAAAAGCCTGACCCAGAAAGTAGTTATTAATGGTTCAAAGTCAGCTTGGAAAGAGATTTTCAGTGGTGTGTCCCAGGGATCTATGTTTGTCTCTGTACTGTCTGACATTTTTCCAGTAATATGGAAAAAAAGGCAAAAACACACATATCAATTTGTCAGATGACATAGAGCTAGGAGAGAGAGCTAAAACAATGGATAATAGGGTCATAATAGGGTCTTGACATATTAGAACATTGGACCAAACTAAATAGAATAAAATAGAAATAAATGATGTATGTGTAAATGTTTAACAACCAGGACTCCAAGTGACAATGATGACATAATTGTAAGTAGGAAACACTTTTAAGTATAATCTCTATTATTAACATTTTTTCATCACTTTCCTAAGTCTAGAAAATCAAGGAAACAATAAATCAAGTCCTAATTTGTAAGATTTGCCCATTTCTAAGATGTAAATACTCACAATGAAAGTTTAACAATCGTCTCCACCACACCCCTGGACAAACACAAAATTTCACTGTCGGGTTAAAGAAAATCAACCTCACATGTGAAAGTGGGAGATGTCTTGAAGTTCATCTGAAAAACTTCTGGAGACATTGAAAATTCAACTCTTCTAAAACAGAACTCATTTTAAAAATCTCTAGCTTCCCCTTTTCTGTCAAAGGTACCAGCATCATCCTTTGGGTCACTCAGGTTTGAAGCCATTTTCAGCTCTTCATTTTCCCTCCCCAAATCCTGTAGTTTCTCTCTCCACAATCTCTCCTCCATTTATCCTCTTACCTTCACCAGCACTATAATCTACCTAATTGGAGCCCTTGTCACCTTTGCTTGGGTCATTGCAATACTCTTCTAAATGGTCTCCTTGTGGCAGGTCTTTCTCCTCTCCAGCACCTCCATAGAGTTGTCAAACTAATATTCCTAACCCTAACTGTGCCATTTCTCTCCCCGTTCTAGAAGATTTGATGGGTCTCCAGTGTCTCTGGGACAAAATACAAACTCTTCTATTTGTCATTTAAAGCCATTAACAATCTTGTCCCATCTTTCTTTCCTTGATGATTTCACATGACCCTCTTATTATGTTTCAAACTAGTCAACTTTTTACAATATTTTATCTTCTCTGTCTTAGCACAGGTTGTCCGCATTGGCAAATGCTCTCCCCATCCCCCTTGGCCATCTAGTTCAGATGTCTGAGTTCAAATCTGGGCAACCTGGGCTATGCAACCCTGGGCAAGTCAGTTAACCTCTTTCTGTCTCAGTTTTCTGCATTGTAAAATGGGGATAAAAAATAAAAAATAATAACAATTAATATTGATTATAATGAATATTAATAAATAATAATAATACCTCACAGAGGTATTCTTGTAAAATACTTAGCACAGTACCTCATTTCTTGCCCCCTCACACCCAGCTTTAGCTCTCTAGGGCCTAGCACTGAGCCTTGCACGTAGTAAATGCCTAAAAGGTACTTGGTGAATTGAATTGGCATCTGCTTAGATGAAAGAAGGAAAGTATGGGGGAGAAATCTCTCTTCTTCAGACATATTCCCTTGTGCTTGGTGGTGATGTGGGTTGGGGGTGGGGGGAGATGGAGTGAGTGGAGAGAAGGAAGACAGGAGGAAGTGTCTTCAAAACCACCCCCTTTTCTAGTTCCCAGTGATTTTCTGAATCTAGGATAGATCCTCTTGTTTTCCAACTCTTAGGTTCCTACAGATGCTGTATAGGCCCACAGAGAGGCAGCATATGTCCATCCGTTGGGAAGAAAATCAGTCACCCTCACCCTGTCATAGCAAAGGGCAGAATTAGGGACATACACTGGCACACTTCCCACAGCACATACATCCTAGCAGACAGGCAGACAGGGGAGGTCACACTTGCCAAAAACCTGCCAAGAACATCCCAACAGGTTTTCCTAGGGACCGATGGCCCTTCAGTGCCGCCTCCCCCGCTCCCACCGTTATACCAAGCGAGCCCCTCTGGCCAGTGCCCAGGAACTAGAGAAGCCGGCTGGACTGCTGCGGGCTGCAGGGCCCACCAGCCCTCCCTCCCTCTCTCTGCCACTGGGTTTTTCCAGCTGGAGCTTCACTCTCTACTGCAATCACTGGAAGCCACGACTGTCTACCGCGGCTGCTCCTGCACACCATTTATTTATTTATTTGTTTGTTTGTTTGCTTATTTATTTCCTCTTTTCCTGGTATCAGCGGACCCCTCTGACTCAGAGAAGAAGCATTGCAGGCAGGGAGAGGAAAACGGAGAGGAGCCTGCAGTAGGGGAGGAGGGTGGGAGAGAGACAGATCGTGCGTGAAGAGGTGGGAGAAGAATCCTGGAGCAGGGGGGTCACTGGGGAGCTCGGTAGAAATCTCTGCGCGTCTCCTCCGCCCCTCACCTTTGCCACCGTCTCCCAGAGCCATGAGCGCCGCTAGACAGAAGGCTGAAAGGACTGATGGCAACATGGGCAGGAGGGTACAGGAAACTGAGCTGCGGGACAGAGCCCACCTGAGCCAGGAGCGGCGCCTCAAACAGGCTACCCAGTTTGTACACAAAGACTCTGCGGACCTCCTCCCATTGGACAGCCTCAAGAGGCTTGGCACCTCCAAGGATCTGGTGAGACATCCCATGCCCCTAGCTTTCCCCTGCCCCATTGGGTCCTTTGCTTCTCGGTCCCAGGAAGATGCCCAGGTCCATCTCTTAAGGAGTTGGGGGCTCAGAAATCCAACCCTCACTTAAAGTAAGGATGGGGCAATCCCACTAACTTTGGGGGATTCACTTTGCCCATTTATCAGGAGTCCACTGGGGATGTCCCCCATATTGGGAAGGGAGGGTAGTGAGGACTGATTCGTTGTTCAGCATCTCGCCTTTCAGCCTAATAATTTCAAGCTAGAGAAAGAAGAGTTCAGGCAAGTCCTAGGGCAGTGCAGAGGTTTGAGGGAGGAAAAAAAATCCTTTCTAAGGTGGAATGCCCCTTGGGATGCCTGGAAGTTTGGGATCAGGAGAGGGGAGGTAGGAATGCAAAGGAGAAGGCCAGGACTGACCAGTTCAGGGAGGTAATTTCTCCTCTCTCCTGAAGTATCTAAAGACCAGGCTGGCTAGTAAGAGACCTTTTCTATCCTCCACGATCCTGGATATCAGAGTTTGGGCTGTCGTTTGCTCAGGTTACTGGCCTCCTTGCTTTTCTTTTCTTACTTAGTCCTCATCATTCCTCCCCAGGCTCTGCTTACAGTCACAGTCCAGAATGGGCATCTTGGGAAACTGCTGGTTTTAGGGGGGAGGGCAGCTGAAAGGGGGACGGTAAGGGGTTTCTCTGCTTTTCCCGCTCCCCTTATAAACCAGGAAGAAGTCAGCTTTGGGAAGCTCTGGGAAATCTATGTGGACAGGATGATAAGAAACGAAGAAGGGTTGGCCTCAGACCTAGGAGGGCCTATGTCAAGAAAGTATAGTGGTTTGAAGCAAAAGTCACACCAAAAGGTCTAGGAGAGGATGAGGATGATGGAACCATATACACGGAGGTCCAGCCCCCTAGTGCTCCCTCTGTCCCTATCTATACCCCAACTCAGTTGCCCTGGGGATGTCACCAAATACCTAGAAAAACTGTCAGAACAATTACTCTAACCTTTCTTTGTGTCAGGGACCCCTTTGGCAATTGTGATCTATTGACCCCTTCTCAGAATATTGTTTTTGAATGCATAAATAAAATATGTAGGATTACAAAGGAAGGCAATTGTATCAAAATACATTTAGTAAAATGTTAAACAATAACCTACATTCAAAGACTCCAAGTTAAGAACCCCTGCCTAAAAGGGATTCTGGTGAGTGATGCCCCTCTCGAGGCAGCTTCCTCCTTAAGGAGTCTAAGGGAGTAGGGGTTTCTCACGGCCCTTCATCCTCTATCCCTGCCTTTGCCAGCAAAAGGCCCTGGCTCCCTGTTGCTAGGATGTAAGCCAAGAACCCTAGCCCAAAACTGTTGCCAAAGCACCAGTACCCTGTATGTACCCACTCAACTCCTAGTCTTTCGCCTCTCCCCTCCAAATCTCTTTTGGTGACCAAGGTAGAGGATTCAGATTTCAAACCAGCCACATCCAGACTACAAATCACTGGAGTAGCTGGGAGATTTAGGTTGGAGCCAGAAGGAAGGGATAAAGCCACTCATATCTACTTGTTTCCCCCCAGAGAGTGAGGCAGGATGCTTGTTTATCCCATCAGCTGCTATCCCGTTCTCTTAGACTGGGATAGGTTTTGATTTGTTTTTTTGTTGCTTTTCTGTTTGTTTGTTTGTATTTGGGATTTCATAAAGTGAGGGGGTTTCTGCTTAAGGACCTTCTTCTCCCTTTGTAGACAGGCAACTGGAATAGGTAGGTTCTTTTAAATAACTGAATTCAGTCATCTTGCTAACAGCCTGCAGACAGCAGTACTACAGAAGGGGACTGGCCAAGCCACCTGATGAAGCCCTGGGGCCTGTAGCCCCTCACTCCCAGCATGTCTTGTTTCAGAACTTTGAGTACTGGGGCTCTATTTTGGGAGGGAAAAAAAGGACAGCATCTGAGCTCTCTGCCTAGCCTGGTGGGTGAACTGAATTACAGTCAGCCATGGGAAAAGGGCCCCAGGCCTCCGTGGGAAAGGTGGGAGGGGAAAGCCTGGGAGATAGAAAGGAACCACTCTGCTGCCAGCCCCAAAAAGCTCTTTGCCCTTTTCCCAGAGCTACTGTTCCTGGCAGTCCAGCTGTTGGTGAGCAGGCCTCAGGGGTCTCATTAAACCTTGGGAAATAAACAGTCCCAGGAGCTAGGCAAGGAGAGCAGGTGAAGGGGAGGAAGAGTGAGGAGAGGGAGCTATTCATATCTTCTGTCTTCCTAATGTTCCCTAATAGCCCAAAAGGAGTGAAGATGAGGTAGGAAGGAGAGTCTTCCAAGTTAAAAACCTGTTCAGAGGAACCTCCTTCTTGCAGAAACCCTAAGCTGAGCACAAAACCCTCTGACAGAAATAATCCCTGGAATAAAAACTTTCTTGCTTAATTAGCCCAGTTGGCCATTGAAATGATTGATGATTATTTTTTCACCATTTTTTCACTGCATTCTCTCCCAGTCCCATTCTATTTGGTTTTGACAGGGTAGCAAGGGAATACATTTTGGTCCTGTGATTCACTGACATCAATTACCAGGGTTTTTTGTGTATCCCAGGAAACTCCATCCCATCCTTGTCTGTGACTCTCCGTTCCTTATTCTTTTCTACTTGTCCCCTTTTCACATCTATCCTTGGGAATGGGGTAGGGTTGGGGAAGTGGAGGCCCAGACACCTGTATTTAACTCTTGTTGTCCAATTGCCTCATGGTGGAGCCAGCAGCCACATAGTGTGATCCAGCGTCGCCTGATGGAGGGGAACCTGGACCAGTTTCTCGGGGAGTCCTCCTTGGTTTGGGACCAAGTTCATGGAGCAGAGAGTAGTAGGAGGACCAGCAGAAAGGAGAGTCCAGCTCTTCTTGTTCACTGCAAGGTGAGGGGAGACCCTGACCATCATCATGGAAACTAGAACTTGATCCTCAAAAAGGATCAACTGTTTGTGAGTGTCTCTACCTTCTTTCCCTCTGTGCCTCCAGGAGGGTAAGAAGTTCTCCTCAGATTCTTCTCTTAGCCTAGACTTAGAAGATAGAAAGCTTTTCTGTCTTCTCTGCCTCTACCCCTCCTGCTGTTTCCCTTTTTCCCTAATTACCCTAATTTGCCCACAGAGAGTGTGTGCATGCAGGTACACATGTATTTATACATACACATATGTGCACACACATATACATGTCTGTGGGATATATTAACATATAATATACATATATACATATTGTGAATAGTCTCTATGGTTTTCATTTGTGAATTGCATACCCAGGTGAATACAGGATTGTGTGTGGATTCATTTTGGAAAACAAGGTTATATATCTATATCTATATAGACTCCATGTATACAATTATTTATGTATGTGTATTATATATATATATACACACACACAGACATATACATATAATTATATCTGTCCTTTGACATTTTTTTCAATAACTTCCTTCCACCTCCCCTCTCTGTTGAAAAAAAGAAAATAAAAACAAAATCTGTATAACTAAATATATATGATTAAACAAAACAAATGCCTCCAATGGCAACATAAAAATGAACTTTGTTCTGCTTTGAGTCTATCACTTCTCTATCAGGAGGTGAGGTAGCACTCTTCATTACCAGTCCTCTGAAATAGTGGTTGATCATTGCACTGAACAGGATTCTTAAATCTTGCTTTTTGGAGGGGGAAAGGCAGGGCAATTGGGGTTAAGTGACTTACCCAAGGTCACATGGCTAGTAAGCGTTATGTGTCTGAGGCCAGATTTGCACTCAGGTCCTCCTGACTCTAGGGCCGGTGCTCTATTCACTGTACCACCTAGCCACCCCAAGAATTCTTAAGTCTTTCAAAGTTGTTTGTCTTTGCAATATTGTTGCTAAATAAATTGTTCTCTTTGTTCTACTCACTTCACTCTGGTTTAGTTTATACAAGTCTTCCCAGGTTTCTCTGAAACAGTCCTTTTCATAATTTCTTACAGAATAATAATATTCCTTTACATTCACATACTATAATGTGTTCAGCTATTTCTTTCCCATTTGATGAACACTTCCTTAGTTCTTTGCCACAACTCAAAGACTGCTATAAATGTTTATACATATGTGTCCTTTGTAGTTGTTTTTTTTTTAACTCTTAGGGTTATAGACCTAGTAGCGGCATTGTTGTGTGAAAGGGTATGAACATCTTTAGTGGTATTTTGGACAAAGTTCCAAATTGCTTTAGAGAATGGCTGGACCAGTTCACAGTCCTACCAACAGTACATTAAGAACCAGTTTAACCAAAGCCTCAGCTATGTTATTTTCCTTTTTTGTCCACTTTGTCAATCTGATAGGTGTGTGGACAGTTGGAGCTTAACAAATTATTGTTTCTGGGCATGCAAAGATGAAAAATGATGATGTGGAACTGGAGCTCAGGAGAGAGACTAGGACCAGATTAATTATTGTAATGCTAATGACTTCCAGATAATGACTTCTGGATCTGGAAGTCATTAGCATAACAGTAATTAAACCCTTATGAGCTGATGAGGTCACCAAGGGAAATAGTTCTTGCCCTCAAGGAGCTTAAAATATAATAATGGAGTTAAAACATGTACAAATTATATAATTTAGGATGAAATAAAGAGAGGCATGAAAAATTCAGAGAAGGTTTCATTTCTAACTGAAGGGATAGCAAAAAGCTTCATAGAGGAGGTGGCACCTGAGAAGGAAGGGAAGGATTTTAACAAGAATCCACTGCAGACATAGTGAATGAAATTAAGGAATGGCTCATGTGACTATGAATATCTATCTATCTATCTATCTATCTATCTATCTATCTATCTATCTATCTATCTATGGAATATGCAGTATATGAAGGGAAAATCGTGAAATCAACTGTTGGAACCAGGTTGTGACATATTTTGAATGCCAGAGTAAAGAATTGTATTTTGTCTTGTAAGCACTGGGGAATCCCTAGAAGTTTTTGACCAAGGGAATCAGACTACATATTAGCAAGATTTTTTTGGCAGTTATACATCACAACCCTTTCACCTCTCTATGTGGCATGGTGAATGGACAGAATGCTGGACTTTGAATCAGAAAGACCTGAGTTTGAATCCCACCTCATTATTAGCTGTGTAATCCTGGAGAAGTCACTTAACTTCTATCAAATGGGGATGATAAGGGTTACTATGAGGATCAAATGAGACGTGATATATACAGCACCAAAGCATTATGTAAATATTGGTTCTTATTAGTGAAAAACAATTCAAAGTGTTGGGTACTGTGGTAAGCTCTAGGGATACAAAGACAGAAGTGAAACAGTCCCTGTCCTCTAGGAACTTACAATTTATAAAATTATATGTATAAAAACATATATTTTCAAAGCAGATACAAAGCAAAACCACTTGCACACCTTTGGCAACCGAGAAGGAGGTGGCAGGAGGCCACCTGGCTCAGTAGGATGCCCTTGTAGGATGGTGTTCTGGCAGGGGCTAAAGCTGGCAATTTGCTGCTAGCCAGGAGCTCTTTTTGGTTGCAGGTGCTAGGGCGGGATAAATGATAACAATGGTCTTTTATAATCTGAGGAAAAGAGGTAGAAATTGAAGAGGAAGAGCTAGCATCCAAACTAGATTAATTTCAAATCCATCCCACTCTGAAGGATCTGGCTCCCCTGATAAGGATCAAACTCTAAGTGAATTGGGTCAGGAAAAGGCTGAATGAACTAGTTATCAATTAGCAAGCTTGGGAATGAAATTCGATTGGACACTCTTCTAAGACTCATGCAATAGAAACAACTGACATAATCCCCAAATATCTTCCAGGAATTAAAAAAAAAATCAGCATTGACTAACTAGCAGGGTTCTTAATCTGGAGTCCACAGATTCCCAAGGATAGATCACAGGTGGTCCATGACTTTGTTTTTTCTTAATATTTTGATAACTGAATTTCAAAATAATCGCTTTCCTTTGTAATTATATGCATTTTATTTTATGCATCTAAAAACATTATTCTGAGGCTTTATCAGACTGCCAAAGGTTGGAGGTGGGGGGGATGGAGTAAAGCATGACATGAGACAGGTTAAGAACCCTGGGCTAATGAATGATCTGGCCCTGAGTAAGATTCTCCTGTATCTGACTGGAAGCCAGAGAAGCTGAGAAGTATTATGAAGATGGAACCCATACTGAATCCGCTCTTCAAAATGTTATTCATAGTGCAGGTGCCAAGCAAGAGGAGGATGGTTATGAGATATTCAGACATCTTGCTAATGTGATCACCTACACTGTATGCAGTCTTCCTGGACTGGATGAATGGACACACAGAGCTGTATCTAACAGCTGCCAACAGAAAGTGTTCAAACACTGGTGATTTTGCCAGAAGAAATGAATCCACTGCTCCATACTGTCCTTAATGCCACCCTTCCACTTAGAGGAACTACCATATAACTTGTGCTGCCATTTTGTAGAGATGTTTAAAGGCAGCCTTCAGGAAGCAGTTTGATGTAATATGTAGTTCAACAACAACAACAAAAAGTTGCAAGGTAATTTTGATAGAAAGGCATTAGCCTTAATCTGAATCTGAAAAGGCTTCTTATATAAAGTGGTCCTTGAACTGAGTGTGGAAGGAGACTTGGGATTCAAAGAGGTAAAGATAAGGAGGGAGCGAGTACATTCCAGGCACTGGGAACAGTTACTGAAAAGTAGACTGTGACTAAAAACAGGAAACAGAATATTATGTGAGGAAGAGTAGGAAGGCCAGTGTGTCTACAATGTTTGTGAGAGACTGGGACTGGGTATTGAAGGGTTTTCAATGTTAAACAGAGGAACTTATATATGATTCTATAAGTAATAGGGAACTAATGGAGTTTATGGAGTAGACAACATGGTTAGATTTGTTCTTTAGGAAAAATTGCTGTGACCACTTTGTGGAGGATGGATTCCACTGAAGAGGGTTGTGAGGCAGACCAGTTAAGCTATTGAAATAGTACAAGTGAGAGAGGATAGGGTCCTGAGTTAGAGTGATAGCTGCTTGAGTTGAAGAGAAATAGATGGATATGAAAGAAGTTGTGGAGGTAGAAAGGATGAGATTTGGTAAATGATGAGTTATGTGAGGTGAGAATGAGGAGTTTGAAAGCTGATATTAAGGTTACAAACTTGGAGGACTGAAAGGATGGTTGTGCTCTCAACAAAAATTGAGAAATTTGGAAAACAGGAGGTTTTGGGAGAAAAGACAAGTTCTGCTTTGGTCATTTGAGATATCTATAAAGCATCTGGTTTAGAATGTCCAATAGGCAGTTGGAACTGGAGTTCAGGAGAAAGACCACAAATAGTAAATAGATATGGGTACAATCAACATAAATAATATTGATAATGATTGTCATGGAATAGGATTGTGCTATAAGAAATGACAAGCAGGATGGTTTCAGAATAACCTGGATTTATATGAACTGATGCAAAGTGAAGTAAGCAGAACCAGGATAACACTGTACACAATAACGGCAATATTATATCAACTGTGGATGACTTGGCTACTCTCAACCATATAATGATCCAAGACAATTCCAAAGGACTCATGATGAAAAATGCTATCTACTAGAGTCTTTGAGACTCAAATCAAAGCATACTTCTTTAAACTCTATTTTTAAAAAATTTTTTGTCTGTGTTTTCTTTGACAACATGACTAATATGGAAATATATTTTGGACGATTGCCCACACATAATCCATATCAAATTGCTTGCCTTCTCAAGGAAAGATGAAGGGAGAAAATTTGAAACTAAAAACAATTTTTTAAAATGGATATTAAAAATTTTTTTATATGTAATTAAAAAAACCAATAACATTGATGAAACCATATGAACTGATGAGATCACTATGAAAGAGTGGAGCAAAAGAGGAACAAAGGACAGAACCTTGGCATAACACATCCCCAGTTAAAAGACAAGATATGTATGATGAACCTGAAAGAAGACTGATAAAGAATGCTCAACAGAGTAGGAGAATCAGATCAGAGTAATGTTACTAAAACCCAGAAAAAAGATAGTATTCAAGAGGAAAGGATGGTCAACATTATCGAGTGCTTCAGAGGTCAAGGAGGGTGAGAATTGAGAAACGGCCATCAGCTATGGCAATCATGAGATCATGGTAACCCTGGGGAATGAAACATCCAACTGAGCATGGAGTTTAGAAACTAGTTTTCTGAAGTTTAACAAGTGACTGGAGAGGAAATAAGAGGGTAGATAGCTTTGTATAATTTACCTGAGAAAGGGGGGATAATCTGTAGGTAACAGAGAAGAATCCAATAGATGGGAAGAGACTGAATATTAGGGAAAGGAGGGGTGATTTCTGGGATGATCTGGTGAAGATGGCAGATGAAATGAGGACTTATAATAAGTATTAATATTTATAAAGTGATTTAAGATTTGCAAAACACTTTTTACAAATGGTATCTCATTTTTATCCTTATAACAAAACTTGGGAGGTAGATGCCATTATTATTGGCATTTTACAGATGAGAAAATTGGAAGAGGTTAAGTGATTTGTGTAGGCTCACATAGTTACCATGTAGCTGAGTTCAAATCCAGGTGCCAGTCTTCTTGATTCCAGGTCCAGCAATCTAAACCTGGAATCACTTAGTTGCCTTGTAGTGAGGACATCTTTGGTAAGAAGAGTCACCTCTTTATCAGAGGCTGAAGTAAAGGGTTCTGAGATTGTAAAGGGAGTCCTCAACAAAGCCATTTTTTCAATAATGTAAAAGTAAGGCAAGGTTGTGAGAGTAGAAGAAAGGGGGGGTATGGGAGGCTTAAGGAAAGGTGGAGAGTAGAATAAAGAATCCATTAGGGAGGAGTAAAAGGATTGCCTTCCTACACTGAGGGCCCAGTTGGTACTGTAGCGGGTGATGGCAAGATTGAGGGTGTGACCTGCCTGTGTGTAGCTGGGTGAAGTAGAGGAGTAGGTTATGGGAATAGTTTCAGGAAATAGGAAATCTGGGTGTTTAATGGAACATCAATAAGACATGTTGAACAGGAATTGGGGTGGAAAGGAAGACAATGAATCAGGTACTGAACTACTTGAGTAAAGAACAGAGAATAATCTGAGGGCCGAGAGGTAACAGCCACCAAGATCTATATTGGGTGATAAATTTGGATCGAGTAAATGTCAACGGAGGAGAGGTGGTGACAGCAGAGGGAAATAAATGGTTGATGGTAAGTCAGGAAGTATCTCTGGCAAGTGAGGAAAGTGTACTGTGTATATGTGTGATGCCCATATATGAAAGAGACTGAACTCACTCTCTAAGTGATGTGTCCCTCCCTGACTTCAGAACTTCCTAACATGAAGTTGCTTTCCCAGTAGTTCATTCCTCTTCCCAAATGGAGACCTTTCTCCTTCAGTTCCATAAATATCCATTTTCCCATCTTTTGGTTCAGGAGTTCCTAAATTTGTGATGGCATAGCATTTCCTGACTCTCCTCATCCTACCTTTTTATGTGAATCAGTTCTGGCTTCCCCATTTTAATCTTTTTTTTTCCTCTTTAACTGGAGTCAATTAAATTCCTGCACTCTCTTCAAAAGCAAATGTACTGATTTGGCAGAGGTTAGAGGAGAAGGAGAAGTTCACTGGAGGCAAGGGAAGTTCTTAGGGTTGACCCCAACTCATTCAGTGTATTTGGATTCCTCTCTCCCAGTGCCGGGACCAGGTATTAAGAGTGGCAGTGGATACAGGTACCCAACACAACCAAATCTCTGCCAGATGCCTCAGTCGTCTTGGGTAAGAATGTCATTCTGTGAAGGTATGAGTGGGTATATAGTAGACATGACATAGTTTCGGATACTGTAGGACTCCAAGAAATGGACAGCAGACTAAATGATTGGAGGGAGGGATCACTAATGGATAATTGGGTTAGCTATAACTATTGCTTCTCTACCTCAGGCTAGGCGAGGGGGCCCTAAAAGCCCCAGGTGGGAAAAAGGCTCCTGGTCCCCTGACCCATGTGGAACAGCTGGAGCTACAGTTAGGGCAAGAGACAGTGGCATGCTCAGCTCAGGTGGTTGGTAAGTCTTAACTTTATCAGCTTCTCCACCTTCTCATCTCCTGTCATTGTCTTTTTGTGCCCCCCCCCCCAAAGAATTATGCTCCCCATCCCCTACTAGCAACAGGCAGAGCACTCTGCACAGGTGTTCTCATTGTCCACATTCTCTCATACCATTTCTAGATCTGGGTGATGAGTTGAGCAGTGCTACCCTTGGGGTGCCTACCAACTTTTTCTATGCCCTTTCCATTCCTACAGATGATGAGAGTCCTGAATTTTGCCTGGGACTGCAGACACTGATATCTCTCAAGGTAAGATGTGAGAGGGTGGCTTGTCCTGTAGTACCTGGTTCATGAGTTTATGCCCTGGCAGAAGAAACTGGGATTTGGGAGGTGCTGGTAAGAGGAGCCCTGAATTAGGACTCTGAATTTCTAGTTTCAAGGCTAAGCTTCACTTCCTGAGATACTGTAAATATTTCCTGGCCTACTTTCTCCCAAGTAAGATAGGAAGGTGGGACCTGACTCCCTCCCAAGATGGAAATTCAGAGTGTGACGATGGAGAGAGATAATACTTTTAAAACAGAGGTTGGAAAGAAGTAGGTGGGGACTGTGGTTATCATCTCAGCTGAAGTGAGAAGGTAAGGGGGTAGGGGAAAGGTAGATGGAGAGTTTGGGTGAAATTGTTTTATGGGAGGAAGTCTATGGATGAGGAGGAGGACTTGCTCCCTGTAGCTTTTCCACATGGTGGTTCAACTCCCTCCCATTCTCTTTCCCAATAGTGCTGTATTGACCTGGAGCATGGTGTACTACGGCTGAGATCCCCCTGCCCAGGGCTACCATTCCTGCCTTTCCACCAGGAGCCTGGCCAGTGACAACAACCAGAGTCTATCCCCTGGAGAAAACACAAGGCCTTAGGGGAGGAAGAGTCATGGGCAGTGGGGGTGCTGCCCACCTCCCTGACCCTTGCTTGTATGTTTTGTCTGTCCACATGTATTCTTCTTTGCTTTTTCACCAAGTTATATATAAAAGGTCACATTCTAAAAAAATTGGAGAGGCAGGGAAGTAAATACCTTTAGCAACTATGGATTGGGGAAGAATTCATGACCAAACAAAGCATAGAGAGAATCACAGAAGAGAAAATGGACAATCTTGATTACTTAAACAGAAAAGTTTTTATACAAATAAAATTAATGCATTTAAAATTAGAAGGGAAAAATGCTGAGAAAAAAATCTTTTTGGCAAATTTCTCTAATAAAGAGTCTGATTACAAGATGTAAAGATCTGAATAAGACATGTAAGAACAAGAACCATTCTCAAAGTATATGAACTGGCAGTTCTCCAAGGAAGTAATCCAAGCTTTCAATAGCCATATCTAATCAATAATAATTGGAGAAATGGCCTCAATTTTTCCAGGAGATAGTTCTCAGAATGCAAGGGAAGGTTTCAAACTAAGGTCTCTTTTTCTCCAAAACCACCCCTACTCCTCAAATGGCTTTCTCTGTCTTTTCACAAAGAAGAGAGCCCTCAAGGAAGTATGTCTCAGAAAGTAATGACTATAGAGGCACAAGTTTTAAGGTTTGGTATTGACTAAGTTGAGCTGGATAGTGACTGCCAGGTCCCCATCACTGATACCTAATATTGCTCCTTAATGTCTCAATATTTGCCTCTCCAACTGGGTCTTTTTGTTCCTAATGTCCATGACCTAACTGCTACATCTCCTAGTTTGTCCATGGGGGATGCTCTGACACTCACTGACCCCTATAACACCCACCCTTCTAACACCCTGAATATCAGCTCTAATAGCTGTTTTGTTTTGTTTTTTTCTGGAGTGCCAAACCGCCTCCTGCTGCCCAGCATGGATCCCTAGATTTTCCTTAAATATAAACTCATTTGTAGGTTACCTTTTACATCTAAGCTGTTTTTGTGTCCACTAGTTGGTCTAGCATTAGACATGATTGTTACTGGTTTTTTTTACTGATTACTTTTGATTTTTACACTAGAGTTATTTCTTAACATATGCCTATCATGGATTTCTCCTTTAAACAAAGAAAGTCTTTAGGTAAAATCCAACCAATAAATTGACCCTCTAATAGTTTATATCCCTTACCCCGCTATGGAGGTAGAATGTTTCTTTATCACCCAAACTCACTGCTATAATTAATCTGTTTGGCTGCATTTCAATATAACATTTATTTGCATTATTGTAGTCATTGCGTATGTTATTCTCTTGGTTTTATTTTTTGACTCTTCATCAGTTCATATGGATCTTCACATTTTCTCCAAATGTCTCACATTGGCTGTTTATTACAGTATAACATTCCACTATATTAATATATTACAGCTTCAGCTTTTCCAATTCCAATTGATTGGCAACCATCTTATTTCCATTTTTTTTGTTGTTGGTTTTGTGTTCACCACAGAATGCCTCTATGATTATTTTGTATATTATGTATAGGACCTTTCTGTCATTAACTTCCTTGGAGAGAGAGTGTGAGTGTATGTGTGTGTGTGTGTGTGTGCATGCGCTCTCATACCCAGTAGTGAGATCACTGGGTCAAAGGTTATGAACACTTCAGTCACTCAGATTGCATGGTCATACTTTATAGGGAATATTTCTCTTTGTAAGCCTGAGAGATGGCAGTGAAAATCATTAGCTTTAGCTTTAGAACCCCATATAATTGCTATGGGCCTCTTTCATCTTTTCAATTCTCCATTTTTACCTTCACAAACTTGGAGTTCACCTAGCCTGAATCCTAGTAGCTTCCCTTAGCTGGGTGTTTTAATTTTTAGGAGGGAGATTCGGATGCCAAAAGGTTGGGCCCCAGAGTGCCTTTTTGGCTGGTTATTCTCTTCTCCCAAAACATGACTCATAGGGTGGGGAAAGATATGGCACTGGCCTATGGGCTAGGTTGTTAGGAACTGGGTCTCCTTGGTTCTGAGGACAATCTTTTCCCTCTGTCTATTCTCTTGCCATGGCTGAGATTAGAATAGGGAGGGATACCCCCTTTCTCAATCCCTTTCCATCAATCCCTCTAAAACAAAAGACAACAGCTCATTAAATTACAATCTTGCCCTAGCCTAGATCTCAACAAGTCTCTCAATATAATTTTTCTCTGCCCTCTACTTTCATAGTCCTTCCTGGTTCCTTTTCTTCAGTCTGCTACTAGCAAATCTGAGTCAGCCCCTAGCCCAAATGCCTCTTCATGTGAATAAACACTGTTTCTCTAATGTTAAGTCTTTTCTGGCTGTCCCTTACCATTAATTAGCCCCATCCAGCTAGAGGAAATTCAACAATTAAAGTAATGTATATGAAACACTGTGCAAGCCCTTAAGCACTACATAAATGATGACAATATTATTATTATTCGTCTCTCCTCAGGGAGGAGAAAGATTCCATCTGACTCATATAAATAGGGCTGATTACTGGGGACAGTATAATCCAAAAGGACAATCAAGAAAGCAGACAGATCAAATCAGGCCTAAAAAAATGACTCAAATTGACTCCCAGACAAAGTGTTACCCAACATCTAAAGGCTATCATCAAGTTTTAAAGGGTGATTTTCCAGGTGAAGGAGGGGAAGTCTTTGACCCAGAAAAAAACTTTCACAATATATGTGTCCTAGGGCAAGTCACTTAAAATTCCTTGGGCCTCAGTTCCCTCCTCTGTAAAATGGAAGGGTAGGACTACATGGTCTCTGAGGTCCCTTCCACCTCTATGATCCTATGGACACAGCTCTTCCAGGAAGGAGTCAGGTGAAATGATTTTTTTCTGTATTCAGCTCAATCTTCTGCCACAAATATGCTGTCTCTTTCTTTCTCTGCTCCAAGTCTCTTCCTTGATAACCTGGGGAGAAAATTGTCAGAGATGCTGTAAAGATGAATGTAAATAAAGTATATCTCACTCTTTGAAAGAGTGCAAAAAGAAAGAGGATGCATTTTCACTAATTACCATTAATGACAACATGTCCAGATTCCCTCCATAAAAAGTAACATTCTGGATAGGGAGGGGTACCTGAATAGCCCCAAAAGGATAAATAGAGCAAGAAGCACACAACAAAAGGGGCCAAGCTGACTGTCTCTCTGCACCACACCGGGGTGCACCCCCAACGCACCAAAAAATTACAAGCAGTCAAACTGATGGTGAAGAAGTAAGAGAACACTAAAATGGAGCTGCTGTCATGGAAGTGCAGGTAGCACTAAGCTTCTGCATTACTCTATTCTGGTCATTTCCACACTGGGGAAGAAAGTCCCTCATCCCCTGGGAAAGCACCTCCAGTTAAGAAGGATCTGGGCTGCTTGAAGGATTATCTGGCTGTGGCTGATCTGGATAGTACAGTGTCTGGTGGATCAATGCTCGGACAGCAGCCGAGTCCTCAGGATCTAGGGGCAAAAGAAGGACCAATGGGCAAGTGCTGGAATCCTGGGCAGCCCAGATAGTCAGCCTTCCCTGTCCCACTTTCTGAAGGACTCACCCACACCCAATTCCTGTAGCAGGCCTGGATACTCTGGCTCAGCCTCTAGCACCTTCACCAGATTGGTGGACTCCATCCGCTCAAGCAGCACATCCCAATATATGTAAATCTTCTGGTTGAAAGTCACATATACTAAGCAAGGACTGTTTTGACCTCCTTTGCAGGCATATAGGCCTGAGGGTAGAGGATAAAGAAAGAAAAATTTAATGGTTCATGTCCACAAATGATAAGGTAGGGAACAAGATCTTGGGATTAGAGTTGGCCAAGTCTTATATCCTCCCTCAAGTACTGAGCAATGAAATGAAGCTATCACTCTATTTTTTTTGAGGGTTGAAAGGCAAGGCAATTAGGGTGAAGTGACTTGCCCAAGGTCACAGAGCTTGTAAGTGTCCAGTGTCTGAAGCTGGATTTGAACTCAGGTCCTCCTGACTCCAGGGCTGGTGCTCTATTCACTGGGCCACCTAGCTGCCCCTCTATTTTCTATCACTCCTGGGTTACTACTGAAAACAGATCATTGTAAAGCATTTGAACCAGATGTGCAGATATTTTCTTGTCCAGATCTGGCAGCAACAAATAGATCAACTGCCAAAAAAGTGCTTTTTGAAGACTTTTCCCACTTAGATAATGGCACTGGAATAGACTAGGGGACCAGATTTTGAAAACACAATCAGGAACTCCCACTTTGCACTTATATAGCCAGGCTCTTCTATGGTGTTAGTCCCTTCCTGGGAAGATATCTTAAGCTTGGCAGGTCTCCACCAGAGTTATGTACCCTAGAGTATATGCTGATTATATATTATCCTAAGTTACTACTTCAGCTCATTAATTGTTCTCTAACTGGCCTGTTCCTCTTCAAGGGGATAACTTAGAAATAAGGAGAACAAGTGATAATTTAGAAGACTCATTTTCATTCCCCTAGGTCCAGACAGGACAGTATCTTAAACCATCCCAGATAGATAAGACTCTCTTCCATTATTAAAGATGTCCAGGGAAGATTTCTAAGATCTTCCTTAGTCAATCATTTCTGTTTTGTGACCTTCTCTATAATGAAATTTTGTTGTCTAATCTTTATACTGGCTGCTGCTTCTTATAATTCTTCAGTGGAAGTGGAGGATCACGACTACTCTTGAATAAAGTAATGTGACACAATACTGTAAATCCAATTTTCTTTCTATACACCCTAATTACATTTTGTAAACGATAGCTTTTTTTTTTTGCCAAAGCCTGCGTAGGGCAAGAAGGAAGACATATGGAGCGTTAGATAATCAAAGGAAAGGTAGGGAAGCTTACCTGCACAAAAGGCACGGACATTCTCATCCACCTGGAAGCGAGCCACAGTGCGGTTGTGATCAATGATGTATGTCTGTCCATCCCAGGCACATGCTACTACCTCCTCACTTCCATTGCCCTAAAAGCAGTCAGGGAATGACAAGAATGTGGGAATGGGAAGGAATCTCTTTGAGGGTTAGAAAAAACTGAAGTGGGTCTTGGTCATTGCTTAGAAAATAAACATTGCAGGAGATGGAAAACAAGAATAGTAGGAAGCAAGTCAAGGCTTTTTCCTCCTGTAAGCTTAGGGGAAATACCTCTATCCAGGGAAGACTAGCAGATGTGAAAAAAAAATCCAGTACATATTGGAGCCAGGCCTACACTAAGTCAGCAGGTTCTCACCGTCACTTACTTGCCCCAGGATATACATCATCATTAATAATTTTGAAAAATAACAAAGTGATACAAATTTAAGGCAAATATAGATTGCTGCAAACGGGAGGGCAGTTTTAAATTCATTTCCAAATGACTTGGCTATTTTCTTTCAAAGTAGATTTGGTCAACACAGTTTAATGAGGATGGTAGTTGAGGGGTAAAAAAATTCAATTTACTACTGGCCCACAGGGAAGGAGAAATGTTATTTCCCCACCTAATCTTCTACTCACTGTAACATCCAGTTTTTCTAGGGCGAAAAGTTGGTGATCAACCTGTACCGACCATAGCAGCTTGTCTGCTCCCTCCATGAGTTTTAGAGTTCCTATAGAGGGGAAAAAAATACGGGTGGGTTAAACCATAAGGCCAACAGGTATACAACTGCCTCTCCTATTCCACCACAGAGAAAGTCAGTATGGGAACTCACCATCAAGAGTGCAGAGGGCAAAGAGACTTGAGCCACTATTCTCATCGCTTCTGCCTGTGAGGAATAAAAAGGTAAGGGGATCAAGGAATCAGTGAGGTACATAAGGAAGATAAGAGCAAGAATAAAGCTAGGAGGATGAGGCTAAAGGTAGATGATTTGGATCTGGGCGGGGAAGTATAGCTAGCAGAGAGAAAAGGTCCAGGTAAGAGGATTTTCTTATCTCTTATATTCCCAGGAACAGTTTCTTCTCCAACCTGCCTTCCTCACCATGTCTGATGTTGCCAATGAGGTGGGTGGAGACATTCTTATTGTGGATACGACCAGAGGTTTGGTGCAGGATGACATCCCGGATAGCAGTGGTCTCTCTGTGGGTAGAAGAGTATACAGCTTAGTGAAGAGACAGTCTGGTGTAGTGGAAAGAAAACTGTACTTAGAGTATGGAGAGCCCCAGGGCCAGATCCCGCTTCCAACACTTACAGTATCTGTGTGAAGATGGGAGAATTGCTTAACCTCTCTGACCCTCACTTAGCTCATATCCAAAATGGAAAAATAATAGCTGCAATATTATCACAAAAACCAAATAATTTCAAACTGTGATTGTTAGTAACAGAAAATCCAAGGAACCACATTTTCCAAAGGGACCCAAGCCAGCTTGAGGACTCCATAAAGAGTATCCCTGCCATTGGGATGATAGAATGTTCTATATACTCATCCCCTTCCTGACTTATTGGCCAGAGCAGTAAATGGAGCTGAGGGAAATGGGGCAGGCTTTGTGTTCTCTTCTAGATAGCACAGAAACGGATACCAAAGTTCCCTGAATCCTTGAATACATTCTATGCAGTGAATGGTTTGGGCCTGAGATCCAGATGAGGAAACTCTGACCAAGGGCAAGCCTGTAGCACGGGCTGGTTCAGCTCATACTAAGCCCTTCGCACTACGACTTGCTATCCTCGAGCCCATCTTATTTCCTTGTGCTAACTGTGCTCCTCCAACATACATGCTGCTGCCCCCAGCTGATCTTACCTGCTACTCTCCTCAGGGACAGGAAGGGGCCCCTTGTTCCAGGTACACAGCAGAATGGCATAAGCACAGCCTGGCTGGGATACCATCAGTTCAGGGGTTCCCTGAGGCCCCAGAGTCACTGACAAATTGTCTACCTACATCAAGGAGAGGCAGTTTAAGGTAGAATTGGGAAGTTGAGAAGTTGGGCAAGCAAAAAATTGGTTATCTGCATATAGGAGGAGGAAAGGGCAATATAAAAGGATGTTAAGCAGACCAGGATGAATTAACCATAGTGGATTATGCTCTTTTTATTGCCTTTTCCTAAATGCCCCTGCTTCCCACCAGTAATTTATCCCAACACCTTGATCCCAAAATGGATCCTTCTGATACTCCCTATCAAGATCCCCCACTGCCTCATCCTTCAACTGTACAACCCACCAGACCTTCTCTATATTGTCCTTCCCCCCTCTGCCTTGATTCATGGTCTCCGTGCCACCAGCTCACCTGTCCCTCCAGTAGCCATTTCTTAAGTGAAATCAGCTGTCCGGTCACATGTTCCATGCCATCACTGGCATCCTCCCATCGGAATGCCCTTACCACACGGTCTGTGTAGCCGACCACCAGCTCACAACGCCCATCCCCATCTGTGGATATTGAAATAGGGGGTGGTCTAGAGCTCAAATTATGCCCATCAGTCTTAACCATACTTGTTCTCCCCATTACTGTTTCCATTCTCTGACTGGTATTCATATCATGAATGTTCTACGACACCTCTACTTTGATACCTCTTACAGACTTAGCTACTAAATCTTTACTTTCAACCCACAATAATGTTAAACTCAAACAGTCTGGGTCTAGTACTTGTTCTCCTGTACCCAAAGAACCCTCTTATCCAACTTTACTATTACCCCTTTATTTCTTCTTTCCTAATCTACTGTCTTCCCCTACCTGCCCACCTCAATTCTCTTCTCTATCATACTCCCTCCACTGTGAATAATTTCTGGATAGCTACCTAGAAAGCACTCCCCTACAACTGCCTAGCCCAAGACTCACACCACCTTCAGAGAGATCTGTTCTTCTCATGATATATGATCTTCCAGTGCTCATTCCTCTCAGAGAGGAAAAGAGGCCTGGGTTCTCTTCTTCCTGATCATTCTGCCCTTTGTCTTCCTCTACTGTGGGACCTGACTCTTGTGCTACCCACTGAGGCCCACCAATATCACTGATCAGCATGACTTTGGTGTTGGCGGGGATGTGCTGCTTGAATACTGGTCGATGTTCCTCTCCCACTGCTGCCTCATGGTGCCCAGACATATCTGGAGTCTTGGCAGGCATCAGGTCAAACAGGTGAAACCAGCCCTCAGCACTGACTGCCACCACCAAGTTCTGAGAGAAACAAGGATACGTGAGAAACACTGGTGAGTAGAGAAAAGAAAAGAGATAAGCCAGGGCTGGTTCTGTCATGATTTAAGAAGGGACAGAGCCACCCACTATGCCCTAAAGGAAGGCCAGGTAAGAGGAATGAGAACCATCATTTCTTCAGTTATCAGAGGTAAATCAGAACACTTACCTTTCCCTTGTTACATATGTCTCCTACCCCAACACAAGTAAGCTGTAAGATAAAAGAGAAGATGATCCAGAGAGCCATAAAGGGCTAAGGAAACATCAATTTACCTTGATCCTTCTGGGATGAATTAGGGAGGAGGAAAAGCTTTAATATTTGTTGCTCACTGAGAACTTGTTCATGTGTATATTCTACATACACAGATATGTTATTGTAACTATAGACTAGGTCAGTACAAACAAGCTGAGAAGAATTGCAGCAATATGAGCAGATATCCTTCAATTCAACAGTCTAATTAAGTGCTCCCTGCATCAAAAGTTTCCTATGTAAAGAAGACTGTGCTCAGGGTTAGAGAGTCAGACAAAAAGGAAACATTCCTTGCCTTAAGGAAGCTTACCTTATAATGGGAGAGTACAACACATACAAAGACATACAAAGAATTTCAAGACGGAGAGACAATCAACAACGAGGCAGATCCTCATGTAGGAAAACCTGAGCTAGCTCTGAAGGAGGCTAAGGATTCTAAAGGCAAAGGGGACCCGGGAATATATTTCAGACAAAGAGTCTGAATTTACCCCTCTTGGAACCTCTTAGAGGAAAATACTGACCATTCCTTGGCAGGAACAGGTGATCCATGGCCGGGTATCATCATTCTTGTACACTGACAGCTTCCCACCAGTATCTCCCACCACCAGTTCATTCAACTTCAGACAGAGAGAAAAGAGAAATGTCACTGGGGACAGAGAATAATTATCATCATAAATTTTTCACTCTGCACTCAGCCCCAAAGAAATTCTAGAACTCCTAATGAATTTTGTTAAACCTTGTTCTTGGGATGCCCATCAACTGGGGAAAGGCTAAACAAGTTGTGGTATATGATTGTGATGGGATATTAACGTGATGAAAGAAACAATGAGCAGGTTGATTTTGGAAAAACATAGAAAGATTTGCATGAAATAATGAAGAGTGAAATAAACAGAACCAAGAGAACATTGTATACAGTAACAGAGATATTGTTCAAAGAATAACTGCAAACAACTAAATTACTCTATACTCAACTTGACTACAAGGGACCCAGGAAGGAAGATGCTATCCACCATCAGAGAAAGAATTTATAGTACGGTTTTATATACACATACACACAGGTGTGTGTGTGTGTGTGTGTGTGTGTGTGTGTGTGTGTGTGTGTGAAATGGTGGCCTTCCCTAATGTAGAGTGAGGAGGGAGGGAAGGAGGCAGTTCAGAACTTAAAATATAACAAAGAAAAGTTGAATTAAATATTTATAAAAACACCTTGAGGGGCGGCTAGGTGATGCAGTGAATAAGAGCGCCGGCCTCGGAGTTGGGATGACCCGAGATCGAATCTGGCCTCAGAAAATGAGCACCCACACACAAATAATGACTGGCCGTGTAACCTCGAGCAAGTTACTTAACCCCAATTGCTTCAAAAAAACAAAACAAAACACCTTGATCTTTCATTACCATCACAGTTTGTTGGTGGGTCAGCCTGCCTCATGTCTTTCCCCCTCCAATCCATCTTTCATTCAGCTACCAAAGTGAATTTTCTAAACTGTGAGTTGTACTCCTACACAATAAACTCCAGTAGATTTCTATTGCCTCCAGATACAGATACAAAATGCTCTATTTGACATTAAAGCCCTTTATAACCTGGCCCCTTCCGACTTCCTATACCTTACTCCCCAATACTCACTCTCCAATTCAGTGACACTGGCCTCCTGGCTGTTCCATCTCTCTAACCCAGGTATTTTCTCTGGTTGTCCCACATGACTGGAATGCTCTCCCTCTTGAACTCTGCCTACTCACTTCTCTGGTTTTCTTTAAGTCTCAACTAAATCCCATCTTTTACAGGAAACCTTAATTCGAGTGCCTTCCCTCTGTTTATTTCTTATTTATTCTGTAGCTTACTTTGTACATATTTGTTTATATACTATCTTCCCCATTGGATTGTGAGCTCCTTGAAGGCAGGAATTCTTTTTCGTCTTTTTGTATCCCAATCACTTAGCACAATGCCTGATACATAGTAGGTGTCTAATCAATGTTGACTGAACATAATCATTACTTTAAAAGTACTACTGAATACCCATTTAAATGAGGTGGTCATTAAAGAAATGGAACCACCTGCATCTCCCAAGTTTCCTTTACTTTCTCTAATGTATATGTTATATCAATGGATGCCAGAAATGGGGAGAGAATCTGTGAGCCTCTCAATTCTGGAATTCAAGGTCCTGTTTCAATGCCCCTATCCTTTTACTTTCTAGCTTCATCCTAATTCTTTCTGATTAGCCCAGTATAAGCAAGAAATGTGTTTTTCAACTTCATCTCTAGATACTAAGCTTTGGAGAGATCAACCCAGAACTCACATCCAATCAGGGAAGCAGAGCATAGAAACAAATATATAGAAACCACCAAAGATGGTACCATAGAAGGAAGGAGTAGAACTTTCTTCCACAACTGCTCCAGCAAAGATTGAAGAAGAGCAATGAGACTTATTAGTCACAAGGAAATTCATGTAGAAACCAGAGTGGGTCATTTTTCCAACCTAGGTTATCATAGAAACACAGCCAGAAGGATGGGAGGGGATTAAGCAAGGAAGGCCTGCACAGAGCATTGAAGAGCTCAGACTGGGATGGACAGTATGTTGTGTGCCAGGACAACAAGCAGATGTGGATCCACTGTGGACAGGGCCTGCAGTTCACACCGGGGACAGCAGGAGCATAAGCAAGAAGTAGCCGTGTCATTCTGACTCTAAAATGAGGTCATTGCTCCAGGACAGGACTGATGGAGCTGGGGCCTGCAGCTACAGCTAGGGGGCACAATTACTACTCCAGCCTGAGGCTGTAAACCAAGCAAGAAGCCCAAGAGCAAGCCAGCCACTCCATCATTCCGACCTCAGGGCAGCATCTTGAATTCAGATCACAGACCCAGGCTGAGGTCCACAGAGGAACAATAAGCACAGGGAGACCCCAGGGAACCTGCATAGCCTTTTAGCTCTGACTGGGGCTAGGGTTAGCTGCTGTTTGCTGGACTTCCAGCCATCTGCAGCTGCACCCAAAACAGTGTTGGGAGTTGGCAAAGCTCAGACTAGAAGGGCTGCAATCAAACATCATCCTAGATCTGAACCTTTAGGGAATGCTAAAAGTTTATAGCTCTCTGGCCTAAGTTCCTAGAAGAACACAATTCTAAATAGTTGGAAAAAGCAGCAGCAGGACGGCAGAGAGTAGATCCGGACCAAAAAGACGTGAGATTTTTTTTTTTTGAGGGCAATTGGGATTAAGTGACTTGCCCAAGGTCACACGGCTAGGTTTTTGTTTGTGTGTGCGTTAAGTGTCTGAGGTTGGATCCGAACTCAGGTCCTTCTGACTCCAGGGCCAACGCTCTACTCACTGCACCACCTAGCCGCCCCGAGATTTTCTCCTAAATCATGCAGAGCCTCATTCTAACCCAAAGCCATGATTCAGGAAATAGGGCTAGAAGGATGAGTAAACAAACAAAAAATATATGTCTTAGGGGAAAACCCAAGACACAAATTAATCAGAGAATATGCTATAACATCTACAAAGTCTCAAAGAAAACACTTCTCCACCATAAGGTCAACTAGAATTCTTAGAAGAAATGATGAAGCAAGAATTTTGTGGTGTTTTTTTAAAAAATCACATTCTAAATGAAACAAGAGTTCTAGAAGAAAGGATTGGAGAAGAAACAGTAACAATGATAATAATGGCTAGGATTTGAATAGCATCTACTTTCTGCCAGGCACTATGCTAAGTGATTTACAAATATTATTTCACTTGGTCCTCACATCAACTCTGGGAGGTAGGTGTTTTTATTATGCATATTTTACAGTTGAGGAAATTGGGGCAGAGATTAAGTGACTTGCCAAAGGTCATTAAGATATTAAGTGTCTGAGACCAAATCAGAACTCAGGTCTTTGGACTCCAAGCCCAGCTATCTATCCATGCACCGCCCAGCTGAAATGAGAGCAGGAAAGGAAAGATTTGGATGGAGAATTCATAGCTCAATATAATAGGTGCAAAACCTTATCCTAGTAATAGATCCAGAAAATCAGAATGAAGCAAACATAAGTTAATGAGTCTACTAAAAACTGAGAGACTTAAAAAAAATAAGAAAAGATGTGGTATGGATAGATAGAGGAAGAGAATTTGGAAATAAAAATTAAAAATTTTAAAAGAGTTAGGAAAAAAAAAGGAAATACATGAGCAAATACCTCATATAAAAAAGACCTGACCTGGAAAAGGTCATAGAGAGAAATATCTCTTTGTAATTGGAAAGAAATATCATCTTTAAAAAAAAATTATGAATTTAAACTGTAAAATCAGAGAATGAAATATCAAATGAAATAGTAAGACTCATTTGGTCATTTACTGAAAGAAACTCTTACATGAAAACTCCCAGCAACATCACAGTCTTCCAGGCGGTCAAAGAAAAAATGACACATCCAGACAGAAAGTTCAACTGCAGAGGAGCTAGGTATGAGATCTGGCAGATATCTATACAGTAGAGGAGTGTTTGGAATACAATATTCCAAAAGGCAAAAAATATAACTTACCCAGAAAAACTGAGTTTAATCTTATAGAGGGAAAAAGGACCTTTAATGAACTAGAGAGATTTTCAAGTACATGTGATAAAAAAACACCAGAAATGAGTACTAAAATGCAAAGACATGAGTCAAAAGAATCATTAAAAGGTAGAGAGCAATTAGAAGGGGCTATACAAGAATGAAGTATTTACATTCTAATTAGGGAAAAAGCAATAAACATTAAAAAGAATAAAGAGGAAATCTAAGTTGTTGCTTCTGTTTGTCCTTTATTACTAGCATCAAAAATGAAAAGGGAGTTCACAACAATTGAGGAAGAAATTAAAAAAAATTATTGGAAAGTATTTTACCCAACTATATTCCAATAAAACTGGCAAGTTAAGTGAAAAAGATGAATATGTGCAAAAAAAAATATAAAGGCCTACATTAAAAGAACAAGAAGCAGAAAATTTAAATAGCCTAATTTCAGAAAGAGAAAAAAAGAAATTGAACAAATCATATGACTTCCCAAAGAAAAAGATCCCAAGACCAAATGGACTTACAAGTGAATTTTATCAAATATTCAAAGAACAATTAATTCCAATGTTATATAACTTTATTGCAAAGATAGGAACAGAAGTGATCCTATCAAATTTGTTCTATGATATAAATGTGGTCTTGATACTGACACCAAAGACAGGCAAAACAGAAAAAAAATCACAAGGGTTCAACATTTTTTGAATCATGGACTCTTTTGGAACTCTGATGAAGTCTTTGGACCCCTTCACAAAATAATATATGTTGCCTAAATTCATAACTGAAAGCAATTCTAAACTGTAGTTAGAGGCTAGTAAAAATAAACATGTGATATATTTTCCAAATCAAATTCACAGATACTCTTAAATCTATGAAATTATGGTGGACCCCTACCAGAGACCATAATGAATACTGACACACAAATTTTAAATAAAAATATTAACAAAGAGGCTACAGCAATATATCACAAAGATTGTATACTGTTACCAGGGTAGAAATATACCCAGATTTCAGGGTTGGTTCAATATTAGGAAAAACTCAAATATAACAGACTATGTTAATAACAAGAACAGTAAAAATCATACACAATAAGTGCACAAATTTTTTTGACAAAATTAAACAATCATTTCTACTAAAAACACTGAAAAGAATAGGAATAAGTGGACCTTTCCTTAATATGTTAAACAGTAACTATGTAAAACCAAAAGACATTATATATAAATATATACTAGAGGCCTTTCCAATAAGATCTAGATCCAAGCAAGGATATATATTATTACCACTATTACTTGACATAGTACTAGAAATACTAAATATAGCAATTAGACAAGAAAAAAACCTGAGGGAATAAGCATAAGCAAAGAGAAATTATCAACTTTCACAGACGATGTAATGTTTAACTTAAGAGAACCCTACAGAGTCAATTAAAAGTTAAATGAAACAATAATTTTAGCAAAACTGGACATAAATAAATCCACATATATCATCAACAATTATTTGTATTACAAACAAAACCTAGCAGGAATAAATGGAAAGAGAAATTTCATTCAAAATAATTACAGGGGCAGTGCAGTGAATAGTGCACCAGCCCTGGAGTCAGGAGGACCTGAGTTTAAATCTGGCCTCAGATAGTTGACACACTTACTAGCCGTGTGACCTTGGGCAAGTCACTTAACCCCAACTGTCATGCCCTCTCCCCTCCAAAAAGCAAAAAAACAAAACAAAATAATTACAGAATAAATAAAATATTTGGAAGTCTACAAAATATACTTCACAGAAAAAGACAAAGCTAAATAATTGGAGAAATCTCCATCGTTTGGGGATTAGGTTGAGCTAATAAAAATGACAATATTACCTAAATTAATTTACTTATTTAGTGCCATACCAGTCAAACTATTAAAAGTTTATTCTATTAAAGTAAATAAAGTAGTAGCAAAATGAATCTGGCAGAATAAAAGGTAAAGAATCTCAAGGAGGAAAAAAATAATCTCAAGGAGAACAATGAAAAAAGGGAAATGGAGGTCTAAGCTATACCAGATCTCAAACCATACTACAAAGTCATAATCAGCAAAAGGATTTAGTACTGGTGAATACTGGTCAATCAGTGAAACATATTAGGTATATAATGTACAGAAGCAAATGAATCTAGTAGTGTTCCATAAAACCCAAGACCTCAGCTACTGAGTTAAATACTTAGTCAACAAAAACTTTTGGGAAAGCTGGAAAGCAGGCTAGCAGACATTAAGTTCAGAGCAATACTTCACATCATAAAATGCAATAAGCTCCAAATGGATACATTAGTTAATCTAATATCAATCAATTCAAACCGCTCCCTGGGTCAGAGAAAGGAAATAACACTATCAGAAATTTTGAAGGTGTAAGAAAAACCCCCGAAAGGTCAAGCCAATAAGGATTTATTAAATAATCTTGTGTGCCAGCACTATGCTAAGCACTGCAGATACAAAGAAAGACCAACCCTCCCCACCCCACCTCTAGTCGAAACTCCAAACAGTCCCTATCTCAAGGGACTCAGTCTGAAAGGGAAGACGATATGTAAAAAAAAAAAAAATGTTCAAAAACAAGGTTGCATAGGATGAATTGGAGATAATAAATTGAGGGAAAGCACTAGCATTAAGGGGGGGGGCTGGGAAGGCTTCTTGGAGAAGGTGGGATTTTATCTGAGATTTGAAGGAAGGCAGGAAAGTCTGGAAGTGAAGATGAGGAGGGAGAGCATTTCAGGCATGGGGGACAGCAAGTACAAATATTCTAAATTGGGACATGAAGAGTCTTGTTTGGGGAAGAGCCAGGAAGCCAGTGCCACTGGATTAGAGTACTTTGTCGGGGATAAGGTGTAATATAAGGTAGCTACGTGACTCAGTGGATAAAGTGGTAGGCCTAGAATCAGGAAGACTCATCTGTTCAAGTCTGGCTTCAGACACTGGTTTTGTGACCCTGGGCAAGTCACTTAACTTTGTTTGCCTCAGTTTCCTCATCTGTAAAATAAGCTGGAGGAGGAAATGGCAAAATACTCCAGTATGTTTGCCAAACCTCTCCCCATCCCCCAAAACGGGATCACATTAGTCAGACACTACAGAAAATGACTGAACAACAAAAAGTACCCGAAGACTGAAGAAGTAGGAAGAAGCCATGTTATGAAGGGCTTTGACCACCAAAGGGAAGATTTTATATTTGATCCTGGAGGTGACAGAAAGCCACTGGAGTTTCCTAAATGGGAGGATGACATGGTTGGATATGTGCACGTTGGCAGCTGAGTGGGAGGAGGGAGAAACATCAACCAGCAGACAATGTCCAGGTATGAGCTGATCAGGGCTTGTTGTGCAGGGAGTGTGAGAGGGCAGATGGGGGTGATGGAGGGGGAACCAGAGATGTTACAAAAAGTCAAACTGGCATGATCTGGCCACAGTTTGGGCACAGGAGAGTGAGGAGTGAAGGGTGACACCTCGGCTGTGAGCCTGCGTGACTGAGAGGATGGTGGTGCCCTCCACCATAAAAGAAAAGAGAGCAAGAGGGAAGGGCTTGGGGAGAGAGAGAATTAAATTAATTCAGTTTTTGTCATGTTGAGATGACTATGGGACATCTACTTTGAGATGTCTTGTCAGCCTGAAGGTTAAAGCTGGATAAATAGTTCTGAGAATCATCAGCTATAAATAGCCATATGAAGAATGTTTTAAATCACTAATAATTCAGAGAAATGAAAATTAAAGTGACTGTGAGGTTCCATCTCATGCCCATCAGGTTGGCAGAGATGACAAAAAAAGGAAAATGAGAAATGTTGGAAGGATTTGTTCCAGCTATTCTGTAAAGCATTTTAAAACTATGGCTAGAGATTCTCCACAAACTATGTAAAAAAGGACTCTGAAAAACTTCTGGAGCCCCAGCACCCACAGAACGACACAGAGAAGCTAACCTCCCGCTGAGGACAGCCCAGCACCCTGCAGGAAGGACCAGCGCAGTGGTCTGGGAGCCGGCAACGCACAGAGCGCAGGAGCCCAGCCGAGCCCAGGTCCGCGTGAGCCGAGGTTTTAGCCCCAGGGCGGCAGGGCCAGCAGCCCGCTGGAGGAACCCCAGAACACCAGGAACTGTGGAGATTCCAGAATTATCAACATAGACTTGCCTAGGACAAAGTAAGAGGTTAGTGTCCTATGGACTTTGGGACCTGTATTTGGGGAATGCGTCAGCTCCCTCCCCTGGGGGCTAGAAGCTACTGAGGAGACACGCCATTTTGTAGTTTTCATAGGCATTTCCGGCTCCCAGCCTACAAATTGTGGGGAGATCCAGCGATCAGTCTTGGGGAGTAATCGCTCTTGCTTTAACCTCCCTGGATCTGGATTGTGATCTAGGGTGGAAGTTGTGGGTGGGTTTACAGCTTGCCAGAAACGGAAGTTGCCCCCCACACGTTCGGGACGAAAATTCCTCTAGCTGGCCTTAAAGCCATAGTGTGGCAACAAGCCCAAAAGTCAAGCAATTAAGTGGCAACATGCCAAGGCAAAGGAAACAGAAAAATGCAACCCTAGACTCCTATTTTGGGGGCATAGAGCGGGAAAAGGACTGTGAGGTCAGAAGTCCTGCTCCAAAAGCCCCAGGGGAAAACATGAGCGGGTTGCAGGCCATAGAGGACCTTAAGAAGGACTTTAAAAATCAAATAAGAGAAGTGGAGGAAAAATTAGAAAGAGAAATGAGAAGGATGCAGGAAAAGTATGAAATGAGGGTCAACAGCCTGACTGAGGAAAACAACACCTTAAAAAATAGACTAACTCAAATGACAAAGGAGGCCCAAAAGGGCAATGAGGAGAAGAATGCCTTAAAAGTCGAATTTGCCAGATGGAAAAAGAATCTCAAAAGTTCACTGAGGAGATTCATTCCTTCAGAGTTAGACTGGAGCAAATGGAAGCTAATGACTTTATGAGAAATCAAGATGCTGTTAAGCAGATCCAAACAAACGAAGATTAGAAGGCAATGTGAAATATCTCATGGGAAAAACCACTGACCTGGAAAATAGATCCAGGAGAGACAATTTAAAAAATTATTGGACTACCTGAAAGCCATGATCAAGGAAAGAACCTAGAAATCACCCTTCAAGAAATTCTCAAGGAAAACTCCCCTGATGTTTTAGATCCAGAGGGCAAAATAGAGGTTGAAAGAATCCACAGATCACCTCCTGAAAAAGATCCCAAAAAGAAAACTCCCAGGAATATTATAGCCAGGTTCCAGAATCCCCAGATCAAGGAGAAAAATACTACAAGCAGCCAGGAAGAAACAATTTCAATATTGTGGAAACACAATCAGAATAGCCCAGGACCTGGCAGCTTCTACACTGAGGGATCAAGGGCATGGAATATGATATTTCAGAGGGCAAAAGAACTGGGAATGAACCCAAGGGTCACCTACCCAGCAAAACTGAGTATTTTGTTTCAGGGGAAAATATGGTCATTCAGTGGAATAGAGGACTTTCAAGCATTCTTGAGGAAAAAACCAGAATTGAATAGAAAATTTGACATCCAGACACAAGAAGGAAGAGATGCCTGAGAAGGTAATCAGGAAAAGAAATCAAAAGGAACTTATCAAAGTTGAACTATTTACATTCCTATATGGAAAAGCAATAACTGTGACTGATGATATCTTTCTCACTGTGAAAATAATGGAAGAAGGGGGTGTGGTCATATGAATACATATGTGAATGTGTGTGTATATGGTTACAGTTATATGTGGATAGAGGGCATAGGTTGAATTTGTTGGGAAGGGAGAATACTCAAGGGATGAAAGTATGAG
Source organism: Gymnobelideus leadbeateri (assembly GCA_011680675.1). NCBI lineage: Eukaryota > Metazoa > Chordata > Mammalia > Diprotodontia > Petauridae > Gymnobelideus > Gymnobelideus leadbeateri. The sequence continues at coordinate 346,151 of WOXC01010640.1, read as the reverse complement.
GTGAGAGAGGAAAGTGGCAAGAGGAGATGGGGAGAGACATGGTAGGGTAAACTATCTCATGTAGGGAAGTGGGTGCAAAGGAGGGGGAGAATAAGGAAGGCTAAAAAGGCAAAACCACATTCACATTGAATTTGGTTCAGGGAGAAAATGACATACATACTAAATGGGATATCTCAACCTGCAGCAGGATAGGGGAAGGGGGATGAGAGGAGGGATGATGTATGGGAGGGCATCCTTGGGGTGAGGGGAGGTTGGAAGTACCCACTATAGAAGAGGGACAGGATCATGTAGGGAATCGACCAGGTGGGGGGTGGGATGAGTGGGAGGGAATTATAAGCAGCCTTGTACAATATATCTACTATGATAATGTTTTGCATAGCTAGACATATACAACATATACTGAATTACTTATATCCCAAGAAGGAATGGGTGACAAGGGAGGAAGGAAATGGATATGAAATTCAAGGTCGTAACATTAAATGTTTCAAATATATATATATAAATACTATTATTAATACTCTTTTGCCTATAATTGGGAGATAAGATGTGCAGGCATTGGGACACAAAGATTCATCTTCCTCTAATGGAAATGTCGATGGGGTATGGGAGAAGGTATGGGAGAGAGCAGATTGGAGGAAGCGATATCTTGTGGGACTGCTATTCTGAGAGGTTGGGTAGGGGAATAATGGGGGGAAAATGATTGTAACTCAAAATCTGGTGGAAATGAATGATGTAAAACAGAAGTTAATAAAGTATTTGTTTAAATAAAAAAAAAAAATTTAAAACTATGGCTAAAAAGTTACTAAACTGTATACATACCCCTAGACCCACTGATACCACTACTATGTCTATATGCTAAAGAGATTTAAAAAAAGAAAAGGAAAAAGACCTCTATGCCTAAAAATGAGCATAGTAGCTCTTTTTGTGGTGGCAAAAAACTGGAAATTAAAGAAGTGCCTATGAATTGGGGAATGTCTGAACAAATTATGGCATATGAAAATGATGGAATATTATTACTATGCTGTACTAAAAGAAGTTTCAGCAAAACCTGGGGAAAAATGAAGTAAGCAGAACCAGGAGAACAATTTATATAATTACAGCAATGTGAAAACATACAACTTTGAAAGATGTAAGACAAAGCAGGATGAGGTGTATATTTCTGGACATGAGCAGTGTGGGAATTGGTTCTGCTTGATTACTTTACAAGGATTTTTCTTCTCAACTATGGGGAAGGGAGGTCATAGGGAGAAGGGTACTAGGCCTCCCTCCCCAAATGAGAAAAGAACCAGATGGAATCATATATTAGCAGGACAAGTTTGAAAATTACATATTGAATTTATTATAGATTTTTAAAGAAAAGCAAGTAAGCTTTTCATAATAGACTCACAGTTTCATATGCAGTCATCTTCCGTCATGCAACACATATTTGGGAATGCTCATTTGATTTGGTGTTTGTTTAGCTCAGAATAAAAAAATAAAGCCTACTCATAGTATGGCTTCAATAGCTGACTCCTTTTTGACAAGATCATTAGTGTATGTGTATTGGGGAGTGTGGGGACACACAGTAGGTGAAGGGATGCAGGGAAGATTGTATATTTTGTGTTGTAATTCCCTGAGTTGTGTGTCTGGCACCCTCAAGTGGTGAACTGGCTTCCAAGTAGGGAGGTTCACTCTCTACTATTCCTCTGTCCTGTGCTGTGGCCAAATTCCCAGTGGATCTCGGGAGGCAGTCTTTCAGTGCTCTCTTGTGCCAGTGATGACAGCAGATGCAAAGTGGGTTCAAAAGTCTTTTCTGATTTCTTCAGATGAATGCCTTTATTATTTGCTCCCTTACACCCGTTCACACGACTGTACGAGACATAATCGCCTGTGAGTTTCTTTAAGACTTCAACTCTAATATTAATATAATGTAATATGATTTATCACAAATTGTATTATTATAAAATATAAATCAGCTTAGTATCATGTATTAATATAAATAGAAGCAACAGAGGAAGAGCCTTAAATTGTAGTTTATTAAGATTTTAAAAATCTTATTTTTTATTTATCTTATTTTAAAAAATCTTAATATGAAATAAGAAGAAATAATAATAAGAAAAAATAATAAGATTTAATAAGAAATAATAAGAAAAAATAAAAATAATGAGGTTAAGAAAAAACCTCAAGAGGAAAACAACACTGAAGAGGTCCTTTGGGGATCTGCCCCCAGTTTTCAAAGCTTTCTTCCCAGCTAGAGTATAGGTTTTATTCCTGGCTTCCTGACTGGAGGGTTGAACACCTAGCATGTTCTATGATCCAGCCCAAACTGGGCGACTCTTCCCCCCTCCTCCCAGATGCCGTGCTCATGCCTCTCTCTTTGCTCACAGTTAGTCAACAAATATTTATTCAACACTTATTATATACCAGGCAACGTTCTAAGGTGAGGATACAAAAATAGGTAAAAACATCGGCTCCCCCCTGAGAAGTTCATATTCTAAAGGAAAAATAACATGCAAACAACTATGTATGTATAGTTCAACATAGCATAGATGCAATTTCAAAGGGAAGGCAATTATGGTGGGAGGTGGGAGAGGGGACTGGAAAGACCTCTTGTAGAAATAAACATTTTTATCTGCATCTTGAAGGAAGCCAGTAGGCTGGGGGTCAGTCTGTCTGACTTTTGTGACCCCATCTGGTTTTCTTAGCAAAGATATTGGAGTGGTTTGCCCTTTCTTTCTCCAGTTCATTTTACAGATGAGGAAACCGAGGCAAACAGAATTCAGTGACTTGTCCAGGGTCACACAGCTAGTAAGTGTCTGAGGCTGGACTTGAACTCAGTAAGATGAGTCTTTCTAACTCCAGGAATGGCACTCTCTCCCCTGTACCATCTAGCTGCCACTCCTAGTATAATGTAAGAGAAATGCAGCATGCTAGATCTGAAGTCTGAGAAGCTGGGTTTGAGTCCTGATTCTGCTATTTACTAGCTGAGATGCAGCTGGATGGGACCTTAGAGCCCAACTTCCTCATTTTACAAATGAGAAAACAGAGGGCCACAGGGAAGTGACCTGGACTATCAGTAATGGATCTGAACTCCCAGTCTCCCAGGCTTCCATTATCCTCTGGGCCTGCTTCATTTCTAGCCCGAATTAAATGCCTCTTCTTCCAGGAAGCCTTCCTGGGCTCTCCAGACTCCAGGAGAGGTCACGTGCACTTAGCTTCCTGCACTATTGCTTATTACATATTTGTTATTCGTATATTATGTATCTATGTATTTGTATTACATAATTATTTACACAATATATTACATTAGATTTCCATGTTATAATTATTTACGTACTATATTACGTATTATATGCTAACATATTGTTATCATATCTCGCCTATTAAGTACAAGCCCTATCTCGTTTGGAGTTCTGTAAAGAAGGTCTGTTAAGTGCTTAGTAAGGGCAGGGACAAAGCATCCCACAAAACCCCACAACTGGGAGGTGGGGGATGGGTGGCTGCTATCACTGTTTAGCCACTTCCGGCCTGTAATGTGCGGCCAGGCGCGGGGCGCATGCGCAGAGCTACCCTAGCATGCTCCCAAGCCCAGGGCTTCCTTTTCCCCTCCCTCTCTGCACCACTGCACACGTCACACGTCCATCTGCTTCCTTCAGTACGCGCATGCGCCTTGACGTACCGCATCGTTATCGACGTCGCCGAGACAGATCGCGTGCGGAAAGAGGCTTCCGCTGAACTCCAGGGTTACTCGCTGCACGTAGCTAACCGATCGCATCGCGCTATCTGGGACTGAGGGCTCTAGGTATCCTCTTCCCAGTCTTTGCACTCTCCTTCCACCCTCCAGCCGAGCGGAAGTCGTCCAGTGGAAGGGCGGGGTGGGGCGGGCATGGGGCACATTACGTCATCACGTTAGGCTCCGCTCTTCTTTTCAACCATAGAGAATGGGGACCTCTAGGCAATCGGGGCCTCCCAGGTCTATGGTTGCTGCGGGAGAGGGGTTTGCTTTTTGTGAGCTGGAGTCATGAGGTTGGTCCTGAGGCCTGGGTTCTCCGCTTCTTTGGCTGCGGGACTACGGACTGGTCACCTCGCAGCACTTGAAGGTTTTCAAAGTGCTTAGTGTGCATCACCATCACCCTTGTCCACTAGCGTTAATTAAGTTCCGGTGGATATCTTAAACTCAAAAACTGCCCCAAACTGATTTTTTGAAATTGGCTATTTCTTAAATGACAGAAAATGTGTGATGATCGATGTGGAAATCATCTCTTAAATAGCAGTTGTTTACAGTTAGATAATAGAAATTAGAGTTTATAGAGTGAGAGTCAAATACCAACGTAGGATAAGCTTGAGAAGATAAGGCATACAATTTGAAGTCCCCAAACCTGTTTATCTGCCTATTAAAGAAAGTGTAACACAAACCTCAATGTACAATGTTGGTACTGATGTAAGCAAATATAGTACAGAGTAAGGTCATACACTCAGTTATGATCGCTGTCAGATACAATTAAGCTTAATTATTTTATTGTGAGTTAGGTGGGATTTGTACCCTATGTAGAACTGGTAAAATTGTGGAAAATGGGAAGATAACAGATAACTGGGGGTAAATTACATATGGGATCACTAAAAAAAAAAGTGAGAGAGAAGATATAAAATAATATTGTTTCAAATGCCTGCTTCCTCATATTTGCAAAATTTCTGTGAAAATAAATTACACACCTATCAGAGCCATATTTGATGAAAGCAGCACAAAGAAACAAGCAGACTACAGCAGATCAGAGCTTAGTGCAGAGAATGTAAGACCCCACTATGCTTGTTTTTTGTGGACTATAAAAAGTATTTGATTTATTAGATCAAATTGCAGTTTAAAGTACTTCCGACAAAGAGTTTTCCATGCATGTTAAAATTACATGTTAAAATGAGGAATATTAATTCCTCATTAGATGCAAGAAAGGTGTTTAACAATCCTCTGATCATGAATATTAAGCAGGGGATAGAATAGGAACAGTTATACACCAAACGTGTTTGCCACTGTTATTGAAAATATCCATCAGAGTTCAAATATGATTCCATATAGATGATGAAGTCCTGCAAATGCTCCTGTCACAGATGATAGTATATTGATTTTATCAAGACCCAAAACATTGCAGATTCTCCTAAAGTAATTATGCTTAAAAGTTGAGCCTAACAATCCACAGTGGAAAAACTAAGTACAGACTTATACACAATTGGATGGTAAAACATCTATACATTTAGTACATGTATCTAGGCAGACACTGCATATGGACAGTGAACTGGATCAAGAAATATATAGGAAGTGAGTGGGTTAAATTGGATTGAATTTGGGAAATCTTATAGCCACAAACATCTCTCAAATAAAAGTATCTCTTTTATAAGATATTTTTCCATACGTGGCATATGACTTTGAATCATGGAATACTAGTCTCTGAAAATATGAAAATGATGTGTCACCCAAAAGGCAATAGATACACAGTGAATGAAGCATATAATTACTGATGAGTCTGAAAACACAGTAAGGGGTATAAAATATGCCATCAAAAGCACAACCAAGATTAGAAGGAAAAGAGAAAGATGGGAAACAATTTTTGCAGCCAATTTTTTAAAATAAAGGTCTCATTTCTAAAATATATAGAGAACTGAGTCAAATTTATAAGAATATAAATCATTCCACAATTGATAAATCATCAAAGGATGGGAATAGGTAGTTTTCAGATGAAGAAATTAAAGCTATCTATAGTCATGTGAAAATGCAAATTAAGTTCTGAGGTACTACCTCACACCTATCAGACTGGCTAATATCACAGGAAAAGATGATAAATATTGGAAATGATGTGGAAAAATTGGGACACTAATGCATTGTTGGTGGATTTGTGAATCAATCCAACCATTCTGGAGAGCAATTTGGAACTGCCCAAAGGACAATCAAACTGTGCATACCCAGCAATACTACTCTCAAAGAGATCATAAAAAAGGGAAAAGGACATAAATATATAAAAATGTTGATAGCACCTCTTTATGTGGTGACAAAGAATTGGAAATTGAGGAAATGCCTATCAATTGCGGAATGACTGAACAAGTTGTGGTATATGAATATAATGGAATACTGTTGTGTTATGATGAGCAGGTGGATTTCAGAAAAATCTGGAAAGGCTTACATGAACTGATGCTAAGTGAGGTGAGCAGAACCAAGAGAACATTGTACATAGTAATAGCAACACTGTGTGATGATCAGCTATGATTGACTTAGCTCTTCTCAGCAATACAATGATCTAAGGCAATTCCAAAAGGCTCATGATGGAAAATGCTACCCACATACAGAGAAAGAGCTATGGAGTCTGAATGCAGATAGAAGCATACTATTTTCACTTTTTTTTGTGACTTTTTCCTTTTCTGTTTCTTCTTTCACAACATGACTAATATGGACATATGTTTACATGACTGCATATATATTATCTATATCATATTGTTTGCCATCTTGGGGAAGGATGGTGGGAGAAAAAAATGAAACTCAAAATCTTTAAAAAAATGAATGTTGAAAACTATCTTTACAGGTAATTGGAAAAAATAAAATACAATTTACCAAAGAGAAAAAATATTAAAAAAGGAAAAAAGTATAGTAGAAGGGATGGGTTTTAACTACCTTTTTGAATTTAAAAGATTTAAAAACAAATATATTTAAAAATTATTGGATTCATATACACTATACTTTTTGTTCTTCTTATCTCAATGTTTGTGTTTATTGATTAATTTCATAATGAAAAACTAAAATTCAAATAAAAAGAATAGGTGTTAAAAATACGCCATCAAGAAGATGTCAAATCAAAAAGGGATCTAGATCAGTCATGTAGTGAGATTAAGGGACAACATATAGAGAACCTCCCAGTTGTACAACCACCTATTGTTATACTAAGAACCTTAGAGGGAAGATGGCTGCCTGAACTGGAGGCAGACTGCCCCAACTTCTGCAGACTACTCCTATAAAACTTACAAGTTTATGCCAAACAGAATAACGACCAAGAAAGTCAATAAGAACCTCTTCAAATAAGAGGTAGTGTTATGGTGTGTGCCTAGGAACCCACTATAGTATCCCAAAGTTGGAAGAAAACCATGGTTAGAAAATCTGGATTGTATAATAGTGCCAAAGCTAACTGGCATGCTATTAGGTAAGTCACTTTATTTCCTTGGTCTTGTTTCCTCTTCTGTAAAATGAAGGGGATGGGCTAGATACATCTGTGCTTCTCAGATTGTGGTCTGCAGACTCCTGGGGGTCCCTGAGACATTTTTAGTGGGCCGATGAGGTCAAAGCTATTTAAATAATAATACTTAGACATTATTTGCCTATTAAAATATCCCTTCCTTTCTATCCACCTATCTGGGAGGTTGGATTCTCTTCATATACTTCAACCAAAACAACATATTGTGATATGCAGAAGCAGATTGGATGTAGAAGCATATATGTGAATATACCTGTCTTCTGTTAAGCTGGACTTTAAAGAGATTTGCAAAAATACAACAATGCCACTCTTAAAAACTTTTTTGTTTAGGAATATATAGGTTTTTTCATAAATTTTTATCATGTTAATATGAAACTTACTTTTTGAAAAAAATTTCATTTCTAAAATTTTAAGTATTTATAGATAAAACCCAAATAAAAGTTTATTAGAGTCTTCAACAATTTTTAAGTTTGTGAGATCAAAAAGTTTGAGAACTTCTGGATTAAGAAATATGGAAAATTTCTCCCATCCTTAGATGTAGAATTGTTAGTGCATTGTGATGAGACTCCAGTGTATTTAGCAATGCAGCAATTTTCACGTATTTGGGAAGTCTCAAGCAGATTGTAGTGCTCAGTGACCCAGCCAGTTCATATTCCTAAGACTTCTGTATACATATGACCTGTAATGTGTGTATTTTGCCCAAAGAAAAATCAATTCGTTCTTGAACCAGCATTTTTAAAAAAGTTAAGTGATGAATCTCCCTGTCAAGATTATAAATTGTGTTGTCCCTGGTGACCCAGAAGCATCCTCTTTCAAGCTCCCAGTCATCACAGCCTACCAAGTATTTAGTAAGGGAGTGTGAGTGATCTTCAGTTCCATAGAATGAGAGAAAACCAAATAACGACCACTGAATTTTTTAAGAATCCCTGTTTCCAAACTGGATTCTGGTCCTCTGAATTTGAGTTAAGAAACCCTAAATTTTAAAACAGGATTCTGGTTATCTGTGCAAAAGGCAAACCTGTTCTTGGATACTGAGCTAATATAGCCAAAGTCTTCTAAACTTTGTTTAATTTTAGTCATGACTAACAGAAGGGGGCAAGAATAAGGATTTGAGGTGATGAAAGCATAGACTGGCTAGGGCAGGCACAAATTCTTAAAGGCTATGCTTTGAACTGCAAAGAGAAGATTACAGTAAGGCAATACAAAGCAAACGGTGGGTAGGAAGGTGGTGCCAGACATTGATAGACCATTGGACCTGATGTCAGAAAAACCTGAATTTATATTCAATCTTACTCTGTGACCCTTGGAAGGTTCCTTAACTTCTTTAGTTTCCTCATCTATAAAAATGGAGGTAATAAGAGCACCTACCTCCTAGGGTTGTGAGGATATACTGAAATTTTCACAATGTACTTTCCAAACCTTTAAAGAGCTATGCAAATCATAGCTATTGTGTATCAGGGAGATTATGAGAAGTTGCGTCTGTCCTTTGATGCCCCTCATTCTGTTTTTGGTTTCTTGTATTATTTTTAATGTACGGAAAGAATGCAGAAATAGTATTAAACTAGAAAAAAGTTTTAAAAATGTCCAAAGTTTACGGAACACCCAAAAAGACCCTAGGCACCTAAACACTTCTATTATGTTAACAATGGTGAGGACAATTGTTAAAATTTTAGCTTGGGAGTAACAGGATGTGAAAGTGATAGATACCTGGGTTCTGACCACAGCTTTGCCATACATGCTCCATAGCTTGGACTGCTTTTATCTATTTACTTCTAAGAGATGGCACTTTTTAACCTAAGGGCAAGTTGGCATAAATTATTCCTAAAAGCATTATGTGCAGACCTTGGTCACCTGGAAAGCCCAAGATTTGTCGATTTTCACTGTAGAAATGCCTGGTTTCACTCACAATAACTGACCTATGATGGTTTGAGAGTTTGCCAATAGTTTTGATCAGAATGGTTTTATTTTGAAAGTTTGAGGGGGGCGGCTAGGTGGCGCAGTGAATAGAGCGCCGGCCCTGGAATCAGAAGGACCTGAGTTCGGAGCCGGCCTCCGACACCTAATCCGCACAAACAAAAACCTAGCCGTGTAACCTTGGGCAAGTTACTTAACCCCAATTGCCCTAAAGGGGCGGCTAGGTGGCGCAGTGAGTAAGAGCGCCGGCCTCGGAGTTGGGATGACCCGAGATCAGATCCGGCCTCAGAAAATGAGCACCCACGCATAAATCAAATAACTAGCCGTGTAACCTTGAGCAAGTTACTTAACCCCAATTGCTTTAAAAAAAAAAAAAAAAAGAAAAAAGAAAGAAAAAAAAAAGAAGTTTGAGGAACCACACAGAACTTTTCTTAATGTTTTAATTTAAGGATCTACAACTGAAAAGCATAGTATGTTTCCTTGGAATTTGGAATACTTATACAATGCTTTAGTTTAAAAAAATCTTGGGGGTATCTTTGATCTCATTTGAACCTCCTAGTTTTCCAGTTATAGCCCATTTTAGAAGAAATTGAGTTGTCAGGTGACTAGGACCACAGCATCATTAACCGAGTGCTTCTAGCTACCTCTATTGTGATAATCTCAAATTCCCTTCCCTGCATTGAAACTCAACCCCTGAACTCCACGAGACAAATTTTCTACTGGGCAATGCTTAATGATGCCCTAAGAAAGTGTTGCAGACAGCTGGAAGGAGGTAATAATTCCAGCTCACTCATACATAGCTCTTACATCATTTTGCCCCTAGAAAATATATAAATATTCTATTTTGAAACCAAGGTTCAGTTAGACGGCTATACTGTTTTAAGATCCAAAACGAGAACTACCAAGTCTAGTGTTCTTTGTATTGTCTGATCTCACCCTGCTTTATTTGAAGACGGGACTGGTAATTCAGAGATCGGGGCATGCTCTCAGCATTTAACAGTATTTTATTAAGCACCAAGCTATGCATTGCCATACAAACCAAATGCAAAACAGATATGGTCCCTGCCCTCTAGGAGCTTACAATCTCCTAAAAAAAATATTAGAAGATAACCAGGAGCCACCATGACAGTCTTATCACTTGAAGACAATGCCGTTAACCTAGAGCGTGAAGGGACCTTGAAGGGTCAATTCTCTCCCCTTTAATAATGTCGTTAGGGTCCTAGGCTGGATCCTATTGAATGCAGCCCTAGCTACCACCTTAACCTGTTGTTTTGCTTCTCTCATTCATACCCATCTCCATCTGTTTCTCCCTGCCCAGTTCTACCATCACTTGGGAGTTGTTCTCAGCATCCTGTTATCGGGTACCACCTTCTGATAGATGGTGTATATATCCATGGGTTTGGCCTCAATTGTTGCTTATAATTGCATTAATCAGCTAACTTGCTTCAAAAAACATGTTGGCCAATCTCATAGGACAAGTCAGAGTATAAAAGCTATTTGCCTCAGAGAGGTACTTTCCCTAATTTCTAGTTTTTGCCTAATATTAGACTGCTCCCACCCAGAGGTCTTCATACCGACCCCTCCCTCTTGGGCAGAACAGGAAGCATAGCCTGACACCTAAACTTTGGTTGTTTCCATTTTATTGCTCAAGTATGAACTTGAGAGAGCCTGGATCTTCAGGGTCGTGCAGGTAATGGGCCAAAGGAGCAGAGAGGGGTACAACATAGAACAGGCAAGGAGAGGATGGCTATGTTTAAGAAAAAATGGGAGAAAACATGAAAGTGGTCACCACGATACCAGAAAGGACCAACTGCCACAAAGTCTGGGACTAGGGAAGGAACAAACAGGAACCAGGGAAATAGCAGTGGGCTTCATTTTTGTTATACTCCCCTGCCACCAATGGAGGAGAAAAGGGGTTGTTCTTTATTTTTCCCTCTATACCCCAGCTTCAAAACTAGACCCCACTCCCTTCTCAATGTAGAAATGGATCAGGCTGCGGAAGGAGCAAAATAAATTAACATTTTTGGGGGGAGTAGAAAGGATTACCTTTCCAAAAACATCCCCTACCCAACCCCAACAAGCCTGTTCCTTTCCCCTTCCCCCAAATCACCTTTCAACCAGATAGAAAAATAAAGGTCTAATTCACTCAAAATTCTTCAGGGTTTTTTTTTGTTTGTGGTTTTTTGTTTTGTTTTTTTTTTTGTTTGTTTTTGTTTTTGGTTTTTTTTTTACAAAACTAACAGGGTAAAGTGGGGAAGGTTAGGGCATGGGAGGTAGGCAGCCATGGGAGTGGGGCTGGAGGGCTGGCTATGCTTCTGCCTCCACTTGAGACTTGCTCACATCCACACCATTGTGCTGGTCGTCCTTCATCTCCGCATCCTGCGGTGGATAGTCTCCTCCAGCTGGTTCTGTCTCAGGCTAAGAGTAAGGAAGAAGAGGATGAAAGCTTTCTACAAAGTAAACCCCCAGTGTGAAGTAAAGCTGGATCACAACAATCCCATCCTGTCTCAAACAGAAAGGTACCCACACTTCGGGCCTAGAGCCTTTCCCGAAGCCACCAGCCTGACCATAAATATACCTACAAAGGAAACAAGACACCCACACAGGCCAGCTCCTAGCCAACACACTCACACCTGCATTTATCTAACCTCTGCACATACAAACCCCAAGGGCAAAACACCATTCACACCACCCACAAGCACCAATCCCAACCCCTTCATAAATACTACTCAAGAAAGGGAGGCCAACCCACCCATCATCATCCTTAAGTTGCTTACCTGCCTGGCCCGAAGCATAACACTCCAGGCAGAGAAGGGAGCCTGTGACATCCAAAGTCCTGTCTACAGGGTTCTAATTTAGTATTGCAATGGAGCCGGGGGGGGGGGTGGGCCAGGGCCAGAAACAGAGAAAGTAGATACTGTCCCATTTCACTGAACTGGAAAGGGGTGCCTCTGGTTGTGAGGCATGAAGACGGAAAAGATAAAATAAGACTCCCTTCCCCCTCCTTTTTCTTCCCTGATGCTCTAGCCCTTACCTTGTTCTCTTTCTCGGCCAATCTCTGGAACATGTTAGCATAAAGCTTCTTCTCCCTGGCATGCTGTTCACGGATCCGCTGCTGGCAGACAGTCAGTTGAGTCCTGGCAGCCTTGTTGCTGGGGTAGAGCTTGAGGACCTTCTGGAAGTCATCCCGGGCCAGCTCAAAGTCATTCACAGCCAGATAGGCCTCCCCCCGACGAAACAGGCCTTTCTCATTGTTGTTGTCCAGTTCTAGGGCCTAGGGAGCAGCAGAGGGATCGCTGTTTGGGGTGATCCCTCAGCCTGAATATACAACCATTTAAGTAGTTCCCATCAACAGAACCAAATTAAAACAAAACAACCAGAGCTCCTTCCAAAAGAATCAAGTAAAAAAAATGAAGGAGATGGACATTTGGGAAGAGCCAGGGCACAGATCCCTCAGACTGGCCCTGTACTCTTATTTGTCCTGCTTGAGACACTCAGCAGCCCCAAATCCCCACTCTCACTCTCTTGTCCACCAGCTCTCGAGTTTTGCTTTAGCCTCTTATGAGCTCTAACCTTGTTGCAGCTCTCCACGGCGGCAGAGAAGGCCTGCAGCTTGAGGTGACACATGGCCAGGTTGAGGTGTGAAGCCAGTCTCAATGCCTGAGCCTGGGCTCGCTGTCCTTCTTCTTTAGAGAAGCCCACCTCATATTCTAGCCAGGATACAATCTTCTTGTACTGAAGCATGGCTTGCTTATACTTGCCTTCCTGGAAGGAGATGCCAGGCTATATCAGGTTCTCTTTAAACCCTGGACACCCACCAATACATCTGGGAAAATATACCAGACCACCTGACTCACTGCTGGGCACCCAAGGAAGCATCGGGTAAACAGGCAATACCAAATCCACGATAGCTTATCTATCTATATCAACCCAACAACAGGAAGACAATTTTTTCCCCTTCCTGGCAGACATATAACTAGTTGGTCCACTTTAGATAGGTCAAAAGGGATAGACTGAGGCTCTAGACAGACAATGGGGGGGAGGGGAGGTGAGGAGAGAGAAAAACCTCCAGAGGACAGTGGGCTCTTGACTTACCTTGAAGTACACTGTACCCCGTTCTTTGACTATGGCACTCTGCTCGAGCTTCTCCTCTGCACTCATTTCCCAAGACTCCTTGGCCTACCCAAGCCCCAGGGAAGAAAGGATGTCTTTAGCTCTCTCAGCAAATGAGCCTGGGGAAGCTGAGTGGCTAAGGCTCAAGGGGACCTGGGATGAGGAAGGGTAAAAGCGCTGCCCCTAGTCTTACCTTCTCAAAGCTCTTGAGCGTCACTTCATAATGCAGCTCTGCATCCCCGGGGATCTGGAACTTCTCCTTTCCAGCACTACCAAAACCATAGCTAGGGGAGAGAAACCAACAATGGCACTGACTCCAACAAGGCTGGCAGGCTCCTCTGCACTAAAAAGCGGCATGTCTGTGTGCCCAAACGAGGCAGTGTTTGTAAGGTACTACACACAGCTGGGAAGAAGAAGCCTCGTCAATGCTTGCTTTCTCCCCTCCCCCCCGTGGAGTGCCCAGCTCTGCCTACCTCTGACCACACTCTCACCTGGGCTTAAGATGGACAATAGACTTCTCTCCCTTCTCCATTCGCTGAAGCGCCTTTTCTAGTCCAGGGGGAAGATCATAGTTCTCACCCTCTCCAATCTCAAAGCTTAACTCTCGCTGGTCAAAGACCCGGCCTTTATGGTGACCCTCTAGCACAACTGGAGTAATTGGAGACAGGCAGTAAGTGGTGGAGGAGAGTGCCTGCTATCCCTCACCTCCCCCAGTGCTGATGGGAAGATGCCCTCTCTGTATGGAGATTTTTGGAGGTAAAGGAGAGGGAGGAGCCAGAATTAGGAGCTAACGGAGGGAGAACACAAAAAGGAAGATTCCTTCTCATGACTGGATTATCACTCAAGAGACCACGTAGTCTGGTCATTTCATAAACCCTCTAAGGGATAAAACTTGCTGCACATGACACAGTTAAGTGGTTAAGACAGGAAGGGTACCCCCAAGTTTACTGTTTCTTCTGTTTCATAAGGCGACTTCACCTCACCTTCCACTCTAGCTCCCTCATTGGGCTTGGAGTAGCCCTCGCCCCGACTCCGTATCCTGCGGATGATTCCACCATCCTCATCCTCAGTAAGATCCTCTCCCTTAAAATCAAATAGTTCCACCTACAGGAGAGATCAGAGTCACAAGTGCAGGACAAGAAGGTACCCCAGGCCTGCTAGCCCAGCCTTCTCATTTTATAGATAAGAAACCTGAGTCTTAGGGAGATCAAGTCACTTGCCCAAGGTAACACAAAGAACGTTCTTTCCACTGTAACAGAGGACAGAATTTGTCCCTTTTCTCACCCACTCATATAAATCCTTTACTCCTTACTAACATTTCCCTTCTGATCTAGCAAAGGGCTAATAGGTCTCTGCAATTCCATGCAGCTCCTGATGGTAAGCATACTAAGGAGGTCATGAGGATACATCATTTCCTCATCCACCTGGCTCAATACCTAAGCACAACTCTGATTTTAGTTAACATCAGTGTTGGAGTCTGGCTATCTAGTTAGTGAGAAGAGCACATACTTTCCCAATCCCTTCTAGCTCCCTGATTAGGGCCAATCTGATAGGCCTTAGAATGTCTAATCTAAAGATCACTGAAGTCAACTCCTTCACAAACCCCTCAAATGGTAGTGGTACCATGTGAGATGCAGTGGCTGAAAAATTCCTTCCTGAAGCCCATCTGGTAATGAAGCTGCCTAAGGTTAGTGCTATTTTCGGGTAAGAGCTATCACTGTGCTCATGCCAGAATCCATCCTCTATTAGTACACCTGAGAAGCAGGATCACCTCCACTGTGATTAGGAGTATGTGTCTGTCACCATTTATTTCCCTATCGAGCCCTTACCCACCTAGAATTGCTCTGATGGCTCTCTGGACACCGTGCTCTAAAATGTGCTGCCTTGAATGGTTTCTACCTTTTCTCTGGGTATGTTCTAAGTCACTGACCAGGTGGTCAGCAGGGAGAGCACATCTTTCTCCACACTGCTGCATGCTTAGGGTAGGATGCTCTCAGCTAAGTGTGCTGATTTAGAGCAGGCAGGGAAAGGACACAAAAACCCATGTGCTGAAGCTCTCATCACTTCTCAGGGTAAGCACTCGAATATCCAGGTTGGTTAGGACAGTAGCCCAGCCAGAACATTACCCATCTTGGAAGAGGCAGCTCATCCCACGCCTTCCCATGAGGCCAGGCCCTTAGCCTTAGTTACAATGTTTCCAAGTCAGAGGCCTGGAGGGCAGCCAGACCGAGGCCCAGATAAGGCCTGCCTCTTACTCTTCCTGTTTCCTGGCCTGCCACTCACCTCAAACACCAGGGTAGCATTGGGGGGGATCATAGGAGGACTTCCAGATGAGCCATAGGCATATTCTGGTTTGCAGGTGATACGGCAGACTTCTCCAATTTTCATGGTAGCCACAGCAATGTCCCAGGCTTTGATTACTTCCCCTGCAGACACAAAATACATTAGGCTCCCCCACCACCTTAGCTGAGGTCTCACCTGTCCTGACCTGACCTCCTCTTTAAGATGGGACCAGGAAAAATGGGAGGTCCCATCCCCCACTATGTGTTATTAACTCCCACAAGACTAAATGGGGCAAAAACTGTTGACTTTTTTACCCTTATATTTTATCCCGGTCATCCCAGAAGACAGCCAAAGAACTATATTCTACGACCTCCAAAGTCCAGGAGACTAAGGTAGAAATAATCAGAGAAATGGAAGGAAGAATTCAGTGGATAAAGATGGAGAAGGGAAATGTAAGAAGGACAGAGAGATCCTCTGGTGTCTTCTAGTCTGTAAAGAGTAATCCTGCCCTGTGTCTAGCCAGGCCTTTTTAAGTGGGACCACTAGAGCATCACCACAGATCCCTCTCACCCCTCAGGACTCTCCTCAGACATCAAGTTTACCTTTGCCCAAGTCAAAGGAGAACTTGTCCTTGCGATCCAAGCTGGAGTCAAATTTGGTACCGTCTAGTAGCCAGCCAGTATAGTGCACAGTGACCTTGTCGCCGATCATGGGAGTCTCTGTGCCCGTCCCCTCTTGCTTGATCACCTAGGGAATTTAAGGTATGTCCACATCTTCATCACCAGCCCCTCCTGTCAGAGACTATGAGTCATGTACCCTTGTGGGGAAAAGAAAGCTCCTAGCCAGGGCTCTATTATCAGGCCCCAAATTCACCTCTTCCTCCTCCCAGGGAAGGTGTATGCACAGTAAGACCTCCCCTTCTCTGATACAATATAATGGAAAGAATACTGGAGCAAGAGCCAAAGGATTGGGTTAAAATGTCAACTTTCCTACTTAATATTTGTGTGATTTTGGACAAATTATATCATCTACGAGGGCTTAAGTTATGTCATCTATAAAACGAAGAGCCTGAACTAAATGATCTTTTAAGGCTGCTTCCAGCACTAACAGCAGCAGTAATACTAATATTAACAGCAAAAAAATGTTAAAAAAAAAATTATTAACAACCAGCCTTTATATATCACTTTAAGGTCTGCAAAGCGCTTGACAAATGTTGTCTCATCTGTTCCTCACAATAACTCTAGAGGTAGGTTATTTATACCTTACTCCCTGATAGAGACTCTTCAATCCAGGGACACAGCCCTCTTGGTGGCTCCATAAACAAGACACTCCATCTCTCCGCTATCCTCCCTTGGAGGAACACTCTCCTTCCTCTGCTCTGAACACTGACCTCCCTGGCTTTCTTTAAGCCCCAACTAAAATCTCACCTTCTACAGGAAGCCCTCCCCAACCCCTGTTAATTTCTGTGCCTTGCCTCTCTTAATGATTTCCTATTTATCCTGGACATAGTTCTTGCTATCTATTTGTTTATATGTTTTCTGCCCTGCTAGATTGCATACTCACAGGAGGCAGGGGCTGACTTTTATCTCTTTTTGTATAGCCAGTGCCTGGCACACAGTAAGTGCTTAATAAATGGGTTTCTGGTTATCCCCATTTTATAGATGAAACTGAGGCTAAGGTTAAATGACATGCCCAGGGTCACACTAAGACAATAAGTGTCTGAGGGTGCATTTGAACTCCTGTCTTTTCTTGACTCCACTACCAACTCATGCGCTTGATAAGTATCCTTTGAGTCTAGCATTCTATCCATTACATCACACCGACTCTTGTGAACTTTTCTGGTCAACAAGAAAACAGGGACTGATTTGGAAGGAAGGAAAAGGGGATAGGCAATAGAACAGAGCAAACCTAAGGTGAAAATGACCAGGATCTAGAGAGAGCAGAACAGGGAAAAAACCCAACCAAACCCTGGATTGTACAAAGGGAGGGGAAACAGATGCATTATCGATGAAATGGAGATGTAGATGCCAAACACAACTTGTGCATAGCCTTGGCCTTGGCACAAACAACCCTTGACTTCTGTTGGGGCATTTCTAGTCCAGCCCACGTCTTCTGTTCTGAATTTTGAATGACTATATAGAAGTCTTAGATTTTGCCTATCTTTGGGAATCTCACCAACAACTAATGTAAACCGGTAACTCTCTGAGCTCCCTCCAAAAATCCTATCTCTCTCTAACTCAGTTCATACCCAGAAAGAGAAAGGTTTTAAAGGTCCACGCATTTCTGGGACACTGGATGAGCCAATTTGTCCATGCAAAGAGATAGAACCTCAAAACCCAGACAAGATTAAATAACCTGGGTGGAGTGACCTCCAAGCTATAGAATGGGCAGATCTCCATAATGCTATGGTTCTGGGCTATTTCCAGGGACTCGGGAACACTGCTATTTCCTTTCTAGAAGGTCTAAAAAGATAGGCTTCCTTATGGGCCACCAAGCAAATACCTAATTGTTCTCTCCAGGGGTTTTCTTCCCTACTCTGAAGAATCAGACCTGAACAGAGTTAATCTTAAATTTCTTTGGATAGGAGACTTAGGAAAGACAGAACAAATAGGGAAGGGGAAGCAAGGAAGAATAATCCTTCCTAAAAAGGTCCTTTTAGGAAAGATAAACGGCCTGTTTCTCAGTGTGTGAGGGGAGGTTTGGCTCCCAGAAAGAGATTCAGAGAACAAAGTCCAGTTTATGAACCTTTAAATCCTAGAATTCAGGTCAGGTTCCCCCAACTATGGGATACTAGCTCAAAATGTTGGTTGGTGAGAAACCAGGTAAGAAATGGGGAGCCTGGGGGGAGAAGAGAGAAAAGGAGAGGAAAATTAGAGATTGGATTTCATGCTATACTGGACGCTTGCCAACTCTCTCTAAAGCCTGTTCCAAATCACCTTTGGGCTGCTCTGACCCAGGTCAAGATGCTCAGCCACTAGGACGCTGGCCCCCACAATCACCTCCCTTGGTTGAGTTCTTCCACCTAAGCCAGTAACTACAGCAGAATCCACACCTCCCCAGCCCATCCCTCCCCGGGGGTGGGGGGTAGTGGTGCTGGAGGAAAGGGAGGGTAACTTGATCCCGGCGTACACCCGCCGGGGGAGGGGTCGGCAGCGGGGCCCCGGGCTCGAGGGTGGAGAATCTGGCGGTGGCACACCCACCCTCATCTCCAGTTCAGTCCACCTAAATCCCAAGAGGCAGTAGGGCTTGATAACTGCTTGTCCTAAACTGCCCCAACAGCTCAGCTAATATTTAACAGACCTGGCAAGCTCCTGCGCCCTTATCAACCAATGATGGGCTACCAACTTCTGAGCTCCAGAAACATCCCCCGGGGAAATGGGGTTCAAGGCACGGCGGCCCCAAGCTCTCAGCGGCAGCCCTGGGCTGCCTCTCTCCATCCACTGAGCTCGCTAAGAGTTTCCGTGGCCATCGCGGCCCCACCTCCTATTTCCCGGATCCACGTTGGGGGGCCGAGCCAGCCTCTGAGGAGCGCACCGCTCCACCGGCGGCGGGGGAATAGTGTGCTCAAGTCCTGCCTGCACACCGAATCCACTCCCCAGCCCGGCTCACAGCTCCCCTTTCCTCCCCCGACCTGCCCAGGCCGCGAGTGGGAGGGGAATGCGGGCTTCTCCAGGGCAGGATCTGCACAGTGCACGGCCGCCGGGAGCTTGCAACGGCAGCCCGCCCCCAGGTCCCGGGTCCAGGGGAATGCCCGCATGGGCTGCTGCCCGTGCCCCGTGCTCCAGGCCTGGCCATGTGCGGCAGGCCCATCTGCAGCCCCTGCCCAGCCCCGACCCAAGGCTGCCTCCTGCGCCCCCAGGCCACCCGCAGGTACCTTCAGCACGCCTTCGTCACGTTTGGGGCTAATGTCCACCCCCTCCAAGGGCAACGGGGCCGACTGCGCGTTGCTCTCCGCCGCCTTCATCTCCTCCGCAGTCATCGCCGTCCACAGAGCTTTTTTTTACTCGTGAAGCTGGGGCCCGGGAGCCGAGCCAAGCCGCTCCCCGTCTGCCTGGGCCGGGTGGCTGCAAGCACGGGTTAGGGCGGTGGGAATGGGGTTGCAGCCGAGGCCGAGGCCAAGGCCGGGGCCGGGGCAGCGCGCGGCTCACTAGCTCCTTCGGGAAACTCTTTTTTCCCGAGGAAGACAGGGAGGCGGCGAGCCGGAGGCGGGGGCCAGGCCCGGGGCGGCGCGGTGCAGTGCAGTGCGGCGCGGCGCGGAGCAGAGCGGAGCGCACCGACGAGGCAGCGGCAGCAGCAGCAGCGCAGCTACGAGTGTGGACTGTGTGGCTGCTGGGGAGAGGTTGGTCCCACCCCGCACCCGCCGCCGCCGCCGGGGGAGGGGCTGGGAGGAGCCGGGGGAGGGGAAAGGGAGGAGGGCCGAGGGGGAGAAGTTTCCAGAGGCAGCGTCGCTCAGCCGGTTCCGGCTCCAGCGACCGCCGCAGTTTGCAATTTATTCCGGCCCTCCCCCACCCAATTCGAGGAAGGGTCGAATCCCCCCGCCCTTAGAACTTCGGTCTTCTGGACTCGATCCAACGCTTCTTCCTGGGCACCCATCCCCACCCCCTCCCGCGCTCCCCCCTCCGGGCTTAAACGGACTCTTCCAGATCCTTCTCGAGGAGCCTAGAGCCTTCTGTAGCTCCTTTAAAAACCCGTCCTTGCCCCAGTTTGTTTCATACTGTTCGTTGAAACGGGCTCTAAGGATGTGGGTGATAGACAAGGGGAGCAGTCACCCCGGCACTGGACCTGTGCTCCCCCTCCCCTTCATCTCATCTATCTCGGCTCGGGAGGAAGTTGGTGCGGCTTGAGAAGATACACCCAGGGCAGTCTGCCTCTTTCTCTCTCCCTTCCTTCCTTCCTTCCTTCCTTCCTTCCTTCCTTCCTTCCTTCCTTCCTTCCTTCCTTCCTTCCTTCCTTCCTTCCTTCTCTTTCATAGTGAAAAGAAATGTGAGGACAGTATAGGAACTCGTTTTTGGGAAAGGAAAGAATGAACCCCCTTCTATACTCCTCCCCAATCTATCTAGAGCTGCCTTCAAATCTGTCTTCCAAAAATACCTCTTATTGAACTCAAACAATCCCTTCAGACCTACCTGCTTCTAATAAATAGGTACAACTGGGTGGACTTTTCAGAGCAATAAGGATCTGACCTCCCGGTTTAATGCAAGCACCACCCCCAAGAGTAGAAACGCTTTAAACACACCAAAAACCATTCTGTTTTTATTGAAGAGGGAAGTGAAGGAGGAAAGAGGAAAGGATTTTTTTTTTTAGTTCACAAATGTTTATTGACTACACAGGCTGTGCAGAATATTATACAATAATATGCAATAAAATATACAACGTATGAACAACATTCATATCAACAGATATATTAGTTGCTAATATACAGAGGTTATCCTTGGAGTCAGGAAGAGCTGGGTTCAAGTCCTGTGTGATTTTCAGTAAATAACCTCAGAAAATAGAGACTAATCCTAAGGGAGTTCTTTCTACCAATGAAATCATAGTTCTACCTACACTCCCCCCCAAAATTACAAGAATACCATACTAGAGGCTGGAGAAAGAAAAAAATTAAATATTAATATATTTATATATTTTTGGCAATATAGTAATTAAAATAATATCATTATTGCCCTCATGGAGCTAATAAGCTTAAATAGGGAGATGATGTGTAAATATATATTCAGGGGTGAATGTGTCACGGAGGTACAAAACAAAATTTTCTGACGTCGATTCATTCAACAGATTGCCACAGTCTGGTTCGAGGTAACAAGGGGCTGTCTAGGTCCTTTGACTGAATCCAAACTTCACAGAGCAAATCCCCTTAATAAAAGGATTTGTTCTGTAAAATTTGGACTCAGTCAAAAGGTTGCACTCAAGGACCTAAAAGGTACCATGTGGCCTGGAAGCCATAGATTCTCCACCTATGGTTGGCTTCAGCCTACCTTCAACTACTTCAAACCGTACAATCCAGTCAATTAAACTTGTTATTTTTTCACCCAGGACATTCCATCTCCATGTATGTGCCATTGCAAATGTAGTCTGTGTATAGGGGAATGGCTAAATATACAGACTTGATATGCATAAATCTGATCCCAAGATAAGACTATATTCCTTAGCTAAGATCCTCAAGCCTTACCCTACATATAACTATTACTTAACACAGAACACTTAAAGCCCATAAATTCATATTCAACCCTTGGGACAAAACATGCCCACCCTGTTCAATAATGTAGTGGTTTAATTTTTGTCATTCTTGTCATTAAGATGTTAAAAAGTTTTGAAATACATTCTTTCATTAAACCTCAAAATACTTCCAGTGAATTAAGTAGTTTAGCTTTTGTTTCTAAACACTTTGCTAAGTCATTACCATATAGATTTGGTGGGTTGGAAGGGTCTGCCCTTAGGCAGGTGGACAGGCATTATCCAGAACACCCCAAAGCCTACTGGCCTAGTTCTTGCCTTTGAAAGTTGGGTACGGATGAGAGTGGGTAGAACCAGTACACCTTGGGGCAGGCACAGGAACCTGGCCCACTACACCTTTCCTCTTTGGTTCCAGGAGCAACAAAAAGCGATTCCCTTTTACCTGTTGCAATCAGGTACTTCCTGTTTCCTTCCAACTTGGTAGAAAGAGGGAAGAAAGTCCTTTGTACCTTCTCTGTAGCAAGCAAAGAAGACTGCATTGGAAGGGTTTTTTTTTTTTAATTGCTTATTCTTGTTTCTATGCTATTTGAAACTTTTATTTAAAAACACACTGTCTCTCCTCTCTTTCTGTCTCTGTGTCTCTTATTTCTATCTCTGTCTCTTTCTCTCTGTCTCTGTCTCTCATCTAATGTGACTGTTTGACCATGAATGCTTTCAGTGGCATTGACAAGAAGGCAAAACTCAGGCAGGCTGGTCGGGAGCAGAGCTGATGAGGGAGAGACATCATTTATAACTAATAGTAATGTTTCAGAGTTCATGTATTTAGATCATAGCCCTTGGGATAGGAGTGGGGAACCTGCAGCTTTGAAGCCATATGTGGCCCTCTAGGTCCTTAAGTGTGGGCCTCTAGGTCTTCATGTGTGGCCCTTTGACTGCATCCAAACTTCACAGAACAAATCCCCTTCATAAAAGGATTTGTTCTGTAACATTTGGACTTAGTCAAAAGGCCACACCCAAGGACCTGGAAGGTGCCATGTGGCCTCGAAGCCACAGGTTCCCCAATCCTGCTAGATCTTTTCCTTTTTGAAGCCAGAGGAAATTAAAAAGGAAAATGAGCTGGTAAAGTTTTTTGGGGCGGCTAGGTAGTGCAGATACTTCCTAGCTGTGTGATTTTGGGCAAGCCACTTAACTTTTGCTTCAGTTTCCTCATTTGTAAAAATGAAAATAATAGCACTCCCAGGGTTGTTGTGAGTATCAAACACTATAATATTTACAAAGTGCCTGGCACATGGTAGGTGCTATCTAAATATTATCTCCTATTTTTGTTGTTATTGTGAATTAGTCACATGCTTTGCTGGGTTTGGTGATGGTTTTTCTTTTTCTTTTTAAATTTATTTATTTTTAGTTTTTAACATTCACTTCCATAAGCTTTTGAGTTTTAAATTGTCTCTGCCTCCCTCCTTACCCTCACCCTCCCCAAGACTCTGCAGTGTGTTATAGGTTCCACATATACATTCCTATTAAACATTTTCACATTAGTCATATTGTAAAGAAGAATTAGAACCAATGGGAAGAAACATGAGAAAGAAGAAACAACAGGAAAACAGAGCAAATAGTATGATTTGATCTGCATTCAGACCCCATGGTTTTTTCTTTGGATGTGGATGGCATTTTCCATCATGGGTCATTTGGAGTTGTCTTAGAGCCTTGCATTGCTGAGAAGAGCCAAGTCTGAAAATTAGTCATCGTGCACTGTGACTGTTACAGTGTACAATGTTCTGGTTCTGCTTATTTCACTCAGCATCAGTTCATAAAAGTCTTTCCAGGTTTTTCTGAAGTCTGCCTGCTCATCATTTCTTATAGTATAATAGTATTCCATTACATTCATATACCACAGCTTGTTCAGCCATTCCCCAACTGATGGGCATCCTCTTAATTTCCAATTCTTGGTCACCACAAAAAGAGCTGCTATAAATATTTTTGTACATGTGGGTCCTTTTCCCATTTTATGATCTCTTTGGAATATAGACCTAGCAGTAGTATTGCTGTATCAAAGAGTATGTACAGTTTTATAGCCTTTTAGGCATAGTGCCAAATTGCTCTCCAAAGTAGTTTAGTTCACAACTCCACCAACAATGCATTAGTATTCCAATTTTCCCACATCTCCAGCATTTTAATTTTCCTGTTATGTTGTTTTAGCCAATATGACTGGTGAGATGTGGTACCTCAGAATTGTTTTGATTTGCATTTCTCTAATCAATAGTGATTTAGAGCATTTTTTCATATGAGTGTAGATAGCTTTAATTTCTTCATCTGAAAACTGCCTATTTATATCCTTTGACCATTTATCAATTGGGGAATGACTTGTATTCTTATAAATTTGATTCAGTTCTCTATATATTTTAGAAATGAGGCAATGATGGATTTTCTTCAGCATAAACTGGAATTGAAATGGCTGATGACTGGTGTTAAAACACACCTTAGGGTTAAGGGTACCATTAACCTTGTGGGGCATTAACGACCCTTGAGACGTTGTTTTAGCACCACTCATTCAAGACAACCATCCTCGGGGTGGTAGGGAGGTCTAGAATCATGCAAACATTATTAACCCCATTTTACAAATGATGAAAAGGCAACTTAGAGAAGTTAGGGTGACTTGTAGAGGATCGCACAGACATTAAATGGAAGGCCTTTTCACCTCAAACACACTATCTCAGTCATTTACATTTCTTCAATAATTTATACATATGATTTGATGGAGTTGCTGACTGGAAGGGCTAGAGAGAGAGAAGTGCTTTGTTTTAATTTTATAATAACCAAGTTCCATAATCTCAGTGTTATAGAGACTTTCATTATTCCCAGTGTCTATTCTGTTGTTAATTACTTAAGAGTCTTTTCTACCGAATTTAGCACTTCATTACAGCTGGGTGGTACAGTGGATTGAGTGTTGGAAGTCCTGAGTTTGAATCCTGAATTCCTAATTGTGTGACTCTGGGCAAGTCACTTAACTTTTCAGACTCTGTTTCCTCCTTTGAAAAATGGGGATAAAATAGCAATAAATAGAATTGGGACACTAGTTACTGGCGACTAACAATAGGGAAGAATGGGGGATAAGGTGTACTGTTAGAATCCAGGAGGGAGATGCAGTAGACATTACTCTGGGAGAATAAGGTCAGAGAATACTTGCTGTGAGTTAACTTTAATGTCTTTACACCTATTTGTATATGTGTTTTGTATCTGCCTGTGTGTTGTCTCCCTTTAGCATGTAAGCAGGGATTATTTCATTTTTACCTTTGTATCCCCTGGTGTCTAGCACAGCATCTGGCACATTTAACAAATGCTTGCTTGACTGTTTATTTGATAAAAATAACTATTAGAAAAAGAAGATTCTGTGGCCTCTCTCCATACTTCTTCAGCTCACATTTTCCATGTCTTCCTTTTAATCATATCTTAATCCCTCTTTTTTTTTTTAAATTTAATTTTATTTTTTTAAGCAATTGGGGTTAAGTAACTTGCTCAAGGTTACATGGCTAGTCATTATTTATGTGTGGGTGCTCATTTTCTGAGGCTGGATTCGATCTCGGGTCATCCCAACTCCGAGGCCAGCGCTCTTACTTCGCCACCTAGCCTCCCCTATCTTAATCCCTCTTGTTACACATCAGTCTGTTTCTTTTTATCTTATCCTTAGGGAAAATGGAAAATATTTTGATTCCCATTCAGTTTTTATGATAAACCTTTTGTGTCTTTGAAGATAGTTGTTTTTTTTTTTTTTTGAGAGGGGAAGGCAGGGCAATTGGGGTTAAGTGACTTGCCCAAGGTCACACAGCTAGTTGATGTCAAATGTCTGAGGTCACATTTGAACTCAGGTCTTCCTGATTCCAGGGCCAGTGCTGTAGTCACTGTGACACCTAGCTGCCCCTGAAGATAGTTTTTTTTTTAAAAGCTTATTGTTGTAAAAAATGCACAGTGGATAAAGTGCTGGACCTGAAGCCAGGAGGACCTGAGTTCAAATCTAGTCTCAGATACTTACGAGCTTTGTGACCTTGGGCAAGTTACTGAGCCTCTATTTGACTCAGTTTCCTCAAATATAAAATGAGGATAATAGTAACACCTATCTCCCAGGATTCTTGTCAAGATTAAATGAAGTAACGTTTTTAAAGGATTTAGCATGGTGTGTGTCACTAGCTATTGCTATTGTTATTCTTTCCATCCTTTTCAGTCTTCTTTATGATGAATTACCTTTGTTCTTTTTACTTTTCCTGACTGGGAAGAAGAATCACTAAACACTCTGGTGCCCAGGGATCTTGCTTGGATGGAATTCTACCTTCTAGAAGTTCAGGCTCATGAAGGAAATAGGTTGTGAGATTCCCATCTATTCATTTTGAAAAGATGCTTACCTCGATGTTAAAGACTAGTTTTAAGTATTTTCTGGCTTACACTGTTAATGCCTCTTCCTACCATATGCCTGTCGCCTCTATCCCTTCCGTTTATCCTCACAGAGGGAGATGTGACTGCTCATTCTGGTTTTCCTTCCCAAAATCTAACATTTTGATTCCTTCTCTGCTCTCTTCTCAAAATTGATGAGCAGATATACTGAAACAACGACAACAAAATCCTTTAATGACCTGAATTATCCTTCAACTCAGTAAAAATTTGTGCCAGGTACATGCTTGTGCGGTGCTGTTGAGGTTCTAACTGGTGCCCCACTTTGTGCAATCCAAAGAGAAGCAGATCTCACACGATTTATTAATGAATTAACCAGATCAGTGATGTACTTTGGCCACCAGGTGACACACCACCCTTGGACCACCGGCCCAGGTTTTGCAGCAAAGGATAATCAATGAACTTTGTGGGTATTCCCAACACCTACAGTATCTCCACCATCACCAGAGGGTACTTGCTCTTTTTAAAAATTAATTAATTTATTTTTTGGAGGGGGGAAGGCAGGAAAATTGGGGTTAAGTGACTTGCCCAAGGTCACATGACTAGTAAGTGTTAAGTATCTGAGGCCGGATTTGAACTCAGATCCTCCTGACTCCAGGTCCAGTGCTCTATGCACTGAGCCACCTAGATGCCCCAAGGTACTTGCTCTTAAGGCCACTGTGACCTTCTCCTGCCTTGAATTCTCTTTAGCAGTTTTGCTGGCCCTAATACAGGACTGACCTAGGGAAATGAAAATGGAATATTGATCTGAATTATTGGAGTTATGCATATTTCTATTTATTTTCACTCCCACCCTGTATCTGGAGGATTGCTTTAATCTGACAGAGTCTGTATTTTATATAATAAATAGTCACTCAGAAAGAATTGTTAAAGGCTTATTATGGACCTGGCACTGTGCTAAACTCTGGGGTATACAAAGAAAGGCAAAAAATAACCGCTGCCTTCACAGATTTAATAGTTGAGTGGGAGAGATAGCATGCAAATAATTATGTTTGAAGAAGATGTGTGTGTGTGTGTGTGTGTGTGTGTGTGTGTGTGTGTGTATATAAAAATAAAATTGGAGATACTCAAGAGAGGGGAGCAAATAGAGGGAAAAGAGATGTTGGTGTGAGTGGTACAAAAAATTGGAGGTCTTGAATTTGGAAGGGATACAAGTCTGTCAGCAGAATGGGAGTGCTGCCGAGACAAAGAGAATTTGATGCTGCTGCTCTGAGGTTGATGCCATCAGGGAGAGATGAAATCCACTAACCCTAAGGAGACAGTCTGGGGAAGAAGAATGCAAGTCTGGCTGGGTCCTGAGGCAGGTCGAGGTCACTGTAACCCCACCTAGGATGCTTGATCACTACTCTATGGAATACTGCAACCCATCATAGCCCTCCTTCCCTCCATCACCATCCTGACTGTTTCTCAAAGTGGAAAACCTGCTATTAAGTACTTCTAACTTTCCCCTGGTAGTGAAAGATAAGGGGATAGGACTCATGAATCCGGGGCTTCCTTTCAAAGGTCTGGAGCCTCAACCAACTGGGACAAGGAATTGTTGTGGGAGGCAGGAATTGAATCCTGAATTCAATAGAAGCTGCTAGTCTAGGCATCCTGGAATCTGTCCCTTAGCTAGCAAGTCATCAGACTTCTGACCCTAAGTCCATAGTCTTGGCTACTCTCATTCCTTTGATAATTTATATGTAGCCTCATCACTTCATGTATGATTTGCCCTGGCAGTGCCAACTTCCTAGATCCTCATTGCCTCAGTCACAGCAGGTAAAGGCTTGGGTCATGACTGCAGTGGTAGCCATGCCAGGAAATACTCTTAAATACAGTGGTTTGCTTCTGTGATTGGAGTGGGGTACGTGGCTTTGCAGCCTTCTAGCTCTTCTCTGTATCCCTCCAAACTTGTGGCAGTTGGTCTTTTTGAGATCACCGGAAACAAAAGCTAAGGCTTTTGGGAATGTGTGCCTGTACCTTCTTACCTTTCCTATGACCTTACTGATTTATTATTCCAGTCAGGTGGTATTAAGAAACACTGATCTTATGGCTTTTAAACGTTCACTATGTACCAGGTTGTGCTAAGTGCTATGGAGCATGGAGAGATAGATAAAAGACCCAGGCACTGCTCTTAAGGAATTTATTACCATAAACAAACAAATAAACACACAAACAAATAGATAACAGGGGTGGAAGAGGAAAGACAAATAACTGTTGTAGTTGGTGCTTCTAAGCTGTTGCTTTATCTCTGCAGAGACCTGAGGGTCCAGGAAATGTCCACAGAGGGAAACAACAAAATTGGTGAGATGGCACCAAAAGTGAAACGGGTACCATCCTCTCTAGTACAGAGAGTGCACAGAAATATTATGTTACCCTAAAAGCATGATGGAGAAGCAAGTGGAGTTATATCTATACTATGCCATAGAGAAGAGATTGTCTCTTTTTTCTAGAAGAAAATCTTGAGAATCAGGCTTCTTAATCACCATATAGGTGAATGGAAAGAGTTGGAACACTATGACTCCCAGGGAATAGGAAGATAGGAATAGCTGGGACATTGGGTGCCATGACTTTTGGCTGTGACAGCCATTGCTATGGCCTAAGCCTTGAGTTTCTGGTGACTGAAGCTGCTTTATTAGCACTGTGGGGATTATTCTAGTCCTCCCAGCAGATAGAAAGACCAGGGACCATGAGGAATAAGTATGCCAAGTCCTGAGGCTGCTAACTGTTGGGAATTCTGTTGGGTTTATGGGCTAGAGGAGGTGACTGATTTCTCTTACTGTCTTTCTCCCTGCTTTCCCCAGTCATAGTCTGTGATCTCAAGATACACACATATCCCTCCTCTTACTACTTTCCATGACCTATGAGTATACTTGGTTTGAAAATTCCTCCCACTAGCCCTAGAAGTCTGAGAGGGCAAATGTGAGGGGGATTTGACTGGAGGCAGATGACTCTATATAGGAGCATGTGACCTATCTCCATTCACTCTTGTTATATTCAATAAACTATGTAACCACAGAGTATGACCTGTGGATGTTGAAGGACCAGAGAGGGAAGAATCAAGGCATATAAGCTAGGTACAGACTGTAGAGTTAATATTTTAATACTTTAGGTGAAATTAATTATTATTAATTAAAAATTAAATCCCCTAGCTTAAATCTGGACCTGACCAGTGCTACCACTTCAGATTGTGAGCTGACCAGTAAAGTAAAGCCTGTGCCTGTAGGCTGAGCATCTCTTGTATCCTAGTAGAGATACCATAGCTCTTTAATAAAGTTCTACTCATGGGGCGGCTAGGTGGCGCAGTGAATAGAGTGCCGGCCCTGGAATCAGAAGGACCTGAGTTCCGACACTTAACCCACACAAACAAAAAAACCTAGCCGTGTAACCTTGGGCAAGTTACTTAACCCCAATTGCCCTAAAGGGGCAGCTAGGTGGCACAGTGAGTAAGAGCGCCAGCCTCAGAGTTGGGATGACCCGAGATCAAATCCAGCCTCAGAAAATGAGCACCCACACACAAATAATGACTAGCCGTGTAACCTTGAGCAAGTTACTTAACCCCAATTGCTTTAAAAAAAAAAATGACAAAGGGATCCCTTTGTTGGCTACTGAGCTCAGTGAGCTAATGACACAGTGGATCTTTAAAAAGATGACAGCTTCTGACTTGGTCTCTTGCTTCCACAATTTGTGGCAAGTAATACTTTCACTAATATCCTAGTGGGGGTTGGTGTTGGTGTGGGGATGATGATTTTCCTTCTTACTCTCTGATTCTATTTGGATTGTGGACTCAACTAGGCAAGCTTGCTCCTGGGCTCCTAGATGCCTTTTCTGTCCTGAGTTTTATTTCCTGAGTAGGTGACTGAACACATTTCTCATAGTTCAGGTTTGCATGGGACTTTATGAGTTCTAGAGGTCCAAAGATTCTGGGTCCAATGAGTGGAGCTTTTGGTGATAAGGAAAGCTTTGGCTTCAGAGAAGACAACCACTGGCAAAAGGAAGAGCTCAAGCTCCTGGTCTATTTGCTAGAGAATATGGACTTTGAAGGAGGCAGTACAAAGTGGAGATGAAGCTTCATCAGTCTTCAAACTGCATTATGTTCTGATGATACTTTTAATCTCTTTGGAAAGTATGACTTGTAATTATATGATAAATTGCTGACTCTTGTTTTAAGCTATTCCATCAAGGTAATTTTTTAGAGCATTTTTTTTGGTATGTATAGGAAATAAATACACATCCCAAATCTGATTCATATTGTACATTGAGTACCTTTCTACCTCCCACTTTGGGGAACCTAGACATGAGCCAAAACCTAATCTTTCAACAATCCACCCCTGAGATGCTAGGTTTGGGGTTTAACAAACCAAAGAGTATGAGAGAAGGGGTTTTAGTCCCCCTTTCATGCTCCTCTGGGGACTAAACCCTGTCTGCATGGAGAGCCGGGGTAGAGAGCAGAGAGGATCCTTAGTGAAGAAGGGAGTGGGCACAGCAACTCAGCTCCCTGGGCCCAGCCATGGTTCCTTATCATTGGACAAGAAACAGATAAGAGAAGCATGGAGAACATTTGGATGCAGATCAGTGGAAGGAAAAATGGAAGCAATTTTGTCATCACAATATACTACACAGAAAGAGGAAATGGAGGAGGAATTCAGGAAATAGACAAACCTGGCACAGAGGCATGTTATAGAAATGATTCAGCTAGAGGAGAAGTCATTGTGGAGAAAGACCCCCTTTCCTCACCAACACCAGCAGCAGTTGCTGACCAGCTGCCATCAACAGGCAGATAAGCAGAAGAGAACTGAGGGTGCTGCCCCCTAGACCACTGGTCCTGCTTCCGGCATAGCCCTCACACCCATTATCCAGGGAAGCAGCTCCTGTGAAGGGGGAGCTAGCCATCCCCATGACTGCCAACCAAGTACCATCCACAGAGCAGGCAAGCTAGCCTAGCAGTAACAGCAGTACACCCTAGGGAGAGACAGGAGGCAGTGTGTGCCAGGATAGTTAAACCTCCACCCCGACCTTGACAATCATCTTCCTTCAGACCCTGATGGAGGCCACAGCTCTAACCCTTTTCCCTGCTTTGGGAAAAGCAACATCTCTAGCACAGTGCCCTCAATCCTCATCCTGAGAAGCAGCCCCTGTGGAGATGGAGCCTGACAGCTGGGCAGGTGCATCTGAAAACCTGGACAATGAAGTTCTTGCCCTTGGCACCATCAGATGGTTCAACATCAGAAACTGATATGATTTTATCAGTGGAAATAACATCAAAGAAGAAACATTGACATCTGCTTTGCTACTGCACCCCCAAGGACCACGGAAGCTTTCCATTTGACTTCTGTATTTGTTGCCTTTCCTATTAGAATGTGAGCTCCTCAGGAGCAGGGGATGTGTTACTTTTCTATGTGTTAAGCACAGCACTTTGTATGTAATAAGTGCTTAATAAGTGCCTTATTCATTCATTCATTTGTCAAGGTTATCAGCTGGAACTCTCAGCCAGAATCAGAGCAGGCAATAATTACTTATCTTAATTAATTCATCCTTCAAATGTTGGAGGACTATAATGGTAATAGAAATTTGAAGATCTTCCCTGTCCCTTAATAAGCCTAAATTGAACTTGAGGACCTTTCCTGATTTGGAAACGTACTCTGCCCCCTAAGAGGCTGCATGTACTCACCTGGAGCTTGTGGTGGGAGGCTTGTTTTTCATGAAGGCACAACTTTTGTTACTTTGTAGTCAGATGGGTAAGGGTTGTGATGGTCTCTGACCCTGGACAAGGTTATATATAATATACCTCTGAGATGAGATTTTGCTTTGGGGTTCACTTGGGGAAGAGTTGTGTGATTTGGCCAGATGAGACTCTGGGCAGCCCTTGAAACACTCCCCGCCACTCCCCACCCCCTTTGAAAACCCAGATGTTGGTGCTTCTCTGTGGTGACTAGGTATGAATGTAATGGCCAGACAGCTAGAAGCCCTATCTGTTTAATCGTGTTATTTTCTCTTGTAACTTCTGTTTGTATTCTCTGAAGTTCAGGGTGCTGACTTTTCCCCCTGAACTAGGTAAATGATATATGTTTGATTGATTAAAGTAAGATTGTTAACCCTTTTTGAGTTGCTTTCCTTTAGAAAAGCAGATCAAAGAACCTGTGCTAGCAGCCATCCTGGATATGCTAGGGTGCTTGCTGCTACAAGGACACAGGGGGATATTCCATGCTGGATCTGACTCTCACTAACAGGAGGAATTGGATTGCTAGAGTGTAAATAATGGGAACTTAAGGGGGGAAGTGACCACTGATGCTGATAGGGAAAGAGGAAAGTTGGGTATAATCTGACATGTGTCCTGTATTTTGGAAAACTGAATTTCAAAGGATTCAGAGGAAAGCTATGCAGGATCCCTCACACGAATGAATCTGTGGGGAATGTCATAGGAGAAAATCTCAGGAACAAAATTCTAAAAACATAAAGTAAAACAATTACATCAAGGAGAAAAAAATGCCAATTGTCTGAAGAAACTGATTTGGATGCATATGGAATTCACAAACCAGCTCAGATTTTAAAAGGATGGAAGAAAGTGCAGGTAACAGAGGATGAATTTGAGTCCTATAAAAAATTTAGCAGCCTTATAAAAATAGTATCAGCAGTGCTAAGGCTCAGAATTAGCTCTTCCTGGCAAAGGAATAAAAAAACAACATTTAAAAAAATCTGCTTTAGGGAAATGAAGAAGATCAAAGAAGAGAAAGGACCTTTGCTTCATGTATATGGAATGATAACCAACAACATATGCAAGAAGGCAAAACTGCTCAGTGGTTGTTATTCTCCTATTTTCTTTGCCAAGGGAGAATGACCTCTGTACTGGAAATGAGAGAACAAAAATAGCCATTGGGTAGTTGATACCCAAGAAAAGTAAGGAGATAGCAAGAGAATGCCTAGTTGGTAAATTCAAGTCACCTGGCCCAGGTGAACTATATACTCAAGTACTATAAGAACAGGTAGATTTTATGACTGAGGCAGTCATTGATTTCTGAAAGATTATGAAGAATGAGAGAGGACTGAAGAAAGACAAATGTTCCGTTTTTCATAAAAAGAAAGGTAATAGAGTCTGCAAACTATAGGCCAGGGAGCTTGCCTTTGATTCCTGGAAAATTCTAGAATAAATCATTAAAGAAATTGTTAGAGAACCCCTAGAAACATTAGTGGTGATAATGAAACATAGCAACAAACAGATCAGATTACACTAGACAAACTTTATTTCCTTTTTGATAAGGTTACTTAGATTTTAACAAAGAAACTTCCACACATCAGTCCTGGTTCTTACTGCTGTTCTTGGGTTCCAGTTTTGTTCTGGCTGTGGGAAATGAAACTGTAGTCTATGTATTTTATTGACTTAGATGAATAATGATGAAATTCATGTAAAATTACTCCACGTGTATAATTGATATCCTATTGTTTGCCTTCTCAGGGGTAGGGCAGAGGATGGAAGAAGTGAGAAAATTTAGAATTCAAAATTTTAAAACATGAATGTTAAAAATTGTTTTTACATGTAACTGGGAAAAATAAAAAATATATATATATACACACATGCACACATACACATATACATATACACACATATAATAATTTGGTCTGGATTAAGGAAAAAAGTCAATCACTGCAGTAGATTAGGCATATAACATGTAGAAGCAATCAAACAACAGTTGTATAGTAATAGATAAATGTAAAAGCTTCAGTTACTCGGGGAAAGCCTTCCTATTTGACAAAAACTACCATGAAAACTGGATAGCAGTCCAATACCTTGCATCTTTTGCATTACCTTCGGCTACCCTCTTTGATTCTAGTTCTTTTGTTCCTTCTTCCTCCCTTTTTTTTCCACTTTAGAATCAGGAAATTTGTTTTACTTGTAACTATTCTCTTTCTGGTATTATCCTTCCTCTTAACACTCACTTTGGCCTGTACATCAGAAATACTTGGAAGTCCTTTATTTCATTAAAGATCTTTTTTTCCTTCTGTAGGATTATTATTATTATTATTATTTTATTATTATTCTGTAGGACTTAACTTTTGCAGAATATGTTATTCTTGGGGGAGAGAGTCTGTAGGCTTCTTGCTTCCTTTCTAGGGTCAGATTCAGGGAGGGGAAGTAGCAGGAGGGTCTTCAGGAGCCTGCTGCTCCCTTACCAAGGGACAAAGGAAGATGTCAATCAGGAAAAAGGTCATACAGATAAATCTTCCCTCCCTCTGTCTTTTACTTACCCCTTGATCCTGAGATCTGACCTGTGATCAGCAGGAGTTCAGGCTGACATCCTAAATCCATTCTTGGTTATGGAAAGAAAAGAAAACCAGATGGTTCATCAGTCATGGGTGAACCAGAGAGAGAGACATAAAAACTTATTTTATTACATTCATCAACTCACTTGCTCATTGATTCAGTCACTGTAGGGCAAGGATTCTTAGCTTTTTTGTGTGTCACAGACCCCTTCAGCAGTCTGGTGAAGTTGTTGATGCCTTCTGAGAATTATATTTTTAAAATTCTAGGTATAGAAAGAAAAGAAAAAAGAGCAATTCTATAGACCAATTCATCATGAGGGATCTAATTCAAGAAATAAAAAATGCCTCTCAGATATACATGCATACACACATATATACATGCTTACATTACATACATTCTTTCCTTCCCTTCTGCTCACCCCTACCCTTGCTGGGGGAATGAGGAAGAACAATTGCTCTGTGGTTATTGACAGAAAAAAAAATCTCCAGAAATCCAGTTGAGTGGAGAAGCACAGAGCTGACCTCAGAGTCAGGAAGACCTGGGCTGAAATAGTACCTTTGATGCTATTTTGGTAATATGATCTAGGCAAGATCTTTCACAAAACTCTTTTGACAATCTGGAAAATTTGAGATTTGGAGGAGATGGCCTCTGAGGTCCTTTTGATATCTAGAGCTAGTTTACAGTTTTTCTCTTCTTTATTAAAAAAAAAAAGATTGATTTATAGGGGAGCCTTTAATTAAAGACCTTCCCAAAAGAAATTCCTTCTTTTAATTCCCTTCACAACTTTCTCCCACTCAGAGCCTTCCTGGTACATACACATAGGGAACATGTGTGGCCAGAGCATACATGTAGCTAGACAGCTCATATCTGTACTCTCAGAGATTCATGGATTTCTTTTGGTGAGGCCGTCGTGTTGTTTCTTGGGGCTTGGGCAGTATGCAGTCTCTGTGGGATGCACAGTCTCTTTTGGGCATGTGCTATGGCTATATATAGTCTTTATCACATGCTACCTCATGGTCTCTAATCACTTCTTGTCTGATGCTGTTTGTTGTGAAAGCTGGATCCACTGTCCATGAAATTATAGAGCTTCTTTCTGTTTCCATCTTCAATCCTCACTTGAGGTACTAGTAACCTTGTTTTCACTGTAGAAAAGTAGACCTTTGCTGAAATGCCGATTTCCTACACAGATGATTCTTTGCTCCATGTGCCAATCTGTTTGGAACACAATGAAGTCCCAGCTAGCTAACTCACTCAGGCATAAACCTGTTTTTCAGCTCTTGGTCACCAAGGGCCATGTTTTGGTCAGGGGCCTCATTAGGATCACTTAGGATCAGAGAATCTATGTAACTCCCCACTAAACTTTTCAAGTTGCTAAACTTTTCCCCCTCAACATCCACTTAAAGGCTAATCTTTTAGCATACTGCCAAGGACTCTTGGAGTTCAATGCCTCTAGGTTTCTTAACTCCAAAATTCCTTTGATTTTCTTGAAAATGAATGGGACTATGAAAAGGCAAAGGAACAAAACTAATCCCAGGGGGCCTAATAACATTCCTAGCCTTTCATATATATTTGCATCCCATAGCCTCTGCCACTTCCTCAATGCCCATAGAATCACAGAATCTCAGGGACAAAAAATACTTCAAAGGTTATCTAATTTAGTATATATTCAAGCAAGGATTTAAAAAGGAAAACATTCTCAGCAAGGAGTCACTCAGCCTC
Source organism: Gymnobelideus leadbeateri (assembly GCA_011680675.1). Lineage (NCBI taxonomy): Eukaryota > Metazoa > Chordata > Mammalia > Diprotodontia > Petauridae > Gymnobelideus > Gymnobelideus leadbeateri. The sequence continues at coordinate 310,058 of WOXC01010640.1, read as the reverse complement.
CGTTTATCGAATCAGGTCATAGGGAACTTGCTACTTCCCAAGGCACCCCATTTCATTTTTGGACAACTTTGGTTTTGAGAGAAGTTTTTCCTTATATTGAGGCAAAAATCTGCATCTCTGCATCATCTTCATCTTCTTGTTCCTGGGTCTACTTACAAAGAGAACAGATGTACTCACTGCAATCCCTTATTCAGCTATTACCCTCTTAAGTTTCTAGTTCTTTTCTTCCCTACATTATAGCCCTCCAAATACTTGAAGAGACCTTTAATGACCCACTCAAGTCTTTTCTTCTCTAGCAAAACATCTCTAATTCTTTTAGCTGATCCTCTTATGATAAGGTCTCCAATTATCTTTGGTGCCTTAAAGTTGTCAATCATATGTCCTTTGGCCATGCTAGAACATAATTCTAAATGTAATACCTATAACTAAACAGGATATTCCAGATGTTTGACCTAGGTAGTGTTCAGGAGAACTTTCATACTTTCATAGACATACACATGCATATTACATGCATGCATACACACCCACACACATATTGTTTTCCCTCTGAGGACTGTTTCCAAATTGATCCTCTATATATCTTGTATATATAAGTTGTGTGCAAATTTTATTTCCTTTTGAACTTCCTTTTTTTTTTCTCTCCTGTGAATTAAAAAAAAATTCTAACCCTACATTAGACTCTATATCTTTGTAAGGAAAACCAGAGATTCAGGCACTTTTCTAGGATTCCATGGGTGGCTGACATCGTGACCTGTGTGAAGGTATCTGAGATTATTCCCAGAGAATTCTGGGAGAGAGATGCTGGAAGTAGTTGGTGTATGTAGGCTCATCTTCCATCTTGGAAAAATATGGAAAGCCTCTCCCTATTAAGCAGCATGGATGGTGCCAGGGGGAAGAATAATGAGAAATGGTGGTGCTAAATTGACCTGGTTTGATAAGACTGTGTCCTCAGAGATATTTTCTCTTCCCCTTGCAAATCTCAGCTATGAAATTTTGTGTTAACTGCCCACCTTCCACATTGTCCAAGAAGAAGGACAAGTCAGAAGTTTAGCACTGGCTAATGGATTATGCTGTACAATACTCTACTATCCAGGGTGTTTTCTGCATATTCCTTCTTTGATACTAGATGTTCTCTGCCAAAACAAAAAAAAAAAAGAAAAGAAAAAAAAACACTCCATAACTTGGATTTGACTTTCTATTTGGTCCAGTGGCTGTTGGGAGAAAAGGACTCTAGCAGGAGAAATAAACAGCAACAAAAGGGATCTATAAGTTGAACTTTTATTCCCTTAGGAAAAGAATATGTAGAAATATGTGTATATATGTTAGATGGACACCTGTATATATGTATATATACGTACATGTCTGTATTTATGTAGATATTCCAAATACAAAGATAATTAATTACAAAAGGGGATAGAGGAGAATGACTACAGTAATTTGGGCTTTTCTGCTGTACTGGGAGACTTTATCTACCAGGCTGGCAGTGTGTTAAAAATTTTGTTCACATAGGGGCTAATCCTTGGGACTCAACTTTTCCTCCAGCTTTCTCTGGTTGCTTCTTCTCCTATTTTTAAAACTTTGGAATATTAATGATAATTATAAATTTATATAGTTCACTGCATCAGATTTTTTCTGTGACGCTGACTGGAATCTTGGAAATTTGTTGCTTTTCTGGAATCTGCTTTGTTTTAATAATTATATATTGATATGAAGAGCATAAAGGTCTGACACAGGAACAACTACATCAGTTTATAACCAGAGAAACACATTCCTATTATAATTCTGGATTAAGTGGTCATACACATTTTGGAAATACTATGGAACAGGAGTGGGAAACCTGTGGCCTTGAGACCACATGTGACCCTCTAGGGCCTCAAGTGTAGCCCTTTAAATGAACCCAAACTTCACAGAACAAATCCAGTTTGGTTTCAGTCAAAGGGCCTCACTTGAGGCCCTAGAGGGCCATATGTGGCCTTGAGGTTGCAGGTTCCCCACCCCTGCTACAGAACATAGACTTGGTCATACAAAACTAAAAATCTGATCTAGCTTTAGGAAGCTGAGTCAAGGCCAGAGAAAGGAGGTCACTCTGGATTTCAAGGCAGTTACACTGACATTGTCATTGATTGCCTATAGGTCTATTATTATTCCATTCCAGGTCTATTACTTGAACTCAGAATCCCATATAGAGGTGATGGTGAGAGTTGAGAATGTGGAATGCAGAGCTGTCCTGGACAGTGTACCAGAAGTTGCTATCATTTTCTGATAATTTTTTTGGAGAGACATTTGAGGAAAAAAAAACATTTAAAGCCAATGACAGGGCTTGAAATTGGTAAATTGAGTGATAAAGACTAATGATACTTTTGACATGTGAAGGTGAGTTTGAAGTCCCCTAAGGAAATTCTAAGTGTCAATAAGCAAACAGATACTCTATATGTCTAGACCCATCATCAGTCACTGAAGTTGGCATTGATTGGAACCAATTATATTTAAAATAATAGCAGGATACTGTAAGCAATAAGCTGGCACTGAGTACTTGCACACTTTGACTTGCACATTCAGACTTTGTAGAAGCTCATAGACAATAGAGATAAAATGTGCCAGGAGCACTGACTTTTTCAAACTCTGGATTAAATCCTGAAGTCTTCTAGACTGGACCTGGCTCAGGTAATTCCCTTGGTGATTTATTTAATATTGGAGTAAAATTAGACACTCATAGGTCATTCAGCATTTTTGAAAAAGGATTTGTTTATACACAGTTGGAGAAGGATGTGCTGATCAAGGACACTTTGAGTTGATTTAGCTGAACGAAGTTGCATTCTTGAGTATGGTCTGCCAACTAATCACCAGAAACTTCCTGGAGTTGTCATGATATTTTGGACTTGGGTATCTAGGAATTGATGACAACAATTTGAGCCTTTAGATTTCTGAGTCAATCAAGTCTTGAGGATGATTTTGATTCCTTTTAAAGAACAAAGAAACAATTAACTTAACTTTTGTGTAGACAGGGGTTAGTCTATGGCTCCCACCACATGAGATATTTGACTTTCATGACTCCACAGTGCCAAACGAAGGTAAGGATTGGTTGAGACCAAATTTCAAAAAGGGATCAACCATGTGCTCACTTCATGAGTGGGATGTGGGATATCCTTGAAGAATAACCCATAAAATACAAATCAATTCATGAACATTATAGGAAAGATGTAGGAAAGTTCCTCTTTCTGTGATGAAAGACTTTAGAAATCGTGTCAAAGAAATGCTGGTCAATAGTGCTATCACAGAGTCCAGCAGTTCTTATGCCTCATCAATAGGAATGGTACAAAAAAAGAATGGTACAAAAGATAAGAACATGTATATACTTTGTATACCAGACATTGAGTCAGAGAACCAAAGTGGACCTGTACGCTATGCCATAGGTTCAAGATGCCTTGGATATTCTACTAGGTAGCAAGGGTTTCTCAGTCTTGGGTTTGTTTATTGGATACTTTCATATTCCTATGGATGAAGCAAAGAAAATCCAACTGGATTTTACCAGTTTGAATATAACCCCCAGGTATCTCAAAGGCACCTACTACTTTCTTTTGGCTAATGGATAAAATTGTTGGTGAAATAAACTACTTGGAAGGGATGGTGTTCTTTGACAAAATCTTTCTTTTTAGAAAGACACTGGAAGAACATGAAGAAAGACTAACAAAAGTGTTGGAGTGGTGGTAGGAAGCTGTTCTGAAGTTGTCAATAGCTAAATGCCTAAGTGCCCATTTTGCAGAGTTTCTATTAAGGGTTTGTGTATCAAATTATAACCTAACAAGAATTTAGCTGTGATTCTGAAAAAGTAGAATCTAAGAGACTTAAGGACTCTTCTCAGATTTAGGAGTTATTACTGAAAATGAGATAACAATGCTGTTAGAACCAAGAAATGCAAAGTTGACTTAAAAGCTCTTTGGAGAATGACAGAAAATTGTGAAAAATCCTTTAGAAACTTAATTCAACTGCCTAATACATGCACCATTTTTTAATAATACAGTTTGGTTTCCTTCTTTTTAAAAATCAGAACCACTAATACTTTACCTTGTGTTGTTTTTTTAAAAAATAGCTTCTAATTTTATTTATTAATTCAATGATTTTTTGCTTTCAATTTTAGTAATCTTGTCTGATTTTCAGGAATTTCCTTTTTTTGGTGTTTTGCTGGAGTTATTAATTTGTTGGTTTTCTAATGGTTTTAGTTGCATATATAATTCACTCTTTGTAATGGAAATGCAAATTTAAAGATCTTCCCTGCCCCTAGCTTAAGTGCACCTGGAGCCTGTGGTGGGAGGCTTGTTTTTCAGGGAAGCCCACACCTTGATACTTTGTGATTGGGCAGTGGGTCAAGGAGGTTGTTACATTCTCTGAGCCAGGAGAAGGCTATATAAGCCCTGAGGAGAGGCTTTGCTTTGGGGCTCACTTTGAGAAGTGTTGTGTGATTTGACCACTTGAGACTCTGGGAAGCCGTTGTTGAGAGCCCCCCAGCTTTGAAAACCCAGATGTTGATGCTTCCCTCTCTGGTAACTGTGATTTGGTATTGATATAATGGTTGGACAGTTTGGAAGCCTGTCTGTTTGATCTGTAAGTTCTGTAACTGAAGTTTGGGGTGCTGACCTTCTCCCCCTGAACTAGGTAATGTGTGTGTGTTTGATTAAAGTAAGCTTGTTAACCCATTTTGAGTTGCTTTCCTTTGAAAAGCACATCTCAGAACCTGTGTTGGCAGTCACCCTGGGGATATTGGGGTGCTTGCTGCTACACTTTTTCTCTTTTGTAGATGAAAATGTATTATATATGCTTATATACACATTTATACATACACACATATACATGTATGTATATTCTCTTTTCAGTATTGTTTTGGCTAAATCGTAAAATTTTTGGCATGTTGTTTCGTTATAGTCATTTTCTTTGATGAAATTCTGCATTGTTTTTCAGATTTATTCTTTTATTCACCAGTTCTTTAGGATAAAGTTATTTAGTCTTCAATTAATTTTTATCCTTTCTTCAAAGTCTCTTTATTGAATTGTGTTGTCTTTTTTTTTTTTTAAAGCAATTGGGGTTAAGTAACTTGCCCAAGGTTACATGGCCAGTTAATTTTGTGTGAGTGTTAAGTATCTGAGGCTGGAACCGTCCCGGGTCCTCCCAACTCCGGGCTGGTGCTCTTACTCACTGCGCCACCTAGCTGCCCCTGTGTTGGCTTTTTTAGCTGGGCATTATACCGCTGACTCAAATTGAGCTTGAAGTTCACTAAAATCCCCGGATCTTTTCTTTATGAATTGTTGTCTAGTTGTATCCTATATTTATGTGGCTTATTTTTAGAAACTTAAATGTAGGGTCTTTCCTTCTATTTCCATTGAAGTTAATCTCATTAGATTCAGGTTGTTGTTGTTGTAGACCTATAAGACCTTTTTGGATCCTGATTCTATTGTCCAACTTGTTAGTTGTCCTTCCAAACGTCTAGGCCTTCATCCAAGTCACTGAACGGAATAGGGCCAAGGACAAGTTCCTACAACAAACTAGAAATTTTCTTCTAGCTTTATTGACCTGCTGATCAATATTTTTTGGCTTCAGTTTCAAATTTATCTAACTGTACCATCTTGTCCATGAGAATAACATAAAAAATTTTGTCAAACATTTTTCTTTTTTTTTTATTAACTTCTGGTTTACATCATTCATTTCAACCAGATTTTGAGTTACAATTTTTTCCCCATTTTTCCCCTACCCACCACCCCAGAATAGCAGTCCCACAGGATATCCCCTCATCCAATCTGTTCTCTCCCATATCTTCTCCCATACCCCCTTTGACTTATCCATTAGGGCAAGGTGAATCTCTGTGCCCCAAAGCCTGCACATCTTATCTTCCAATTATATGTGAAATAGTATTAATAATAGTATTTATATATATTTGAAACATTTAATTTTAAAACTTTGAATTCCAGATTCATTCCCTTCCTCCCTTGTCACCCATTCTTGCTGGGAAGATAAGCAATTCAGTATTATGTTGTACATGTATAGCTATGCAAAACATTACCATATATTGTAAAAGACTGGCTATATTTTCCTCCCACCTATCCCACTCCCCACTTGGTCCATTCCCTACTTTGATCCTATCCCTTTTCAAAAGTGGGTGCTTCCAACCTTTCTTCCCTGTAACATGCCCTCCCTTCCATCATTCCCCCTTTCATCCCCCTCCCCCTTGCTCTCCTGTAGGGTGAGATATCCCATTTTATATGTATGTCATTCTCTCCCTGAGCCAAATTCAACGAGAATATGGTTTACCTTTTTGCCTTCCTGTTCTTCCCCTCCTTGCAACCACTTCCCCTTGCCTCTTCTATATGAGATAGTTTACCCCATTCTGTCTCTCCCCATTTCCTCTCATTATATTCCTCTCTCACCTCTTAATTTCACCTTTTAAGTATCATCCCTTCCTATTAAATTTGACCTGTGCCCTCTATCTATGTATACATGTAAACATATATACACACATTCATATATGTATTTATATGCCCATATACCCTTCTTCAACTATTTTCATACTGAGAAAGGTTTCATCAGTTACAGTTATTGTTTTTCCATGTAGGAATGTAAATAATTCAACTTTGATAAGTTCTTTTTTATTTCTCTTCCCTGTTAACCTTCTCAAGCATCCCTTGCTTCTTGTGTCTGAATGTCAAATTTTCTATTCAATTCTGGTTTTTTCCTCAAGAATGCTTGAAAGTCCTCTATTCCACTGAATGACCATATTTTTCCCTGAAACAAGATATTCAGATTTGCTGGGTAGGTGATTTTTGGTTTTAATCCCAGCTCCATTGCCCTGTGGAATATCATATTCCATGTCCTTCGATCCCTCAGTGTAGAAGCTGCCAGGTCCTGGGCTATTCTGATTGTGTTTCCACAATATTAAAATTGTTTCTTCCTGGCTGCTTGTAGTATTTTCTCCTTGATCTGGGAATTCTGGAACCTGGCTGTAATATTCCTAAGAGTTTTTTTGTGGGGGATCTTTTTCAAGAGGTGATTGGTGGATTCTTTCAACCTCTATTTTGCCCTCTGGGTCTAAAACATCAGGGCAATTTTGCTTGAGAATTTCTTGAAGGATGATTTCTAGGTTCTTTCTTTGGTCATGGTTTTCAGGTAGTCCAATAATTTTTAAATTATCTCTCCTGGATCTATTTTCCAGGTCCATGGTTTTCCCCATGAGATATTTCACATTGCCTTCTATTCTTTTAATTGCTTGGATCTGTTTAACAGCATCTTGGTTTCTCATAAAGTCACTAGCTTCCATTTGTTCCAGTCTAATTCTGAAGGAATGAATCTCCTCAGTGTGCTTTTGATATTCTTTTTCTATCTGGCAAATTCGACTTTTTAAAGCATTCTTCTCTTCATTGCCTTTTTGAGCCTCTTTTGCCATTTGAGTTAGTTTATTTTTTAAGGTGTTATTTTCCTCAGTCAGGCTGTTGACTCTCATTTTATACTTTTCTTGCATCTTTCTCATTTCTCTTCCCAATTTTTCCTCCACTTCTCTTATTTGGTTTTTAAAATCCTTCTTAAGGTCCTCTATGGCCTGTAACCCACTCGTATTTTCATTTGGGGCTTTTGGTGCAGGAATTCTGACCTCACAGTCCTCCTCCTGTTCCATGCTTTGATCCTCTCTGCCCCCAAAATAGGAGTCTAATGTTGAATTTTTCTGTTTATTTTGTTTCCTTTGCCTAGGCATATTGCCACTCAATTACTTGACTTTTGGGCTTGTTGCCAAAGTAGGACTCTGCCACCAGACAGGGGAGCTTCCATCCCAAACATTGGGGTTTTCTCAACTTCCAGAGGTATTAGTTGGGTGCTTTCCCTGAAGCTCCCACACACTCTGGCAAGCTGGTCACACATCTCAAGACCTCCACCCCAGACTGCAATCCGGATCCAAGAAGGTTAAAGCAAGAGTGATTACCTCCCAGACTGATTGCGGGATCCCCCTACAGTTTGCAGGCCAGGAGCTGAAGCTGCAACTGAAGCTGCAAAATGGTGGCTGTGCCTCGGCTCAGCGGCCTCTAGCCCCCAAGGGAAGAAGCTGATGCACTCCCAAATACTGGTCCCAAAGTCCATAGGGCACCAACCTCTCACTTTGTCCTAGGCATCTATGTGTTGGTAATTCTAGAAATGCCACAGCTGCTGGTATTCTGGGGCTAAAACCTCTGACTCATGGGATCCTGGGCTCAGCTCCCAGAGTGCTGTGCTGGCCGCTCCCTGCCAGGCTGCCAGGCTGTCCTCAGTGGGAGGTTAGCTTCTCTGTGTCATTTTGTGGGTTCTGGAGCTTCAGAGGTTGTTCAGAGTCCTCTTTTATATAATTTTGAAGTGGTGTGGGCTGGAGCACCATGGAAGTGCTGTTTCTACTTGTCAAACATTTTTCATGGATCTAAGTAAACAATGATTGGGAAATGACTGAACAAATATTTATGAATATAATGGAATATCACGATGCTGTAAGAAATGATGAATATGAAGAATTCAGGGGCACATGGGAAAAGATGAAGTAAGAAAGAGTGAAAAAAAAAAACCAGAACCAAGAGACCAACATTTATGGTGTATATAAAATCATGTTGAGAGGTGTAGGGTGTATGTTCTGAGCATCTCCACCTCGGTGTTCTAGGATTACACCTAAGGGATTAAAAGTGTCATTTTCTAAAGCCATCAGTTCATGCCCACATTGTGGGTGTGTTTCTCTTATTTTAAGCTTCATGTGACTAATACTTCAGTTCATTTAACCAATGAACATGAATTAGCTTTTATAAGAGCATATTTACTCAGCTAGAAGTACTGATATTTCTTCTCCAACACCTCGATGGACATACTCTCCCTATCCTACCTTGATCTCTTAAAAGAGTGGGTTCAGACTTACCAGAGTTTCTATATAACATTGGTTCCCTCCAAATTCACATTCAAGTTTGGTTTGACTGCTGGATGAGTCCTCATCACAGTCACTGAAAAGCACGTCTGGGAGGTGGCTCCTTTTTTTTTTTTTTTTTAAAGCAATTGGGGTTAAGTAACTTGCCCAAGGTTACCTGGCCAGTTATTTTTGTGTGGGTGTTAAGTATCTGAGGCCAGAACCGATCCTGATCCCAGTCTTCCCGACTCCAACTCTGACCTGCGCTCTTACTCAATGCACCACGTAGTTGCCCCTGGAAGGTGGCTCCTTTGTACCAGGCTGATTGCAAAGCCTGGTGTGAATTTGACTCTAGCTCCCTGATGGTTTACTCTCCTGAATTTTCCTTACTCACCATGTTGTCATCTCCAGAGTAATCCCTTTTACCTAACATGGTTGGTTGTTGTCTACTGTTCTCAAAGAGGACCAAAATGACATCACTATTCTAGACTCAAGTTATGGTGTGTCCTACTGTAGCTGATCAGACCAATACGAGCTTGAAATGCTCTACCACAGGTCGGGCCCAAGTAGTCCATATGAACTTTTGGGCTAGATTCTCTAAATCTGTACATTTTACACTTCCTATGAGCTACTCCAAATCTGTTTTCCTCATAGAGCAGCACAACACCTTCTTTGAGAAGGGCACACCAAGCTGGGCGGTCCTGTGCCAGTGACTCAGATTGATGTCACACAATCAGTTCCAAAGTTCTTAAGAGAGACCTTGAGAGTGTCCTTGTATTGCTTTTTCTGACTATCATGTGAACGCTTGCCCTCCTTAAGTTATCCATAAAAGTCTTTTTGACGAGCATACATTTGGCATTTGAACAACAGTTATCAGTCTTTGTTCCAAGTGATACCTGAGTGGAAAGAATCATCCCCAATTCATTTCCAGTCCCCTTTTCTTCAGGACTGGTGGAGACTCACACACATTCTGGTAGTTCACTGACTGAGTTCTCCTGCAGCCCAGTGTACTGCCATACTGCTGTCCAGGCAGTGTAAGCTTTTGGATTTATGCTTTCCACATTCAGGATGGGCCACCAGACATCTCCTACAAGAAGTGGTCTTCTGCAGTCCTGCCAGAACATGGTGGTTGCTGGGGGAGTTCACTGGGTTATTACTCCGTTAGTATTCTTAGACTGTGGAGATACCTGAAATCTCTTGCATATAATTGTTATTTTGTGGAGGTTTGAGAGGTGGTGATGATTACACAAAATATTTAGTCCTCTCCCTTATTTGTTAATACAACCCAGAAATCCCAAGTTTTTCTAATCTAATTTTATAATTATTTTTCCTATTAATAAGGATTAATTTTCTTTCCCTCCTACTTTTCCCCCCACCTCCAGCTGAACAATTAAAAAAAAGGAAAGAAAAAGAAAATCCTCAAAACAAATATAATTCCCACACTGACCATGTCAAAAATATGTCTTATTTTACATTTTAAGTCCATCCTAGCATGCTTCATCTTTGGTCCTCTAGAATTGTGCTTGTCATTGCATTGTTCAGGGTTCTAAAGTCTTTCAGAGTTTGTCTTTATAATCCTGTCATGGAATGTATGTACAATGTTGTCTTAGTTCTGCTCTTTTCACTGTGCATCAATTTAAGGATGTTATCCAGATTTCCTCTGAAGCTGTTTATGGTATAATAATATTCTGTTATATTCATTTACCACAGTTTGTTTAGCTGTTCCCCATGGGAGGACACACTCTTAGTTTCTAATACCCCAAGCCTGTGAAGACTTACCCCAGCAGAATGGGCAGAGGAGAATAATTTGTTCCAAAGGCCATGAATGTGGTTGAAGCAGGCACTATGTAGCTCTTAGAGCTTGGTCAGACATCAAACATGCCAGGGTCATCCACAACATCCTGGGCCATTACCAATCATCTTGACTTTTGTCTTGTCATTGGATTTCAATGAGTCTGGAAGAGAGAGTGAGGCTGATGATTTTGAGCAACTCTACCTCATTTAAGTCCAATTCAGGCACAAGATGTCACACCATGATGTCACTGGTTCTCTTACAAAATGAAGGACAGTTTCTTTTTACAACTGCAAAAAATCTACTATGAGGAATTTTGTACATATGGGTTCTTTGTGGTTTTTATGTGTTTATTAGTGTCATAGCTAGGTCAAAAGGTACGTACAGCTTAGTGATTCCAATGTTGGAATTTAGTTCCTGCTTTCCAAGGCTCCTCCAATAATTGCCATTTTCCCATTCTGCCATTTTGTTATTCTTATAGGTGTGAAGTAGAACTGCTGATTTGTCTTAATTGGCATTTTAAAAATTATTAGTGATTTATTGCTTTTTATTTTTAATGTGGTTGTTGATAGTCTTCTTCTTCTTCTTCTTCTTCTTCTTCTTCTTCTTCTTCTTCTTCTCTTCTTCTTCTTCTTCTTCTTCTTCTTCTTCTTCTTCTTCTTCTTCTTCTTCTTCTTCTTCTTCTTCTTCTTCTTCTTCTTCTTCTTCTTCTTCTTCTTCTTCTTCTTCTTCCTGTTTAAATGGAAATGAGAAGAGCCAGGAGAACAATTTCTATAATTTAACAGCAGCATTATAAAGAAAAACAACTTTGAAAGACTTTTAAGTGATGAACAACTAAGATTCCAGAAGACTGATGATGAAACATGATTCCAAACTCTTTTTTTTTTTTTAAAGCAATTGGGGTTAAGTAACTTGCTCAAGGTTACACGGCTAGTCATTATTTATGTGTGGGTGCTCATTTTCTGAGGCCGGATCTGATCTCGGGTCATCCCAACTCCGAGGCTGGCGCTCTTATTCACTGCGACACCTAGCCGCCCCTTTAGGGCAATTGGGGTTAAGTAACTTGCCCAAGGTTACAGGGCTAGGTTTTTGTTTGTGTGGATTAAGTGTCGGAGGCCAGCTAGAGGCCGGCTCCGAACTCAGGTCCTTCTGATTCCAGGGCCGGCACTCTATTCACTGTGCCACCTAGCCGCCCCCGATTGCAAACTCTTGACAGAAGGATGATGACCTCAAGGATCAGAATGAAAACACTTTTTGTTTGGCCATGGTAAATGTGTTTTTCTTGACTATGCATATTTGTCATAAGAGTATTATTTTTTGCTAGCCGCCTCCAGAGAAAAAAACTGATGGGAGTCTGAATACAGATTGAAGCATACTTTTTGAACATTATTTTTCTTGTTTTCTTTTCTTTTTTTTCTTTTGGTGGGAGGGTTTCTTTTGCATTATGGTATAAATATGGAATATGTTTTGCATGTGACTGCACATGTGTAATCTATATCAAATTGTAGGGAGGGAATTTGGAATTCAAAATTTTTAAAAAGCAAATATAAAAATTTTTATATCTAAAAAATAAAGTTGTATTTTTCTTTTCTTTTTCCTCAGTAGGGGCACAGAGAGGTAGAAGAAGATGAAATAGATTTTTTTTAATTAAAAAATTAATTATTAAAAAATAGATTTTTTTAATTAAAAAATTAATTATTAAAAAATCTACTTGTTCCTACCCTTTGACCACTTACATAATTGGTAAATATCTTTTATCTTATAAATTTCAGTTATTTACATATAGAATTTCTCTATCTCTTCTGGGTTTTGCTGGTGATATATATAGTTTATAGCAATAAGACAAGAAAGCAAGTATGGGAATAGGCATGAACAAAGGAAGAAACAGAATTATTGCTTTTTGCAGATGATTAACAGATGACTTAGAAAACTCTAAAAAGTCAGATAATATAATCGAAGCAATTAACAAATTCAATAGAATTATAGCATGTAAAATCTAATAGTAGAATTAATTGATCTTTTAATGTTTGATAAAATTCACTTGTAAATACATCAGGTTTTTGGAGTATTTTTCCTTGGAAATTCATTTATGACTTGTTCAATTTCTTTTTTTTCTTTCTAATATTAGACTATTTCAATATTCTATTTCTTCTTTTGTTAATTTTATATCTTTGTAAGTATTCACCCAGTCATTTATGTCTTCAGAGTTATCATTTTTATTAGCATATTATTGGTCAAAATAGTTTCTGATAATTTCCTTGATTTTCTCTTCAGTTGTTAATTTTTCTTTTTGGCACAAATAATTTGATTTTCTTTGCTTTTTAAATAAAGCATATTGGCTAACTTTATTTTATTTTTTCAGAAAATCAGCTCCTAGTTTAATTTCAGTGGTTTTATTAATTTTTTTTTTTGCTTTCCATTGTTAATCTCTTATGTTTAGTTGTTGAGGTTTTGATTTGTTATTGTTCTAGGCTTTTTTAAATTGCATGTCCAATTTTTTGTAAATATACATTTTCCTTAAAGAATGCTTTAGCTACATCACATGAGTTTTGATATATTGTATCATTATTTTAATTTTCTTAAATGAAATTTTTTATTTTTTATAATTATCTCTTTGACTCAGCAGATCTTTAGAAGTAATTTAGTTTCCAGTTTTTAATTCTTTCTTCAAAGGATCTTGTTTGAATGTAATCTTTATTGAATTGTGATTAATAAATGAGGTGCTTAGTGTTTCTGCTTCTCTGTATTTTTTGGTGAGGTCTTTATGACCCAATTCATGTGTAATTTTTGTAAAGTTTCCAGGAATAGCTGAGAGGAATGAAAACTCCTTTGTATTCCTGTTCACCAATCACCAGCAATCTATTATTTCCAATGTTCCAAAATTCTCTTCAGGTTCTTAAGTACTTTCTTTTTTATCTTTAATTAGATTTGTCTAGATCTAAATTTGTCTAGACCACATTGTTTAATTAATATTTCTCTCTGCAATTTGATTAAATTTTCCTGTATTTAGGTATTTTGATATATGCTGCATGTATATGATTAAGTATTGATATTGATTCATTATCTACAGTATTTTTAAGCACAAATGTCATTTCTCTGCTTATCTCTTTTAATCATGCCTATGTTTACTATAGCTTTATCTGAAATCATAGTTGCTACCCTTATTTTTTAAGTTGATAAGAATCATAAGAAATTTAGCCCCCAACTTTCAATTTATATGAATCTTTATGTTTTGAGTTTGTTTAATGAGCAAAAAAATTTTAGGTTCTGCTTTCTAATCCATATTGCTGTCTTCTTCATTTTTATGGGTGAATTTGTCTCAACCTTGTTCACCATTAGTGATTACTAATAGTTTATTCACCCTCACACTGTTCTCTTGGATTTTTTATCAGTCTTTTGCTCCAGCTTCCTCTTTACGGATAAGAAGGTGGTTAAAATAGAGGAAGCTTTCCTAATACTTGTAATCTATTAATGATGTAGCTTGTTTTTGTTGTTTACCCTCTTCTATTCCTCTAGCTCTGCCCCAGTACCAGGTTTTAACTTTTTCTTACTTTTCATTTACTTCTTTTTTTTTTTCGTAGCTCCTCCTCTGATGTTGGAGTTTGTTGTACTTTTGATTGTTCCTGCACCTATAACTCGTTCAATCTTAAACCTCTTTTCTCTCCTCCTTCCTCCCTCTCCTTTCCTATTTCTCTTTTGAATTTAATGTTTTTATATAGTGAAATCTCTCTCTGTGTGTATATGTTTCTGTAATTGTGTTCAACAAAAGTTGTCTAGTACAAATGAAAATAAGGTTCATAGGATGCTTATTCCTCCCACCCTTTTCCCCATATTTTTAAATACTTCTCACCTTGCACATCTCAATTATGTGATAGTGTTTTCCTCCCCAGTAGAGTCTTCCTTCCTCATTTCTGTCTTCTAAGACAGAACAAAACTCCCTCCAGGAATGTTTTCTTTTTTGCCTTTCTCTGTGACACTTGATCATCCCAGCATTTCTGAGAAGATAGTCATTTCTTATGTCCCTGTTAGTATGTAAAGAATTCATCCATGCTACAGTGGTCCCTTCCATTTGAACAAAATGTGTGTCTCTTTCTACATTTCCCTTGGCTCCTATGTTTCTGTTTAAAATAACTTCCAGTCAGTTCTGGGCTTTTTATCAGGAATGATTGGAAATCCTGTAAATTATTAAACATCCTTTTTTTCCCCTTCCCTTTACAGGATCTTAGTTTTCTCTGATATTAAGATACTATCTTTTGCCTTTTGCAGTGCTTAGCAAGATTTCTTATTTAGAGTGTCAGCAAAGTGCCCTATACAATGTTTGTAGGTCTGACCAAGGCCACTTGGTACTGTCAGTTGTGAGGGTTTATGAAAAATCATGTCAAAATTTGGTTGCCCAGAGTTCCTCAGCATTGTGCGTCAATTTCATGATGGCATGCTTGCCCGGGTTCTCGATAATGGACAATACTCTAGTGTTTTCCCAGTCATCAATGGAGTGAACAAGATTGTATACTTGCTCCCATGCTTGTTAACATGATATTTTCAGCCATGTTGTCAAATAAACACCTTAAATGAGGATGAACATGGCATCAAGGTCAGCTACTGCATGGATGACAAATTCTTCAAATTGAAAAGGCCACAAGCCAAGGCAAAAGTGAAGGGGAGTGTTGATGCATGATTTTCTGTTTGCGGATGATTGTACACTCAATGCAGCCTCTGAAGCTGAGATGCAACAAAGTATGGATTGATTCTCTGCTGCTTGTGCTAATTTTGGCCTAACAACACTAAGAAAACGCAGGTGCTCCATTAGCCACAACCACACCATTCATAAGTGGAACTATCAATTACAGCAAATGGAGAAGTTTTGGATGCTGTGGATAAGTTCACTTACCTTGGCAGTGCACTTTCCAGGAACATACACATTGATAATGAGTTTGATGCACACAGTGCCAAAGCTAGTTTTTGGGAGGCTCCAAAGGGAAGTATGGGAGAGAAGTGGTATTAGACTGACTACCAAACTGAAGGTCTACAGAGCTGTTGTCTACTAGAGCCATACCAGGAAACTGAATCACTTCCATCTGAATTGTCTTAGGAAGATTCTGAACATCACTTGGCAGGATAAGATAACAGATACTGAGGGTCTTTTTTGAACTAAACTGCCAAGCACTCAAACTCTATTGCTGAGAGTCTAACTTGTAGGGCAGGCCATGTTGTTCAAATGTCAAACCTATGCTTGCCAAAAAGGCTATTTTGTGGAGAACTCACATAGGGCATGCACACACAGGATGGTCAGAAAAAGTGGTACAAGGACATTCTCAAGGTCTCTCTTAAGAACTTTAGAATTGATTGTGTGGCATCTGAGACACTGGCACAGGACCTCCCAGCATGGCGTGCCCACATCAGAGAAGGTGCTGTGCTCTATCAGCAAAGCAGAACTGAAGTAGCTCAGAGGAAATGTGAGATGTTCAAATTTAGAGAATCCACCCCAAATGTTCACATGGACTATTTGTGTCCTACGTGTGGTAGAACATTCTGAGCTTGTATTATTCTGATAAGCTACAGTTGGTTAGACACACTGTAACTTGACTCTCCACTGTGATGCCATTTTGGTCCTCTTTGAGAACAAAAGACAACAACCACTCAACCAATTTAATAAGTATGAGTGTTGCTTGTTGATTTGGTAGTTGCCGAGTCTTGTGTGATCCTGACTGGATCTTGGTGCTTGTTCTTTTTCTTTTGGCTGCCTTTCTAATTGATTAATCTGAAAGTTGTGGATCTTGGCTATGATGTTCTTAGAAGTTTTCTTTTTGGGTCTTAATTTAGGAGGTTACTGGTAGATTCTTTCCATTTTTACTTTGTCTTTTGGTTCTAAGAGATCTTGAGAGTTTTCATTTGTGATTTATTGAATTATAATATCCAAGCATGTTTTGGTCATGATTTTCAGATAGAATACTGTGCCTGAACCACAGTAGGAGAGAAGAGAAAACAATTCCTACAGAAGGTAGGATCTCTTCTGAATCTTCCTGAATCCTCTCTCAGGACCAAGAAAGGACTTCTCCTACCATTCAGGAATATAAGAGTGGATGTCCACCTAAGTATAAACCCCAACACAAACAAGCCAAGGAAGATACTAAATACTATGAATAAATACACTGGACTGAGAAACACCCAAATGTTAGATCCCAAAGAAGAGAGTAACCCTACAATAAGTCCAAGTAAAGTCTCAGAGAAAAAAAAATGTTCTAGCCACAAAGATTACAATAGAAACAAACACAAATATAAAGAAACAAATAAGAGATGTAAAATGGAGTGCCTAGGGAGAAAAGAATGGAAAGGAAAATTTAGACCTTAGAATGGATGTGGGAAACCTTACCCAAGAATGGAATACCCTGAAAATGTCAAACATAAAATAACGACTTAACGAGACAACAAAAAGTATTAAAAGAAAATCCAGAGATTGGGGGGTGGGGGGGGAACAGAAGAAAATGTGAGGAATATAACATTAAAAAAACCTGGAAAACAAGTCAAAGAGATGATCTATTGTAATCTTGGTTCAGGCACAGACAGCCTACATGCTTAGGTTGGACTATGGCTGTTTAAATGCTCCTGGTACCTTTCTTCACCTTTGGTTAGGGCTTTGGTGATGCCTTCCTACTGAGATCTTTTTCTCTTTTTGAGCTGAGGCTTCTAAGCTGCTGCCTCACTGGTTTCTCTCTAGGGCTTTTTCTTTCTTTTGCCCCCTCTCTCCCATTGCTAAATGCTGCAAGGACACCCACTCCCTAGAAACTTTTCTGTGCCTTTCTCCTTTTTTTTTTCCAGTTGAGTTGCGAATATGAAGCCATTCCCCTCATTGGGTGGAGTTATGAATCTTTCTGTTGCAGCACTGCTTTGCAAGATATTTTCCATCTGCTCTGGCTTATTTGCATTTTGCATTTCACCTTTTGGGAAGCCCTTCTTTGGGTGGAGGGATTTATAGTTGATTATATATTTTTAAAAATTTGAAATTTTAGAGCTTTTTTAGGTGTATGTGGAGGATCTGGTTTCTTCTGGATGCTATCATCTCCCCACAATCCCCCTGGCATTTTTATTTTTAAGTTACTGTTTAATCTAGTTCAGAGGTTCCCAAACTTATTTGGCCTACTGCCCTCTTAAAAAAAAATTACTTAGCACCCCCTCCTCCCCCAATCTACTTTCTTTAACTCACTGGAGTTTTTTGGGGAAATTTGCATCATTTCAAAAAATATGAAATATATTTTATAAAAAATGATGCATCTTAAATTTGATAATTGCAAATTTGTGGTTTTCCCTGGATTGAAGTTTTGATGACACAGTATTTTATCATATAACCTTAAAGTAGAGTATTATAAACAAATCATTACATACACATCTTCTTGGACTTCTTGACTATGTGCACTCACTTACCTGCCAACACTTGCTTATTAAGACCTGTTACCAGACTTGACCACTGATACTTGCATTTTGTGTATTTATTTGGAAAATAATGTAATCACTATGATTCTGTTACAAAACAGATGAAACACATACAAACAGTTTTTCAAAAGTTTCTTTTCTTCTGCTTCCACCACCCCCTTATTTTTAAATACCCCTCAATTGCACCTGAGGCTACTACTGCCCCTCAGGGGGTGATATTGCCCACTTTGGGAACCTCTGAATTATTATTTTTTAAACCTAGCTCTTATTATTTATGAATTCTGTTTTTTTACTTTTGATTTTGTTAATTTATTCTTTTATTTTTAGAATTACTATTTTGGTATATGTTTTAAAAATTGTTACTTTTTTTTTTAAATACAATCTTCTTTTTATTTTATTTTATTTTATTTATTTATAGCAATTGGGGTTAAGTAACTTGCTCAAGGTTACACGGCTAGTCATTATTTGTGTGTGGGTGCTCATTTTCTGAGGCCGGATTTGATCTCGGGTCATCCCAACTCTGAGGCCAGCGCTCTTACTCACTGCGCCACCTAGCCGCCCCAAAAATTGTTACTTTTTAACTTTTTTATATGCATGACCAATCATTATTGGTACAAATGTTTAGGGATATAAATTTTTCCTTAAGGACTGCTTTGGCTGTATCCCAAAAGTTTTAGTATGTTGTCTAATAGTAAAAATTATTTTTTACCTATTTTTCCTTATCTTCTATTAAATGGCCCTCCCTCCATAGTATTATACTTAATTTTATAGGACAAATTATTACCAAAGTCCTTTTCCTTTTGGAATATTTCATTCCAAGATTTCCTTTCCTTTGTTGTATTTGTATAATCTTGTGGGATCATGACTTTGGTTCCTTGGTACCTGAACTTTTTTTTTTTTCTGGCTGCTTATAGTATTTTTTCTTTGCATCTGAAACTCTGGACTTTGGATATGACCTTTCTGGGTTTTCAGTCTGGAGTTTATTTCAGAAGGTGATTGGTGATGGCTTTTATTTATTTATTTTTTAATTTTTTTTTTAAAGCAATTGGGGTTAAGTAACTTGCTCAAGGTTACACAGCTAGTCATTATTTATGTGTGGGTGCTCATTTTCTGAGGCTGCATTTGATCCCGGGTCATCCCAACTCCGAGGCTGGCGCTCTTACTCACTGTGCCACCTAGCTGCCCCATGGCTTTTATTTTTAATGTGCTCTCTAGTTCTTATAGATCTGGGCACTTAAAAAAAATTCTTGAAATATAGCATTCATTTTTTTTTCCTTTTCATGGTTTCTAGGCAGTCTAGTGATTCTTAAATTATCTCTCATACCTATTTTCTGGGTCAAATGTTTTTAATAATAGGTGCCTTGAATGATCTCTTTTTTTCCCTTTCAGTCTTCTGATTTTGTGTTAATATTTCTTTTTATCCCATGGGATCATTGAATTCTGATTGTCTCTGTTTTTTTCATGGAGTCCCATGCTTGGGTAAGGTTTTCCACCTTTTATTTTAAGTCATTTATTCTCATAATTTTTCCTTCCCAGAATTCTTATTTCAATTCTAATTTCCTTTTAAAATCTCATATTTTCACTTCATTCAATTATGCTAGTAGTTCTTATGCTCAAGCCATTTTTTTACTCCTGTGGCTCTCCTTTTACTTGTTGTGGAGTTATTCTTTTCATCTTAGATTACTTGTTCTTCTCTTACGATGAAGTATTTTTTTTAATCTAAACACAGAATATATGTTTTTTTTTTTTTAATTTTTCCTTCCAGAGCAAAAAAACTGTAGGAACACAAGTTCTGTTTAGATAAACAACACTTACGTCTAAGGAATTGTAAAAATATGACACCTTATTTTAGAGTGCGGCTATCTAAAACAGACAGCTGTATCTTTATCAAATATATTTACCAAAAATGCAGAAACATGTAATGATTACACAGTTCACTTGCTTTAAACTGCTGCATCAGATAAATCACTGACACAGCCAGACAAAAGTTTGGTGCAGCTAATGCTAATCAAACAAAAAGAACATTTCATAACGAAGAACCAAATGAAGTATGGAAGACAAATATTCCATGTTTCAGCCAAAGTAACCGGAGAAGGCAGAATATGGAAACAAACGATTTTCATTCAATCGAAGCACACGTTCTGAACCAACACATCCACGTGATGTTTTTCCAGGCCTTTAAGACTCTACCAGGCCAGACTCTTTGCTGCTTTCCTTTTCTTGTTTTGCTTTTAGTTTTTTCCTTTGCCTTGGATGCATCCAAACCGGGTACTGTCCGTGTTCATCTAAATGACTCTTTTTGTTTCTTTTAACATCCACTTCCATTTTCGATTCACCCTCTTGATCTTTCCCCACAGAATCTGTTTTCTCTTTGATTTTTCCAGGTGCTACCACAGTTGCTATGTCGTTTACCTCTTCCATTAAAACGTCACCATCTATTTTAAGTATACTTTTTAGGCGACTGAGTTCCCTTGGTGCATTCTTCTTCATCTTTTCTGCCCACATCTTCCTTTTCCACTTACTCCGTAAACTTTTTGCCGTTTTTACCCGTAGTTCGTGGCCCTCAGAGCCCACAGTGAGAACCACTTCCACCGGCGGCCGCACTTCCGCCTGATGAATGGCTCAGTGCACGCTGGGAGTGGAAGCCTCATCTTCGACCTCAAGGGGCGTGGCTTCCCTGACGTTATCTGGGCTTGATTAGCCCTTTAGGTGCTCCAATTCCTCCAGCACAACATCACCCAGGATAATAGCTTTTATGTGTTTGTATTCCTAGTGCTCAACACAGTGCCTGGCACACAGTAAGGGCATAGATGCTCGTTGACTTATACACAAGCCACAGTAGATGCAAATCAACAAGCATTTGCTAAATGCCTGTTTCTGTGACAGATATTCTACTGGGCTCTGTAGATAACAGAAGCAAAAACAGTCTCTGCTTTCAAGTCTATAGCCTAACCTAAGGGGGTGGAGAGAACTAGAGGAAGGAGAAGAGAGGGAAAGCAAAGAGGAGAGAAGAGAGAGAGAGAGAGAGAGAGCAAGGGGTTGGGGGGGAGAGAGAGAGAGAGAGGGAGAGAGAGAGAGAGAGAGAGAGAGAGAGAGAGAGAGAGAGAGAGAGAGAGAGAGAGATCCCAAACAAGAACACCATGAAGTTTTGGGGGTTTTTTTGGTCACACTTGATGTTTTTTTCAATTTACTCACATTTTCCCCAACGTGGTTCCTTTTTCAATGCTCATAAGCTTTACATCTGTTTATTAGTGTTTCTGCTAACTTCCTGTGGTATGAACTCTCTTCTAGTCTCTGATGGATTCTGTCTACCCTTTTTGCTCATCCTAACTTGATGGATGCGTCTATGTCTGTTACTCGTTGTTCGTTTCTCAGAGAGTTGGGCTACAACTCTTAAGTTATCATGATAATGTGAGATAAGGGATCAGCAGTAAGTTTGTCAGGTCTAATGCTGCAATTCCTTCTCAATGCCTTCTGTACTGAATTGGTGGCAATGAGATGAAAGCAGAAAGTAGACCACTTTAGCTTCTGGACATGATTTCTTTCTAATTTTGCTTTTATTGTTGAAGGTACCGCCATCTTCCCAGTCACCTAGACTGACAACTTAGGTGTTGTCCTTGACTTTTTACTCTTTTTCACCCCCTCCCATATCCAATCTATTGCCAAGTCCTGTAAGATTCTGTCTTCACAATACCTCTTTTATATGCTCCTTCTTTTCTTTGTTACTGCCGACACCCTTGTACAGGCCCTAATTACCTTATGCCTGGACTATTATAATAGTCGAATGGTTGAACTCCTTGCCTCAACTCTCTTCCCACTCCAGTCCATCCATTCAACTATCAAAGTGATCTTCTTAAAGCATGAGTCTGACCATGTCCTCCTCCCTATTCAATAAATTCTAGGCACTCCCTATAACTTCCAGGATTGAATATAAAATTCACTGTTTGGCTTTTAAAGCCCTTTGTAACCTGGTCCATTCCTACATTTCCAATCTTCTCATACCTTACTTCCCTCCATGGATAGTTATGATAATTGATGCAGATTATTTTCAGATCATTTACTCAATTTTTCTCCTAAGCTCCAATCCCACATCTCTAACTGCTTATTGTACATTTTGTCCTGGATATTTCATAGGCATTTCAAATTCAGGATATCCAAAACAGAATTCATTTTCTTTCCATCTAAATCCTTCCTACTTTTGAGGATTTCTATCAAGGGCACTACAATCTTTCTAGTTATTGAGGTTCACAATTTTGGTAATATCCTCAAATTCTCCCTCTTTCTCATCCTACATATCCAATCAGTTTCCAAACCTTGTAATTTCTTTCTTTACAACTTATCTCAAATACATGATCTTTTTTCCAGTCACATAACAACTACCTTAGTTCAGGTCATCACTTAGACCCTTGTAATAACCTTCTAATTGGTTTCTTTCCTTAAATTTCTCTCCATTCCAATCTATCCTCCACACAATTGCCAGAGTGATTTTTCCTAAATCATAGGTTTGATCGTGTCAAATCCCACCTTCCCCCCCTGCCACCTCCATTCAGTAAATTCCAGTAGCTCCCTTGTTACTTCCAGGATAAAATACAGTATATCCCAGAAGTCTTAGTGCAATTTTAATCTAGTAAAAGTAATTGAGATACCCTATATAGAGTTCATTGTTTGGCATTTTCAGTTCTTCAAAACCTGTTCCTTTCCTACCTTTCCAATCTCCTTAAAATCTTTTCCCCTACTGGTCTATATTTAATGTTCTTCTTTTAATGTGGTATCCCCTTAAAGCTCTTTTCATATGAAGCAGTTTAGTGCTAGAAGGGCAAAAAGAAAAAAAAATTAAATAGTTATAGGATGTAACCTATTGCCACTGTTACGGATGAATATTTTGATTTCTGAAAGGAGTTTGAAAAGAAGTTTGATTTTTAAATCTGCTAAAATATGTATATGTAGAATTACAACCTTCAGATGGAATTTGAGCAGTTTTGGACAGAAAATGAGCTGTGCTATAAATACAAAGATTCAAAACAGTGTGTAAACAATGTAAGATGATATCTTATGTGAATGTGAACAGTTTGGTGGTTTAAAGGAGACAGAGAAAGAACTATTTATTGAAAACTAGAAGAATATGAGTATTAAAATACAGATGAAGTATACAAAATGAGATGGAAGATTGAGTTGAAAACAAGAGCTACAATGGTCCTTAGCTCACTTACATATAACTTTTATGACTGAAGCTTGACACATTATACATTGGCCCTGACATCGTTTTGTGATTTTGGTCTTCTTCAAGCATGAAAGGCAAACAATAGAAAAATTATAAAACTAAAAAAAAAAGAGAACTCATCAACACTTGAAGGGTGAGGTATGATTTTTTTTAAACAATATTGATTTTTTTAAGGGGAAGCTAATTAAGTGAAAGGTGAGTGACTGAGATCCAAGAGGCTCTCATTTAAACCACTAGTAGAATAGAGAGATTTGAGGAAAGGAACCAATTCGGAGAGAAGATACTGAGACTGAAGACTGAGGAATCTGATGGAAGAAGAAAGAGACAGCAATGAGTCAGAATACAACTTGTCAGAACTATATGAAGAGACAGCAGAAGTGGTCGTCTTTGGCTGAATGAAGACTAATTTCAGCTATTTTCCTTCAGAATCCTCAGAAGCTCAAGAGGTGACAATTCTCATAAGTCTCTGTTGCCCTTGGTTGCTTCCTCTGGTTTGGGAGGGAAAAGCAGGAGATACTGGTACTGCTTTACTATATAGGAAGAACTGGCTAAGCTGGTTTGCCTTGCCTGGAGCATCATCCTGAGCTATTTGCTGTAAGCTCTGCTCTGATTGGGCAACATAGCATCTGAGTGAATGAATTATTCTGGTCTACTTAGCCCAGGGACAGTTAATCTGATGAATTTTGCATTTCTCTGGCTTAAAGGGATTAAGATAATTTTTAGTGATATCTTGGTTTTTTATTTTTATATCACCTAGACTTCCCCAGTATCCTTCCCTTTCCCTCTTCTAGAGAGCCTTTATTATTACAAAGAATGTTTTTTTTTTCTTTTTGGATGGGGGAAGGCAGGGCAATTGGGGTTAAGTGACTTGTCCAAGGTCACATAGCTAGTAAGTGTTAAGTGTCTGAAGCCAGATTTACAAAGAATGTTTTAAAGAAAAAAATGAAGAGAAAAAAATCGGCAAAGCTATTCAATACATTAAAAAAATCTAAGATTATATGCAATGCTTCATACCCACAAACCCCTCACCTCTGCAAAGGAATAGGGACATGATTCTCTTCTTTAAGATCAAGCTTATTTTTTTAATACTTTTGCAATGTTAATCTTCAATTGTTTGTGTTTTTTCTTTTCATTTATAGTAATATTTTGTGTATTTTATTTTCCTGGTTCTACTTCCTTCATTTTTGCCTCAGTTCATATATATCTATTTTTCTCTGTATTCAAGATATTGTTTCTTCCAGCATAGAAATATTCCATTGTTTTCAAGTACCACAATTTGTTTAGCTATTACAATATTTACTTCATTTCTAGTTCTTTGCTACAATATAAAGATTTTGGTATAAATGTAGTCATTAAAAAAAATCGGTGATCCTCCTTAGGGCATTTGCCCAGCTGGAGAATCTTTTTGTCAAAGAATATGGACATGTTAGTCACTTTATTTGCATAATTAAAATTGTTTTACAGAATCCCTTCACCTATATTCACCACAAATGGTCTGTGTAGATCATTATCATAAAGATTTTATAGAGATGAGAAAGTAGGTACATGTATCTGTTAGTGATTAATATCCTCTCCATCACCCATGTTCACTTTTGAATGCAGTATAGACAAAGGACAAATTATTCCTTTGCTGCAGGTTATGCATCTCAGTGGAGATCCCTTGTTGAATTGGTTCCTACTCCTCCTCAGTTGCTGAAGAAGTAGTATGGATTCTAGTTCTGGGATCTCTGGCTCTTTTGACCTTTTGAAGCACATAAAGTCATGCCATCTCCAATATCCTACCCAAGAGCAGGAAAGATTTGAGACACCATGTTGGCTTGGCTACCTCTCTCCCTACCCTGATGTTTACTGCTATAATTAGCCACTGAGGGGACAAGATCACAGTTCAGTTGCAGCTTTTTGTATGCACTGTCGGTTCTTGCTCAGCAGTCAACCAAAAGGCCTTTTCTTTACCACTTGGTAAACAGGCAGAAAACAATTACAGAATACCTGTGCATGCTCAAAAGGGGAAAACCAGCTTCCTCTGATTCCACATCACCATGGATTTCTAGAAGTTGGCTCCCCAAATGACTCATAGGACTTGGCCCTCATTGATGAATCTCCCATTATATTATTATCCTAATTGTTTATCTGGTGTTGAAGCATTTTTGTATCTCTGGTATAAATCCAATTTCATGATTTAGGAATGTTTTTTTAAAGATAAATTTCCATGGTCTTTTTGTTAGGATTTTATTTTTAAAATTTGAAACAATATTTATTATTGATGTGTTTATAGTTCTCTTTGCTTTAGCCTTCCCAGTCAAGGTACTAGGAGTGTATTTACCTTGTATTTAAAGAAAAAAAATCGAGACTACTTGCTACGAGCTCCATTTTTTCTCTTTTTTTTCCTCTTTTATCTCTTCATCTCTTCTTCAGCTCCTACTACTCAGATGCCTTCTGCCACTATCTACTCCTTGACCCCTGTTTCATACGAAGAGATGGCCTTACTCTTTAAAAAAGGAAGCCTCTTATCTACACAAGGGATCCCATTCCATTCCATCTCTTCCAACAGATTGCCCCCTTTGTCATTCTCACTCAATCTCTCCATTTCTACTGGCTCCTTTCTTGCTGCCTACAATTACGCCCATGTCTTCCCCAACCTCAGAAAACCCACACTTGATCATTCTATCCCTGCCTTATACCACCACCTTCCCCTGGGACTCACAACTTAGTTATCATGCTGAGCTTGCTCTTTCTCATCCCTCTTTGTAATATCTCTCAGATATACCTTTGAAGTATCTCTCAAGTTGTTTGACATCTCAAACAATCTTTTTCTACTCTGATACTACCACCTCCCTGGTACAGACCCTCATTATCTCCTGCTGGGACTATTGTAATGGTCTGGTGGTAGATCTACCTTCCTCAAGTCTTTCCCCACTCCAGTTTATCTTCCACTCAGCTTCCAGACATGTCACCCCCCTACTCAGTAAACTCCAGTGGCTTCCTAACACTTCCAGGATTAAATACAAAATCTTCTGCTTGGTATTCTAAGCCCATCATAACTTAGTCACTCCTCCTCATGCCCCCTCACCTTTCTAGTCTTCTTACACTCTATACTCGTTCATGTATTCTTTGATCTAGTGACTCAGGCCTCTTTTCTGTTTCATCTCTTGACTATGGGCATTCTTTCTGGCTGGTCTTCATGCCTGGAATGCTCTCTCTCCACATCTCTGCCTTCTGGCTTCTCCAGTTCATTCTAGACTTGACTAAAACCCAGTGTTCTACAGGAAGCCTTTCCCATCCTCTCTTAATTCCAGTGCCTTCTGTCTTTTAATTATTTCCTATGTATCCTGTATATAGTTTTTTGGGGGGTACATATTTATTCGCTTATTATTTCCCCCATCAGCTTGTGAGCTCCTTGGGGACAAGGATGCTCTTTTTGCTCCTTTTTGTATCTCCAGTGCTGAGTATAGTAGCTGGCACATAGTAGGTGTTTTTTGACTGACTCAAAACAAATTTAGTAGAGTACTTCCTTTCTCAGTTTTTGAGAATAATTTGTCTAGTATAAGTATTGCTTATTCTTTAAGAGTTTGATAGAGTTCTAGTGTAAATTCATATGGAACTAGATTATTATTTTTTCCTTTGGAAGTTCTTTTACAACTAGTTCAATTTCTTTTTCCAAGATTGGATTATTTAAGAATGTATGTATGTAAGACATGTATACATGCATATATGTATATATGTATGTGTGTATATATATACATATATACATTTTTTATTTAGATAAACACTGCAGCTGGATAATGAACTGGTTTTATGATTGAACAAGAGGGGAATTGTGTTGGGGAAATTGCTTAGCTCTTTCAGTAAACCCATAGTCTACCTTAAACAAAACACAAAAACTTAGCTTTTAATGCCAATGCTCTTCCAACTACAAATCGCAGAAACTACAATCTTTGAGGAATTAAAATTTAGGGTTGCCCAGAGGATAATAGAGAGAACAAGGTAGCAACTAAGCTGAAGGATATTGCCAAATGATTTTCAGGTTGGATCCCCAGAGGAGGCACTGACTCTTTTGAGTTCTAGGAGTAACCCTGTGATTAATTACTCCTAACATTAGACTCCACTGGTGAACTTCCCCATAACAATTAGCCAACAGACTCAGTTAGCTTTAAGAAAAGATGTTTATTCAAATGGCATGGCAAAAACAGTAATTAACAAAGCATTTGTCCCTTCCCACCTCCAAACCTGGGTACACTCTCCCACAAATACGTAAAAATGGGCATTAAGGTATATGTGTAGAGAATACAGATAGGCAAGGTAACTTACACTGCCAAAATGGGAGAGAATGAATGTCCTTTATTTTTTTGATTGATTTTTAAAAAATAAATCAAATGTTTTATTAACTTCTGGTTTACATCATTCATTTCTGCCAGATTTTGAATTACAAATTTTCTCCCCGTTTTTCCTCTATCCACCACCCCAAAATAGCGATTCCACTAGATATCCCCTCCTCCAATCTGCTCTCTCCCATATCTTCTCCCATACCCCCTTCCTCTTTCCAGTAGGGCATGATGGATCTCTATGCCCCAGTGCCTGTATATCTTATTTCCTAGTTACATGTAAAATAATATTAATATATATATTTAAACATTTGATTTTAAAACTTTGAATTCCAGATTCCTTCCAGTCCTTCCTTGTCACCCACCCTTACTGGGAAGATAAGCAATTCAGTGTAGGTTGTACATGTGTAACTATGCAGAACATTTCCATAGTGGATATATTGTAAAAGACTGACTATATTTCCCTACCTCCTATCCCACCTCCTTCTTGTTCTATTCTCTACTTTGATCCTGTCCCTTTTCAGAAGTGGTGCTTCCAACTTCCCTCCCCCCCTAGCCTGCTCTCCCTTCCATCATCCCCCCTCTCATCCCCTTCCCCCCTACTCTCCTGTAGGGTGAGATACCCTATTTAGTGTGTATGTCATTCCCTCCTGAGCCAAATTCAATGAGAATAAGGTTTTGCTTTTTTGCCTTTCTGTTCTTCCCCTCCATTGTACCAATTTCCCCTTGCCTCTTCTATATGAGATAGTTTACCCCATTCTGTCTGTCCCCATCTCCTCTCATTATATTCCTCTTTCACCTCTCAATTTCACCTTTTAAGTATCCCTTCCTATTAAGTTGGTCCTGTTCCCTCTATCTATGTATACCTGTAAACATATATATACACATCCACATATGTATTCATATATACATATGTATATGTGTGTGTATATATATTCCTATTCCCTTTATTCTCATACTGAGAAAAATTTCATAAGTTACAATTATTGTTTTTCCATGTAGGAATGTAAATAATTCAACTTTGATAAGTTCCTTATGATTTCTTTTCCCTGTTTACCATCTCATGCTTCTCTTGCTTCTTATATCTGAATGTCAAATTTTCTATTCAACTCTGATTTTTTCATCAAGAATGCTTGAAAGTCCTCTATTCCACTGAATGACCATATTTTCCCCTGAAACATGATATTGCTGGGTAGGTGATTCTTGGTTTTAATCCCAACTCCTTTGACCTCCAGAATATTATATTCCAAGCCCTTCGATCCCTCAGTGTAGAAGCTGCCAGATTCTGTGTTGTCCTGATTGTGTTTCCACAATATTCAAATTGTTTCTTCCTGACTTCTTATAATATTTTCTCTTTGATCTGGGAACTCTGGAACTTGGCTATAATATTCCTAGGCATTTTCTTTCTGGGATCTTTTTCAGGAGGTGATTAGTGGATTCTTGCAACCTGTGTTTTGCCCTCTGGGTCTAAAACATCAGGGCAATTTTCCTTGAGAATTTCTTGGAGGATGATTTCTAGGTTCTTTTTTTGATCATGGCTTTCAGGTAGTCCAATAATTTTAATCACTCTTGCTTTAACCTGCTTGGATCTGGATCACTGTCTAGGGTAGAGGTCCTGGGGTGTGTGACCAGTTTGCCAGAGCTTGTGGAGGCTTCAGAGAGGGCAGCCAACTAATAGCTCCAGTAACTGAGAAAACCCCAGCAATTGGGACAAAGCTCCCCACTCTGGTATCGGAGTTCTACTGTGGCAAAAAGCTCAAAAGTCAAGTAATTGAGTGGCAACATGAGCAAGCAAAGGAAGCAATGTAAGCACAGCAATTTGACTTTACACTCTTATTTTGGGGACAAAAAGGATCAAAGCATGAAACAAGAGGAAGACAACAAAGTCAGAACTCCTGCACCAGAAGCTTCCAAGAAAAATATGAGCTGGTTATAGGCCATAGAGGACCTTAAGAAGGATTTTGAAAACCAAATAAGAGAAGTGGAGGAATAATTGGGAAGAGAAATGAGAATGATGCAAGAAAATTATAATTTAGTTGTTGAGATGGACCCTATTCTTACTTGTGGTGACCAGCCAGTTAAATTTCCTAGGTTCCCATAGGAATCTTATGCAGGTGAGTGGATGAGTACAAAGGTATTGAGGTTGTTCCTTGGGTCAAGTTCATTATCTTTACTAAGCTTTTCAATTGTATTTGAACTGTTCAAGACCTAGACCCTCTCCTAGGGGAGGAAATATACATACATACATACATATATCATGTACACACATATATGTATATATGTGTGTGTATATGTGTATATATATATATATTAAAGTGCTACCATTTTACATTTTTTAAAATTATTCTGGAAAACTTTTTATTGTAGGTGGAACAGGACACAGCTGGACACAAGAAGTTAGATGATTCCAATTTTGTTGGCAACATCTAGAGCATCGTAGTCTGGAGCAAGACAGACATAGGCCTTCTTCTCTCCATCAGGCTGGATCAGTGTGTTGACCTTGGCCACGTCGATGTCATACAGCTTCTTTACAGCCTGTTTGATCTGATGCTTATTGGCCTTGATGTCCACAATGAAGATTAGGGTGTTGTCCTCAATCTTCTTCATAGCAGACTCAGTGGTCAAAGGAAACTTAATGATGGCATAGTGATCGAGCTTGTTCCGGTGAGGGGCCCTCTTCCGAGGGTATTTGGGCTGCCTTCGAAGCCTCAGGGTCTTGGGTCTCCTGAAGGTGGGGGATGTTCTGATCTTCTTCTTTTTGTGGCTATGGACACCCTTCAGCACCACCTTCTTGGCCTTCAAAGCCTTGGACTTGGCTTCTGTCTTGGGGGGGACAACGGCTTCCTTCTTCACCTTTGGCACCATCTTGGGGGAAAGGCTCCATTTTACATTTCAATGTCTCTATTTTTGTCCCTTCTCTCAGCCTTGCTGAGATCTAAAGGGGACACTTCCTTATACATTCATAAAGTGGCATAAAAGATATAATTTCAAAGATATATGACCTGAAAAGTAAGTGGACCAATGGAAGTGACATTGAGGGACTAAAGATAGACAGCTCCGGAACTGCTTTTATATCCATAGAAGTGTACCAGAGACCTAGAGAAAGGCTACCAGGACAATGAGTGGACTCCTTATGGAGGATCTCTAGGAGAAGATGAACAAAAGTCTTACATGATGAAAAGGCATGAATGAGTAATGTATGGAATGCTAAGATATACTTAATTCATGAGCTTATAAGTCCATTAAAGTATTGATGTATTTAAAGTTCACAGAGGGCCTTCCTCACAGCATTCTATGAAGTTCCTATTATAAGTGTTATTACTGTTGTAGGTAACTTGCCCAACATTAGAACCAACAATTAGAACAGTAGAATTAGAACCCTTGTCTTCTGACTCAAAATCTTTGTGCTCTTTCCTCTGTACCATTCTGCCTCTGCAGTTTGGACATGAGGATAGCCTTGTGAAATTACCTGTGAATGAAAGATGATAGATTTGACTGACTGGAGAATTGAGTGTACTTCCCAATTAAGCTTATTCTAGTGAATGATTCTTATACAGGCAAAGAGAGGGAAAGAAAGTGACAACAAACATCTAGCATGTTGCCCACGTCACCTGTCTCTTTCTGACGCCAGGTGTTCTTTGCCCATATTCTTTTGGCATTTCCACATGGGTATGGTGGTAAATAAGAAAATAATAATAAAAAACCCATCGTATTGACAAGATCTGCATGGATGGTTGGGTTGTCTTATAAAAGCACTTAAGCATGTCTAACGGTCTCTGGGGTAATTTGTATCCTGGACACTTTCTGGCAGTAGAGACATACCAAATGGAGGAAGAAGCAGTGGCCTGTCTCTTTTGGTATCTTGTGAATTATCCTGGCCTGCTTAAAAAAATATGTATCTTTTCCACTGAGCCTCTTCTTCTGCCTCCGGCCCCCCCTTGCCAAAACTCTCTTGTAAACAAAGAAGTTTAGTTAAGGAAAAAAAGGAAACCCAACACATCGATTGTGTCTCACAATATACACTCCAGTCTGCACCTATGGTATCACTTTTCTTTGGTCGGCTTTCTAGGTTTGTCACTGCCTTCATTCATTATCTTTGTTTGATCTTTATGTTAACTCTTCTTCACTTCTTTACCCTTGATCTAGCCACCCACAATAATTTCCATCCCTTTGGTCTTCTGTTTTGGTATTTTCTCTATTCCTATCCCCATCACCTTAGGATTTCACTGAACTTCCTTGGCAGGCGTAGAGACTTTGTATTTGGAGCAAGTAGTTCCTTAAAGGTTACAACAATATATTTACTAATAAATAGAGACTTGTAACAAAGTCAAAACAGAAGGTAAGACAGGTCAGAAAGTACTATAACTCTCCAGTCTTCTCCTTGCTCTGCTCCTGACTCTTCTAACTTTGCTGCCATGCCTCAGTTCCCTTCTTATTCTGAAAGGCTCCTACAGCTTCTTCAGCCTTCTCACCCAGAAAAATTCCTACACCTCCTTTCCTCTAGCCACCTCCTGTCATCTATGAGTTCCTTGCAGAACCTCCATTTTGAGAAAGTGCTCAGACTAGTCATCCTTCACTCCCCTTCCGGCTCTACTCCTGACTCTCTGGAGTCAAAACATCCTGTCCCCATGAGAATGCCTTCTCCATACTCCTCTCTGCCAGCACCCCTCCTTCTGCCAGTTTTCAGCTCTCTTATTTGTGACTCTAGCTTGAACGTAAGCAAGCTCCTTGAGGGGAGAGAATCTCTTTCTTTTTACTTGTGTTTGTATTCCTAGTGCTTAGTACCATCTCTAGCACATGGTAAGTGTTTAATAAATCCTTGTTGACTCCTGAAACCGAGACAGGCCATATGGACTGAAATAAAACTCTGGGGTTTAATTATGTAATGGGGTAGTGCTCAGCCAATGGACCATTTGTGGAGATAAACTGAGCTCCCTTGTCCACTTCTGGGGATGCACTGAAGGAGGTTGGTATGGCAGAGCAAGTTTTGGTTCCTGTGACAGCAGCTCGGGCAGGGTGGGGTGTATAACTTGGCAAGGAATCCAGGAAGAGTAGCCCATTCA
The DNA here is from genome assembly GCA_011680675.1 of Gymnobelideus leadbeateri. Lineage (NCBI taxonomy): Eukaryota > Metazoa > Chordata > Mammalia > Diprotodontia > Petauridae > Gymnobelideus > Gymnobelideus leadbeateri. The sequence goes on along the minus strand of WOXC01010640.1, from coordinate 277,339 downwards.
ATAAATCTCAAAAGTAGTGACAGCCCTCTGGTGTTCTCTCTCTTCCCATCTGTATAGAATATGGAAACTCTGGAATCTCTCTCTTTGAGAGAGAGAGAGAGAGAGAGAGAGAGAGAGAGAGTGTGTGTGTGTGTGTGTGTGTGTGTGTGTGTGTTTGTTTCATTTCCCCCAGCAGCTTTGGTCATGTCAGCAGGCTTAAGTGCTGTGAACATAGTGAACATAGACCAGGGGCCCTTGACTGACTCTTTTGTTTATGTTTTTTTGTTTGTTTTTGTTTTTGTTTTTTCTGAACGTAAGTGACTAAAAAGAGATTCTGAGCTGGATTTTTCTAGCCTTGGTGGTAACTTCCAAAAGTGGAGGAGTAAATAGGCCCCTCAGTAAGAGCTGACTAGTAACAAGAGTAGTTTTCTGCAACTATACTCTTCCCAGAGAAGTTAAGGATTTTGAAGGAAATGCAGAGCTGAGGTGTAGTAGTCTGGATGTGACTGGCAATACCTTGACAGTCTCCCCCTCTGTTTAGTGACTTAGTTCTGATAATCATTAAATATCATATTTTGGCCAAAGTCTAAATTAATTAAACAGATTACCTTGCCACATTTTAAAAAGGCTCTTTTTCTGTCTCAGCCACTCCAGAGACCAGATAAGGCGGGGATAGGATTTAAAACAGGCACCTTAAGATCATAAATTCCAAACAGACCCAGCTTTGTCTTTGCTCTAGGAGAACACCTCTCCTTATGTTAACAAAGCCTACTTTATGGCCCTTAAGGACGAGACCTCAACTCATGACATTAACTTGAGTAATGGGACTTTTTCTTATCTTAAGATTTTCTGGGCATATACCATATTATGGAATGTTAATGGTAAAGAAAACACAGATATTCTGGATCATAATTTCAATGAACACTTTGTCATCTCTCTTGTTTTATTGTATTTACCATTTATTCAATTAAGAAAATTCCTTTCTTATACAATGATTAAACCATTATGGGGATCGTAAATTTGTGTGACTCAGCCGCCCTGAATGGGGATAGTCCCAAAATGTACTTAAGCTCACTCATCCTTTTGTTCATCAGTCAGGACTCTAGTCCTGTACTCCATGTACAAGTCATAAAGCTAGCCTTAAGGGAATAATGAATAAATGTTGTAATTTTATATTACTATTTGTTTGTCTCCTTTAACCAAGCCTTTTCTAGAGGTTGACAGTTCCCAGAGTCTCTATTTGAGGAAGCAACCAAACCAGCCATTCTCATTTCAAACCTGGCTCAGCCCATGACACCTCAGGCTACTTCTCAGTCTAGAGCCCACAAGGGCACCTCCCTCCCATTTCTTTTGAACTCCTTTTTACATATTGTCTTCCCCACAGTAAGCTTGGGGTAAGAACTGTCTTTTTGTTTACATTTGTATTCCCAACACTTGACATAGTGTCTGGAACAAAGTAAGTACTTTATCTATCTATCTATCTATCTATCTATCTATCTATCTATCTATCTGTCTGTCTGTCTGTGTCTGTCTATCTATCTATCTGACTCAGGCTGGTCCCTTTATAGTTTAGGTCTAAAATTAGAATAAAACTAAAAACACATAATCCATACAATAGTTTTTAGGTTTTCATTTTCTTAATTTATTGATTAATTAATCCATCCATTTATTTATTTATCTTCTTATTCATTCATACCTATACAAATCTAATTGAAAGATAAACAAGAAAGTACTTAGGGACCTGAATAGAGCTTTCAGAAAACTAGAAATGATAGATCTCTCTTGATTATTGAATGGGAACAGAAGAGAGTTTACATATATCTTAGCCTTGGTTGGCAATTTTACAAAAATTGACAATGCTTCGGGGAATAAAGACTTTCCCCAAAAGGTAAAAAAAGCAGAAATCCTGGACACATTATTTACTGTTCATAATGCAACAAAAATTATATTCAATACAGGTCACTAAATAGAATTATTAAAATTTGGACTAAATAGCATAATCCTAAAGAATCAGTGGGTAAAAAATAAAATTATGGCATCAATAAAAAATTCCGTCAAAAAATGACAATGAAAGAACATACCAAAACTAATAAGATGTTGCTAAAGCCCTTGGAGAGGAAAAATTATATCTCTAAATGTTTTAATCAACAAAAGAGAGAAAGAACAAATCAATTAATTGGATACATGGTAAAAAAAAAACCATTTGAACATCGGCAAATCAAAAATACCTAACTTAATAACAAAGTAGAAATTAGGAAAATTAAAGATATTAATAAAGTTGAAATAAAAAGATAATTGAATTGGTAAATAAAACTAAGCTGTTTTTTGTAAAACAAACAAAAAACCTTACTCATAAGAGCTAGTCTAATTTTTTTTAAATAGAAGAAAACCAAATTGTGTCATAAATGAAAAAGAATTCACAAATGAAAAATAAAGGAAATTATCTAAAACTCCTTTGTCTGATTATACACTATAAAACTGATAATTTAGAGGAAATAGATGTATATTTAGAAAAATATAAAATTCCCAGATTAACAAAAGAAATGGATTTTTTCAAATAACTCAATATGAGAAAAAGAAGTTGAACAAGTTATAAATGAATTACCAAAGTGGGGGAGGGAGTAGGTAAAAACCTCTGGTACCAAATAGATTTATAAGTGAATTCTATTGAACAATGAATTCTAATGCTACACAAACTATTTGTAATAATAAGAAAAGGCATACTTTCCTGCTCTTTTTATGATTACAAATATGGTCTTAATACCTAAAGCAGAAGGAATTTAATAAATAAAGAAAACTCCAGACCAATATCCCTAATGAACATTGATGAAAAAATTAAATAAAATGTTAGCAAGTAGCATATAATATGATATGATATTACATGATATGATATGATGTTAGTAGGATTATACCCTATGAACAGGTTGCGTTTATATCAAGAATTCAAGTTTGATTCAAATAAGAGATATTATTAGCTATAATGTTATTTGATACAAGAAACAATGTTAATAGTATAAATAATGAAAACAATGTGGTTATATCGATAAATACTAAAAAGACTTTGGGCAAAATCCAACATCTTGTTTCTATTAACCAAAAAACCCCAAAAAACTCTAGAAATCATAGGAGGGACTGAACCTTTTCTTAGTGTAGTAAACAATATCTGTCTAAATCCAAGAACAAATATATGTAATGGAGAAAAGTTAGATAAAAGCAAGGATATCCATTGCCACTACTATTTAATATTGTAGCAGCAAGCACCCCAATATCCCCAGGGTAGCTGCCAACACAGGTTCTTAGATCTGCTTTTCAAAAGGAAAGCAACTCAAAATGGGTTAACAAGCTTACTTTAATCAAACAAACACACATTACCTAGTTCAGGGGAAAAAGGTCAGCACCCCAAACTTCAGAGTTACAGAACTTACAGATCAAACAGACAGGCTTCCAAACTGTCCAACCATCATATCAATACCAAATCACAGTTACCAGAGAGGGAAGCATCAACATCTGGGTTTTCAAAGCCGGGGGGCTCTCAACAACGGCTTCCCAGAGTCTCATCTGGTCAAATCACACAACACTTCTCAAAGTGAGCCCCAAAGCAAAGCCTCTCCTCAGGGCTTATATAGCCTTCTCTTGGCCCAGAGAATGTAACAACCTTCTGGACCCACTGCCCAATCACAAAGCATCAAGGTGTGGGCTTTCCTGAAAAACAAGCCTCCCACCACAGGCTCCAGGTGCACTTAAGCTAGGGGCAGGGAAGATCTTTAAATTTGCATTTCCATTACAAATATATACTAGAAGTTCTAGGTATAGCTATAAAACAAAAAATAAATTAAAGGGACATGCATAGGCTTAAAAGGAAAAAAATTATAGTTTTGCTGATAATTAATGGTGTACTTAGAGAACTAGAAAGTAGACTGGAGAGTCAACTAAAAATGAGTTGAAACAATAATTTGAGCAAAGTAGTAGAATATAAAATAAATCCACATAAATAATCAATATTCTTGTATATTACCAATAAAACCCAGCAGAAAGTGAAATTCCACTTATAATCACTATAGAAGTTATAAAATATTTAGTAGTGTATCAAAATTCACCAGGGGATCATACTAATATAACTATAATATACTCTTTACAGAAATAAAGACTAATCTAAATAATTGAAGAATCATTAATTGCCCAAGGGTAGGTTGAGTCATTATAATAAAAAATGATTATGCTACCCAAATTAATTTCCTGTTTGGGATGATACCAATCAAGCTGCCAAAAGAATATTTTATAGAGCTAGAAAAAATTAATGAAATTTGTATGGAGGAACAAAAGATAAAAAATTGCAAGGGTAAAAGTGAAAAAAAAAGAATGGAAGGTAGAAGGAGCAATAAATACCAGTACCCAAAAAATACTAGAAAGCAGCAATCATTAAGATGATTTAAAACTAGTTTAAAATAAATCAGTAGAATGGATTAGGTAGAACCAAACAGGGTCATCGTTGTTCAGTCGTTTTCAGTCCTGTCTGACTCTTTTGTGATGCCATTTGGGGTTTTCTCATCAAAGATACTGGGATTTCTTTCTCCAGCTCATTTTACATATGAGGAAGCTGAGGCAAACAGGGTGAAGTTATTTGCTCAGGTTAAGTGCCCTCACTTTTGGAAAGGGAGGAGATGCCTTCTTAATATTAAGGTTGATCTGTATAATTTCATTATAGTTTCAGTTGTTTTGTTGTTTCTGTTCCTTCCATTTGGATACCTTGTTGCCCTAGTGTATGTGGTTTTCTTGGTTTTGCTTACTTCATTTTTTTTTTTTTTTTTTGCTTTTTGGAGGGCAATTGGGATTAAGTAACTTGCCCAAGGTCACATGGCTAGGTTTTTGTTTGTGTGTGCGTTAAATGTCTGAGGCCGGATCCGAACTCGGGTCCTTCTGACTCCAGGGCCGATGCTCTACTCGCTGCGCCACCTAGCCGCCCCATGCTTACTTCATTTTGGATCAATTTGTATGTCTTCCCATACTGTTTTCATCATATTCACCACTTCTTACAATGCATTGTTATTCCATGATATTCATCTGCTACAACTTGTTTAACCATTCCTTAACTGATGGGCATCTACTCTGTTTTTAATTCTTTGTTACTATGAAAAAGTGATGCTGTATGTAATTTGGTGTATATGGGACCTTTTTCCCCCCCTCAATTATTCACCTCCTTGGGGTATATGCTCAGTAGTGGAATTTCTTGGCCAAATCGATCAGACATTTTAACAACTTTTTTTTTTCTTTTTGGAGGAGGGGAGGCAGGGCAATTGAGGTCAAGTGACTTGCCCAAGGTCACACAGCTAGTAAGTGTGTCAAGTGTCTGAGATTGGATATGAACTCAGTTCCTCCTGACTCCAGGGCCAGTGCTCTATTTACTGTACCACCTAGCTGCTCCCAATCCCTTTCTTAGGATAATTCCAAGTTGCTTTCCAAAATGGGTGGATTACTTTATAGCTCTACCACTAGTGCATTAATTAATATGACAGTTTTTCCCCCCACAACCCCTCCAATACTGACTATTCCCATTTTTTGTTATCTTATTAATTTTCTGAGTTTGATATAAAATGTTAGAAATATTTTGATTCCCATTTCTCTTATCATCAATGATTTAAGCATTCTTTTGCATGGTTGTGAAAAATATGCAATTCTTTCTAGAACTGTTCATATTCATTGACCATTTATCTATTGGAGAATGACTTTTAGTGTCTTATAGATTGCACAGTGGATAGAGTGCCGAGCATGCAAAAAACTCATCTTTATACTTTCAAATCTGGCCTCAGATACTTAATAGTTGTATGTTCCTGGGCAAATCACTTAACCTTGTTTACCTCAGTTCCTCTTCTATAAAATGAGCTAGAGAAAGAGATAACAAACCATTCCAGTATCTTTGTGAAGAATATCTCAGAAGGGGTGATGAAGAGTTGGACATGGCTAAAAACCAACTAAACAAGAGATCTATTAATTGTCTATATATTTTGTATGTCAGATTCATATAAAATATGTTATAAAGATTTATTTTAATTGACTGCTTTCCTCCTTATTGTATTGATTTTGTTCATGAAAAAAACTTTCAATTTTATGTGATCAGGATTACCTATTTTATCTTTTGTAATTGTTTCTAGCCCTAGATCCCTTGTTTCACTAAGAATTTACCTGCTTGGAATAGTACTTCCAGGTCTTAAATTATATTATAAAGCAATAATCATGAAAACCATTTGGTGTTGATTAAAAAAATAGAAAAATAGATCAATAAGCAAATTAGACAAGGAAAATCAGAAATAATGGGATTAAATACCTAGTGTTCCATAAATACAAAAACATAAATTACTTAGGAAAGACTTCCCTATTTGATAAAAACTGCAGGGAACACTAGAAGGCAGTCTGTTACAAATTAGGTGTTGAAAAAGATCTTATACCATATTTCACAATAAATTAAAAATGGGCATGTGACTTGACTTTTGATCATAAAATAACAAGAATTAGAAGAGAAGAATATATATCTCTTGTTGTTAGGGATAAAAAATGAATTCTTAACTAAAGAAGGGATAGAGACAATTAAAGGAGATAAATTAGGTCACTTTGACTACATGAAACTGGGAAGTTTTCACACATTATAAATAATGCAATTAGGAGAAGATGGGAAGAGGGTGATTGGGAACAAATTTTTGTACAAAGTTTCTCAGATGAGGTTTTGGAATCCAAGATTTAAATATGAGTAACAGGATTATGTAAATCAAAATTCCCCAGTAATGAAATGATATGTACAAATAGTTCTCAGAAGAATTGCACACTATTAAAAATCATCTAAAAGAATCCAAATCACTAATAAGAGTAATACAAATTGAAATTACCTTGAGGTTTTGCTTCACACCCCGCAAATTGTCAAGGACAACCAAAAATAAGAATGGTCAGTTGTTGTAGGGGTTATAGAAATGATATAAATAGGGGCACACTAATGCATTGTGGTACAGCTATGAATTGTTCCAACTATTCTGGAAAGCAATTTGGAGTAATGCAAATAAAGTGGCTAAAATGTTCATATCTTTTGACTCAGAGTTCCTACTGCTAGCTGTATGCCTTGAGAAGGTCATTAACAAAAATAAAAGCTCCATAAATCCTAACATATTGATAGCAGCAGCACCTTTTTATTCGAAGAATTAGAGACAAAATAGATGCCAATCAATTAGGAAATGACTAAACAAATTTGGTACATAAATTTAATGGAATATTACCGTGCTGTAAAATGATGAATTTGATAGATACAGGGAAGCAGGGAAAGGGTTGACTGCTTTCCAATTTCATGTAGTCAAAGTTATTTATTTTGTCTTCTTTAATTGGCTTCATCCCTTGTTTAGGTGAGAATTCATTTCCTATCCATAGCTATGTTCTCTTCTAATTCTTTTTATTTTATGATCAGGTCCCATGCCATTTTAAATTTATTATGAAATATGGTATAAGATGTTCTACACCTAATTTGTGACAAACTGCCTTCGTGTGAACTGATACAAAGTAAAGTAAGCAGAGCCAACCCCACCCTGATATACAAGGACTACAACAATGTACAATGATAAACAACAAACAACTGAAGATGAATTTTGTGAAATTATATTATAATTTATTATTAAAATTATAAAGAATAAATTTGTCCCCTGTGAAGATATATGAGAGGAAAGCACTCCCCATTGCTTTGCAGGTGGGTGGTCCTGAGTGAGGGATGGAATGTTTTATATAATAACAGATTTTTTTTCAATGCATTGATTAGTTATTGCTGATTTTTTTTCTCTGCTTCCTCATTATAAAAGATTGGTGGGAAGAGGGGAATGGTACAGGGGAAAATGTAGGTGTAGAAACAAAAGATATTAGTAAGAATTTATTTTAAAAAATAATTCACTCCATAGCCATAGTGGTGAAAGGTATATGATGTTTTTCTTCTAATTTTTTTATGGTATGATTTTAATATTTAGGTCATATATCTATTTTGAATTTCTTATGGTATTTGGTATAAAATATTGGTTTAATACTATTTTCTACTGTATTGCTTTCCATTTCTCCCCCCCCCCAGATATTCTTACTAAATAGGAACTTCTTCTCAATGTTTTTGAATTTATTGAATGCTGTTATTAAGTTCAATTTTTTCTGACTCTTACTTGTCTAGTGTGTTCCACTTGTATACTTTTCTATTTTTAATCAAAGCAAATATTTTTTAATGTTTGCAGCTTTATTATATAATTTGAAGTCTGGAAATGTTATTTACCCCTTCATTTTTACTTTCCCAGCTGCTCCCCATTGTTTCTCTTCATAGTCTAGATCATTTGTAAAGTGTGTGTTTGGTAGTATTGTAATTTTTATTATATTGACATTGGACCAGCCTCAAGTACCAGATATCCTTCCAGTTATTTAAGTCATTTTTTATTTCTTTTTTTTTCCTTTTTGGAGGGCAATTGTGGTTAAGTAACTTGCCCAAGGTCACATGGCTAGGTTTTTGTTTGTGTGTGCATTAAGTGTCTGAGGCCGGATCCGAACTCAGGTCCTTCTGACTCCAGGGCTGATGCTCTACTCACTGCGCCACCTAGCCGCCCCTTTTTATTTCTTTAAATAGCATTTATATTATATCTATACATGTTATGAGTATTGTATGCATTTTGTAGTTCTCTTCAATATAGGTTATACATGTTTAGTTATATAAAACACTTTCATAATGGTCATGTTGTGAAAGAATAACTATATTTTCCTCCATCCTATCTTGCCCCACCCCACTTATTTATTTTCTCCTTTGACCCTGTCCCTTTTCAAAAGTGTTTGTTTCTGACTACCCCCTCACCCAATCTGCCCTCACTTCTATAATCCCTGCTCCTCTTTTCCCCTTCCCCTTACTTTCCTGTAGGGTAAGATACCCAAATGACTATGTATTTTATTCTCTCCTTAAGCCAAAATTGACGAGAGTAAGGATCACTCATTCCCTCTCACCTCCTCCTTTCCCCTCCATCATGAAACTTTTTTCTTGTCTCTTTTATGTGAGATAATTTACCCCATTCTATCTCTCCCTTTCTCCTTCCAATATATTCCTCTTTCACCCCTTAATTTTATTTTTTAGATATCCCTTTGTATTCAACTCACCCTGTGCTATCTATCTATCTATCTATCTATCTATCTATCTATCTATCTATCTATCTTTCCTTCAGCCACCCTAATACTGAGAAAGATTTCATGATTTACAAATATCATCTTTCCATGTAGGAATGTAAATAGTTCAGTTTTAATAAGTCCCTTATGATATCTCCTTCCTGTTTATTTTTTCATGTTTCTCTTGATTCTTGTACTTGAAAGTCAAATTTTCTATTCAGCTCTGGTTCTTTCATAAAGAATTCTTCAAAGTCCTCTATTTCATTGAATGCACATATTCCCCCCCCTGGAGTATTATACTAAGTTTTTTTGAGTAGGTGATTCTTGGTTTTAATCCTAGCTCTTCTGACCTCTAGAATATCATATTTCAAGCCCTCCAATCCCTTAGTATAGAAGCTGCTAGGTCTTGTGTTATTCTGATTGCATTTCCACAATACTGGAATTGTTTCTTTCTGGCTGCTTGCAATATTTTCTCCTTGACCTGGAAATTCTGGAATTTGGCTACAATATTCCTAGTTTTTGTTTTGGGCTCTCCTTCAAGAGGGGATTGGTGTATTCTTATAATTTCTATTTTACCCTCTGGTTCTAGAATGTCAGGGCAGTTTTCCTTGATAATTTCTTGAAAGATGATGTCTAGGCCATTTTTTTTGGTCATGGCTTTCTATGATACAATAATTCTTAAATTATGTTTCCTGGATTTATTTTTCATGTCAGTGGTTTTTCCATTGAGATATTTCACATTGTCTTCTATTTCTTCATTCTTTTGGCTCTGTCTTGATTCCTCATAAAGTCATTAGCTTCCATTTGCTCCATTCTAATTTTGAAGGGATTCTTTTCTTTTCTTTTCTTTTCTTTTCTTTTCTTTTCTTTTCTTTTCTTTTCTTTTCTTTTCTTTTCTTTTCTTTTCTTTTTTTTTAAAGCAATTGGGTTTAAGTAACTTGCTCAAGGTTACACGGCTAGTCATTATTTTATGTGTGGGTGCTCATTTTCTGAGGCCGGATTTGATCTTGGGTCATCCCACCTCCGAGGCCGGAGCTCTTACTGCGCCACCTAGCCACCCAGGATTATTTTCTTCAGTAAGATTTTGGACCTCCTTTTCCATCTTGCCAATTTTGCTTTTTAAGGCATTCTTCTTCTCATTGACTTTTTGAACCTCTTTTGCCATTTGGGTTAGTCTATTTTTAAGGTGTTATTTTCTTCAGTATTTTGGGAAGTCTTCTTTGGCAAGCTATTGACTTGTTTTTCTTTTTGAATTAAATTTTATGTTTATTTTTAGTTTACATCATTCATTTTCACAAGATTTTGAGTTACAAATTTTCTCCCCATTTCCTCTACCCAAAACATTGATCCCACTGAATATCCCCTCCCCCAATCTGCTGTCTCCTATATCTTCCCCTGTTTGCCTTCCAACTTTCCAGTAGGGCACAGTGGATCTCTGTGCCCCAGTGCCTATATATCTTATTTCCCAGTTGCATGTAAAATAATAATTATATATATTTTAAACATTTGATTTTAAAACTTTGAATTCCAAATTCTTTCCCTTCCTCCCTTGTCAACCACCCTTACTGGGAAGATAAGCAATTCAATATAGGTTGAACATGTGTAGCTATGCAAAACATTTCCATAATGGATATATTGTGAAAGACTGACTATATTTCCCCCATCCTATCCCACCCCCACTTGTTCTGTTCTCTACTTTGATCCTGTCCCTTTTCAAAAGTGTGTACTTCCAACTTCCCTCCCCCCCAGCCTGCCCTCCCTTCCATCATCCCCTCTCTCATCCCCTTCCCCCCTACTCTCCTATAGGGTGAGATACCCTATTTAGTGTGTATATCATTCCCTCTCTAAGACAAATTCAATGAGAATAAGGTTGACTCATGCCCTTTTGCTTTCCTGTTCTTCCTCTCCATTGTAACAGTTTTCCCTTGCCTCTTCTATATGAGATAGTTTACCCCATTCTGTCTCTCCCCATCTCCTCTCATTATATTCTCCTCTCACCTCTTAATTTCACCTTTTAAGTATCATTCCTTCCTGTTCAATTGGTCCTGTGCCCTCTGTCTATGTATACCTGTACACACACACACACACACACACACACACACACACTCACATATGTATCATACGCCCATATACCCTCCCATATAGACATATATATGTATGTATACATATATTTATATTCTCTTCAACTATTCTCATACTGAGAAAAGTTTCATAAGTTACAATTATCATTTTTCCACATAGGAATGTAAATAATTCAACTTTGATAAGTTCCTTATGATTTCTTTTCCCTGTTTACCTTCTCATGCTTCTCTTGCTTCTTATATCTGAATGTCAAAATTTCTATTCAACTCTGATTTTTTTCATCAAGAATGCTTGAAAGTTCTCTATTCCACCGAATGACCATATTTTCCCCTGAAACAAGATACTCAGTTTTGCTGGGTAGGTGATTCTTGGTTTTAATCCCAGCTCCATTGACCTCTGGAATATTATATTCCAAGTCCTTCAATCCTTCAGTGTGGAAGCTGCCAGATCCTGTGTCATCCTGATTGTGTTTCCACAATATTCAAATTGTTTTTTCCTGGCTGCTTGTAATATTTTCTTCTTGACCTGGGAGCTCTGGAACTGGCTATAATATTCCTAGGCATTTTCTTTCTGGGATCTTTTTCAGGAGGTGATTGGTGGATTCTGGCAACCTCTATTTTGCCCTCTGGTTTTAAAACATCAGGGCAATTTTCCTTGAGAATTTCTTGGAGGATGATTTCTAGGTCTTTTTTTGATCATGGCTTTCAGATAGTCCAATAATTTTAAAATTATCTCTCCTGTATCTCTTTTCCAGGTCAGTGTATTTTCCAATGAGATATTTCACATTGCCTTCTATTTTTTCATTTGTTTGGATATGTTTAATAGTATCTTGATTCCTCATAAAGTCACTAGCTTCCATTTGCTCCAATTTAATTCTGTAGGAATGATTCTCTTCAGTGAACTTTTGAGATTCTTTTTCCATCTGGCAAATTTGGCTTTTTAAGGCATTCTTCTCCTCATTGCCTTTTTGAGCCTCTTCTGCCATTTGACTTAGTCTATTTTTTAAGGTGTTATTTTCTTCAGTCAGGTTGTTGACTCTCATTTCATAATTTTCTTGCATCCTTCTCATTTCTCTTCCCAATTTTTCCTCCACTTCTCTTATTTGGTTTTCAAAATCCTTCTTAAGGTCCTCCAGCTCATATTTTTCTTGGAAGCTTCTGGTGCAGGAGTTCTGACTTTGTTGTCTTCCTCCTGTTCCATGCTTTGATCCTTTTTGTCCCCAAAATAAGAGTGCAAAGTCAGATTGCTGTGCTTGCTTTGCTTCCTTTGCTTGCTCATGTTAGCACTCAATTATTTGACTTTTGAGCTTTTTGCCACAGTAGAACTCTGCTAACAGAGTGGGGAGCTTTGTCACAATTGCTGGGGTTTTCTCAGTTGTCGGAGCTATTAATTGGCTGCCCTCTCTGAAGCCTCCACAAGCTCTGGCAAACTGGCCACACACCCCAGGACCTCTACCCTAGACAGTGATCCAGATCCAAGCAGGTTAAAGCAAGAGTGATTACCCCTCAGACTGGTTGCTTGGTCCCCCTACAATCTGCAGGCCTAGAGCTCTGAAGCAGCCATGTGGCAGTGGCTGCACAGCTGCCACACCTCAGCCACTTCTCCCTCCATGGGGCAAAGGCCAGACTGTACTCCTGGACTCCCGGTTCCCAAAGTCCACACTGCACTGACCTCTCATTTGTCCTTAGCATCTATGGGTTGATAATTCTGGAAACTGCCACAGCCAATGGTGATCTGAAGTCCCTCTAGCTGGAGGCTGGTTGTGGCTGCCCTGAGGCTAAAACCTCCAGCTCACAAGGGGCTTGGCTCAGCTCCCAGAGCACTACACTGTCCCCTTCCTGTCAGCCTGCCAGGCTATCTTCAGTGGGAGGATAGCTTGTCTCTGTCATTTTGTTAGTTCTGTAGCTCCAAAGTTTGTTTAGAATCATTTTTTACTTGAATTGGCGGAGGTGGAAGCGGGACCCGGGTGAAAGTCCTGTTTCTACTCTGCCATCTTGGCTCTGCCCTATTGACTCATTTTTCATGATTTTCTTGCATCACTCTCATTTCTCTTCCAAATTTTTCCTCTACTTCTTACTTGATTTTCAAAATCCTTTTTGGGCTCTCTATGGCCTGTGACCAATTCATATTTTTCTTAGAGGCTTTTGATGCAGGAGCTTTGACTTTGTTGTTTTCTTCTGGTTGTATGTTTCGATCTTCTTTGTCACCAAAGTAAAATTCTATAGTCTGATTTTTTCCCCTCTGTTTGCTCTTCTTCCCTGTCAAATACTTGACTTTCTAACTCTTTGTCAAGATAGGACTCTACTTCCAGCGGGGGTGGATGTGGGTGTACTGTCCCAGGCTTCAGGGGTTTTGTATCAATTGCTCAATCCCACTGCTCCCTCCCCCCAATATGTGGGCCCAGAGTTCCAGAAGTAGACACTGCTGCTGCCGCCAATACCACCACCTCTGGCACCCTGGGGCCGGAACATGCTTCTCTTTCACCCAGGTCCTATAGAGTTCCCCCACTGACCTTCCATACTGTCCCCAGTGTTTGTGGGTTGAAAAGTCTGGAAACCGCCACAGCTTCCAGTAGTTCAGTTCCCTGAGGTCTGTTCTGGCCCCATCTGCACCAGTGCCAGACTGTGCTCTGCTCCCAACCTGGTGCGATATAAACTTCCTGTTGACCTTCTAGGCTACCTTGGGCTGGAGATGTGTTTCACACTCTGTCATTTTGTGGGTTCTGTAGCTCTAGAATTTTAGTCATTTTTCTACAGGTATTTGGAAGGATTTGGGGGAGAGCTCAAGCAATTCCTTGCCTTTATTCTACCATTTTGGCTCCCCCCCCCCAGTGTAGTCTTTAAAAGTTATTTTGAAGTTGCCTTTCATACTTTGTGTTCAGGGCACGTTTCATGGTGCTGACCCCAGGATACCAAATTGCTAGCTATTGATACTCCTGAGTTAAGTTCTTAGACCCTTTCTTCCCATAGCTGCAGGTTAGTGGTGTCAAATTCAAATAGAAAAGGATTCCTGTGGGCGGTGTGACTTAGAAAACCACAAATTAATATTGTCTACGTTTTGTTGTATTTTTATTTACTTTGTGAAACATTTCCCAATTACATTTCAGTGTGGTTGCAGCCACACTCTTGTGGCCCATAGGCCTGAGTAATGAATGTTAGTGCATTGTAGAAAAGGAACAACAAATATGATGAGTATGAAGAACCATAAAACAACTAAAAGTGAATGTTGAAAAATTACAAGGAACACAGAGAGCCCCAAACAAGAGATGTGAAAAGACATTCCTACCCCTTAATCCTTTGCAGAGGTTGAAGATTCATGGATGATATATATTGCATATATTTTCAGATTGTCTCAATATATTGATTAGTTTTGTTGATTTTTTCTTCTTTTTCTTTTTTCCTTTAACATTTTATTTATTATATGACATGGCTGTATGGGAGGGGTAGAAAGAAGGATGCTGGGAGAAATTTTGATGATGTAAAAAAACAAAAAACAAATCTATAAATATTAAAAAAAAAAAAACAAAAAAGCACCAATAATTTTTTAAAGCTAATACCATCCTAGATTGAATTAAGAAGGGAATCATGTCCAGGATGGTAGAGATGATAGTTCTGCTGTACTTTGCTTTAGCCAGACCCCGTATCTAGAATCAAAGTGATAATTAGGGAGGAACAGCCAGGGCTTTGCTCCATGCAGTATACATGATAGGAGAGATGGGTATTTCTCTTCAGGTAAAGGCAATTTCTTTCCTACTGTAAGCCAGATAACACTCATATCCTCATTTCCTGGTTTGCATTCCCATGTAGTTCCCTGGGAGAAAGAGGACAGTGGGAGCAGAGATGGGAAGCAGGAGAGTGTAAGAGAAAGGATGCCTCCCTTCACCCTTCTTTCCTCACACCTTTCCCTATGTCAGACTTCCAGGACTTGTCTGCCTCTCTCCCTCTTCCATTTTCCCTTTAAACTTGCTCCACACTCATTTCCTTGTATCATACGGCTAGTGGTATGGCTGCTGCCTCAATTTGAACTGGCCACTGGCCCCAGTGTTAACTGATGCAAAGTCCTGAGACTCCCCATGTAGCATCTGAAAGTCTGTTGGGGAGGGCAGAAGAGGGAAGCATACCACCTGTCCCAAGAACTAAGACCAATTAGTGGAAATCATAGAGTCAGATTTTGGCTGAATACAAGGAAAGAATTCCCTAACAACAATTAGAGCAATCCCTCAATGGAACAGGCAGCTTTATGAAACAGTGAGGTTTCTGTCCTTGGAGATGTTTCAGCAGAGGCTTATGTGACCTCTTGTCAGGGGTTCTTGTATCAGGAAAGGATCAGGAGTCTATGGTCTGTCAGGTGTCTCCTAACTCCAGTATACTAAGATTCTACATTGTTCTCTACCCCTAAAAATGTCCCCTCTACTCTGCAAGGTGCATTCCAGTTGTCCTAATGAACTGTTATTTTGAATGGAATTTATCCTTTTACCTCTTCCTGCTGGATCAGTCTTGCAATGCTTAAAACATAGGATAATTTTATTTGCAAACAAAAGGGTTCAGAACTGAGTCTAGCCACTCCATTCCACAATATTTTTTTCTGTTAGTTTTGGCTCTTATAATTCTTGTTAACAAAATTAGGGTCCATTTCTCTCTCTTAACACCATAGCTACAAGCCATTAACTGACAGTCATCTGTCTCCTGTTGCTTGAAGTGCAAAAATGAGTTGGAGTGGGTCTAGTATCCTGGGCAGAGCTGTGTCTAAAGAGGATATGGGAACTCATGTTTCCAACTCAGTGATCTTCAGGTTATAAAACAAAATTCTCCAGCCCCACTGTTATGGAAGTGTAACCAGAGGCTCAAATCTTGCAGTTGCATAATACTTCCCTCATTGTGGGAGAGAATGATTCCTTGATGCTCCATACTTTCATGAAGGGCAGAGGGGCTCGGAGCTTAAGAGAGGAGAGACCTTGGGCTTCTGACTTTTGGCTCCAAGAGGGGACACATATGATTCTAGGCTTTCTTTATGGAGAGATCCCTAGAGAGAGAATAAGACCATAGGAAGAAGCCAATATGAAACAGAGCTGGCACAATCACATCTCTATTCTCACCTTGCTACACTAGAGACTTTGGGGGATTTCCCCTATGGTGAAAATGACTCTCTCTTTCTCTTTCTTTCTCAACTATCCCTCCTTTCAGTTGAGGTGAGATATTTCACGGTGGGAGAGTTAATTCACTCTATATATTGCCTGGTATATTCTATTCTGTATAACTTCTCTGATTTCTGTTTGTCATAGGCTGGGATAAATAGATTTATTTGCTATTCATTTTGTGTGATGGATAGTTTTTGCATAATTGGCATTTGGTGAGAAGAGAGTCAAACCTTTTAGATACAGCTTAGAGTTCTTTCCCATTAAGGAATAACAATGAGGAGTACAGTTTGAATCTAAAAATTATTTCCCCTTGTTGTTCAGTCATGTCCAACTCTTCATGACCCCATTTGGGGTTTTCTTGGCAGAGATACTGGAGTGGCTTGCCATTTCCTTCTCTAACTCATTTACAGCTAAGGAAACAGAGGCAAACAGGGTGAAACAACTTGCCCAGGGTCACACAGCTAGTGTCTGAGGTCATATTTGAACTCAGGAAGATGAGTTTTCCTGACTTTAGGTTTGGCACTCTATCTACTACACTACCTCATCACCCTATTTCCTTTAGACTAACAATATTTAGGCAGGTCAAAAGATGTAATTCTAGTCCAATATCTTCTCTCTGGGAGAGCAGACCATTCCTGTGCCCCGATCTTCTACTCCTCTGCAGACAGGAATCCAAATTTCCCTTGAAGTGGGGCAGAGGAGACTCTAGAGATACCTGTTCACATCTCCCTGTTGGTGGCATTTAGACAGACACTCTGGAAAGGTCTTTAGGCATAAGTTCACACATTTTAGAGGATGATTACAACATCATGTAACTGATTCTTCTTCTTCACCATGAAGTAAGAGAAAGCATGGAGAAGTCAAAGAAAATAGAAGGGATCCTCTAACTCTCTTCCTTATTGTTGTCATATCTTGATGTCTGGGAAGTTGTAACTGAAGAGGGCCGCCTGCCTGGGAGATGAAAAGGGACTACTCAATATCTATCACATCATTTTGATTTTTTTTCATTTAAAAGTATTTTTTCCCAATGACATGTAAAGATATTCAACATTCATTTTTGTAATATTTTGAATTCCAAATTTTTCTCCCTCTTTCCTTTCCCTCTCCCCTCCCCAAGAAAACAAGGATTTGATATAGGTTATACATGTACAGTCATGTTAAATATATTTTCACATTAGTCATCAGAACAAAAGTATCCCATTATTCTAAAGACCTAAAAACTCCTTTCAGTACTGAGTCACCATATGGCTGGAAGCAGCCAGAAAGTTGATTGTCTCCAAATGTCTGATCAATGAGTGACCTTGTTTTTAGAATTTCCAGAAATTTCTAGGACAAGTCTGGGCATTTGCTCCCTGTAATGATCTCTATTGCTCATCCAGCCTTTCTATAATAAAATTTAATTTTGTTTTATTCAGAAAAACATGATGGGGAGGAAAAAATGAAATTGGGAATAGAGATAAATTGGATTATTAAAATGACCCTAGAAATTATCTTGGCCTTTTAAAATTTATTGGTGCAGGGGCGGCTAGGTGGCACAGTGAATAGAGCGCCGGCCCTGGAATCAGAAGGACCTGAGTTCGGAGCCGGCCTCCGACACTTAATCCGCACAAAAAACAAAAACCTAGCCGTGTAACCTTGGGCAAGTTACTTAACCCCAATTGCCCTAAAGGGCGGCTAAAGGGGCGGCTAGGTGGCGCAGTGAGTAAGAGTGCCGGCCTCGGAGTTGGGATGACCCGAGATCAGATCCGGCCTCAGAAAATGAGCACCCACGCATAAATCAAATGACTAGCCGTGTAACCTTGAGCAAGTTACTTAACCCCAATTGCTTTAATAAAAAAAAAAAAAAATTTATTGGTGCAGAATGGTTTCCTTACAACAATGTTATTTTAGATTCTGCATAAAAGTGAGCAGTTGGTTTGGATTCTTCTCCTTCCTGCTGAAGAATTTCCTCTTTTATAATTGGGGACCCCCCTTCCCAGGGAACCTGAGCATGGGGGCAAAAGCAGTGTCTTAATCTGTCATTTGATGGTGTTGTATCTTGTAGAAAGGATCCCTAAGACACATGAAAGGACCTGCTGGTTATAGAGGGCCAGTGATCTAGCAGCACTGCTTATGCAAAGGGAGATTAGCCCTGGTGGGCTCTATGGAAATCAGTTACTATACAGGATGGATCAGCCATTTCATTAGCTTTCCCGGCCTGCTGCCGCTCTATACTGATTGCTTGCCTCACCATCTTGTCTGGATCAGTTAATTCATCAGCCCTCTTAGACTGTTCCCCTCTCCATTTTTACGTTATTTTTTTTTTAATAAACCAAACTTTCTTCTATTCTCCAGTTGCAAAGGGAAGAAAAGCAAAGTTCTGTAACTAATATCTATAGTCATGGAAAACAAATTCCTGTATTGGCCATGTGCAGAGATTATACACATTTCAAATCTATACTCTGAGTTCATCACCTCTCTGTCAGGAGGTGGGTAGTATGTTTCATTATTCTCTGGATTTGTGACTGGTTATTGCATTTATTAGAGTTCTTATCTTTCAAAGTTGTCTGACTTTACAAATTGTTCTGGTTCTGCTCATTTCACTGTGCATCAGTTCATATAAGACTTCCCAGGTTTCTCCCCTCTTCATCATTTTTTTTATAGCACAGTAGTATTCCGTATATAGATGGTACAGTGGATAGAGTGCTGGACCTGGAGTCAGGAAGACTCATTTTTCTGAATTCAAATCTGGCCTCAGACACTTATTAGCTGGGTGACCCTGAGCAAGTCACTTAACCTTGTTTGCCTTATTTTCCTCATCTATAAAATGAGTTGGAGAAAGAAATGGCAAACCACTCCAGGACCTTTGTCAAGAAAATCCCGAAAGAGGTCAAGAAGAGTCAGACACAGCTGAAATGATTGAACGACAACAAAAAGTATTTCATTATACCTGTAATCTTTAGCTTAAAGCTCTTTTGCGTAACACTTTCCTCATTGGTGATTGATTACTCAATGTCCCATGACTGTATGAGGGGCAGAGTTGGCAAGGGATTCAGAGAAGAGAGATCTTTATCTTTTGGCTTTTAGCATCAAGAAAGAAGACATATGGTTCCAGATTCTCTTTAGATACTTGAAGGGAGAGAAACACTCTGGGAAGAAGCTAACATATAGAGGAGCTGGCACCTCAATCATGTCCCTAATCTCAATTCACTACACTAGAGACCTGGGGGGGCAGAGCCAAGGTGGTGGTGTAGAAACAGGACTTCCACACAGCTCCACCTTCCACCTCCTCCAATTCATGTTAAAAAATGACTCTAAACAAACTTTAGGGCTACAGAGCTTACAAAGTGACAGAGAGAAACAAATCTTCTGCTGAAGGCAGCCTGGCAGGTAGACAGGAAGGGGTCATTGCAGCATGCAGTTTTGCCCCAGGGCAGCCCCGAATAAGCAGTGGCCAGAGCAGATTTCAGGAGAGTGGAGCACCAGCAGCTGTGGCAGTTTCCATACTTCTCAACCCATAAATGCCAAAGACAAAGTAAAAGGTCAATGTGGAACTCTGTTGGAACAGGGGTGGACAGAAGAGCACAGTCCAGCCCCTGCCCCCGGGGCAAGAAGCTGGCTCATGGCTGCCTCAGGAGCTCCTGACCTGCAGATTGTAGGGGGGCCAAGCGACCATTTGGAGGGTAACCACTCTTGCTTTGACCTGCTTGGATATGGATCATGGTCTTGGGTGGAGGTCCTGGGGTGTGTGGCCAGGTGCCAGAGTCTGTGGGGGACTGCACAGAGGGCTCTCTCCTAATTGCTCTGGCAGCTGCGAAAACCCCAGAGATTTGGAACAAAGCTCTCTCCATTTTGAAAGTAGAGTTCTACCATGGCACAAAGTCAAGTAAAAAGCTCAAAAGTCAAGACCGGCAACATGAGCAAGCCAAGGAAATGCAATCCTACCATAGAGACTTCAGGGAATTTTTCATTAGCTGAGATAACTTGCTCCTAGTAGGAGAGCTCATTCACTTTGTGTAATGTCTGGCAAATTGATTTCTGTAGAAATTTGTAGAATATATGTATTATATGTTGTATTTGTTATTTATGTTATATTTGTAGAATACACATATTACATCTAGTTTTTCAAGCTATAAGTTTGGATAAATGAGTTTATTTGCTATTAAGTGTGTTCTTTGTGGAACTGTCATTTGATAGGGAGTCAAACTTTGGATGTATAACTTGGGACATTCATTTCCCATGAAGCTATTGCAATCAAAAGCTCTATTTGAATGTAAATATCTCCCTCAGACCAAAAAAATTAGTAGGGCAGATAGACATAATTCTAGTCCAGCACTCTGTCTGTTAGGCAAGCAGTGGCTGGCCTCTGCCTGAGCCTTGGGACAACTTCATTCAATTATTGATGAATCCCTTCCTGGAACTTCCATTATTATGAGAATGCTTAACCCCACTGTGCATGCACTGCTACAGGCTCACTCTCTAGCCTGCCCTACCTCCATACTAGCAGTCTGGTTTCCTGGGCACAATAATTACCTGTCTA
Source organism: Gymnobelideus leadbeateri (assembly GCA_011680675.1). Lineage (NCBI taxonomy): Eukaryota > Metazoa > Chordata > Mammalia > Diprotodontia > Petauridae > Gymnobelideus > Gymnobelideus leadbeateri. The sequence goes on along the minus strand of WOXC01010640.1, from coordinate 256,472 downwards.
CTCATTCCCCAATGATTAGCATAGGTGCAGTGGATAGAGCGTTGGGCCTGGAGTCAGGAAAACTCATTTTCCTGAATTCAAATATGTCCTCTGACACTTAATAGCTGTGTGACCCTGGGCAAGTCACTTCTTCCAGTTTTCCTCATTTTCCTCATCTGCCAAATAAACTGGCAAAGGAAATGACAAACCACTTCAGTATCTTTGCCAAGAAAACCCCAAATAAGGTTGCAAAGAGTTGGATACAACTGAATAACAACAACCTGGAATCTGTGAACTTTATTTTACAAACTTTATTTCAATATAATTGGCTTCCTTTGTAGTCTTACATATTTCACTTTAGGCATTTAAACTATTATGTCTATAGGCATTACAAGACTGCCAAGGAGTCCATGATACTAAAAGGCTAAGAATACCTAGTCTAGGTAAAGGTCTTTCTTCCAAATGATGTTTTTTTCCCCCTCTGGAAAGTTAAAAAAAAACTCTTAAAAATACAAATTATAAACAGAATTTATAAACTATTTTGAGCCCCCAGTCAATCTGTTAATTTGAATTGGTGATATCTCAGCCAAATAAATTTAATAATACAGACACAGGTTCCTCTTCCCTCTCTCACACTCTATAGCAACACAAACTCATATTAAAATGATCTTATCTTTATTTAACAAACCATTGTCGAAAAAAGATAAATAGCCAGTAGGCAGAATATGAATAGCAAAGAAGCCTTAATAATTAACCTCATCTACTATTGCTAGAGTAAGAGAAAAACCAGTGATCACTCTGTTGGATTCTCTTAGTGAACTCCACTGTGAACCAGGGAAAGGAAAAAAGATTCCCCTCACCATGACTTGGTCTTGTGGGAAGAGCTGTCCATCTACCATCTTCCAGAGCTCCTCCTGTAGCCACCTGACACTGTTGGAGCTGTGCTCTTTCTCTTACTCTCTTATGGATCACCAGAGACTTCTCTGAAACTCCCACTGCACCAGAAACTCTGCTCTCAGTGTTTTAAAATTCTTTTTAAAAGCTCCTTAATCTTACTAGGGCTGAAAGTGCCTTAGTAAGTCTGACCTACTGATGAGCTGACTGACCTCCTGTTTTCCAGTCTGGGCTGATTTTCTCACTTCCCAGGGGTTCATCACATTGATGCCAGACTTAGTTGAGACACCAGTTGGCTTAGCACGTTATGTGTAGCTCAGAACTCCTCAGGTCAAAAGATGTGCCCACCTTGGCATGCACAGTAGCTAATTCTCCCACACCAGCTCCTCCCATCCTGATCCTGTGATAAGAATCCTCTCTTCTTGGGCTTGATATAACTCAGGATCTTCAACCTTCCTTTGAGCAATCAGTCCAGCCTTGCTGGGAGGTTTCTTACGAGAAATACAAGACTTAACATTGGTCCCCTTTGAATCTCATCTTATCATTTTCAGTCTAATTTAGCTCTAGCCCATCAAAATCCTTTTGGATCTTGATGCTGTCATTCATAGCAGCATCTGTTACTCTCTCAGTTTTGTGCCAACAGCAATCTGAGGAGGCTTTATCTAAGTCAGCTTCTCAAAATTGTTGGTCTCAGGACCTCTTTACACTTTTAGAAATTATTAAGGACCCCAAACAGCTTTTATTTATATATTGGCTGTTATATCTATTGATATTTACCACATTAGAAATAAAAACTCATGAAATTTTAAAACATTTATTGATTCATTAAAACAATAATAAACTCATTACACATAAATTTAACTGACAAATTTTAATTTTAAAAAACTGTATATTTTCCAAAATGAAAAATTAGTGATGAGTGACATTGTTTTACATATCTTTGAAAATCTCTCTAATGTCTGGTTTAATATTTGACAGCTGGATTCTCATAATTGCTTCTGTATTCAGTTTGTTGTATATGTTGTTTTAGTTGGAGTATATTTAAAAAATCTACCTCCCACAGATATATAGTTGGAAAAGGATGTAGAATTTGAACAGACAACTTTTTTTTTTTTGGTGAGGCAGTCAGGATTAAGTGATTTACACATTCAGTAAGTGTCAAGTGTCTGAGGTCACATTTGAATTCAGGTCCTCCTGACTCCAGTGCCAGTACTTGTTAGTTATTTGTTTTTGGAGGAGGGAAGGCAGGGCAATTGGGGGTAAGTGACTTGCCCAAGGTCACACAGTGTCACGTGCCTGAGGTAGAATTTGAACTCAAGATTTCTTACTCCAGGGCCAGTGTTCTATTCACTGTGCCACCTACCTGCCCCATATCTTAACATTATTATGAAAATAGTTTTGACTTTGCAGACTCCCTGAAAGGGTCTCCGGTACCCCTGGGGATCCTCAGGATGCATTTTAAGAGCTGCTCATCTAAGTTATTAGTAAAAATGTTGAACCAAACAAGAGTAAACACAAATCCTAGGGGTACTTCACTGGAGACCTCCTGCCAACCTAATATTGAACTATTGATAACCACTCTTTGAGTCCCACCGTTCAAGCAGCTTTCAATTCTTCTGGTTATATTATTATCCAATCCAAATCTCCTAATCTTCTTTACAAGTATGAGACACTTTATCAAAAGCTTTGCTAAAAACTAGGTAAACTATATACACAGCATTCCTCCTATCTGTGATCTTGTTAAAAAAGGAAACAGGGTTAGTTTGGCATGAGTAGTTCTTGATGGAAGCCATACTGACTCTTCAGAACCACTGTTTCCTTTTTTGGTTGTTTGCCAACTATCTCTTTAATGACCCATTCTAGACTTTTCTTGGAATCAAAGTCAAGTCAACCGGCTTGTAGTTTGCAGACCCTTTTCTTGTCCTTTAAAAAAAAATCAGGATTCCCTTTCTCCAATCCTGAAGTACGTTTCCTATTTTCCATGATCTTTTAGCTATCACTGACGATGACATATTTGCCTTTCTTTCAGTATCCAAGGATATAGCTCATAGGGGTGTTCACATCGACTTGAATTCATTAAGAGCAGCTGGGTGCTCTTTCATTATCCATTTGGTCTATCATTTCCAGTCTAAAGGTCATTCTCCTTAGTAGAGAAAATAAAACCAGTAAAAAGAACTGGGGAGCTCTCTTTTTTCTACCAGAGTTAGATTCAGTCATATCTCCTGATGCCAAATTCAGCATTCCCTCCAGTATAACAGGGATCTCCCTATTATTATGTAACGCCAAATTGAATTTAAGTGAATTGTAACTCAGTAGGGCCCTGTGATGGGCCTAACAACAAGGTTTCCCAAAGCAACTGAATCAAAGTGAATGGACACTGTGTTTATAGTAAAATATGCTTTTTCTTTAAACGTTTTCTGTAGGACATATTTTATACACATTTAAAAACAGGATGTGGTAAGGTTAAGGAAGGTTTTAGGAAAGATTACTTCTTTACAGGTGACACAATCTACCTTGGGTCCTGGAGCAAAGACTAGGGTGAATAATTTAGAATCTGTTTATAATATTCTGGAACTGATTGCTAAGAAACAACAATCTCATGACCACAGTACAGTGTTCCAAGGAGTCAAGTTGGCCAGAGGCAGATGAACTGGACCTCTCCCCCTTCTCTAGGTCCTTGCCAATCTGGTGCTGTTAAGAAAAGAAAAAGAGACCCACTAGACACAGGGAGGGAAAAGTCTAAAGTGGAGGTGAGTCTAGATTTAGTAGGAAAGACCTTAAATTCCAGACTGCTGACTGTCTGAGGGTCTGGGTTACATACCTATTAATGAATTTGTAAACAATATGGTATCAGCTCTGATAAATTAGTATTATCATTTATTGAACCTTTACAGAAACCATATTAGTGTGATTTTCCCACCATATTAAGTCCTTTGGTTATGTGGCTCAAGGGCTATTTTCCTTAAGTTTACAAAAATATAACACTACTGTGTTAAAAAAAAAAAAAAACTCATCCAGTGAGGAAGTGCAATATTTAAATTGTCCACCAGGTGGTGTTTGCTTTTGAGCCATAAATCCCTCTTTCCATCGATTATTTTTTTCTGGTACAGGGACAATGCAGAGCTTTTTTTGGAGGCAGCAGTACTTCTACAGACCACGAGAGGGCCCTAAGCCTACAGGCTGTTACCCTATGACAGATAGACTAGGAACAGATGCTAAGTAACTAAGCTGCTTTGTTTCCAAAACAGGTTTTTTTGATAAGTTCCAAGCATTAATTTAAAGGATGAAATGGAATATTGCTGAAAATATTAAAAAATGAAATCTGTCTATGCAGGAAAGATTCTTAACCCTATGATGGTTTCCAACTTTCTCTCTTTAGTGTGCTGTGATCACATAATTTATTGTACACAAGATAAAGTGAAAAAGAATTAGACCAAACATATCTGCCTCTGACCATTTCCTAGTCCTCCTCTTATTTCCCTCCCAAATATGCCAAGGAAATTCTTTTTTTTTTAAATTAAATGTATTTATTTACTTTCAGTTTACAACATTCAGTGCCACAATCTCTTGAGTTGCCAAGGAAATTCTGACCACACACTCTCAAGACTTATGGAAAAGCAATAGGGGGAGGGATGTGCATTCCCTCTCTTAGAATCGTGGATGACAATGAAATCCAGCTTACCCAGCTCTTAGACCCAACAGAATTTACAATAATTAGTAGTCTCTGCATTCCAAATCTCTTCCAGTTTTTATCTATACCAATGATGGAATCTTCCCTGGCTGCCTGGGCTTTCTGGTCACATTGTTCTCAGGGGCTTGTGGCTTCAAGGTGTCTCTTGTCCTGGAATTCTCATCTCTCTCTCTGGTACCAGGTCACCCCTGGCTGTTTCTCTATCTCTCTCAGAAGACCAAATGACAAGGACACAAGAAGGAAAACAGTTACCAAAAAGAAGACATTGCAACACACAGTTCTATAACATAGGACTTCTGCCTGGTTGTTTTTAAGATGCTAGAGGGGAAGGAAGCACCTAGTTTGTACCAAGTGCTAAAGCTAAGTGCTTCACAAACATCTCATTTGATAGTCACAACACCCTTGGGAGATAAGTGCTATTACTATTCCCTTCTTATAGTTGAGGAAACTGAGACAGAATTTAAGTGACCCAGGGTCACCTAGCTAGTAAGCATCTAAGATTGAGTTTGAATTCAGTTCTTCGTGACTCCAGGCCTGGTGCTCTATTCTCCAAACCAACCAGCTGCTTCTGTGCCAAGATCATTAGAAACTGCTTTTCTAGTGTCTCTCTTTCGGAGAATCATCTCCCTAGATCTAGGGAAAACAAAAAATAAAAAGAGGTCACAGTCTTTCTCCTTCAACTTTTAAAGGAGAAAGTTGAGGCCCAACAAAGTTGTGATTTGCCTGAGATCATGCGGATAGGAAGCATCAGATAAAATCCAGATCCTCTTATTCCAGATCCAGCAATCTTTCCAGTATACTTTCCATTGGATCAGAGACATACTTTCTTGTTGGTACACAAATATGTGTACATGTACAGGAATGTGTGTCTATTTATATTAATGGATATGTTGTCATGGCTAATAGCAGCAGAAAAGAACAAAGAGCAAATTAATTGACCAGGTTTTGGTTTATATTTCTGTTGACTAGGATAATAATTTTGTGTGTCGTAAGTATGCTGGTTTACCTTCATTAAAGATACTAGTTGCCATGAATAAATAAAAATGTTTGGTACTTATTTTGTTTTTAAAATTTGAAGTTACATACTGAAAAGAGAATTTCCATATATGTAGCAAAACACAAAAAAGAACTGTGTATAAAACTATGAATCTCCATTTCTTACCATTTGCTTTTTATTTAAAAAATTATATAATAAATTCCACACATCATTTCCAAGCTCTCCAATTAGACCATGTTTCCTTCTAAATTTCCTTCTGGTCTCTTTTCTGCATGTTTAAAAATTATATTTCAGCGTGTGTGTATGTATATATATGCATATATATACACATATGTATATATGTATATATACATACACATATATGTATATATACACATACACACACTAAAATGTAATTTCAGCACACACACACATATGTTACTCTCTCCCTTCTCAACTTCACCCTTATAACTAAAAATTTGAAAGAAACTAAGAAGACCTTGTGACAAATAACTGTAGTCAAGTAAAATGGATCCACACAATGGCTGTGTGTGGAAATGTATGTTGGATCCCTCACCTCCCAGTCTGGAAGTGGGAAACATCTTCCTAATAGGTTTTCTGGAGACACTTGTAGCTGGGGATTGCACTGATGTAATGCATCTCGAGTCCTTCCAAGTTGTTTTGCTTTACATCGTTGTGGCCCTTGCGTACATTGTTCCACTTAACCTGCTTATTTCATTTTACGTCAGTTTCTGCTTCTTAGTGCTCTGATCTTTATCATCTCTTTTGTCATTTCTTAATAGAACAATGTTCCATTACATTCACATACCACAGTTCAAACATTCTCCAACTGTTGGTGCCCCACTCCAAGATTCCAGATTTTGCTTTTCCCCCCTTTTTAATCCCTTCAGGATTAGGAATTTGGCTTTGTATGTGATTAGTCTCACCCTGGTATCATCCTTTCTTTTAACTCTCCCTTTCCACCCCATTTTTTCCTTCTATTGGGTTCCTGGTTGAGTTCAATGTTTTCTATACCAAACTCCGTGTGTGTATCAATTATCTTTGTCCATTTCAGATAACAGTGAGGTTCGTTTAATACACTTTCTTCTGTCTCCTTTCTTCCATGATTGTTTACCTAAGCTTTGTTTCATGTACTTTGATTATGAGCAATACTAAGTTCCACCCCATTCTTTTTTTCCACTAGTATAGTCTTTCTTGCTGCTTTCCATGCCCCCCTTTATAATTCATAGAACAGTACCACCTTAGGTCCTTTGTTTATTTTATTTAGTTACTTCAGTATCCTTTGAGTACCTGTTAAGGTTTTGAAGGGACATTTTGGGTATCCAATAAGGTTCTGAAGAGCAGAGGTGCCAGAGCCAGTTTGAGCTGGATTATTAAATTTTCAGTATGAGCACTTATACCTTAGAAATCAGCAAACACTACAAATCAGGGCTTGATATAATGTTTTGATTATATAGGCTTAAGAAAATGATAGATAAAGTGCTAATAATACATAGTATTACAAAATATATAAGTATAAAATATATAAATATAAAATATAACTATAAAACATAATATATAATATATAAATATAAAAATATATGTAAAAAAATAAGTTGTGTGTGTGTCTCTACCTTCCACCCCCCACCAACCTGCACAGATCTGGTTGTTAAACATTTACAAACACACCACTGCTGAAGGGACACTTGTTTCTTTTTCCCAGTATAATATCATTATACAACCTCTTCTAGTTGCTCAAAGAAATTTGCCTTTCTACATTTCTCTTTACTCATGTTTGCATTTAGAAAAAGTCCCTATTCAGCTCTGGTCTTTTTATCAGGAATGCTTGAAAGTCCTCTGAAGTAATATTAAAGATCCATTTTTTTTTCTTCTTGCAGGATTATATTTAGCTTTGCTGGTTAAATTATTCTTTGTTGTAAGCCTATATCTTGTGCCTTTTGGAATATTCAAGATCTCCCCTCACTTATAATAGAAACTCCCAGGTTCTCTTTGATTCTGACTATGGTTCCTTGGCACTTGCATTACTTTTTTTTTAAAAGATACTTGCAATATTTTTTCTTTGACGTGGGAGCTCTGGATTTTGGCTGTGACATTCCCAGAACTTTTCCTTTTGGGAGTTTCTCCCTCCCTAGGCAGTGATTGCTGTATTCTTTTTATCTTCATGTTAGCTTCTAGTTCTGTGAGATCTTGGACAATTTTCACTTATGATGTTTTTGAAATGTAGTGCTCAGGTTTTTTTAAAATCATGATTTTCAGATAGTCCAATGATTCTTAAATTACTCTCCTTGTCCTGTTTTCCAGCTCTGTTTTAAAAAAAATATCAGATAGCTTACATTTTCTTTTTTTTAGTTATTTGATTTTATTTTAATATTTCTTGCTGTCTCATGGGGTTATTGATTTCTGTTTGATCTATTCTAGTTTTTAAGAAGTCTGTTATTTGGTTAAATATTACTATTTTCTCTTCTAAACTACTTATTATCCTTTAAATTCTTTCCTCCAGAATTTTTATTTCATTTTAAAATGTCATCTTTTTTTCTATGTATTCCTGTATTAGTAGTGGGAAATTAATTTTTTTCCTTTCAGTCTCTGCTTGCTGTCATTGTGTAGTTACTTTCTCTCTCGGCTAGGTTTTTGGTCATTGTCAGTCAATAATCATTTATTAAGTACTCACTATGTTCCAGGCACTGTTCGAAGCAGTAAATATACAAAAGAAGTAAAAAACAAAACAAGACAAAAACAGTCTCTTGTTTAGTAAAAATTTCACCAAACAGAGGATATTCTATTAATTTGTTTGATCCTGAAAGTAATAGGGAACCACTGGAATTTATTGACATGGTGATGGGTGAGACCTGAGCTTTAGGAACCATTGTGATAGAGATGATAATTGAATGAATCCATGGGAGTAGATGAAATCACCAAGAAAAATAGTATGGAGGGGGAAGAGAAGAGGGTCCAGGTAGTAAACGTGACTTAAATAAATATTCAACAAAGGAAATTAAGAGGGAGAGGTGATACAGATAGGAGGAGAACCAGAAGACACCTGTGTCATGGAAACCTAGAGAGAAGGAACTGTCAAGGAAAAGAGGGTGATTGACAGTATTAAAAGCTAAAGAGAAATAAAGGATGAGGATTGAGAAAAGGCCATTAGATCTGTTGATTAAGAAGGTCATTGGTAACTTTGGAGAGAGCATTTTTGAGATTGAAAGTCAGATTGTAGGGAGTTAAGAAGAGAGGGAAAAGAAAGGAAGGGAAGGCAGCAAGGTGAAATGTTATAAATTTGTAATGGATTCAGTCAGAACAATTTCTTGATATTTTCCTCCTGCTTTATTCAGTAACATGTGAATAAGAGTAAAGACAATGGATGATGGGAATATTACAAAGCTAAAGTTTGGTAGGACAAGATCAATGATAAGAAAAGGGGGCAAGGGTTTGGAAAGAAGAGGAAATAATAGAGTTGAATTGGTTCACCAAGGGGTCAATATGGGAAAGAGTGGAGAGTGAAGCCAGTTCCTGGGGTAATAGCCTGGGAAAGGACTGGAGATGCTAGAGGTCAAAGTGATGAAAAAGAATAAATTAGGGACTGAACGGCAGAGGGAAAGGTGGAATAATTATGATCAAGTAAGGAAATTTTGGAGTACACGAACACAGAAGTAGAACATTTGTGGTTGATGACAAGACCAAGGGGATGATTATCTCTGTATGTAGCTGATGTGGACGGCTGAGGAGTAGGTCATAGAAAGTCAGATGAAGAACTAGGTAGTTTGGGTGTTTGGGGCAATATTAATACATATGATGAAATTCTCTAGTATGAGAAAGACCGAGCCAGGCAATGAACTCTTTGAAGAAAGAAGAGAGTTATGGTAATAGGTAGATAATAGCTACTAGAACCTAGATTGGGAAATACGTGTTGAGATGAGTATCTCCAGAGCCACAATAATTTTTATAGAAGTTGGTATATTCTTTGATTTATTTATCTAACTTTAATTAATAACTTGAGGTTTTGTATTCTATCCCTTGCTATACTTTTAAGTGGGGTCACTGACCCTCCTAGGTTCCTATGTTGACCTCTTCCTCCTAGGGTTATTCCCCTGGGTCACTGAGGCTCAGAGTATTGGATCTTCTGTGACATCTTAGGACTGTACTGGGGACCTCAGAGCTCTGGGGTGTCCTAGTCTGAGCCTTCCTCACACTGGTTCCTTTCATGCTGGTATTAATCACTACTGATTCTCCAGAGCTTTCAAGGGCCCCTGTTCTGGGGGTTTCTCTCAGCCCTGCAGCTTTCTCAAGGGAATATTCTACTCTTGCTACCTTCCTCCAGATAGAGATCCTCGTGGACTACATGTTTCTTTTTCTTTTCTTTTTTTTTCTTTTTTGGAGGGGGAAGGTAGGGCAATTGGGGTTAAGTGGCTTGCCCAAGATCACATGGCTAATAAGTGTTAAGTATCTGAAGCTGGATTTGTACTCTGGTCCTCCTGACTCCAGGGCCGGTCCTCTATTCACTGCGCCACCTAATCGCCTTAACTACATGTTTCTTGACCTTCTCTGTATGCACTGGGAAGTCACTAGTTCATTTGCCTGTGATGGCTTTGGTGGCCCCCTTTTCCTTATAACCCATAGATTTCTGGCTAACTTTTTTTTTTTGTTTTTTGGAGGGCAAACTTGCCCAAGGCCACACGGCTAGGTTTTTATTTGTGTGTGCATTGAGTGTCTGTGGCCAGATCCGAACTCAGGTCCTTCTGACTCCAGAGCCGATACTCTACTCACTGCTCCACCTAGCCGCCCCCTATTTCTGGCTAACTTTTTGTGAAGTTCTCTGTTGGAAGAGTCACTCTAGTTTCTCATTAGATTTCTTCTTTTTTTTTTAATGATTCCCCTATTACATGTAAAAACAATTTTTAAGATTTTTTTGGAGGGGGGGAAGGCAAGGCAAGTGGAGTTAAGTGACTTGCCCAAGGTCACACAACTAGCCAGTGTCAAGTGTCTGAGGTCATATTTGAACTCAGGTCCTTCCAACTCCTGGCCTAGTGCTCTAATTCACTGGGCCACCTACTTGCCCCTAACATTCTTTTTTAATTTGAGTTTCAATTTTTTTTCCTTCCCTCCTTTCCCTCCCACCTCGTTGAGAAGGCAAGCAAATTATACATGTGCAGTCATGTGAAACATATTTTCATATTGTTTGTTGTTCATCCTTCTTTCTTGAAGAGGACCAAAGCCTTGTGAATGAATTGGATTTAAATGAAGCAGAGCTGCCTTACTCTCTCCTCCAGAGCCATATTAGTCATGAAAGAAAACACAGACCAAAAAACAAACAAACCAAAAGACCCAACAAAAAAACCCAATGAGAAAAATAAAGCAAAACAGATTTTTTTTTTATGTTTTGATCCGTATTCGGACTCTTCAGTTATTTCTCTGGAGATGGATAGCATCTTTCATCATAAGTCCTTCAGAATTGTCTTGGATCATTGTATTCTTCTCATTGGATTTCTTGATCATTTTTTAGCCTGGTGAGAATTTGGGGGTTTTGATGGTGTAGGTGTAGGGGGCCTGGGCAGGCTTCAGCTCAGATACACATCTTTGGCTGGAAGTCCTTGCTTGTTTTTCCACAAATGTAGGTGAGTTTCACACTTAGCATTTCACTCTAGGGATCTAGGATCAGTCTTTCATGAACTATGTCATTTCAGGAGAGATTTTGAGGGAGAGGTGAAGAAAATAATTTTATTTCATTTGTGAAGACTCAATATGCAGTTATTACCATCAAACCACTTTGTAATCCTGGTTGTAGCACCTCTTCTGTCAACTGACAATGTCATACTTCTACCATTTCGAAAACATTAGTTTATGGAAAGAGCAGAGAGGGCTGATTGACTGACCCTGGGACAGATAAACTTACTCTTAATGGTACTGATGAGATAGGTCTGAGAGTGTATGTATGTATTTCTAAAAGAGCACTTCCTATTTTGAACAGAGAGTGAAGAACACAGTTCACCCACAGATCTCTCTCTCTCTCTTTCAACCTGGATAGGAAATGTTCTGTGTTGTTTGTTTTTCTCAGTTTCAGGTGCCTGAAGTGATCCCCAAAAGACTGTGAGTTCAAGCCATGGTGACCTTGGAGCCACAATTCCAGGCAGACTAGTGGAGCCAGTTAGCTGACTAGTGAAGCCCTGAGAAGCCCTGGTACCTGGGATTCAAGCCTGATGGGGCGGGGATTTAGATTTGAAACAGTGACTAAGCCATGTAGGAATTGAGCTAAACTATGACCCTAATCCCCTTCCCCTCCCCAGAGACTGAGGTGATGCAAAGGGGATTATGCCTCCCACATATTGAGGGAGTAAGCTGCTTTTGCATATTGATGATTATCCCTTGCAAGGCATTTTGAAGGATTCCCTAATTTGATTGCTAGTGTCTAAAAGGTACTGGAGTCCAGGGGTCTATCCCTACAACTGAGAGTATGCCATCATTTGGAGTTGGAGCCATTGGCAGCCATCAGATACCCTAAACCCTGAGCCTGCATTTCTATATTTATAGGGCTGTCACGAAGATCAAATGTGATGATATACTATGTGGGACAATACTTCATAACTACAAAATATATATTTTATAGTATATATTATGTATACTATAAAAAACTATATAGATATGAGCTAATACTGTTCTTTTATATGTATTAAGGGTGAGGAGATACTTGGAGGAGGCATGAGAATCTAATACACTGTAATGCCATGCACAGAAGCTTTCCAGAAGAATGCTACTGTGAACAGCTTTTAAGGTTCTGATTACTCAGTATAGTGATCACTCTATTCCATAACAAATCAAAGCAAAACATCCACAGGAAATCAAGGTACAGCATTCACAATATTACAACTTATCACAGAAAATCACAATATAATCTCAAAGTACAATAGTCCAAGTCTTCTACTCATGGGGCAACTGTTAACTCAATTAGTCATTTATCAGTAGTCTCAAAGTAAATGGTCAAAGTCTTCCACTCATGGGGCAAAGTCTAGATTAACTCAGTCTCTTATCAGTAACAATATCTCAAAGTACTCAAAGTACAATCAGTTACTTATTCAGCAAAGTCTTACTTAAGTATCATATTCAAAACCCTCCACCCCTTAGGTCACTAGTAAACTATAATTCCATAATTACTCAGTACCCAAGGAGAGGTCTTTTCTTCATCTTGACTTGGGGCCTGTTCTCAGATTCCCTGGATCCCCTTCCATGGTCCCAGATTCCACCTGGATTCCCCAGACTGTCACCTGAGTTCAATGGCAGATAGCTCCCAGTTCCTTGACTAGCTCTCTGGGCAGGTCCTGCTCTACCCTGAAGTTCACAGGGTCTCGCCCATGTCAAATCTTTCACCATTTCCACTCCAGGGAATTCAAGGCTCAACTAAGCCGAAAACAAACAAAGTCTCAGAATCCTAGTCATACTTCAGTCACCTGGGCTCCTGGCTCCTGGGCTCTGGGGCTCTTGGCTCCAGATTCTGGGCCCCTGGCTCCAGGCCTCCTGGCTCTGGGCTCTTGTTCAGAAGAAGCTCCACCACCACAAGTTTTCAGGACTCAGTTCTCCATTCTTCTGTAGCTGTTCTGCCACCAGACCTGGTCTCAAGGAAATTCTGACTGTGTGTCTCTGGGGCTTTCCTTATATACACAGTATCACCTACTTCCTTCAGCCAACCCCTTCCTGTTACATCAGTAACAGGAGACAGGAATCTTGATCAGTTACTAAGTGCTAAGTACCTGCTACTTTTGCCAACTCAAAGGGATCTTCAAATTCAAAATTACATTACCATTACATACACCTGGCCTTCAGGTAGTGGAAGCCAAGGTAGTGAGTATTAACATTAATTAAAAAAAAAGACAAAGAAACACAGTCCCAGAATTCCAAGTTCAAAAGGTGACACCAACTGCTGAGCCCTGGCTGTCTGTCACACCTGGCTGTCTTCTCTCTCCTCTTGTTTCTGCTTCCTCACTTGCTTCCTAGCAAAAATCCTCCTTTCTACAGGAAGTGTTTCCTGATCCCTCTTCCTTCTGGCGCCATACCTCTGTTACTTATCTCCAGTTTATCCTGTTTACAGCTAGTTTGTACATATTATTCTACATGTTGTCTCTGCCGTTAGACTGTGAATTATTTAAGTAGAGGGACAATCTTTTTGCCTTTTCTTTGTAGCCCTAGTGCTGAGCACCATGCCTTTGACACAGTATGGGCTCAGTAAATGTTTGTTGACTGATGGACTAAATACAGGACTAAATACAAAATATGGCACTCTCCCACAAACACATACATGTATGTATATGCATGTATCCACATAAGCACATGCAACCACATATATGTATATGCATAGTATCTATGTTTTACACACATTTATACATACATACAGACACATATGTATATGTGTTTGAACACACACATATGCATACTATACACACATTACCTACCTATCTACAGGGCCATCATGAAGATCATATGAGATAACTGAATGCATGTTACAATGCTTTGTAACCATAGAACACTACATAACTATAAATCAGTATTGTTCTATGTGGAGCACTGTGGCATAGTTGATGAAGGCCTGGTTTTGGAGATAAGAAGATTTAGGTTCATGACACACCCTAGGTATGGATTATGAGGAAGCCACTTAAACCTCAGTTCACCATGTTACTTTTCATTATTAGCTTTTTTCCATACATTATAGAGGAGTTGTCGATCTGTATTGGAAGCAGTTTCTAAGTCAATAATTTCCCGTTACTAAAATCACAGGTCTGGACCAAAAATTTAAGCTGATACATATAAAAGAACAATATTAGCTAATATTTATATAATGTTTTATAGTTATAAAGTATCATCATGTACAGTATATCTTTTCATTTGATCTTCATGACAGCCATATATATAAATGTAGGCTCAGAAAATTTCAGGGCTCACCAAGACTTTAGTTTTCATCTGGTCCAATCCCCGTATTTTGCAAATGAGGAAAAAAGAGAAAAGTGATATACCTAAGTTCACCCAGCTAGTACTGGGAAGATCTGGGAGTTGATCAAAAGTCTTTAGACTTTTGTTTTATCTATCACATCAGACTGTCAAATCTATTCATTTAGGTCATTTTTATGCTTCTTTGATCCATCAAAAACATCTCTGTTTAAAGTGAGCCTTCCTTAGTTTATTTCATATAGTGGCAGCAATAGATATTAGACTTGAATTGCCTCAAGTATGTTTGAATTGTACTGTCTTACTGGCAAAGTTAGCCTTAGTCAATATTTTTTTTAGTAACACAATCCTTTTGAAGATCAGTGTTAAATTAATATGTTATTGCCCTACCATAGAATTTTGGTATCTGGGAAACTTTTTTTGTGAAGATGACATGCATGGCTGAGAAACAGCAGTTCTTTTTTCTATTCACATTTTATGTTTTCTAGAGGTCTATCATATCTCACTGTTCTCATATTCTATTTGAGTCTTTAATTTTTTGTTTATTTTTTGGTTATATCTAGGTCTGAAAGGGGGCAAGTTGGGATTTCCTACTATTATAATTTTACTCTCTGTTTCTCCTTGTAACTCATTTAGCTTTTTCTTTAAGAATTTAGATGCTAAGGGGCGGCTAGGTGGTCCAGTGAGTAAGAGCACCGGCCTCGGAGTTGGGATGACCTGAGATCGAATCCGGCCTCAGAAAATGAGCACCCACACATAAATAATGACTAGCCGTGTAACCTCGAGCAAGTTACTTAACCCCAATTGCTTTAAAAAAAAAAAGAATTTAGATGCTACACCAGTTGGTGTAAATATGTTTAGTATTGATATTAATTCCTTGTCTATGTTACTTTTTAGTACATATATATGTATATACACACATATATGTACATATATACATATATGTATATATACATATACTCATACACACATGTATAATGTATATACATATATACACACATATACTTATACACACAAACTATATATATGTACATATACACACATAATATCCTTATACATATGCTTAGAGATCTATAATCATATTCATGTACAGACATACATTCATATGCCTCTATGTAAGACTATACTTACTTGTTTGTCCTCTGTTTCTCTGAGGGTGGATTACTTCTTCCTTAATAGGTCTAAATCTTTCCATATTTTTCTAAGTCCACCAACTCATTGTTTCCTATACCACAGCAATATTCCAACCTTATACTGTCTGGTTATTTTAAATAGTCTAATACAATATTGATTAATATGGATAACATATAGTATAGTTTTCCTTTTTTTCCTCTTCTGATTAAATCTGTGTTTGCTTTAACTTTGTCTGAGATCCTGATTATTACCCTTGTTTTTTCTCCTCATAAATTCTACTCCTGAGCTTTATTTTATGTTTATATGCATCTCCTATGTCCCATTCCTCCTGACTCCTCTACTTTACTTCTCCCCACTATCTTACCCTCCTCTTACTTAACCTACTCTCCCACCAAAGATCCCTCCCTTATCCTCTCCCCTGTCCTATCCCCTTAGTCTTTTATTTCTTTCTGAATTTAGAAGACTTTTATGCCCTTCTAGATATTAACCCTAGAATTCTGAAGGCATGTAGTAGCTATGTTCTAATGATCTGATTTAGTAATTCAGGTGAAAGTTAGAATAAGGATCCCCAAAACTTACCTGTACTATATTAATGAGGATTTTAGCAAGAAAGGAAGGGAACATTTATTAAGTACCTACTATACATAGTCAGGAAGTATGTTAAGTGCTTTATAATTATGATCTCATTTGATCTTCACAACAACTCTGGGAGGTCGGTGTTATTATTATCCCCACTTATAAATTTTTTTTTTTTAATTTTTTGCTTTTTGGAGGGCAATTGGGGTTAAGTAACTTGCCCAAGGTCACATGGCTAGGTTTTATTTATTTGTGTGTATGTTAAGTGTCTGAGGCCGGATCCGAACTCAGGTCCTTCTGACTCCAGGGCCTACGTTCTACTCACTGCGACACCTAGCCGCCCCTATTATCCCCACCTATAGATAAGGAAACCAAGGCAAACAGAAGCTAGTGGCTTCTTTTTTTTCTTTTTGGAGGGGGGAAGGGCAGGGCGATTGGGGTTAAGTGACTTGCCCAAGGTCACACAGCTAGTAAGTGTTGAGTATCTGAGGCTGGATTTGAACTTAGGTCCTCCTGACTCTAGAGCCAGTGCTTTATTCATTGCACCACCTAGCCGCCCAGTTAAGTGACTTCTTAAGTGCCCAGGGTCACACAAATCTGTCTGAGGCCAGATTTGAAATCAGAACAATGAATCTTCCCAACTCCAGGCCTAGCACTTTGTCCAGTATGCCATTTGTCCAGTAATTGCTTCAGACTGCCTTCTCAAAGGAATCTTATCTTGTTAAGGGGACATGAGAAAGGTCCAGTAAGGCCTTCCCAGACTCTTTAGTAAGAATGGATATGGAATTTGGGATTTAGGATCATGTTTCATATTTAGACTTGCCTGTCTCCCTCCAGTGCCTGTGAAAGGTATAGGTAATAATAATATTGTACATTTAATTTAACAATACTTTACCATTACAGATCACTTTTCCTTACCAGTCCCTCATTTGGTCTCCACAATAGTCCTCTAAGGTGGGTAAATACAGATATTATCTCCATTTGACAGGTGAGGAAACTGAGGTATGATTTTTCTAAGATCACACAACTAACAAGTGACGAGACAGGAATTGTACCCGATTTTCTGACTTGAAGCCTGATGTTCTTTCCATTACACCGTACTGCCTCTGGGAGTGAGAGTCTTAGGAAATGGGAACCAGAAAGCTCTAGCAGAAAAGAAACAAGTTTTACCCTTTCTGTATTTCACAGAGCTCTCCCAGGATATCTAAGAACATACATGATCATGTCTAAAAGGCAATGGGACCCACACTCCTCAGCAATGAACTTTAGAAGCCTATTGGAATCAATCCAGAATGGTTCTCGGGTGAGGCCATCTTAACTACTCACCTCTCTTCAGACAACGTGGGATGGATCTATAGAGCCAGATGAACAAAAATCAGTTGTTTTAAAGAGACTGTTGAGCAAACTCTTTAGTCAGCAATAGATTTAGCTATGCCTACAAAGGCTAGTCCATGTCTCTGATCTGATTCTTCCTTCTGTGGGTCTCTTCTTTCCCCTCATCGTCCTCTTTCTCCTTCCCCTCACTGCCTCCTTCCTCTTATCTTTCTCAACTCTTCTTCTTCTAGACCAGGGATCTCACTGATATTCTTACACACACACACACACACACACACACACACACACACACACACACACACACACACACACACACACTTTGCTTCTGTTTTTCTTTCCAATAGCTCGTTCCAGAGAATACTTCTCATATCCTCAACTTACTGGAAAGGAAAATCTTAAGCAGCAAGAGAATAAATGTTTCCATGAGCCAGGATATAATTGAAATCATCATCAACTATTTATTAAATGTGGTGAGACTTCTGGGACTTAGGGGATGGGGGAAATTGGAAGAACAAAAGATCCTGGCTGATTCCAAGGGAGTCATTCTTGGTGGGAACTGTACTGGTCAGGGATAGAGGGTACTAAAGACCTTACATACTTGGCCAGAGGTATTTCTTCCTATTCTTGCTCCTTGAGCTGGTACCAAGATTTGTGACCTGGGTGGATGTGAATGCTGAGTAGAAGGGAGTATTGGGGATGGGGGGAGTAGGGCATCTGGTGAGTCAGAGTGAAGTCCTGGGATCAATTCAGTTCGGTCAACATATTTAACACCTATTATGTACAAACCGATGTGCTAGCATGAGGGGCAAAGACAAAAATGAAAAACTGTCCCTGCCCTCAAGGTTCTTATTTTCTATTTGGGAGATGATTTAAAATGCAATACAGATATAAGGATGCCTTGTTTTGAGTGCTGACTGGGTCAGAGAAAGCTGCCCTGATATGTGTCCTCCAGGTTAGACCTGGGATATCCTAGGACAACAACCCCAATGATGCTGATCTCAGGATGCCCCTAGGATTGTCCCATTCCTACCATAGTGCTTAAACCAGTAGATCTATGAAATGGCCCCTTTTAGTTCTACTGTGAATTTATGATATCCCCTTGCTGGCCTCTCCGCTTGCTGTCTACTTATTCCTAAATAATCTCTCTGTTCGACTAAGTCCCAGTTACATAAGCAATAATAAGAACTTACATAGGGCTTTGAGGTTTAGAAAACAATTCCTTCTCTCTACAATTCTGTGAGGTGAATAATGAAAGTAATTATTTTGCCTGTTTTACAGATAAGGAAATTGACTCTGAGAGAAGTTAAGTGACTTACTTACCAGTGGTCATAAATTAATATAATTTAGAGTTGGGATTCCAGTGCAAGTTTCCTGCTTTAGTCCAGTTCTCTCTCTGCTATATCTCCACAATATCTCTTACCACTAATAAGTTTATTTATCTGAAGCTGGCCCCCTTTCCTGTTTTCTTACTTTTGTTCTTGGATAACTACTTCCCTGTCTATGAGGTACCTGAATATACACTTCCTTGGTACATTCATCTGCATTTGGGTCTGCTTATTTCCATCTCGTCCACCCAACCTGCTTGTCCTAGGGAATAACCTGAGTAAAGTCCTGCTGTTTGGCAGCCCTCTTCCTGGAGAACTTATTTCTTTCTGCCATACAGGGAATTCCATCACCTTCCAATGCAAGGGTGGTGTAATTAAGAGGACATATGGAGCAAGTTACCAAAATCCAACAGATCAGTCTGCCTAGGAAATGCATGTCCCTTTTTCCAGAATATAAAGAAAAAGCAGGAGGAAAGTGCTGCTGCTGTCCTACTAGCTTTGGAAGCCCACAGCCCAAAAGTGGTCATCACTAATTTTTGGGACCGAATGAAGGAGTACAGCCTGCCCCCGCCAAATCTTCTTCGAACGATGGGGAAACTTGTCCTTTATCAAGGTAGGAGTGGGCATGAGAGAGAAGAGCATTTGGATTAGGGGCAGAAGGAAGATGGAGGAATGGGTCGCTCAATCCACCTCATAACTTTTCTACTTCCCTGAGGAGCTTGAGTAATTGAAGTCCTGATCTAAGGGCACACCAAAAATCTAACAGAGAGTTGAAGGGGGTTGAGAAGACTCAAACTCATAGGAGATAGGGTGTTGTAAGTATCGGCAGGGGATTGGTTGGAGCATCCCCACCCTAACCCAGAGGATTCAGAGGAGGGAAAGGAAGGACCTACCTGTGATCTTTTTATGAGGTAGTATGAGATGGGGAATTTTCATGGAGGACATAAGGAAGGAGGAAATAAAAGGCAATCCAATGTATTGTATAGAGAGCCAGCCTCAGAATCAGGAACACTTGGCCCAAATCCTGCCCTTGACACTCACTGGCTTTGTGACATTGGACAAAGTTACTTGATTTTTTCAATGCCCCTGGACATCCCTCAGACACTGTAAGTTTCAGAGCACTTGAAAAGCTGAATTCTTAGGAGATTCCTGTATCCAGAAAATCACATGTTCAACAACCACAACAATAAAATAAGAAGGACTTAGGAAAGAGTGAAGGCAGAAAGGCAGAGCAGATCAGTCTTACTAACTGGCAGGGCCATTTTTGACAATTCAATTTGATTCCATTCAAAAGCATTAACCGATGATAGGATGGGGCCCTTTGGGACAGGCTGGGTATGAAGCACCTCTGAAGGAGAACAAAAAGAGACCTCAAGTCTATGGCAGATAGGACATTCTAGGGATGGCTGGAAGACATTTTATTTCCATTCCTGACCCCATTAAAGAAGTAAGGGGAGGGGCTGGAAGTTAATCCAGTCACTGGTTTATAGGGTGTATGAATCTTCATGCTCTCTGGGCTAACCAAATCAGGAAGAAGAAAGCTTAAGACTGACTTGGCTAAGCAACTAGGGCAGTGCTACAGGGTTTCATGAACTGGTGAAGGTAGGAGGTCTTCTTATTGAAGCAAACAAGTTGGGGAAAGTAGCAGAAGCTGGAAAAGTGTCCCTTGCTCCAATGGAATGATTGGAATCTAGCCACTGGAGCTTCCTCAGTCCCAGGACCATGGATAGTCCTTTGTGTGGAAGTCAGGGATATTGGAGCAGCAATAGGCCTCCAGCACTAAAGGACAAATCTCTTCCCACCTCCAAATCCGCATATAAACCTCAGATATCCAGGGAGGCTGTAGCAAATAATTTCCTATTGATCCCCAAGAGCATGGCAACTTTTGTGCCCTGAAGGGACAGATCTCAGGAGATGATAATACAGTATCTTATGGGTACCACTACTGCGGTCATCTCATGTAACCTTCTTGGCAACCCAATGAGATGGGTAAGACAGGTATTTTTATTCCCATTTTGCAAAGAGGGAAATTCAAGCCCAAAGGGAAAGGGCTTTCATATGGCGCAACATATTATTGGTAGAGCTAAGAAATATCAATCAATCAATATTTATTAAGTGCCTACTATTTGACAAGCAGTGTCCTAAATGCTAAGGATGTGAAAACAAGAAAGAAAGTCAACTTCTGCCTTCAAGGATCTTATAATCTAATTGGGAGAGACCAAGAACATAAGAAAGATGAAAACACAGGGGTTGTGGTTTGTCCTTTGTTTTCAAAGAGGACCATGATATTAGGGAGATAATGACATGACTTTCAATTGAATTGTATTTGAGTGAGGGAAGGCTGTGCAACCTCACTTTCTCCTCCAAAGCCATCTGGGTCCAGTGGCTGATGACAAGAGATGGCCCACAATGCAGTGGGAGACTTTGGGCTTTTTTTTTTTTTAATTTTTGGAGGGCAGTTGGGGTTAAGTGACTTGCTTGAGGTCACATGGCTATTTTTTGTGTTAAGTGTCTGAGACCGGATTTGAATTCGGGTCCTTCTGACTCCAGGGCCTATTCACTCTATTCACTGCGCCACCTAGCTGCCCCAGACTTTGGCCTTTTTAAGCTAAGATCTTTTTGAGTTCTCATTTTGAGTGAGGCTATGCCCATTTAGTGAATAAGTCTGTTTAAGAAGTGAGTTAATAAAAAACAAACAAAAAACCCAACAAACTGGGAGGGGAAGATCCTCAGATCAAATGGAGATTTGGAGTTCATACATGGTCCCCCCACCCTCTAATCAGAGAGGTAGAGGATAGACATGAGGTGAAGTACCAAGAATGAGGATATAATAATGAGCTTGCTGGGGCCAGTGAAGAAGTTGAAAAGTTCCAAAATAGTACAGCCGAGTGAGAAATGAGAAAACTAGAACCTCAACTGTCCCTGTGACTTTCCACTGTAAATGGGAAACTAGATCATTACAAGATCCGAGATCTCAAATTGATCTTAAATCTTGTCCAACTCCTTCATTTTATAGATGGCCTAGGAAGGCTTAGTGATTTTTCCATGCTCCCATATCTAGTAAATTGATCAGGTGTCACCTTCTTATCCTGAGATAGAAACACCCCTTTTCATCCTCCTCATATCTAGGTATGGTACCCTACCTTGGTGCTACATGGACTTATATCCTACCTATCCTGAGAAAAGCCCAGACTGAAGAAGAAAGACTGGCATTATGTAATGGTGAGAGCCTTTGTTGGAGTAAGGGATGGATAGTGGGGTGGATAGAAGGCAAGACAGGGAAGAAGATGGAGAGAAGAGCATGGCAGTTGTAGCATCAATCTTGTAGTCTCTCTTCCCTTGCAGTATGAGAAGCCAGGCTTAGTACTTGGAAGGACCTTAGATGCCTGGAGCCAAACTAATTTATAGATATAATGGGGTAAATCTAGAAACTGGGATATAACTAATGTCCCTATGGAGACCCTCTGGAGAAGGAGTAGGGATGTGAAGAGCATATGGTTCACTTCTAGCACAGTGATGGCCAGGGGATTGGTGTG
This sequence comes from Gymnobelideus leadbeateri, assembly GCA_011680675.1. Taxonomy (NCBI): domain Eukaryota; kingdom Metazoa; phylum Chordata; class Mammalia; order Diprotodontia; family Petauridae; genus Gymnobelideus; species Gymnobelideus leadbeateri. Next base: position 234,077 of record WOXC01010640.1, on the reverse strand, counting down.
GGTTCAGTGCCAGCTCTGAATTTCCCATGCAGTGATCAGTGGATTGGCAATTAATGCCCTAAAGCACATTTCTCTGGGCAATGATGGTGAAGAGGCTATGGATATCACAAAGGAGGTGTTGTCCTTTAAGGCCTGCTTGACGCTCCGAGTGCTTTTTAATCGATGGCCCCTGAAGACCAAGGGCAAGGTAGGGACAGGAATTGACTGATAAAATGGTTGGAATCTGGGGAGCACAATGTCCAGTACCTATGGGGTAGTTATCTATGCTAAGGGTAGAGTGGTCTAGTTTCCTTTTAGCAAACTGAATAAACTCTTCCCTTGTCAAGACACTCAGCTAAGTTTCCAGGTGATGGTAATGGCTCCTTCCCAACCCTTTCCTTTCCTTTTCAAAGGGCACCAAAAGGATAAGTGCCCTTCTTCTCTTCCTTCCTCCTCCCCCTACCTCATCCCCATTGTTGGCCAAAGTCATCAAGTATTATTTCATGGAGTCATCAGTCAGGAGACAACCAAAAATAGTATTTCTTAAAGAAACAGTACATTTTAGAGGTACACAATATTACCTCTTGCTTGCCAACAACCCAGGGAAACCATAGAAGTGGTTATCTACCCACAGGTTATGGGGCAAATTCTTTTTGACTTATGGAGGAGTCACTGCACCCTCCTAAAACCTCTCAGCTAAGATGTTGGTATTATTTCCCTGGGGACAGGTGGCTGAACAAACCTTGAGTATATTGGGAGACCTCTTCTTTCTCATCTTACCACCAAAGCTGAAGTGTCAAGTATGTTGGCTAATTCATCATCTTTTGACCCTGAGCAAAGAAGGTGTACCGCCCTTCTACATTATTCAGGTGAATATGGGTGTCTCTCAAAAGCACACATCCTTCTCTGACTCCGATGGTCCTCTGTCTACAGTCTAGGGATGCTCTGAACCTAAGACAACCTTATGGGTAGGTAGAGTAATCTCTGACATAATGTGATTTCAAATGATTGAGAAGGTGAAAAAAAAAGAAGTCATTCTATAATTATTGGAAAATTACACCATTGGAACAGGGCTTTTTAGACCTCAATCTAGAGACCTTTTGGTAGCCCTTAGCAAGTTTCTACAGGATACCAACTTATGATCCCTACTTTGGTACTTAGCAGTAGTGTACTGTCGTGGAAATCACAATGAATTTGGAGTTAGAAACCCTGGATTCAGATTCTGCTTCTGTAACTTACTGCCTGTATGACCTTGGATAATGCCTTTAATTGCTTTGGTGATGAACTGGATGATCTCTTAAGTTCTCTCCTAGACCTATCCCTGAGCCAGATTATGGTTAAGGATTTCAGTATGTTCACTTGTCGAATAAGCACTGTATTAGGACAGGCAATAATCAGAGAGATGTGACTTGGGGGCCATTTTTAAATTATGATTGATCAATAAAACCATATGACTATTGTATTCTCTAATAACAAATCAGCGTATTAAGTGCTTACTAAGTGACAGGTAGCTAGGTGTCATAGTGGATAGAGTGCTGGGCCTGGAATTCAGGAAGACCTGAATTCAAAGGCAGCCTCAGACACTTAGTAGTTGTATGACTTTGGGCAAGTCACTTAACTCTGTTTGCCTCAATTCTCTCCTCTGTCAAAAGAGCTGGAGAAGGACATGGCAAACCACTTGAGTATCTTTGCCCAGACAACCCCAGATGGGGTTGGACACGACTGAAGAATTGGACACAACTGAAAAAAAGACTGAACAACAACAATAAAAGTACCAGGCACTGCGCTAGTTATACTAAGGACCAGGGATACAGAGAAAGACTAAAAAAATGAAATGAAACGAAAACTACCCCCAACCCAGTCCCTGTTGCTCTCAGGAGTTCATAGTCTAATGGGGGAGACAACATGCAAACAACCATATGTAAAAAGGTGTGTGCAGGATGAATTGGGGATAGTCTCAAAAGGAAGGCAGTGAAGTTAAAGAGGATTGGCCGAGGTTTTTTGCAGAAGACTGGACTTTAGCTGAGTCCCACCAGAAGCCAGGGAAGCTAGAAGGTAGAAATGAGGAGGGAGAGAAGTGCAGAGGCAGACGATGGAGTTGTCCTCATGAGGAGCAATAAGGACACCAAAAGCCAAAGAACTTCTATTCCAACCAGCAGGCTATTACAATACCCACAGGAGAGGTGATGAGGACAGTGTTAGGAGAGAGAAAGGGAGAGATGATGCTACAAACATAGAAATGACACTTCTTTTTTTCCAATTCTTAAACATTTTTATTTAAAGTTTTCACTTCCAAATTCTATCCCTTCTTGCCCCCTCCCTTCTCTGAGATGCCAAGCAATCAGATATAGGTTATACAGGTGCAGTTATGTGAGACAGGAACAACTGAATGACTTCACCATGAAACAGTGAGTTCTTTGAGGTCTTCTGATTTCCAGTGTTCTTTTGCCCTCCCTCCATTCTATATGTTGTTATTTTTTTTGGTGAAGATGGCACCACTGACAGATGGGCTTTGAGGTGTTTTCTGGGTAGCTGTGCCCTTTACCCAAATTCCCTGGGGAAATGCTTTTGTGTCCAAGGGGGACACATTTTTGGGAGGTGGTTATTGAGAGGCAGCTTGCAGCCTAGATGTGAGAAACTAGTTGTTTCATATAAGGAAAGAACCTATGACCTTAACCACCTAAACATGATATTCTTACCTATTGTTCTATTTTTATTGTGACCAGTGCTATCTGGAAATGGGCCCACCAGGTATGTATATGTATGTGTATGTGCACATGTACACACATATACACACATATGTATATACATATATGTATATATATACATTCACATACATATATATCTCTATATATGTATAAACATAAAATTAAGGGCCATTCAGAAGCAAATCCTGTATCAACATACTTTGAAAGAGGGCTATTGGCAATGTCAATATATTGTAAATATATTGTTTTTTATTGCCTTTTTTCAAGGGCACGGAGGAGCAAAAAGGGGAAGATATTTGTGAAACATTTAGGGGCTTTGAGAATTTGGCTTTGATTATAGCTTGGTGTCTATATAGGGTAAAGAACCCCAGAGAGGTCTTGACATTCAGCTCTGTTTGTATAGCTATGTGACTCAGGCACATCGATTTCCCTCTCTGGGTCTCATTTTTCTCCTCTGTAAAGGGGAGAAAAGAATACTTGTTCCATTTCTCTCAGAAGGTTTAGTAAAATACTTTGCAAATCCTCAAGTAAAGTGTAAGTGTGAGCAATCATCACTGGAAAGAAAGATAGCAGGATTAGTTCCTATGGGGAAACCCAGCTGTGGGTAAGAGTTTGTTTATAACTGCCGTCTGAAATCAGAACTCACCGTTTTCATGATTTTGAATGGCTCCCAAATGCCTTTCCCCTTTTAGGCACTCACAGTAAGTTAATTGGAAGATTTGTGGTATGTATGAATAGGTTCAGATTGGAAGAGCTTTTGGGAGGAGTTGAAAGGAACAGGCATCTTCCTTTTAGACGTTGCATGTTACCTGCCTAGGATCTGGAGTATGGCAATACTTAGATAAAACATGGGAGGTTGGAGGGATTTCTCAACTCCATTCCTCTCAATCAGAAAACTATTTATTAAGTGCCTATGATGTATTGGTCACTACACGAGATTCCTGAGGAGCTAAAAAGCTACCATGGAGCTTGTAATCTAGGAAGGGAACACAACGGTACTTGAGACTTGAGACATCACTTAGTCCCACCCATCCTGGAACAAGTATTTCTCAGCAAGGGGTCATCCAGTCTTTGCTTGAATACCTCTGGTGAGCGGGAAACCGCTTGATGACCTATGCCAGCTCATTCCATTTTTGGAATGTTCTGAAATCCTTAACTGATGCAATCTTTCCAGCAAACCTCAGTCTACGTCTCTGCAATATAATCATAATAGATGGCACATGACAAGTAGATTATTAAGGGACAAAGTGCTAGAAGAAGTCAGAGGAGGGAGTAAATGGCCACAGATTCAGAGTTCTGACCATACCCTTCCATATAGTGTCTTTCCCAGCTCCTGGAAGCTGTGGCTGCCAGCGGGTCTGGGGGTGTGAATCTGGCCTCGAAGTTGGATGACCTGGTAGTGCTGTTGTCTTCACAGGTGAGCTCTGTCTCTAGGATCCCTCCATGGAGATAGTGACCTCTCCAAGAAACCCAGCCTATAACGGGCCTTTGTGTCATTTGCCATTATTTTTGTGGTTCTTAGGCCTACCTGAATAGGCAAGCATGTTGATTAGCCCTTTGGAACTGGATTGGAATCCTTCCCATGAAGCCAGACTAGAAAAATTTTCAGTGGTGGAAGGAAGGCCATTGTTGCTTTTTCCAATACTAGGAAAACCGTACAGAAAGTCCATGTCTTTACACAGAATAATGTCCAGTTTTCCTGGGGGGGGGGGAAGGGAAGGGGATATTTTACTTATAATGTGGTGAGAAGGGAAATGATTACATTTTCCCCATAATTCAATTCATTCAGTTCAGTGAACTCAACTAAGCACTTAGTGCTTAAGCTATGGTGCTGTGGTGCTAGGTGCTAGGTGCTAGGGAACAATTCCTTCGGGGTGAAGACAGTCCTGGCCTCATATGTTTGGCACTAGAAATCTAGGGAGTCTTCTGGGATGCAGCTTTCTGTTTTCCCTATGACTGTCCCCTTTGCTTTACTTCTCCCCTCAATGCTAAGATAATAGCTTCTTGCAACAATCCTCTAAGGTGGGCTTATCCCATTTTGTAGATGAGGAAAATCAGGCCAAGAAAAGTGAAGAGATTTGCCCAAGTTTCATGTGAAGCAGAGACAGGGTATACCCCAAATCTTTGACTCCAACTTCAATGCTCTTTCTATGCTAGCAGGTTGCTTACCATGACAAGGGTTTTATGTGGGTTCTGGTTTCTCTGTCCAAACAGTTTTTCTTCTTACAGGTGACTTATAGGAAAGTTAGCAGTACAGATCCATTTTCACTTCAGAACCACAATTTGGCCTTGAAGTCCTTCCGTATTATGAGTAAGAATACAATACAGGGTCGCTTGACCTGAGCTAATCTATGAGGAGGGAGGGGGTTATGTGGGCCATGAATAAGCACTTTCATTTCTGCCTAGCCTGGATGCTGCCAAGGCAAGGTAGACTAGATTTGCCCTAGAACCAGCCATCATCTTCTGTGGAATACAGTATTTCTGTCCTTATAGAAAGCTTGCCCAAACCTGAGGCTCAAAGCTATGTGTAGTATGAATTCAAAGTATCTAGAAATACTCCTACCTTTATCTCTGTTTCCTTTCTCTAGTATGTCTCTGGTCCCTATAATCTTCTTCCAGAGGTGACCTAAGCCCAGAAAGACTAAGATATAATTCTAGTAATGATAAAAATAAAGACCATTTGTCCTAATTAGGCAATGGTGATTGGGAAGAAAATGGGGGTGAGGGGTGGGTTTTAAGCCCTGCTAATGATTTCACCCTTTCTGCAAACTTTTCTAGCCCTTGGTAACAACCAGAGGCAGTATGGTATTACAAAAGGGGTTGAGAATTAAAATTAAAAAAAAATTTTCTATGTGACTTTGAACAAATCGCTTTACTTCTCTGGGCCTCAGTTTTTCCATTTATGAAATGAGGGGGCTGGACTAGGTTATTTCCGGGTTCCTTCCTATTCCAGAACCTCCATTTGTCCTCTTCCACTCCTTTGAATTCTCTTCTTCTGCTATAGCACGGTTGTACCACAATGAGATGGTCAATTTGTTCCTGAAGAACATGGACTGCAAGGACGTAACAGAGGTGACGGTAGCGCTCCAAATCTTCAGAGATGTATTCCAGGAGGGTGAGTATATTCAGAACTTGGTTTTTATTGGTGAGAGGGGATGGGAAGGTCTGGCTCTAGCAGAGAAACACACAATACACACACTCAGAGTGTCCCAAAAATTATAGTTCAATTTTAAGTCTGTGTGTGTGTGTGTGTGTGTTTATTCATACTAAAAAGTGGAAGAATGACAAGTACCAAGGAGGAATACAAAAGCCTATGACGCTCTTCTCTCCTGTATCTTCTCAGTCTCTTTGGTTGGCTCATCATCTCCTGTCCATCTCCTGTTTCTTAACTGTGGGTATGGTTGAAAACATAGCCTTGGCACCCCTTTGATTCTCTCTACACCCTTTCTCTTCATGATTTTAGCTTCCAGGGGTTCAATCATCATCCCTTTGTAGATGACACCTCTATCTGAATGTCTCATTGGCATTCACATATCCAAAATAGAACAGCTCTCCAAGCCTACTCTTTCTCCAAACTTATTTCTGTTGAGAGGGCCATCATTCTTCCCTTTTGCAACCTCAGAGTCGTCGTTGATCATACCTCTCCTTCAACCATACTAGTCGATCTGCTGCTGAGTCTTGTTAGTTTGATTACACATCTGCCTCTTTTTTTCCTACTCACACTATTTCAGCCCCTTATCAGTAATCAAAAGACCATTTGTAATATTATTTTAATTGGTCTCTGCTTCCAGACCCTCCCTTCTCCAATACTTCCTCTGTGTTGCTGCTGAAATCATCTTATTTTTTAAATTTATTTTTGGTTTTCAGCATTTATTTCCACAAGATTTTGAGTTACAACTTTTCTCCCCATCTTTCCCCTACCCCCACCCCAAAATAGCAATCCTACTGAATACCCCTTCCCCCAATCTGCTCTCTCTTACATCATCCCCCATTCCCCCTCTGACTTTCTAGTAGGGCAAGATAGATTTCTATACCCAATGGCTGTATATCTTATTTCCCAGTTGCATGTAAAAAAAAAAAAACACCACATTTTTTTTAACATTTGTTTTGAAAACTTTGCCAACTCATCTTCTTAAAGCACTGATTTGACGATATTGCTCCCCTTCTCTAAAATCTCCAGGGCCTCCCAGTTGCTTCTAGTATAAACTACAAATTCTTCAATGTGGCATTTTTACAATATGGCTCCAGGTTACTTTTCCATACTTCAAAAAAATTGTTCCCTTCTATGTGTTCTAAGTACAAGCCAAATTGGCCTTCTACGTTTCTAAACTTAGTCTTTCCTGAACTTATTATTTGTTCTCATGCATAGACCACCCCCTTGACTAATATGTGATTTTCTTCTAAACAATCAATCTTGGAAGCTTCTTAAAGCCCTTAGCTTCCTTCAAGGCTCAGCTCAGAGGCTATCTCCTTTTGGAAACCTTTCCCAATCTATCTCATTGTGAGTATTCTTTCCCTCTTCAAATTATTTTGTATTTCCTTATCTATATACATAGTGCATCGCCTAAGTAGACTATTGGCCCCTTGAAGGCAGTGATTAATTGCAATTTTTGTCTTTATATCCTTATTGCCTTGAATATTTTTGGGGGATGGGAAGGAGTGGTGGTTCTGATCTGTCATTTCATTAATGTACAGAGTTCCTGGTGAAGAAAACTCCTACCTAGATCTGCAAGGTTTCTGGGGGCCCTGAAAGTTTATATGACATATCCAAGGTCACAGCCAGTATGTGTCAAAGGTAGAACTTGATACCTGACCCTACTCTTTCTTTATTCACTAAACTATCTGCTCACCTGCCTTGAAGTAAGTGCTTAATAAATGTTGTGGAGCTATTGTTGAATTAAAACTATACTATACTGCACTATAAAGGAGGGGAAGATATGGTGTGTTGAAATTGCTATTAGTAAGGAATGTGATAGTGATGGTGGCAGAAGGGTTGATTGACCAGTTGTGCCCATTTGGAAGGTAAGGTAGAATTTCAGAGTATTGGAAAACTGTATGTTTTTTGAAAAAATCTATGATATTTTTAACATCAAAATCATTTACCTATAGAATGTTTATCCCCATGCTTCCCCAAACTTCTTTTATGATAAAGAAAAAAAGTAAACCAAAATTATATGATTCAGCAATGGTATGTGGGTCCATGTTTGCCACACTGAGCACCCATAATCATCTAACCTTTGGATTAAATATTTGTTGTATTTATTCTGTCATTTTAAATTACATTGTTGTGGTCATTTGTGTATATTTTTAATCTTTGTTTGCTTGCTTCATGCAAGTCTTCCCATATTTCTCTCATTGTTTCTTTTTCTTTCTTTTCTTTTTTTTTGAGGGCAATTAAGGTTAAGTAACTTGCCCAAGGTTGCACGGCTAGGCTTTTTTTCTTGTTGTTGTTGTTGTTTGTGTCTGAGGCTGGATCCGAACTCAGGTCCTTCTGACTCCAGGGCCATCGCTCTACTCACTGCGCCACCTAGCCGCCCCTCATTGTTTCTTAATGGCACAAAAATATTCCATTACCTTCATATACCACAATTTGTTCAACCAATCTCCAATTGATGGGCACCCTATTATTTCCAGGTGGGTTTGAGTTTTTTTGCTGCTGTAAATAGAAATATAAATACTGCACCCTGTTTTAGGCACAAGTTTTCCAGAAATAATTTTACTTAACATTAATATCCAAACATTTCTAGATTGTCCAAACTGTCTGAACTGGCATAATTTCTCCTGTCCTCTTCCCATTCCACCATGCCCTTGGTCATTTCTTTATACCTAGGCAATTTTGGTAATATTTATAGGAATGTTGAAGAAAAAAATAACAATATGTTAAAACATTATATTTTTGAGGTTAACCTAAAAAGTTTTAGGTTAACATTCTAGAACAAAAGCCTCTTACGGTAGTTACTTAATCTTCAACTAGGACTACTGGTTCTTTCCTGGACCACAACCCTTAAGGACTGAAAGTATCTCTTCTCTTTGATCAATATTATAATACTTTCTGAATAAAAAATCGGGCAGTTCCTAGGGGTGGGTCACAAGCTAGTTACTTCCGAGGATGAGAAAGGCAATGATTTTAATGAGAAAAAGTACTTTGTTCAAAGTGTGGTTACTAAACCTTCATTTCCCAGACCTCAGCCTTTGTTCTTGGCATTCTGTAACCTTTCCTAAAGAAAAGAATCTAGAAAGGGTTTTAGGTTGGAGAAAATATCATTTTTTTCATATTTCCAGTTGAACTAAAAAGACGAGTTTTAATATGCTTTGCACTAATACAAAAAGTGCTGCTATGAATATTTTGGTACATATGAGACTTTTTTTTATCTTTGACTTCATTTTTAATACGTGGTTGCAATACTTGGTCCACACATAAAACCATTTTACTTTTATTTATGTTTAATAGGGCAGGTAGTACCCTAAAAAGATGTATACTCATCAGTGCAGTCAATCAAATTTTACTGACTGCCCATCAGTACAAATACCAACTCTTTTTAGGAACAAAGAACCATGTCTTATACCTTTGCTCATAGCAGATTGCTAGCTGGAAGTTATGTGTCTCCCTCAAACAGGCACAAGTTTATTGGAAATAATTTTATTTAATATTAATATCCAAACATTTCCCTCAAAGGTGATATTCTGATATATCTGATAAATCTTTGTCAATCAGCACTAATACAGATATTTGAATTTCTGACTGTTGGAATGTCTGTCCTAGTTGTGACAGAAGAGCAGACTGAAGGCTGCTGAATACCTCCAATGAGCTTTTTCTTTTTCTGGCTAAGGATGTTTAAAAATTACATCTAAATTCTGACTGGGGATCCTTTATCATTTCTTACAGTGCAATAATATTCCATTACATTCAGATGCCATGATTTGTTCAGCCTGTACCTAACTGATAGGTACCCTTCAGTTTCTGATTCTTTGCCACCACAAAAAGAGCTGCTACAAATACATTTGTACATATGGGTCCTTTTAATCTTCCTTTGATCTCTTTGGGATATGGATGTAATGGAGCACTGGGTCAAAGGGTATACAGCTTAATAGTTTTTTTTTTTCTTTCTAGAATTATAGGACCAAAGGACAGTGCCACCAGCACTTTATTAATGTATCTGTTTTCCCACGGCTCATACGGCATTTGTCATTTTCCTTTTTTTTCAACTTTGCCAATCTGACGGGTGTGAAGTAGTACCTCAGAGTTGTTTTAATTTGCATTTATCTAATTATTAATGATTAAAGCATTTTTCACATAACAATTGATAGCTTGGATTTCTTCCTCTGAAGCTGTTTATTCATATTCTTTGACCATTTATCAATTGGGAAATAGCTCTTATCTGCATATATGATCATTTCCCTATATATGTTAGAAGAGATAACTTTATCAGAGAATCATGACAAAGATTTTTTCCCTGTTTACTTGCTTTTCTTCTAATTTTAACTGAATTGGTTTTGTGTATGCAAAAACATTTAATTTTATGTAACCAAAATTGTCCATTTTTATTTCCTGTGATCTTTAGCTCTTGTTTGGTCATGGACTCTTCACCTATCCATAGATCTGACAGATAATTTCTTCCACACTTCTCTGATTTGTTTAAAATTTCATTCTTTATGTCTAATAAATGAATGTGAAATGCTGTTCTATACCTTGCTTCTACCAGACCCCTTTCCAGTTTCATATATACATATATATGTGTATATGTATATGTATATATGTATATATTTACAAATAGTGAATTCTTGCTCCAATAACTGGGATCTCTGGGCTTATCAAACACTAGGTTACTGTGCTCATTTTCTACTGTATGTTGTGTACCTAATCTATTCCACTGATCATCATGTCTGTTTCCTAGCCAGGATCCAATTATTTTGATGATTTCCACTTTGTAGTAAAGTTTGAGATCTGGTCATGACCCATTTCCTCCTCACAGGAGGGGATTCCTTTGGCAATTGGGAACCATTGAAAGCTTTTGAGCTTCCTGGAGTAATGTAATTAATGTCATTATAGAAGTAAAGAATCTAGAGCTATCAGGGTCTTTAGAAATCATGTTTTCTAACTCCCTCATCTTACAAATGGGAAATTGAGATCTAAAGTGACTTACTCAATGTTGTATAGCTAGCATTTACATACATGAATATATACATATATGTATACACATATCTATAATCTTATCTATTTAAATGCTAGATATTATTATATAGGTAGTCATATATATAACGGTATATAGTTATATATTATATAGCTGTTATTATATAGAGTTGAACTGAGATCATTTGACTCCAAAGAAGTACTCTATCAGACTGACCTGGGTTATTCACATTCCTCTTTCAAGGTATATGTGTGGGCATGGGGGCAGGGAAATGATAAGATGGCCTCTGCAAGAGTCTAATCTTTGAAGATCAAGGTTCTCAACTTGAAATTTTCTTTTTTCTTTTTTTGGAGGGCAATTGGGGTCAAGTGACTTGCCCAAGGCCATACAGCTAGTTTTTGTGTAAAGTGTCTGAGGTCAAATTTGAATTCAGGTCCTCCTGACTCCAGGGCCAGTGCTCTATTCACTGCACCCCTTGAAATTTTCTTACTTGCCTGTCTTCCCTGAATGATGGAAGAAGGGAGGAAGTTGACTATAACCTTGATTCTTATCTTTCCTTTAGTGCCCCAGACCATGGAACTAAAGGAAAAAGTGATGCAGACCATTATAAATTTAATTAAAGAAGACTCCAAAGCAGTGAGTATGGAAGCAATGAATGGGGCTAGGAGGGTAGCTACTTTCTTTAGATTCTGAAAGAGTATCAAAGGGGTGATTTAAGGGTGGGGGTAGAGGGGAAAGAGGAATCTATCCGCTTTGAAGGAGACTGTTGGGGAAGGGTGTGAGGCATACCAGCTAAGTCAACCTTAGCCTCTGGGTCCTGCTCTTAGTTTGGATTTGTCCATTTCCCACCCTCTGAAGCAGGTTCAAGAGGTTGTTCTCTAAGGTGGGAGGAAGATGATGACTGGAGAATCAATTAACAAACAAATTTACTGAGTATCTACTATAGCCAAAGCATCATGCTGAGTGCTTTGTAAGGTACAGGAACTAACAGTCTAGTTGGAACAATAAGACATGCATTCATGAAAAGATAGGAATACAATCCATAGATATCACAATGGTTTAGAGGAGATCACTTGGGATTTGGATGGTTAGGAGAGACTTTTCCCCTTTGATGATTCCTTTGGTGTCTTTCATCAATCTCTTACTGTGTACTGAGTCATTCTCTGATACCTACAAACAGTCTCAGATCTCCCCATCCTTAAAAAACCTTCACTTGAGCCTGTAAATCCCTCAGATTGTCATCATCTGTGTCTGTCTGTGTGTCTGTCTCTGTCTCTCTGTTAATGTCTCTCTCTCTCTGTCTCTGTTTCTCTCTCTCTCTCTCCCTCAGTCTCTCTGTCTCCTTACTTTTATATTCAAATTCTTAGAAAAAGCTGACCACACTCATTGCCTCCCATTCAGTTCTCAACGCCTCACAATACTGTAGCTCCACAGTTTGACGGAAATTGTTCTGTTCAAGGTTGCCATGGATCTCTTAATTGTTAAAAGCCAATAGTATTTTCTTGGTCCTTAGCATTTTTGACCTTTCTGCAGCTTTAAACCACCCCTCCCTTCTGAATATCCATCCTCTTCCCATGACCAGAATAGATGATTCATTATCTTTCCTCTTAAACCTTTTCTTCTCCAGACTTCTCTATAGCTGTTGAGAGGACCACCATCCTTTAGGTCGCTGAGGCCCGAAATTTCAGAGCCATCACTGATTCTCCACACTCTTTCACCACCAGCTGCCTCCACCACCACATCCAATCTATTGCCAAGTCTTGCTAATTTGATACCTACAACATTTCTAATATCTGTCTCCTCTTCACTCACAGTGACACCATCCCTTATCACCACTCACCTGGACTGTTGTATTGTGGTTTAGTTGTTCATTCATGTCCAACCCTTCATGAACCCATGGACAATGTGGTTTTTCTTGGCAAAGATTCTGGAGTAGTTTTCCATTTCCTTCTCTAGTGGATTAGAGCAAACAGAGATTAAGTGATTTGCCCAGGGTCACACAGCTTTTGTTGTCGCTTAGATTGGTAGGTGGTACAGTGGATAGAGTGCTGGGCCTGGAGTCAGGAAGACCTGAGTTCAAATCCAGCCTCAGACACTTACTAGCTTTGTGATCCTGGGCAAGTCACTTAACCCTTCTTGCTTCAGTTTCCTCATCTGTGAAATGAGCTTGAGAAGGAAATGGCTCTTTGCTGGGAAAACCCCACATGGGGTCATGAAGAGTTGGACATGACTTAAATGACTGAACAACCACAACAATATTGTTTTCTAAGATAAAGCACAAACTCCACTATTTGGTGTTAAAATCCCTTTATAATCTGGCCCTTCACTTTTCTAGTTACTTCTCATTACTCTCTGTCATGCCTTCTAAATTACAGCCTAAGGTAAATAATCTGAACTCTGGATTTCATCTCCTATCTCTTTACTTTAGTACACCATGCTTCGAATGTTCTCCCTTCTCATCTTCATATCTCTTAAAATCTTTTCCTTCCTTCAAGGCTCCACTCAGGTGACAATGTCTATCCCCCAAATACTTAGTGCTCTCTCTCCCTTCTGTCTCCCCCCCATCAAAATTATCCTCTGTTTACTTATCTGTTTACATGTTGCCTTCCTCAGGGTTATGGGAGCCCCTTGAGGACAAGGAATTTTTCATTCTTCATCTTTATATGCCTAGAATTGAGAATTTAATTGAAAGAGGAGGATAGATCTGAGCTAGGCTTTGAAGGCTAAGGTATAATTTTGACAGTAGGATTTGGAGGGGCAGCGGTAAGTTGGAGATTCTAGACAAAAGCATAGAGGGAAGAGTACAAAAGCATGTTTGGAGGGTTGTGAGCAGGTCATTTTATCTATAATTGGGTATGTGTAGGAAGAAAGTGGGTGAGAAGGCAGGAAAGGTAGGTTGTAATCAAAATTGAAGAGACCTTGGAATAATATTAGGTTAAGGAGTTTTGACTATTATTTCAAAGAATCAAGTCCTACTTGACTTTTAAGGGAGACTAAGGATTTATTCTTAGCTTTCCATTAAAGTTTTGAATGGGTGCCTTTTTTGGACCCAGCCCCCACCCTCATAGTCATTGAGATCATGAGAAGAGTTCTTTATAGGAGGAGGGGCTTTAGGGGGTCCAGGTTTAGTGCTTAGGTATTTCTAGATGGTTGGCACAAGACGGGATGACTGTAGGCCTCCAGGTGGTGATCACAAGGAGCTAGGACAATTGGTTAAGCAATATAAAAAACATATTGGACTAGGATTGAGGAGATTTAGGTTCTAATCTCCACTTTGGTGCTAATACATCATTTGCTATTTGGAAAGTCACTTTATCCCTGTGACCCTCTGTTTCCTCGTCTTTAAAATCTTTATGAACGTTTCATAAGTATATGTTACATTATTTATGTAACAGGTACGGTTGCCTCTACTACAATTTATGGAAAAACTAGGTATCTATAACTACTTCACCCTGCAACGAGGAGATATACTCATTACATATTTCGTCAAACTCAGTGATTCTGGATACACAGTAAGTAGGGGAAGGGTAAAGACTGGGCTAAAAGGGGACCACATATTGGGGAAAGGGAAACTGTAGGGCTTGCAAAAGGGCTATAAGAAGGGTAGGATTGGGAACATAAGGGATAAGAGGGAGGGGAAGGGAGAGGAGGGGAGAATAAGAGTCAGGCTGGGCTCAGAAATATCAGCATTTAGCTTACACACTGACAGAAGGAGGGAAAAGTATTGACATTCTGGTGGAGGTACTGACCCAGGAGGCTTAGATAGGATTGGGTTGACTTTTCTTTTTTCTAATTTCCTTTAGAGTGATGAGGAAATCCAGGAACTGTCAATCAGTATCCTACATCTGGTATGGATTCCTGGAGACAAAGACCTGCCTCCCCTTCTCCCAACTCCTTTCAACTTAGCCCTGAAGCTGCGTCTTCCTCAGAGCATCTCTCCTCCAGGGCTAAGGGGCTACCCTAAGAATTTCATTCTCTTTTGGAATCTCTACCTATCTTCTCCCCTGCTGACCATTCTGCCAGTTAGGCCTTGGAACTGTGGCCCCTGAGGCAGAGAGAAAAATATCCTTTTCCCTAGAAGTCTCCATGGTGGTAGTTTGACCTCTTGCCCCATGCATTTTCATGTTTCATGACCCTAAGTGTCAGGGAGGTTTTTCCTCCTCTTCATGTTGAAGATCATTCCTGCTGAAATTGCCCTTGATCAGAGATGTCTTCTGAGAGTCTTGGTACAGTAGGTGTATGGGCTGTAGGGATTATCACTCCCCCTTGCTCCCCCTCCCTATCATCCCATGAGTGCACAAGATGATGGTGCTGAGAGCTCTAGCCCCCTTAGGGGTGGTGGTGGTAAGGATTGGAAAGTGTGGCTTGGCAACTAAAACTATTTTTGGAACCTGTAATCCATGTGACCTCCAGGTGTCCTTACCCAGACTGATAAATGTGTTGTGCCAACCTATGAGCCCCATGGCATTTGTGCCCATCTGCAAGACTGCCACTGACATCGCATTGAAGGCTCAGGCCTTGGGTCACCCCCCCTATCTTAGCAGCTACCATCTTAACCGTGAGCTGGAAGGGTTGGGTTTTCCTTATGGGGGAGGGCAGAAGGGGGAAGAAAGAGAGAGAGAGAAATAGAGAGAGGGAGGGAGAGAGACAGAGACAGACAGAGGGAGAGACACAGAGAGAGAGGGGGGAGAGAGACAGACGGAGAGAGAGAGAGAGAGAGAGAGAGAGAGAGAGAGAGAGAGAGAGAGAGAGAGCTTAGAAATGTGGGTGTGGGGCTAGAGAAAAGGTGAGGTGGGAACCTTAGTGGCAGAGCTTTCTACTTTAAGACGGAGGGCAGGGAGAACACTAGACCAGAGCCTGGGGGCAGAGCTGGGGCAAAGCAAAGACATGGCCAAAACTAGAGAATAAGCAGGATAGAGCACTGAGTGATAGATAAAGTATCAGGATGTTAGGGGTGGAACAAAGATGGGGAGACACTATGAAGTCTTAAGAGAGTGCTTTAGGATGGTGCCTGCCCCAGACACAGGGTCTCTCTAAGTTTCCTGGCCCTAATTCCTGTGTCATAGATGCCTCTTTTCTGTCCTTTATCTGTGGGTTTAGTCTTGATTGGGGGTGAGGTGGGAATTGACCGTGTTAGGGACAACACAACTTGACCTAGATACCACCTGGTGTTTTCTTTTTCTTCTCTTTTCTGTAGCTACTGAATACCCCTCCCCACAGGTGCTCTTTCTCAAACTTCTAGTAAGTGATGCTATAGGTGACTGGGATGAATAACCTGTTTGGGTCTGGATGAGGAACTTGGAGGCATGGCTAAGGAGTATGGTGTGTTTGGGATCAGAGAATTTAAGGGAGGGGGCCTAGCAACCTAGAGGGCAGTGACAGAAATGTGGGAAAAGGGGCTAGAATTTGGGGACCTCAGGTTGACC
Source organism: Gymnobelideus leadbeateri (assembly GCA_011680675.1). Classification (NCBI taxonomy): domain Eukaryota; kingdom Metazoa; phylum Chordata; class Mammalia; order Diprotodontia; family Petauridae; genus Gymnobelideus; species Gymnobelideus leadbeateri. The sequence goes on along the minus strand of WOXC01010640.1, from coordinate 217,832 downwards.
TCTCCCATTAGCCCCTATGTACATCACACCTTTACCGAAATCCTTTCTTGCTGCTCCTCCTACCCACCTCTTTCTTCCCAGATATCTTCTCTGACACCATATAAAACAAAGGAATTTGGCATAACCTCCCTTTGGCTGTTGTATGCACTCCACCCGATCAACTCCCTGCATCCTGTGATCAACTTCAGACTGGGCCAACTGTGGACAAGAGAGATTCCTAATATGATTCACATTCTGGAGAGTGAGAACAGGGGCCAGGGGAAGAAAAGGGGGTGGGGAGATTCTGGAACAGAAGGAAGCCATGGTGGGAGATAGAACCACCCTGGGTTGGAAGGAGCTTGGGGACATTCCCTTCCCTATCCTTGTTCTTCATAGACAATAGTCTATGGTCAGTAGGCTGAACGTAGTCTACCTCTAGAGTAGGTCAAAGCAAAGCCCAACCAAGTCATTTTTTCATGTCTTACACAAGGATTGAATCTCAAACCTCTCCCTGCCCAATTAAAATATGAATATAATTTTACCTCTTAATGGAGTTTTTAATGGAGTAATTATAATTTAGGGGTGTCATAGTAATAGCCCAATACATTCATAGTTGCTTATGGATAAGGTACAATTGCAAATTTAAAAGTGGTTCCAAAAAATACATTTTTTCCTTCCCTAATAGCATCATCAGAATAAGTGTGCTATGTAGCATTGTAATCACTGATCCAATGGTTTGTAACTCACAGTACTCTGAGGAGCTCAGCATTTCTAATTTCCTTTCATCCACAAATTATATCACAAAGAAATTGAATTTGCAGAAACATTTGTCATTACATTTTATGGGGTTGTATTGAATAGAGAATTCTCACTAACGCTTGTTTTCCTTCATGGTCATGTGCCATGGAGATGTTCCCATTGAAAGAGCCTGAGGAGGCATTGACTCCTGGCTTTGACCTGTTGCTTTATGCTGTGAAAGCTATTTCTTAGCCTCTACTGTGCAAAAGAGTGTTGTATTTAGCACTATAATACACACAACTGACATATACCAAACAGATTTTTCAGGCATCAAAAAAAGTTGCATTGCTTAAAACTTAAATTTTAAAGTGTCCTTTGCATGTTGTCCCCTAGGCAACTGCCTACTTTGCTCAATCCTGAAACTATCTCCAGGTTCAATGTCCTCTTCTGCTTCCCCTTGATAGATGGGTGGGAATCCCATGTCTTTGAGGACTGACCTTAATAAAATGAGTCCTCTCTCTCTCTCTCTCTTTCTCTCTCTCTCTCTCTCTCTCTCTCTCTCTCTCTCTCTCTCTCTCTCTTTCTCTTTAATGTAGAACACAACACAGAAGACTTTATTCAGAAGGACTGGGAGAAAAGGCTGCTTCTAGTGAGAAATGAGATACCAATTCCCTTTTCACACGTCTTTACCTTTCTGAAGGATGCTCTCATGCCTATACTCTAATCTTGGCTTTTCTTTGAGGGTGACTCCCTGGTAGAATGAGGCTACACTATATTGTCTGATCTGTGTCCCCAATTCTTAATCAACTCACTATTTTATTATTATTTTCTGAGGCAATGGGATTAAGTGACTTGCCCAGGGCCACACAACTAGTAAGTGTCTGAGGTCAGATTTGAAATCAGGTCCTCTGGACTCCATGGCTGGGTACTCTATCTGCTGTGCTGCCTATCTGCCCCTTATTATTTTGTTCAATGGTTTAGTCTCATCCCTATGTTTTCAAGCCCTATCTAATCTATCCTCCTGGTTCTTTCTATTATTTACCTAGGCTGTGCCCCATTCCCCAGATTCTATCTCCATACTTCTATATATACCTATATATATATAAATATATAGATATAGATAGATAGATACCCAGCCCTCAGACTTGTTACCATCTTTTCTCTCCCCACTCTGTGAATGACTTCTCCCTGCCTGTGTTTTGTGTTCTACTTTCTGTTCCCCAAGTTTTCAAATTATACTTTGTTGGCCATCAATGATGACTGCTGGCTGAAGGATCTCATTAAAGCGATATTTGAGAAGATCCAAAGCCTCGAGTGGTCACAACAAGAGAAGGAGAAGGTATACATAACTTTCTTACGGGGGTTAGGGCGGGCCTGAAGGGCATAAGGACAGTAGGGGCATCAAAGAAGGAGTTACATGACTTTTCTTGAGCCCCAAAGATCCAAGAAAAAGGAAAAACAAACAGCAGACTAATGTCCATAGTAGTAGTAGTAGTAGTAGTAGTAGTAGTAGTAGTAGTAGTAGTAGTAGTAGTAGTAGTAGTATCAGAGTAATAGTACCTTGCATATGGTTAGCACTTAATGTTTCTCAAAGCTCATTCGTGTCCACTATCTCAGTGGAGGCTTATAGCATTGTGAGGCAGGCTGTCCATTTTAAGTCACTAAATTAAAGTCACAAAGCAAATTGGGAGTAGGATAGACTAGAACCCAGTTCTCCCAACCCATAGTCCATTGCACCACACTTTCTAGTCAGGACCCCAGGCTTGGGCCTGTAAGAGGAAGGAGAATGGCTCTTCTAAGAAGGATCAGATGTGACTCCAAGCTTTTTCACTGGCTGTCCCCCTGTGCCTGGAATTCACTTCCTTCTCATCTTTGCCTTCTCCTTTACCTGGCTTCCTTTAAGTCTAAGCTAAAATCTCACCTCTCATAAGAAGCTTTCCCTACTCCTCTTTAATGTTGGTTTCTTTCTGATTATCTCCATTTTATCCTGTTTATAGCTGGCTTGTACATAAGTGTTCGTATGTCATCTCCCCCATTAGACTGAGAATTCCTTGAGAGACAGGACTGTCTTTTGCCTTTCTTTGTGTCCCTAGCACTTAGAACAGTGTCTGGCACCTCATAGGTGCTTGGTGACTAACGCATCCCTCAGTGGCTGAAGAGTAGGCTATAGAACTCTCTTCTCCTCCTGTCTTCCATTGTTTGGTCCAGCCCTGTCAACACAGATCTGTTTTCCTGCAGGGTGGTAAATGGAAAAGAACACTGAATTTGGAGTCAGGAAGCCTGGGTCATTTAACCTTTCTGTGAACCTCAGCTCTCATATTTATAAAATATTTGTAGTGTAATCATGTTTATGTTGCCTGCCTCACAGGGTTGTGAGGAAGGTTCTTTGTAAACTTTAGAAGGCCCCTTGTACTAATGTGAGTTATTATTACTCTTCTTTGGGCATCTTAGAACCTGAGACATCTGGTGTGGCAATAGGAGAAGATGTGTGTGTGTGTGTGTGTGTGTGTGTGTTGGGGAGGGGGGTTGATAATGAGAGAGGGGAGGGATGCGCACATATAGCTTAGAATACTATTTGTGCTAAGCCCCTAACCATTCCTCCTTCTCCTCCTTCCAGTCCTTTTTATACAGACTCATTGGCTATACCCTGAAGGCCTCTGCTGACCACAGCTTTGTCTCCCTGATGTTGGCTGATATCCTAAACAGCACTCAAGAGGAAGAGTTGGAGAGAATGGTGAGTCCAGAGGCCCCAGGAAGGAGGTACATGTTAGAGAGTACTAGAGCATAGAATTTTTGAGCTAGGTCTTTAGACTCTCCAGTCAACAGTCTTCTTTAACAAAAAATTATTGGTACCTTTAATTTTTATATCACTTTCATTTCCAAGTATATGCCTCCCCCTCCTCTACCCTTCCCAGTGAACCATCCCTTATAACAAAGAATAAATAAGAAAAAAAAAGCAGTTCAGCAAAACTAATCAGGAAATCAACTGAATCTGGCAAAGGTCCACACCCATAGTCCCCCACTTCTCTCTTCTATGTAGCTAAGCTTCATCATTATACTTGTATAACCTCCCATTTCTTTTTGGTGGTGATGTTCTTCCCATCTACATTGGTCATTGTGGATGTTGGATTCTTGGTTCTCTGACCTCCCTTTGCTTCAGTTCACATGTCTCCCCATGCTTCTCTGAATCCTTAGTATTTAGCATTTCCAGTGGCCCAGTACTGTATGGCTACATTATATTTACATATCACAAATCATACCTCAATCAATGCAGCCAATGGTTTTCTACATCTCTGCTGCAGGTGAAGTGTTTTACTTTTTAAAAATTATTTAGGCCTCTAATAACTCCCCTGTGGACTAGTACTTTCCCTCTCCAGAGTCTCCCTCCCAGATAGCCAAGGCTCCATCATCAACAAACATGGTTTAAGTGCCTACCAAGGCAGTGTAGAGTAACAGAAAAAACATTCTGATCCTGATCTTAATACTTAGAGGTTGTATCAACATGAGACAACTATTTAAACTTAATGAGCCTCAGTTTTTTCACCTGTAAAATGGGATAATACCATTTGTACTACTTAACCTCAATGAGGTGTTGTAAGGAAAATTGTATGTTGGTCACTATAAGGTGCTAGGGCATAAAGGTAGTATAAGTCCCTGCCCTAGGGAGACTGACAGTGTAGTTAGAGAGACAGGCCATAGATGTGCCTAGCATAATGCCTAAACTGTAGTTGCTTAATAAATGTTTATTACATTTAATTAGATTGAACAGAAAGGTACCTAAATTTGCAGGGCAGTGACAGGAGCCTGCTGAAACCACTGTGTACTGTAAGAGCTTAGAGGAAGGAGAAAACCTCCCTTGTAGGGTGAGATATGTAGAGAAGGTTTCACAGGGGAGGTCGAATTTGAGCTGGACCCTGAGGATGAATGAGACTTAGAGAAATAGGGAAAAGGAAGGAGGGCATTGAGTCTGGAAGGATAATGTGAGCAAAGATGCAGAAGTGGGAATGCTTGGAGTGTGTCAGGGAGTGTAATGAATACACAAGTTTGACTAGGGTGCAAAATTCTTCAAGAAGAAGGAAGGAGATTAAGTCAGAGAAGTAAACTGCTTTCAGTCATGTCTGACTCTCTGTGATCCCACTTGGGGTTTTCTTGGCAAAGATACTGGAGTGGTTTGCCATTTCCATTTCTAGATCATTTTTTATAAATGAGGAAACTTAGGCAAACTGGGTTAAGTGACTTGCCCAGGGTCACACAGCTAATAAGTATCTGAGGCCAGATTTGAATTCAGGAAGATGAGTCTTCTTGACTCCAGGCCTGATGTTCTATCCACTGAGCCACTTAGCTATCCAGGACTAGAACCAGGTTGTGGGGAGCCTTTAAAACTGGTCAAAAACCAATAGGCTCTGACCTTCCTTTTCCTTTCCTTATAAAAACCTAGTTTGGCTTGTATCCCAACCCTCACCTTCATGCCTGGGACTTAATGTTATATCAGGTGAGATCTGGCTAATCTGATAACCTAATCTACATTAATACATCAATGCCTACTAATGGATTTTGGCCATTGATCCAATTTCTTAGGGTTATAAGTTAAATGTGGGCTATAGAGCACTGGACCAGGAGCCTAGACAACCAAATTCTCCCACTGACATTTATGAAGTGTCTGATCATTTAATCTCTATGAGCCTTTGTTTCCTCTTGTGTAAAATGAAGGGGTTGACTAGATGGCTTCTCAGGGCTTTTCCAGCTTTAGATCAATGGGCCTATCATTCTCTGAAAATTCGTAGATGAAGTCATTCTACCTTCTGACCAACAGGACATTTATAGGGCTTTGAGAGTATATGATACATGTTTATCTTCCTCAATCTAGGAAGTTCCTGCTAGTTCTCTCTCTTCCTAGAAACTCCCTGTAAGCTCTAGAATCAGGGAAGCAGTGTGGTATAGTAGGAAGAGCTCTGAACAAGGAGTTAAGAGAACTGAGTTCTAGTTGGGGTTTTACCACCAACTGTCTAGTGTTGGGAAGTTACCTCACCTTGCTAAACCTAACTTCCCCATTAGGATAATGAGGTATTTGGATTAGAGAAGATCTCTAAGGTCTGTTCCGGTTTGGAAAATCCTTTGAGTCTTGAGCCAATCTTTACATTTTAATGGGTTCTTTTAGAGACAGAGTTACCCAAGCTCTCAACCCAGGAACTATCTTCTACTTTTCATTCTCCCCCATCCTGACTTGTGTACAACCCAAAATAAAAACAAGAGGATTTTTTTTTGGTGAGAGGGGGCCATCACAACTAGGGGAATCAGGAAAGATTGGCCAAACTAGGTGCTGGCCATTAAACTGAGCTAGAGGCTTCAAGAGGTCTGTAAGTGAGGAAGGAGAACATTCTAGACGTAAGAGAGAACCTGGGTAAAGGCATAAAATTGGGGATGGAATGTTGTGTAAAGGGAACAGAACAGATAAAAAACCAAATGAACAGAGCATAACATTACTTACGGGAAACACATTTAATTATTTAGATCATAGCTAGATTGAATTAGATATAAGTAATATAAATAATTTCCCTCAAATTTTATTGCCACTATCAGTTGGCCAAATTTTGTCTATTGTATCTGCACAACATCTCTTACATCTATCTCCTTTACACCTGGTTCAGTCCCTCATCAGTGCCCTCCTGGACCATTGCCCAGTTGGTCGCCCTACATCTTGTGTGCCTCCTCTCCAGTGGAATCAAATGGAGATTCCTTAAGGGCTGATCTAAACCATGTTACTCCCCTGCTTAAAACTACCTATTCCCTTTAGGATCAGATTCAGATTCTTCTAGTAGTCATTTAAAATCCTTGAGGATCTGGTTCTAGATGATCTTTTAAGGCTGATAATATACTGTACATTCCAACCAAACTGATCTATTTGTGGTTCATCTCTATGTAGATGACACCCAGGTCTATCCAATCCCAGCCTCCCTCCTGAGCTCCAGGCCCCCATCTCCAACTGCCTTTTGGTCTTCTCAGACTAGATATCCCACAGACATCTCAAACCCATGTACAAAGCAGGACTTGTTATTCTTCACCTCCCCACCAACATAAACCAGACCCAGGGCAGCTCTATTCTTATAGTTTCTTGGGGTCTCAACTTGCTGTTCTCCTTGACTCCACTTTCTCTTTTGTCATTTATGGTAATTTCTACTTCCCACACCATCTTTTGTATCTTGTCCCCTTCTTTCTACTCACACAACCACCACCCTAGTATAGTGTGTAAGCTCTGGCCTTTCTATACCAAGGCCCCATTTGTAGTAAGTGTGCTTTGGCCTTTCTAGGAACCAGGTTGTAACTTTTGCTGTTCAGGGTTCTAGAGTAAGATGAACAATTGGAAAAGGTCCCTTTCTCCACTCCAACCTGAGCCCCCATAGGCTATGTTTTCTTAATTGTTAGAGGACCAGTGACAACTTCCATTAACTTATGGAATATTAATTCCACAATTAATTAATATGAAAAGGCAATTTTTGATGATTTTATATCTTATAAGATATTTATTGATATCTTATGTCTTAATATCACCTTCATTTCCAAATATGTCACTTCCCACAACAGGGAACCTTCCCCATTAACAAAGAATAAAAAATGAGGAGAGGGGAAGTAGTTCAGTAAAACTAACTAATGAATCAACCAAATATCCATTGTGACAAACCCATAGTTAACCAGTTCTGCAAAGAAGAGAATGAAAGGATTCTTTTTTCTCCTCTCTTCTTTGGGGAAAAGCTTTACAAATAACTTTAATTATTAAAAAAAAAGATGTTCAACTCACCTACCTTTAAAATTAAAGACAGGAAACAAAATTTCATTGAATAAATACAAAAGAAACCTTATTTTCATTTTCAGTTTTGATCACAGAGGAGACAGATGTAGGGATAAAGGCAAAGAGGAATTGAGGGAAGAAAAAAGGCAAAATGAAGGATAGAAATAAAGAGAAAAGGTAGAAAGTCATGAAGGGCTCAATCTACACTTCCTTTAACCCACAAATAGGGAGAACACCCTTAATTAAATAAGTAGAAAGAAAGGAAAGAATAGAAGTCACTAAAGAGTTCCAAAGAAAATAATATAGCTTCTCAGCTAAGAAAGGACAAGGTAATGGGCAAATAAGAAGGAAAACAGTCTCCATATGATGAAGGAACAATTTGTTTTTTATCTATAAAATGTAGAAGAAATAACTAAGCATTGAAGGATCCTGAAGAAAAGTTACAGCAAGAGAAAAATAATTCATTTTAACCTGAGAAATGAAAACTGACTCTAACATAAGAACAATACAAGAGACAATACAAGTTTGGACAATAGGCATTTATGAAGGAAATGAAGGTGGAGCTAGTGGGAGCAAAAAGTGTGTGGTCTAGGAAAACCTGGTGTCTGTAATGAGTGAAAATGGAACAAGACAGATGGGTAATAGGAGTCAACAATAGAAGTCAACAATAGAACAATAGTCAATAGAAGGAAAGAGTATTATGTGAATAGGAATAGCATCAATGAGAAATAAAATTACCTGTGGGAAAGGAAGAAAAATGCAGCAGAGCAAGATCACAGAACAACACTGTGTTGAATATTTTATAAGCCAGGATAACAGAAGAAGCAACTAGGAGAGAAAGATTGGATTCCTGGCAGGTAGTCAGACTCTGGGATTTATTCAATATATAATACAGATGTTGCTATGACTAGCATGCAACAACTGACTGGCTGAGTGTGGCATAGGCAGATTGGGATCTGGAAAGCTCCCTTCTAAGTCTTCTAAGGTAGACTTTGATTCCTTGTGGAGAGAGAAGGGGGAGGGTAACCCAGCAGAGGAGGGCAGGCAGGATCCAGTCCCCCTGGAATGGATAATCATTCCTTTGCTTTCCTATCACCAAAGAGGTATACATATGGAGTCCAAGGGAAAGCTTAGAGAGCACAGTTGGTAATGGGGGTGATTTACTGCTCCTGTAAGTTTTTTTCCCCTTTGCATGGGGGCTTTCAAGCAATTACCTTTAGGCACTTTGTAGCTTCTTTGCTAGGCTCTTATGGACCTGTGAGCCTGCATCCAGGGAAGCCTTGGCTCCCTATGAGGTCTCTGTTACCACTTGTTGGAGAGATTCTTCGAGGATGCTGATGAGAGGATGGAAAGTCTTCTGGAACTACAAGGAGGCAGAGCCAAAGTCTGAGGCACTTACCTCTCCCCACAAAGAGCTGGATCTCTCTTCTGTCTGTTAGATATTTGCCAGACTCCGTATCTCCTTTGGGCCTCAGCTGGCTTGATGTTTTATAGATGACCTCTCCAGGGAGACCAATTTACTCAGCCAATCCAATAATTCTTCCTGTACAAGTGTGACTTCTAAGTCAACCAGTGACTTATCAGAGACATAAATTGATCCAAGGTCCTTTCACACTTAGTTGGAATGCCTTTGACTAATTTGTTTTAAGTGAGATGTGTTCCCATCTGTTTAAGTTATGGAGGCTGTAATGGCAAGCAAATAAATACTTAGCACCTTGTTTCAGATCAAGTGTCTTTGAGCCTTGCTGTGATTATATCAAGTCTTTGTTAAGAAACTGAACCTGTGAATCCCACAGTGGGAGGGACTTGCCAAAGACAGGAATAGGAAGGACATAAGAGGTGGGCAGAACAAGGAGGAGCTAATGACAGATAAAAAGCTCAAGCACAGTTGGGACTGAGCAGAACTGAGAAAGAGAACATTTGGGGTTGCTAGCCCTCTGTTTGTCTGTTCTATCTGTGTTGATTTGTGTTTGTGATACTTTGTACAGAAGCCCTAGGACCTTACTGGTGGTTCAGAAGCCCTGAAAGAGGATTTTCTTCTTGTCTGTTTATAGAAGTCCTGGAGGAGGGTTTCAAAGGTCCTGGGACTATACTGATGATTTGTATTGATTTCTCAGACCTTTGTGAGTCTGTATTGATTTCACAGGCAGATAGTGAATTGATGATGGTGCCGGCAATGTGCATAAATGTTGTTTTGGCTCTGTTAAGCTTTGTCTTCCCAGAAACAGAAACTGCTAAGGACTTGAGGTGAACTGGACACTGTGAGCTTCAGTATGGAATGGGAACTGGATGAGGAGCTGGACAAGGAGCTAGATGAGGAACTGAGAGCTGCCTGCCTGTGAATTCAGGTGATGGTTGGGTGAATTCAGGCAAGAGCTGGACACATGGAAGAGGAACCATGGAATTTGAGAGCCAGCCTCCAGCCAAGATGAAAAGACCTCTCCTTGGGTACTTTGTGCTGACTGACAAGATCATGATTTACTGTGACCTAGGGGTGTGAGAACTTTGTACCTTGTACCCCTTAAGGATGATTCAGTTAAGGATGATTAGAAACTAGTTTCCAATCAAGAAGAAAGAAGACTTTCTGACTGACAGATTGTGACCTAGGGGTGGGAGACCTTTGTACTTTGTATCTCTTGAGGAGTCTTCCTTAAGGATGATTGACTTAAAGACTTACTGAATGATTTCTTTTGTTTAAAGCTATGGGGCCATTTTAGTGATAAGTTGTTATGGTATATCATTGTGAATGCTTTACTTTGGTTTCTGTGAATGTTTTGCTTTAGTTTACTGCTGAATAAATAGAGAGTTCACTATACTGTGTGATCAGAACCTTAAAGCTGTGCACAGCAGCAGTCCTCTGGAAAGCTGCTCGTGCTTGGCTTTACAGAGGCATAACATTTTACCTCTTGCTTTAGGTGAGGTGGGGTAACTTGGTTGATTTCCCCAATCAATCTTACAATTATACTTAAATCAATTGATCTATACAAATTTATTAAATACCTAGTAGTAAGTACTATTAGGTGTTGAGGTCACAAAATGAAACAATATTTTTAAATTTAAAAAAATCATCTTAAATTTAAATACAAAATGAGAAAAAAGAGAATATTTCCAAGTATGTAGCAGAACACAGAGGATTCAATATAAAACAATATATCCATTTCAAACTATTTAGTTTTTTAAAGAAACTGTCTCATAAATGCTATACATTGTTTTCAAAGCTACCCTGCTTTTCTGTGCTTCCTCCTAAGTTTTCTTTTGTTTTCTACTCTGTACTTTTTTCTTCTTTCCCCACCCTGACCTAGAAAAAGCTACAATTAAATGTGAATATATGTACATATACATATATATCTATATACACACATATGCATAAATGTAAGACCATACTATACATATTTCTATTTGTCAGTTCTTTCTTTGGAGGTAGAGAGTGTGTCTTCCTTCATATTCTTAAGTCTTTCCATGTTTATCTAAAACCAACCAGATCATTATTCCTTATATCACAGTAGTGATTCCATCACAATCATATGCCACAACTTGTTTAGTCATTACCCAATTGAAGGGTATTTATCATTTTAGCTAATCTGGTAGTTATAAGATGATATCTCAAAGTTATTTTAATTTGCATTTATCTAATCAATAATGATTTAGAACATTTTTTCATATGATATATGTAGCAGAATGAAACAATTCTTGACCTCAATGAGTATGTGCTTTATCTGGGGAAATGACATGTACATGTATAAATATATACAAAATATTTTGTTGTTCAGTTGTGTCCAACTTTTCATGATCCCATTTGTGGTTTTCTTCTCAAAGATACCAGAGTGGTTTGCTATTTCCTCCTTCAGCTCATTTTATAGATGAAGAAATTGAGGCAAATAGGGTTAAGTGACTTTCCTAGGGTCATACACCTATTAGGTATTTGAAGCCACATGTGAACTCAGAAAAAATGAGTCTTTCAACTCCAGACCTGGTGTTCTATCTAATGTATCACCTCACTGTCCTTATGCAAAAGATATTCAAAATAAATACAGAATAATCTCTAGGCAAAGGTATGGTGGTAGTGGTAGGGGCATTCTAGAAAACCTTCACAAAGAGAGGGTTGTGCTTGAGTAGAACATTGAAGGAAGCTAGGGGTTCTGAGAGGCAAAGGTGAGGAAGGATTATGTTCCAAATCTGGACAAGTCAAAGTATGTGAACAGGAAGTTTTCAGAAAAAGAAATCAAAGCTATCTACAAACATATGAAAAAAATGCCCTAAATCACTATTGATTAGAGAAATACAAATCAAAACAACACCAAAGTACCACCCTACACCTACCAGATTGTCTAATATGACAGAAAAGGAAGATGATAAATGTTGGAGGGGATGTGGGAAAAATGAGATACTATGGCATTGTTGGTGGAATTACGAACTGATTCAACCATTCTGGAGAGCAATTTGGAACTATGCCTGAAGGGTATAAAACCCTTTGATCCAGCAATACTATTACTAGGTCTATAACCCAAAGAGATTTAAAAAAGGGGGGGGGGGATTACCTATAGGCACAAAAATGTTTATAAGGCAGCTCTTTTTGTGGAAGCAAAAAATTGGAAATGAGGGGATGCCAAACAATTGGGGAATGGCTGAACAAGCTGTGGTGTATGATTGTGCTATAAGAAATGGTGAGCAGGATGGTTTCAGAAAGCCTGGAAGGATTTGCATGAACTGATGCAAAATGAAATGAGCAGAACCAGAAGAGCATTATATACAGTAACAAGTTACTGTTACAATGTTATATATATAACAGCAATACAATGTTCCAAAACAATTCTGAAGGACTTTTGATGAAAATACTACCTACCTCCAAAAAAAGAACTGAGGAGTCTCAATGCAGATTGAAGCATACTTTTAAAAACTTTATTTTTTTATGACATGATTAATATGGAAATAGGGTTTGCATGACTGCACATAACCTATGTAAAACTTCTTGACATTTCAATGAAGGGAGAAGAGAGGGAGGGAGGGAGAGAATTTGGAACTCAAAATTAAAAAAAAAAGAATATTAAAGTTGTTATTATATATAATTGGGGGAAAAAAGATAAAATACCCAATGCAGATAAGTCCTTATAGTCTCTAGAGCTAGAAGAAACCTTAGAGATAAACTAGTTAAGAGCCTTATTTTATAGAAAATGAGGCCAGAGGGGAAGTGACTTGTTCAAGGTCATATAAATATGATGCCACAGAACTAGATTTTGAAGTAAGGTCCTTTTGACACTTAATCCAGTGCTCTTTCCATGATTTCCTTGGTATATAAAGGTATACCCATACTCCTAGTCTCTAGGGTACCAATCTGAGGAATTCTTTGTGTCTTCTTAGCAAGAAAGTAGGGTATACATCTCTCAGCAAGGGGCTAGTGCCCATTTCTAACTCTATAGGAAATGCCCTACTTCAGCACATTAATTAGCAATTGCCCTGATCACACATGCTACATAAAGAAATGTGGAAAGACTTATACCAAAGAATGTAAATTAAAACAAACAAACAAAAAAATTGGGGCAGCTAGGTGGTGCAGTGAATAGAGCACTGGCCATGGAGTCAGGAGGACCTGAGTTCAAATCTGACCTCAGACACTCGACACACTTACTAGCTGTGTGACCTTGGGCAAATCACTTAACCCCAATTACCTTTCCTTCCCCCCTTCAAAAAAATAAAACAAAAAAAACAAAAATAATGTAAATCAAAGAAAGAAGGCCATAAAAAACAGCAAATATGTTGACTACCAGTATATTAAAAAATGAGAGATATTGAAAAGATAGAGAGTTCAGGAGATTATAAAGAGATTAAATGTCATTATTATTCAATTATTTTAAAAATTGTGAAGCTCAGCATAGCTGATGCACAGTCCATCTTCAACACAGGAAAACCTACTGTCAAATGTTGCTTCTAACTTATAGTGGCTGTGTGATCCCAACCAAGTCACTTAACCTCTCAATCCTTTAGACAACTCTTTGTGATTATGGACTTCAGAGAAGATGCCAACCTGCATTGTTAAAGGGAGTTTTCCTCACCTGTATGAGAGATAGCAAAGAATTAAGTTTCCACAGAACTGCTAAAAATTACTGAAGTAAAAACTACTGATAATAAGTTGTGAGAAACAGTAAGGAGTTAAGTTTCCATAGAATTACTAGACATTACTGAAGTAAGATAAAGGGAGTTAGCAGACAGCAGGTGGACCAGACCAATCAGAAGGGAGACAAAGGCCTTGAAGCACCTTCGGACTCTGATAAGAACTGATCTGGTTTGAACAGGTAGAGGTCAATGACCGAAGATTCCAAAATTACTATGGTGCTTGCTAAATGAACCTCATGTATATTATCTGATATGCCCCACATAAAATTAGAGCCTCATTAGTAGAATATGGAATGCATGATGAAGGGAGGGGGTCATGCTTGTACATATCTAGGAGAAATATGTAATGGGCATATAGGGAAAATTGAAACCCTGAAGAGAATGGACCAATTCATCTTCTGAAGGGAGGTTTCCATGCTAACCAACAGTATAAAGCCTTTCTCGATTTTGTATACTCCAACTCTTCCTAAAGAAAAGCAGAGTCTGCTTCTGGCCAGAAATGTTCAATTCCTCTGAAGTTCTCCTCAGTAAACTTCCTTTGATTCCCAGATTTTGGTATCAGTGGTGTTTGTGTTTCTAATACCTGAGAATTTTTTATACTAGCAAAACCCCAGGTCTAGTCCCTATTCCTATATGGTTATAAAAATTGTTGGATTTTGTTTTTGTTGAGATTATTGCCAAGTTTGTAATGAAAAAAATTTGTAAACGGGGTTTTTAAAGGGCAAAGAGGGACTATATCTTCTTCTCTTGTATCTGTACCCCTCCCTCCCCACCTTCCACTTTTTGCAATACTATGCACACAGTAAATATATGGTAGGGACTTGTTGACTTGTCTGGACTCACAGGGATATTAAGGGATGTTTTTGTTTTTACAGGGCATTGGCAATGCTATTAGTATCGTGGGTAGTGGCCATCTTAAGGCAGTTCTCAACGTGCTTCAAGATTACAGCAGCGTGCTTACTGATAAGAATACATCCCCTATCGTCAAACTCAACAAAGTAATAATCTTGAGGGTTTTTTCATTAGTGCACCCTGGGCTTCCCATGGCTTCAAAATCTCCATACCATGGCTCCATAACTTCACCTTCCCTACTTCCTTGTGTCTTCAACATTCCACATTTGTGTCTATTGCTTTGGGGATCTCTGCCACTAACTTTCCTTCCTCTACAGGCACCACCACTCCCATGCTTCAGCCTCCATGGATACATTTTTTTCCTTCTCTGTTCTCTGACTATATTCTATTCCTTTCCTGTATATGTTTTCCTATTAGGCAATGGGAAAAAGTAATTTAATTTTTAGGTGAAAGTACCGGGGATATAGGTGGCAGGAGGAAATAATAAAGATGAATCAAAAGTGATTTAGTCTTATCTTTTTCTACAACAGGAACTTCAGCAGATGGAGTGGGTAAAAATCTGCAACACTATCTACATTGCCTATAGTAGGATTTTTCAAGAAATCAAGTTTGATATTGGTGTCCATGCAGACTTCATCTTGTCTTTAATCGTAGATCACTACAAAAATTGCATCGTAGAGAAGGTGCAGCCCTATCCAACTCTTAATTTTTCAGTAGGACCTAAATCAGGTCTGTACAGCCTGTGACCTGCCAAAGGATTTGGCAGGCCCTACGAAATCCTTTGGTGTGCCTGTGGGCCATATGTGGCCCATGGGCTGCAGATTGTGCAGGCCTGACCTAGATCAAGGCAAGGTATATGTGGAAGGGCAGGACTCTACTGATTACAGTTACCCCACAATATGTGTTTAGAGCCGCCATTTTGGATCTTGATGCCATGGGCACATCTTTGGAGTAAGTAGTGATTTTGCAGAATTTGGGGGCAGGAACAACTGCTTTTCCTGGACATGAGTTTCCTCATCAGGCAGTGGAATGAAGTTCTACAAAATTTTTCCATTATGGCTTGATCGCTGAAATTTCATCCACAATTTTTTCCTATGTATGGGTCAGTTGGTATATTTGGAAAAAGTACTCAACTTGAAGTCAGGAAAACCTGAATGCAAATCCTTTCTCTGCCATTTGACCCTTGCCAGCTGTGTGATTTTGGTTAAAGAACTTAAAGCTCTCTGAACCTCCATTTCCTCATCTGTAAAGTGGGATTAATGATATTCATACTGCCTACTCCAAGGCAGCTTTGAGGAAAGTGCTTCTTAAAATCTTAAAGGATGGGGCGGCTAGGTGGTGTAGTGAGTAAGAGTACCGGCCTCAGAGTTGGGATGACCCAAGATCGAATGCGGCCTCAGAAAATGAGCACCCACACATAAATAATGACTAGCCGTGTAATCTTGAGCAAGTTACTGAACCCCAATTGCTTTAAAAAAAAAAAAAGAAAATCTTAAAAGGATTAAACACTGTTAATATGACAGGACATTAAGCAGAGTTTGCAGGGAGTGGGATACTTTGGCTTAGCTTCTGGGGCTGGGGCTTTGTGAAGGTTGATAAGGCACCATATAGTATCAGTGGGGGGTGGAGGGAGGGTTTGGGATGGGCTTAGAGGGTTCCCTGCCTTTCATCTCTCCCTACCCAAATCTTGAGATATATACACTACCCAGAGCCTCAGGACCATCACTTCCCAGGAGGCACTCTGGAGGCATCTGACTCTGATGGTTGATTTAGGATACAGACCTGAAGCTGAATTACCTGAATTCCGTGGTCAAGTTAACAAGCAGCTTGGCAAATGTGGGTGACCCAGAGTTCTGTTTCGCCTACAAAATAAAGATGGTGTACTTCATGATGGTGAGTCAGCCCTAACATGCTGGGGGCATGGGCATCTTAGGGTCAAAACTGGTCATTGTGGAAAGTGACCGCAACTCCTGGGCTAGGTCCATGAGGCTGGTTGTCTGAGCCTCCTATCCCTTTCTGTTCTTGATTCCCAAGCCCTTAAGCCCTATGAAATAGGTGACTTTGCTATTGATACAGTTTTCCCTTTGGAAAAGAATTTGTGCTATCTGTCCTCCTCCCTGTCTTTGGTCTTATGGAATTGACTGGTGAGAAGTGGTTTCCAGAGTCTAGTTCTGGGAATGTTGGGAAGAGCCTGAGCCTTTGGGTATCCTGGCTTTTCTTTCTTTGGGAACTGGAGGCTGGAGTACAGAGAAATGACAGGAAAGAGAAGGCATGTGGGAAGGTAATGATGCGTATTGTCTTTACTCTTACTCCCTGGGGAGTCACAGGAACTGGTAAAACAGGAGCCACCAACCTCTATCTCCAGTCCTATTAGACAGAAGGCAATGATGATTATCACAAATTTCAGGTAGTGTCATGGAAGATAGCCCCTATTTCCTCCAATGCTCCTTTCCTTCTTCCTTTCTAGTCTCTTTCCTCTCTTTCAGTCTCCCAGTGCAAACATCCCCAGCCAACAGAGAAGCTTCTCCTCCCTTGGATAGATAAATAACTTAAGTTTCTACAGATAGTGTTCCAAGCTGATTAACTGTCAACACAATCTTTGCTTCATTTATTGAGATTCTAATAAGTGAGAGGGAGAGAAGCTGGAAGCAATTTCTTGTCTTCTTACCAGCACTATATCCATTACACATTCCTCTCTGAGACTGTGATACATTGATGGCTCTGGAATTTCATAAATATAGGCTTTACATTTTCTGGTGTGGACTGTAACCCTTTTATGCCCTTCCATTCTATCCATAGATATTTCCACAGATCTTCAGTAGAAGAACCATTCAGTGGGTTGAAGAGCTTCCTCTCATTCTTTTAATATCTTGGGATGCTGTTCATCAATGTACTGAGCCTTGTTTCAATAGTTAATTGTGATAGAGATTGTATGTCTGTTTTAAAGGTGTAGTGTACTCTAGAATACTGTTTGCAAAAGTCTATTACCCATCATATTTTCATGAAGGGTGACATATATGTATATATACACACTTGTGTATACAAATATATACACACAGATTTACATATATGTAAATTATTAACATAAAGATCTTATTAAGGTAATAAAGTAGTAGCATACGAGTGAGTAATTGATATCTTCTCAATCATCTCTTTTTGGTAGCAAAAATACCTGTGATTTCTGCCCCCCTTTACCCTGCCACCACACACACACACACAGAATCACACATAGACAATCCACACCATACTCCTCCCACCACATGCACACACACTGAATAACTTCTTATTCAGATATATTGAGAATTGATCCCTCAATGGCCTCAAAATTCTACAAAAAAGGGCTTCCTCTATCTATATATATTTGGCCTGGTACTCCCTGATTTTCCAATTTTTATTTTCTTTGGTTTTGTTTCTACTTACTCGTGGGGCACATTGGGTGCCCTAGATACCAGGCCTCTCAGCATTTGGCCTCCTAGCTGTCTTCTTGCTCCTAGGCCACATGATGTTCTAGACCAATTGGGACAAGAGACTCAGAGACTCAACTTCTTCCTCTCTTACCCAGAAAATGATAATCAAGTTGGTGTTTGAGTTGGGACTGGGACACATCTGTCCTTACTCCCTGGAAGAATGTGACAATCTACTATTGTATAGCTAGCAACTTCTCTTTTCTTTTCTGATCCCTGTGATTCAGAGTTGGAGGTTACCTAGGCAAAAAGCACTCTTTCCCTATAACCTCTCCCTGATCTCTGACCCCACTTTTGCTTCAGCCCTATCTCTCAAGTATCCCTCTCCCATTCTGCTTTCCCTTTCCTTGTGTCCTCTGAAACTCTCTTCTACTTTAACAGACTGCCCTTTGAAGTAGACCTCTTCCTTCCGCAGTCTTCCCATCTTCTTATAATTAAGGAAATCTGTACAAGTTGAACGCAATAGATTTGCAGTTTCATGTGCAGTCATCTTTTTTTTTTCTATTCTATGCTATGGAAATGCTTGCTTTATTTCTTAAGTTCAGAATAAAATAAATTAGATTTAAAAAAGAATTAAGGAAATCTGGCTGCCCCCCCCCCAAAATAGTTCCAAGCCCTGGCCAAACTCTCCCATACTGAATACACCTTCTCTTATGCTCCCTGTCAGACACACGCCAGAGGAATGAATGGGAGCACTTCTTGCTCCTTACTGCCACTTTCAGACCCTCCCCCTGTCACCATCACTCTAATCTTTTCCCTAGGTTTTCCTCATCCATTTCCATCATCCTAACAAGATACTGGTAACAATTATCTATCAGCCTCTAGGTCATTCTCCCTCCTTTTTCAGGTTCAGGCCCCAGCTCACAGTCTTCTTTTCCACCTTAACCTCTGCACCTGTGCTTTGAGGTTCACCAGGAATTAGACACACCTGAAAGGACTGAACAACAAACAGTTCATGCCACCCAGTGCCTCTGAAGGGAATCCCAGAACTGTATGGATCAGCTCCACTCACATCGGTGCAGTCTGTTCTTGGCTGGGCCTTCATTCCTGACATCCATTGTTGTGTTCTTCCCTACGGACCTCCTATCTTGCTCAGTTTAGAATCTATTCTAACTCCTCTCTTTATCACACTTTACCTTCACTCTCTAAGCAGAGACCTGGAGTCATACGTTACCAAAAAAAATTGAGACGTCTTGTCATGAACTTGCTCTTCTTCCCAATTCTACATCCCAGATTCCTTCAACATAATTTCCTATCCTTTCCTCTGCTCAAGCTTTGGAGGAAGAAATAACAATAGCTGTAATAATAACTAACATTTATGATGGTACTTCGTTCCATACACAGTGCTAATTGCTTCATAATTATTGTCCCCTTTGGTCCTCACTCTGACCCTGTAAGGGAGGTGCTAGTATCATCCCCATTCTACATATGTGGAAAATGAGGCAAACAAAGGTTAAGTGACTTGCCCAGGGTCACAGAGCCAGTCTGAGGCTAGATTTGAACTCAGGTCTTTCTGACCCCAGGCCCAATACTTTAGCCACTGTACCACTCCATAAACAGTCCTCATTACCAAGACCAAAGCTTCTACTTGTGTCTTTGATCCCATCCCTTTCTCCCCTGGGAGCTGAGTCATCAATCATTCCTCCTTTTTCTCTAATCTTGAGTCTGTTTTTATTCATCCATCTCTTTATGCTGCCTACAAACATGCCAAGATCTCCTCAGGCTATCATCCTCTTCTTTCCACCCCATTCATAGACAATCACCTAGAAAAACATCAGCATTCATTAATACAACTGCGTCACCTCCCCTCAGTTTTCAACAGCTGGTAGCCTGGCTTCTTACCCTACCATTAGACTAAAACTGCTTCCTCCCAGGTCACCAATGATGTCTTAATCGGTAAATCCGATGATCTTTTCTCACTTCTTGACTTCTCTGTAGCCTTTGACACTATTGGCCAACCTTGCCTCCATACTCTTCTCAGTTCCTTCTAGGTCTCCTTTTCTAGGTCATTATTCATATCCACAAGAGAGCTAGGTGGAGTGGTGGATAGAGTGCCAGGCTTAGTGACAGAAAGCCTCACCTTCCTGAGTTCAGATTCGGCCACTTACTACCTGTATGATTCTGGGCAAGTCACATCACCCTGTTTGCCTCAGTTTCCTCATCTGTAAAATGAGCTAGAGAAGGAAATGTCAAATTATTCCAGAATCTTTACCAAGAAAACCCCAAACAGGGTTACAAAGAGTTAGACATGACTGAGACAACAACAAAAATCCATATCTACCTTCTACCTATCTCATAGAACTGTTGTGAAGACCAAATGAAATAATGTATAAAGTGTTTTACAAACCTTAGTTCTATATAAATGCAAATTATATTATCACAAATAATAATAATAATGATAGCCATTTATAGAGTATTTATTTACTGTATACCAGGCACTACGTTAAGCACTTTGCAAACATCATCTCATTGGATTCTCACAACAACACAGAAAGGTAGGTGCTATTACCTTCCCTACTTAACAATTGAAGAAACTTAGGCAAATGAAGATTAAATGACTTGTCTAAGAGCACACAGCTAGTAGGTGTCTGAGGTCAGATTTGAAGCCAGGTCTTCCTGACTTTGGGTCCAATGCTCTCTCCACTTAATCACCAGCTGCCCAAAAAAAGGTGAGAGAACCAAGCCTATAACCTATATAGTCCAGTGAACTAGGCTTTGATTCCAGGGAAAATTCTAGAATGATTATTAAAGAGATAGTTAAAGACCATGTCAAAAAGGCATCAAGGATTACAAAGTCCTGGCATGACTTCATTAAGAACAAGTCATGCTTTATGAATCTTAGCTCCTTTCTTGGAACAAGTTTTTGAAATAATTCACCTAGATTTTATCAAAATATTTGATAAAATTTGTCATTCTGGTGGAGAAAAGTAGAGAGATGTAGATTTATATGGCAATACAATTAAATGAACTTGGAACTAGTTGAATGAAAGGATTCAAAGGGAAGTTGTTAATAATTCAATGTTGTTTTGCCAGGAAGTTGGTCTCCAGTGGAGTGCCCCAAGGATATGAGATTGTTCTTAAGCTCTTTGAGTTTTCTTAAGGACCTTACATAAAGGTAGAGATGGTATGTAGATCAGATCTTCAAATGACACAAAGGTGAAGATAGCTAACACACAGGATGAGAGTATTAACAAAGATTTTGATCAATATACATCTAGTCATCCAGTTTCACAACCTCATAGTCATCTTCATTTCCCAAAGACTTATTGATTTTACTTCCCTATCATCTCTAGTATCTCTTCCCTTCTCTATATTCACATTACAAAATTCTATTTCAGGCTCTCATTGAATGCCATCTAGACTATTCTAATAGTCTTCTGATTGGTCTCTCAGATTATTTACTATTTTCCTTTCAATCCAGCCTTTATATAGTTGACAGAAAAATCCTCCTAAGGCACAAGTGTGGCCATTCCATCCCCCTGCTCCAAAGTCTGCAGTTCTATTTTTTCTATGATAAAATATAAATGCCTTAAATAAAAAAATAAATGCCTTATTTAAAGCATTCCACAATCTGACTCAAATCTACCTTTCATTTATTTCACATTACTCCTTTTCACACTTTCTACATTTTAGCTAATTGGACTGCTGGCTAGTTCCTAAACTCGATATGCTCTCTGAACTGAAGTTCGTTTGAGCAGGAAGTCTCCTTTGCTTAGAATATACTTTTTCTTAATCCTTCTTTTCTAGAATCCTTATTTTCTTCAAGGATCATCTCACATGCTGTTTCAGCATGAGCCTTTCCTTTATGCCCCCACAGCTGAATGTGGTCTCTGTTCTCAGTATTTATTAGAGCACTTTATCTGGATCTCTCTTTTGCCTATTGTACCTTACCAGTGTATATATGCTATTAATGTGTGTGTGTGTGTGTGTGTGTGTGTGTGTGTGTGTGTGTGTGTGTGTGTGTGTGTGTGTGTGTGAGAGAGAGAGAAGTTATGACTTGTTGTAATGAGAATGGGAATTTGAAGATCTTCTCTGACCCTTAATAGACCTAGGGGGGAGTTTGAAGACTTCCCCTGCTTTGAAAGTAAACTCTGCTCCCTAATAGGCTGAATGTAGTCACATGGAACCTGTGGTGGGAGGTGTTTGCTGAAGGGAAGCAAAGCCCACAGGAAGATGGTCAGAGCTAGTAAGATGGTAGGGGAGAGAGGACACTCATTAAGGAGATAGAGAAGTGTGTGAGTAAATACTGATCTTATATTGGTTTGTGGGAAGGCTGAAGGATGCTGTGGCTCTCAGTGTTATTATGGCTTCTGAATATCTTTGGTACTTTGGTAATTTGGGTTTTTGGTGTCTAAAAAAATGCTTCAGTTCTATCCTCTATCTGGAGAGTTTGGTATATTTTGAGATCAAACATCATATGATACTTAGAGTCACAGTCTTTATCCTGATCGTGGTGCTATTGGTGCTACACTTGTCCAGTTCGTCCAGCTAATATATGTTAAAAGTAATGACTAAGAACCAAGGCCAGCCCTCTATCTATTATATTAACTTGCCTCTGGAGCACCTAGTTAGCAAAATTATATGTCAAAATACCAGGTGGTAAACTTCCTCCCTCTTGATGGCTGTATCTCAGGTGAATTCTTCTCTGGCATGCTTTCCCCTTTCCCCTAAATGAATTTGTCTTGAAAAGTCAGTTGAGGGTAGATTTTGTGGTTCTTGCCCCGGGGGTCAAAATGGTTAGTTGTGGCTCTATTGATTGTGGTTTATAGGCAATCTAATCACTTCTAGGTACTCAGTAATCCCTACTCCCTTTTCTTTCACTGTGGAAGGGGAAGGAGGATGAACAGACCTGAAGATCAATTTGTGTTTTTGTCTTTCTCATGAGTTACTGTGGTGACCTGCTGGTGAAGAAAACTGTTCTTGAGAAAAACCTGCAAGGAAATGTTTGTCAGAGATACTCCTTTGTTCCTCCCCCTAGGAATAATCTCAAGGCAGCTGAAAAAATAGCTCCTCACCATTGGTTAGGGACTCCTGTTCTGTAGTATTTTTCTCCTTATCTGTTCCCAACCTCTCCCTTTGTCTATCTCTTGTTTTCTTTTCCCTTCTCTTAATAACCACATTGCTTCATTGTCCCTTTCCTCTTCTCCCCTCCTTGCTCCTTCCCTTCTTCTCTCTTCTTTTTTTGTCCTCTACATCCTCTTCACGTCCTCCCCTCCCCTCTTCTCATCCTTTTTGTCTAACCTTGGCTTATTCATTTCCTATCCCCCTTGTCCCCAATTCCTCTCTCTGTCGATATGTTTTTCTCTTTCTATTTAGGAAGCTAAAACCTGCTTTGCAATCAGAAGAGAGGAAGGAACTGCTCAGAGTTTGCTTTAAAAACATTATCAGCCTGCCTCCCTTAGAGGTCATGCAGACAGATATGCCTCCCAAGGAGTCCCAGGAAATCGCGGTAATGGACTATATCTTGGATAGCTTTATTGTGAGGAGACAGATTCCACTTTAGCTATCATGAGAAAATAATAATGTTTTAAGGACCCTGTCAGCGTCATCCTTGGTATGATAAAGGGGAACAGACAGATATGGGTGTGCCTTCTTTAGGCTTAGAGTCTCAAGTTAGACAATAGTTGGACAGATTTGAAAGGGAAATATGAATTGAAGAGTACAAACTATCTGTGAGTGTTAAACCCTAGAACAAGACCCTCAGATAGAATAAAGGGCTCAAGATTATATCTTTATTATTTTTGTTGTTTTTGTTAATGTTATTGATATTGTTGTTAACAACAGTAGTAATAGTAACCATTAGTGATAATAACTAGCATTTATATAGGGGCAGTTAGGTGGCACAGTGGATAAACTACCAGGTCTGGAGTCAGGAAGACTAATTTTTGTGATTTCAAATCTGGCCTCAGACATTTTTGTGGTCAGAAGAGTTGGGCATGACTGAACACACACCAAGTCAGACATGACGAAAAATGACTGAACACACACACATTTACATACTACTTGAAGATTTGTAAAGACCTTTACAAATATTATCTCATTTGATTCTTTTTTTTTCTTTTTGGAGGGCAATTGGGGTTAAGTAACTTGCCCTACACGGCTAGGTTTTTGTTTGTGTGTGCATTAAGTGTCTGAGGCCGGATCCGAACTCAGGTCCTTCTGACTCCAGGGCCGACGTTCTACTCACTGCGCCACCTAGCCACCCCTCTATCTCATTTGATTCTTACAACAACCCTAGGAGGTAGGTGCTATTATTAACTTCGTTTTACAGACTAAGAAACTGAAACAAGCAGAGGTCAAGTGATTTGCCCGAGGTCACACATTGGTTAAGTGACTTGTCTAGGATCACACAGATAGTATATGTTAGAGGAGGGATTTGAATCCAGATCTTCTGGACACCAAGTTATCAACTATGCCATCCTGCCTTCTCAACAAAGAGGACATCCATGGAGTGTACTATTGTTGTTGTGTTGATTAGTTGTATCCAACTCTTCTTAAGCCCATTTGGGGTTTTCTTGGCAAAGATACTGGAGTGGTTTGCTATTTCCTTCTCCAGCTCAGTTTATACATGAGAGAACTGAGTCAAATAGGGTTAAGTGACTTGCCCAGGGTCACACAGCTAGTAAATGTCTGAGACCAGATTTGAATTCAGGTCTTCCTGACTCCAGGGCTGGCACTCTAATCCAGTACACCACCTGGTTACCCAAAGAATGCACACTGAGCACCAAAGTGAAGAGGATATAAATTATAGGCATGGACCTAGGTAGGTAGGGTTTCTTAAAGAAGGATTTCTAGTAGTTTTGAGGGAGGAGAGCAATTGACTCCTTCCTGAAAAACTTTTCTCCTTCCTTCATGTCTAGAATCTATTCAAGGACACATTGCATGCCCTACGGAGGATGCTGGAGGGGTTGGTCACAGAAATGCCTACCTGGGTCCAGAACTACTTGGAGGTCAGTGAGAAAACCCTGGTAGTTTCCTGCTAAATCTTTTAGTGACTTCCCACTGCTTATATGAACTCACTCGGGCCTCTGGTCCTTCACAAACTGATTCCCATCTATCATTTCATACATACACACATACACACACAACATACATACACACATATATACATACATACATGTGCATGCACACACATACATATATATTATTGTATATCCATATCTAGTTTCATTTCATTCTATTTCTCTTCATACACTTTATATTCCAAGCAAAATGGGCTACTAGCTATGTCATGGTTTTTTCCTGCCCTCTCATACCTCTGGGCATTGATGTAATCTGTTCCCCAAGCCTGCTGAAATCCTCCTGTCCTGGTCTCCTGGACAAATGCCACTCTTTTGATGAAGGCGTTTCTAGATGAAGATCTCTCCTTCAGATTTCTTTAAAGCCTTTTTCCCACTCACTATCTTTCCTTTGCCCTCATCCCATTCTACCTTGTATGCTATTTGTGTGCATGTTATATATAACTATATTAGATGGAAAGCTCCTTGAGGGCAGGGACTGTATTTTTTTAAATCTTTGAATCCTAGCATAATATCTTATACTTAGTATGTGTTTAATAAATATATGTTGAATTAATAGGAACCAGAAGTAGGGGGCAGGACTAGGGGTTCTACTTAAGAGAATACAGTGGGACTGAAGAGTGGGGATATACAGCCTACAGAATGGCATTTAAAATGAGAAAATATGGGCTCAGATCTCAGTCTATCATTTGCAACCTTTGTGACTTTGGGGAAATCTTTTCACCTCTGTGAACATGTTTCCTTGTTTATAAAATTAGGGGATTAAACTAGACCATCTCTGAAGTCCCTTCTAACTCTAGCCTGTACGCCTAGTACATGGTAGCATGAGACTTTAAGTCTTTCAGGACACTGGTTTACAAAGAAAAAGAGGTCCTTCTCCAAGGCCCTTTTCCTCTCCTTCCTCTTATCCTGCACCTCCATCTCCATTCTCAAACTTATTTTCTTCTTCGCTGTGTTTCAAAATAAGGGAACTCTCACTAGAAGGCATGAGAGGGGTACAGGGATATGGTAGCCCCCAGACAAGACCCTGAGTACAGTTCTGAAACCGACCAAGTTTGCTTTTTGCCTTTTGTGTTGTCCCATTGATATTTTCAATGCCACTTTCCCCCTCCATCCTCTCTTTTCTCTCTTTGTTCCTTTCTCTGTCTTTCTCTTTACCACTTTTTTTTGGGAGGGGGGAAGACAAGGCAACTGGGGTTAAGTGACTTGCTCAAAGTCACACAGTTAGTAAGTGTGTCAAGTGTCTGAGATTGGATTTGAACTCAGGTCCTCCTGATTCCAGGACTGGTGCTCTATTCACAGTGCCATCTAGCTGCCCCACCCCTTTCTACTTCTCTCTTCCCCTTGTCACCGTATGAAATTCTTCTCTCAAGAATGGGCATAATCAATTTATTTATGTACCTGACAAGTATAATGGGGGCAAATGGGAATGATGGCTGGGAGAGAGTGGGGAGATACATCAAAACTTTGCCAGAGAACATTGGCCACTGAGCCATGAAGAGTTACCCGCTCAAAATTGTATTATCCCTCCTAGGGGTACTTGAATCTCTTGTTGTGGAATTTTTGGAAACTTTAGTACCCAGTAAGACCCTTCAAGTTATACTACTTGTCTTTGTGTCAAGTCAGTTCTATACCAAAGATGATGTCCCTCCATTTTTCAGAGGCCAAGGTGGGGGCTGAGGTATCTGTTTTCCTCTCTGGGGATGTAGCTGAGTGGGGTCTTCCTTTCCCTTCTCCTCCTTCTCATCAGTTTCTGGACACCTGGCTTAATTCCCAGAAGGACCACGAGAGGGAAAGAGCCTTGTGGTGTGGTGTTCGAATCCTCAGTTTCACTGTCAAGCAACACAATTTTTATGTGAGTATGGCCATTGTGAGAGACAGGCCAGGGGCCTCCAAGACACAACCAAGGGACAAGGGAACCAATTCCTCTCTTCCTCCCCATACATACTTTCCCAGCTTAACCACAGTAAATACACAATAAGAACATTTCTATAAGGTTTTAAGGTTTGCAAAATACTTCCCCAACCACAACTTTGTAAAGAAGGGAGTACAAATATCCCTTTAAGGATGAAGAAAATGAATCTCCGAGAAGTTATAAGTGATATTCCCCAAGGCCATGCATATAAAAGTCAGAGCTAGTATCCTAACCTAGGCTCCTGGCTTCCAAAACCAAAATACTTTCCCATTCATTAGAATGCTTCTCTAAAGTTCTTTCCACCTGGGCCTGGCTTTTATTTGCCCCTTGTTCCTCCCGTCTCTGATTCTTCTGCTCTTCCTTTTCTCCTCAGCCTCCCTTACATCATCTTCCCAGAACAAAGAATCTCTGTTCTTATCTAAACACTTTTCCATTCATGTGCCCTGCTGACATCAGTACCAGTCTATTCCTGCTTCCATTAACTTCACCAAACACCACAATTCCCCTCTCACTCTCACTTTCTCCAGGGTAACCCGTACCCTAGGCTGCCGTAGCTTCCCTCACATTAACCTAGGAGGTAATGGGGTAGGAGGGAATAAGAAGTGTAACCTTTGCCCTCCTCTTCCCTTTCTCCCTGGAGATTGACATTGAGTTCTTCCAGCTGGGGCAACTGGTGAAGTTTTTGGCCATACTTTGCCAGGACCACGTGGACAACATCAGCTTCCTGGCCTCACAGGCTGTTTACAGTCTCTACTGCATCATGTTGCTGAAGAAGAGTATGGAAAGCCAAAAGTTCTGTGCCCCTTTCCATTCCCTTTCCTCAAGCTCGCCTGTTCTCCTTGTTCCTCACCCAAGAGTCAGGATTTGTTCCCAGGTGGGATCCAGGCACATTCCCATGACCTCTAGTCATCTTTTTGGGCATCAGATCCCTTCTTTGGAAATGCTAGGGCCTTGCCTCATCCGTTATCTTTTTTTTTCCTAGTCCCATCATTTTATTCCCCTGAACTCTGTCCTCAACTGATGCCTCCCCTGGGAATTCTTATGACCTTAACTCCCATTGCTACTTATCTAAATCTTTGCCCCTGTGGTCCCAGCCTGATTTGTCTAGGATAGCTCAGTAGAGCTAGTGTGTTTAGGGGGTTGGGAGTGGGATACATCTAGAAAACTATAGTATTTGGTGGGAAGGAAAGGGTCCTCTAGGAGTTGGAGGAGTGGGAAGATGGAACCTGTGTTCTAGAGTTGTATCAGGAAAAGAAAGGGATATGGGAAGAGCTTCCTAAGAAAGAAGGTATCTACAGTGCCTGTGTGTTCCATAATGACACTGCTGAGATTGCCAAGGTAAGCCAGTAGGCCAGGTAATCCCTCCCCCATCCCTCACACAGACTCTGCCCTTGAAAGGGGAAGTGGGAAGAAACCTAAAGCATTAATGCAAGGGCCCGACTGTATTCCTAATCTCCTATAATCCTGTAGACTCCTGTGAATGGGCCTACCCTCTCTTAGCACCTCTGGCTCTTCATTTGTGGGTGTGAAATGGGGAAATCAGGCTGATCTAGAGCTGGAGCATTGGACCTGAGTTAGGTTCCTGGGCAAGTTGCTTCGTTTTTCTGAACCTCTTTTCCAGTTTTTGGAAATGAGGGGGGCAGATAATTTCTAATGTCCCTTTTGTGCCTCTCAATCCAGTGATGCTCCAATGAATACCAGGCTTCCAAATCCACTTCTAACCTTTGGGGATGCTGTGACCAAATGACTGAGATCATAGACTCAGGAGTTTCTCCAGTGCCACCTCACTCAACTTTAATTTAATTTAATTTTTTTAGATTGGACTTGTGATTTAGATGGGAGTTCCTGATATGGGAACTTCCTCTATCAATACATCTTGGCAAATCCTCTATAATTTATATTCTAAGAGTTACCTCAGGTACTAAGATGTTAATAACTTGCCCATGGTCATATAGCTAGTAAATGCTAGAGGCAGGGCTTTCTGGTTCTGAGGTCAGCCCCATATCCATTCTGCCATGTTGCCCCTCTGGTTCCATTTCATAGCTTCCCATTTCCTCCTCCTCCTCATTCTCCAGACATCTTTATTACCTGCCTATTAATGGATAGTGCTGGTTTCACCCAGAAAACCATATATGCTCCTTGTCTTCCTTTATGGATCTTGCAACCTACCATTGACAACATTACCATAGTTCTTAGCTCTCCCAGCCCTCTGCACTAGTGTCAGCCTCATGGATTTTAGAGTTGGAGGGGACCTCTTTAGAGATTATCTACTCCCATTCTACCCACTTTACAGTTGAGGAAATTGATGCCTAAATTGGTAGAGACCTGTCAAAAGTCACACAGGTCTTCTGATTACAAATCTAAACTCTATTTTTTTCCTTTTTCATTATCTTACAACACCCACATCCCATCTTGCTGTGTAATTTTTATTTTAGTTTAATCATGGTGACCATCAACAAGAAAAAATATTTAAATAAATAAATAAAATTAAGAAATGATCCCCCAGTTGACTTTCATCAGCTCTGTCTCATTTATTCTTCTCCTCAGTCCCAAATACCTAGCTGCCATTTCCTGCAACCTCTTTTTTTCTCTTTCCAAAGCCCTTATTCCCTTCTGGCAGGATTCCATCATAAATTGTGGGTGAGCAGCCCTCCTTTGAGAATAGACCTACCTAGAGAAAGTTTAGATGGGCAAATCTGAGACCTATAGAGTCCTAAAGGGAGCCCCTTCTCCCATCCCCCTCACACACCCAAGATAAGGAGTACAAGACATGTCTCCTTGGATCATCTGAGTCCTTCCAGCCTTTGTTCATTCTGTTACAGGCTTTTGCAGAATATTTCACCCCAAAGCAGCTCACCAACCTGGTACTGACTGCCATGGAAGGCTTGATGGACAGTCGGGCAAAGGTCTCTTTGGCTTCAGGGCAGCTCATGAGTTCTATCATGGAGGAGAGAGGGAAGGATATATTGAAGGTAGTGCTGAGAACTGGTAGTTGTTGAGTTTCAGTCACCAACTACTCAATGTAGAACTCGACTAGGCATTTAAATTCTTTTCTGCTTTGCCCTCATCCCAACCCCTTCCCCCAAAGTCCCTTCTTTCTAGGCTTCAATTTGCTCATTTCTCAAATAAAGGAGCTGGTATGAAGTTCTAAGATCTCATTCTGCTCGAGTAGTCTATGATTCTAAAGTGGGCTCCATATGCTAATCATTTAGTCAAAAAGAGCAGAAGTTATATTGGAGGCAGCTGCTGGGATGCTTGGCATCTGCCTTACTAGGTTGTGGTAGCTTGCCCTAGGAAGCTGGAAGGGTATGGAGTTATTATAGGCTCTGGATGTCAGGCTGCATCCTAGAGACTTAAGGGGTCACTTGATGGTTTCCAGGGTGGTCTTGGAAGTTTAGAATCATTCTGGGAGAGCCCCTCAAGGGATCTAGATTGAAATGAGGAAGGAGAGGATGGAAAGGGTGGGAGGGAGGGGATAATTAGGTTTTTCTGCCTCCCTTTTTCACTTTCCAGATTGATCAAATTGTTGATGGCATCTATGATAGACTCAAAACCCAGCTGGAACCAGCCACAAGGACGGAGACACTACAGGCCATGTGTGCATTAGTAGGAAACAACACCCACAGTGTAATGACTCTGCTGCTCAAGCGGCCACTTCCTTGGGAAGAGTAAATATTCCTCAACACCCCCACCCTAACTACAATAGTTATCATAGGAGCTTGGAGGTAATTTAATCTAACCCCCCTTGTTTTAGAGCTAAGGCTTAGAGGGCTTGACTTGCCCGAAGCCAAGTATACCCATCAATTCAATGAACACTTATTATGTGTATGCTTTATATGAGGCAGTGTGCTAGGTGAAGACAAAAACCAATAGTCCTTGTCTTCAAAGGAATTTTTTATTCTTTTCCCTAGCATATAGATTTCCATTTCTTTTGCCCAAAAGCAGTTCCTCTCTTCCCATAGCAAGCGGATACAGTGGTCCTCCTAACCTCTTATCCTCCACATTCTTGACCTATCTTTGTACCTTTTGTCTCTTTTTAAAAAAATAACAACAATAATAATTTGCATTTATATTGTATTTTAAGGCTTACCAATTGATCTCTTTCAAAGTAGGTAGTGCTAGTGTTACCCTTTTTTGTAGATGAGGTATCTGAGGTTAAGTGATTCACCATATTCACACAGTGAATGTCAGAGGTAGGATGTAAACTTAGGTTTTTTGATTGCAGGCTTAGTAAACTTTTAACTACACTATACTATGTGATTTTTATGCTATATGTAGGGAGGAGATGGTGCTGGCCAGAAAACAGTGAGTGAAGGGCAGGCTAATAGCACAGAACCAAACCATTGTACCTAACTAACATTAACCAATAAAAGCCAGTTAGACTACCCTAGATGAAGATTAAATCTAATGATTACCTTTGCTTGACGCTATAGTCCCACACCACAAAATTTCATTGTTTCTCTCTATATACAATGCTGCCTTGGGTTTGTCTCCCTTTCTTCTCTAGTACCTTGACCATTTTCTCCAACATTCAGGTTCCCTTTTCTGCCCCCTTCTCTCATCATGGTTCCTCCTCATGGGTCTGGGGTCAGATCAGGGCAAATAGCCACCAGGTTGCACAACTTGTGCATCACTGGATCCTACAGAATCAACATGGAACTATGGCGAGTGTTTGGCACCCGGAGGAAGACCACAGTCAATGTCCTGCAGTTGCTCATATCTATCTTGGAAGAGAGGCACCCTAAGCAGGGTTACAAGGAGATGTCCTTCCGTCCTGTGGCGGTTAGTTGAAGTGATGAAGGCTGAGGCATGAGGAAATATGAGGGTGGGAGATTGTCATTCTGGAAAGCCAGGCTGTATGTGTCAGGATAAGGAAGCAGAATTGGGAATAGCAGCCAGAGGTCAGGAAAGAGGGAAAACCCAGAGAAAGTGATAATGAGTCTTAAAATCTTATCAGCTAAGACTTGAAGAGATGATAGTCATCTTATGAACACCACCCACTTCCGGTGCTTTTAACCTTTCACAAGCATCCTCATTGTCTCCTCCGAATGTCCCCTTAAGGTATTCCCATTCCATTTTGCAGATGAGCACACTGAGGCCTGGAGAAGATAAGTAGTGGGTCCAACTCCCAAAGCAAGTTAGTGGCAGAGCAAATTACTGATATCTAGGTTTCCTGACCCCAAGACTAGTTAAGGTATTACAAGGGTTTGGGAGATAGGGGGAGACAGATGATGGTGGCTAGGAAATGGAGCTAAGGAAGCCTTGTCAAAAGTTAGTCCCCCACCCACTTTGGGCAAATCATATTTTAGACCAGGTGGGAGAAAAGAAAGCAGGATGAATATGTTTCATTCTCTTTTCCTTTCCAGGAAATAGGTGGTGGGCCATTCAATCTGGTTCTTCATCCCTATGCTGAGTCAGGATTAGGGCCATACTTTGTAGATGGGTGAAATAGTGGGAAGAAACGGGAATCTCTGCTTATAAATGGAAGAGTTTTCTAGCTGAGCACAAGCTTGGCTAACTCCCTCTCTCCCCACTCCCTGAGTCTCTCCTGCTATGCAACCCCATCCATCCCAACTATAATTGTCTCACCCCAGGTGGCCTGTGCCCTGTGTGAGATGCTGTCAGGGACAATATGCAAGTTGGCTGTGTTGGAGCTCTACCCCCGGCTGCTTCTGGCTATCCTAAATCATATACACTGGGTAATTGAGCAAAATGTCCCCCAGAATATGGTGGTGTACCGTAAGGAGGGCATCCCAGGCACCAAGAGCAAGGTCTTCGACCCTGTCAGGTAGGCCTACCTCTGGGGTAAGGGAGGAGAAAGTCTGATAATGTTAGTTACTCAAGATCCAGAGGAAGAAAATAGGGACTTTTTGGGGGGAATCACAGTCCAAGAGGGAAATAAGACAGTGGGGTCTGTAGACTGATATTCTTTACAACTGAGGTATTCAGACGTTTAAACACACTCTTGAGCTTTTGAGGCATGGTAGATAGAGTGCTGGAATCAAGGAGACCTAAATTCAAATCCAGCCTCAGAGATTTACTAGCTATATGATACTGTCACAGGTCACTTAACCTCTATCTGCGTTTTCTCAGTTATAAAACAGGGGTAATAATAGTACCTACTCCCCAGGGTTGTTGTGAAGAACAATTGAGATCATATTTATAAAGCTCTTAGCATAGAGTCTAGAAACTAGGAGCAGCTTAATACATACTTATTTCCTTTCCCTTCCTTCACATACTCTACCACAAAGACATCTTCAGATTCTCATGATGAATCACTTCCCCTTTTCCCACGTCTCATGTATAGGCATACTCTACCTATTTCATAACTCTTGACGATTTGATAACTCTTTACATTCACACGTGGTTGTAAGAACTCTCTTGCATCCTGCCACAAATTCACAAATTTGTTCTCATTATCTGCCATGTGTTCTTCTCCCCAACTGCCACATACAAACTCTGATACACTTGATTATAATGACTATTTTGAAGTTGATGTAGTTCTCTTAATAACTCCCTCCCCTCTAGGATTTACAGTTGGCACTGGTTCATTTCCAAAGTTCTGCTGTTAACACTGAGCAGGTTATACCTCTCTGGGCCTCAGTGTCTTCATCTGTAAAACAAGGGGATTGAGTTAGCTGATCTCCATCCATGTCCTCTGGAGGTGGAATATCCTGTGGTTCTGATATTAGATGAATGGCATCTCAGCACAGGGCTGCAAAGGGCTTGACTAGAAGTAGAGGCTAGGAAGAGGTCAGAAGGAACCTGAGAGATCTTTATGGCCTCTTGGGAACCACTCTAGGGCTGTTTCCTCCTCTTTAAAGTGAGACAGTTAGACTAGATGACCTTTAAAGTGGGGGAGAACTACAGATGGAAAGGAGTTGTGGTCCACCAAGTCTACCTTCATAGGTGATATGGCAGCTTCTAGAACAGCTTCTTGGCTTTCCCATTTTGTATAGGAAAAGTCCTATCCATGGCATGTGTTAAGGATGCTCCCTTGCTTTGGGGAGCATTCTAGGGTGGTAGTTGGTGGGGGACCAAGGTGAAATATGTTGACTCTCCTTACAGATCTATGCTTTGAGATCTTTGAGCATTATAACTGGTTGAGGGGCATGAAGGGTGGAAAATGTGCAATCAAGGGGGATGTGTATTGGATAGAGAGCTGGTCTCAGAACCAGGAAGATCTGAGTTCAGTTCTAACTGACACAAGCTGGCTGTGTTGACCCTGGGAAAATTACTTAACCTCTTTACGTGCCAGCCAATTCTCTAAGATGGTAAGTTGCAGAGAAAGGGCCAACTTACACTGGCAGAGGAGGTACCTCACTAGAAGCTCTCTAAACCAATGAAATCAGAAGTCTAATCCTTGTTCTTATCCCCATGATCCCAGGCACTGTGAGATTATATGGGCCCAAAGGGGCAACTATCTTGAAGTTGTAGGTAGGGAGATTAGAAGTTTTCTGAGGTTTTTAGGGATGAAAACAAAAAGGAGATGCAGAAAGTCAGGAAGATGAGTTCAAATCCAGCCTCAGAAACTAGCTATGTGACCTTGGGCAAGTCACTTAATCTCTGCCTCAGTTTCCTCAAGTATAAAATGGGGATAATAACAGTACCTACTGCCTAGGGTTGTTGTGAGGATAAAATGAGATAATGTTTGTAAAGTTCATAGGATAGTACCAATATAGTATGTGCTGTATTAATACTGGCTATTATTTATATTATTTAAAACTGCATAAACAGAATAATAACTAATCAATATGGGTCAGAATATTCCCAAAGAGATCTATTTTAGTCATTATTAGGGGTATGATGGCTTCACATTGTTTTTCCAAATGAGTTTTTTCTTTGGGATGCTACATATGAATGCTAATTCAGATTCTATAAGGATTAGGGAGAATAAAAGTTCAATTTACAGCCAAAGCAATACCAACATAGAAAAAAGGCCTCAGTAATTAACAAAGCTACATACAAATGTGTGCAGGCGTGTATATATTTTCTAGCAAGCAATAGTAATTCATTTACATTCCCAGAAGAATGCCATTTTTAGTTATCAAAGTTACAAAGGAATAAACATATTCTTATATCTGTAATAAAAAAGTTGATAGCAATAAAACGGACAATACAGGTGTATAAAGGGAGATTGAATAAGAGAGATAGAATGATCAAAGGAGTTACCACCTAGAAAAGATGGTATCAAAGTCACAAATAGAGAGGTTGGCCTCAAAAAGAAGGGGTATTTCTTTAGTGAGTGACAAGAGCAAAGGAGAGAATGGGGGCTGATGTGGAGTAGAGGGAAAGAAGGAACTCACAGCAGACACCTAGAGATTCTGAAGTTGTCTCTTGAGGTTCACAGGATAGGGAACAGAGAGTCACTCCACATCCCTCCTTCCTTTATTTTCCACTGATCCATCCTGGGCTTACAGTTGTGCACTGGAGGCTGTCAAGACCATGTTGAGAGCAGCTGAGTATTATGGGGTTGTATCCTATGCTGACGAATACCATGGCTGGGATCTGCTATCCAGCCCCAAGTATTACTACATGGGAGTCATTGAGTTAACAAGGTGAAAATTGGTCCTCAGTATCTTTAACATCATCCTGACTAATTCCCTCCCCCTCATTTCTCTCTACTATCTGAACCCCAGCCATCCTTGATTCTCCTCTCCCGGGATTCCCAGGGTCCTGATGTCTCAACTCACCACCCCTCCCATTTCCCAGTCCTTGTTCTATTTCCCAGCCACCTTCCAGGATGCCCTGCATCCCTTCCCTCCCCACCCCCAGCAACCCTTGGACTCCTATGTCACATCCCAGTGGCTTAGTGAGGAACTGTGACTCCAACATTCTGCATCGAATCATGAGGGAAGTCAAGCCACTCCTGTACAGTGCGGATGACAGGCAGAAGGTCATAGCTAGGGCTTTGTTTGTTCAGGTAAAAGGCAGAGAGGATGGGCTGGGTTGGGGGAAAAGAGGGAGAGATACTCTGGTCTTTTGTAGGGGAAACTTTGGTCCCAGAATCTGGGAAGGTCTTCATGACCATCTGGCTCCTTGGTACCATTTTCTGACCTATACATGGGCTCTACCCTTACCTTGCTCTCTGACCTGTTACTAAGCTGGGACCCCATATGTTCTCATCTCAACACTTTGGTTCCATTCTCTCAAGGTGTTCCTTGTCCATTTATTTCTTGTGCCCTTTTCCCATTTCTCTACACAGACCCTTAGTCCTAGGCCCTAGTAAAGCTAGATTTCCTGTTTCTTGGTTGCAGAGGGAGGGAAGGAAAAGGGAATTAGGATATCTACATGGAGGTTCCCTTCTCCCGAACTTCAGGAGTATGGCTTGAGGAGGCAGGGGAAAAGGACATACAACCCCAATCTGAGAGACGTGCTTGTGCTTAATTATTACTGTCTTCTCCCTCCCACTCCCATCCCCACCTGTTTTCATTCCACAGCTCCTTTGGCACCAGTCAGTGGCCCAGACCTTGGGAGAAAACTTTCTGAGTCATCTAGTCAAGTGGATCCGTGAACCCAATCCCATCATGAAAGAAATTGGACTCCGGGGAATAAGTAATCTGGCACTGCACCCAGGGCAGGTGAGAAGAGAGGATGGGATGGGGGTGAGGATGGCAGCAGAAGAGATTCATTTTAAGGAGACTTCCCAGCTGTAGAAGCTTCTAGGTATGGAGTAGGAACAGAGCTACAACTGGGAAGAGTCAGTGGCATATGTGGGTATGCTTCCCAATGACTGAGTAAAAGGGTTTGGGGAACTCTGTTACTTAACCACTAGATAAAGAGTAAATCAGTCTCCAGAAGGTGGAATCTAGTAAAACATTATAGTAATTATAGTGAAAACACTAGACTTGGAGTCAGGAGACTTGGGTCCAAATCCTGACTCTGACATTTATTACCCAAATGACCTTGGGTAAATAATTGCTCTTCTTTGGACCTCCGTTATTCCATGTGTAAATGAGAGAATAAAACTAGATGAACTCTAAAGTTCTTTTTTTGCCTTTTTGGAGGGCAATTGGGGTTAAGTAACTTGCCCAAGGTCACACGGCTAGGTTTTTGTTTGTGTGTGCGTTAAGTGTCTGAGGCCGGATCCGAACTCAGGTCCTTCTGACTCCAGGGCTGACGCTCTACTCACTGCGCCACCTAGCTGCCCCCTAAAGTTATTTTCTTATGATCTTAGAATCATCTCAGTTGCTTCATCCATAAAATAAGGGAATTGGAGTCAAGAAACTCTTAAGATCCCTTCCAGGCCTACATGGTATGATTCTATGACTAATAATTAATTCCTAGTCCTTAAAAGGCCCATTTCCCTACTTCCATGACTCTTAACCTCTCAGGCTCCAAATTCCCAGGTTCATTGTACTACATCTTCCATTCTTTATCTTATACATTCAGTCCTCAACTTTTTCATGGGTAAGGTTCCTACAAAATGGCACAAAAGTAAAAAATACAAATGTTGATAACATTGAACCTATGGGAAAGAGGAGATTTGGTCCCCACAACCAACAAAAACTGTAATCTTTTGTTATAGATTGCAGAAAATACACTTTGATGCATACAGTTCTTTACAATAAAACATAAAGCTGATAATGTGAACTTTTCCTAACACAGTAACCATGAATAGACTATAAAATGCAATACGCAAAATAAAACTAGTAACATGCAAAACGTTTTTTTTTTTCTTGCTAGTACTTCCCTGGAATTTTGTGGCATTTTGTGTTAGCATCCCATTTAAAAAAAAATTAAAAAAAACCCATTGAATTTCAGATAAAATTCACTTTCCATAACACATGAAATCTATCGTACTCTAAATGTTGTTATTGTTATATCATTTCAGTTTTGCCCTACTCTTGATCCCATTTGGGATGTTTTTGGCAAAGATACTGGAGTAATTTTTCATTTCCTTTTCCAGCTCATTTTACAAATGAGGAACTGAGGCAAACAGGGTAAAGTGACTTGTCTACCAGTGTTACGCAGCTAGTAAATGTCTGAGGCTGAATTTAAACTTAGATCCTTCTGATTCCATGACCTGGTGCTTTATCTACTGCACCACCCAGCTGTCCCTAGTACCATATCTAGTGTATAGTAAATAAAATTCTTAAAATTAAAACATTTTTTAGCCTGAATCTTGCCTTCCACTGTATTAAATGGCAATGTATTATGTACTATACTTCTGTAAATCTTTCTACCTCAGCTGCCCCCTGAAAACCAAGGGAGAAGTTGCTAGGATTTTAGTAACTACTGTTGGGAGATACTGAGACTGGTGAGGTCTTGAGCCCAAAGAGCTCACATTATGCTTTGGGGGCATAATTGTAACACAAAATGAGTTTTAAAGGCAAACAATGAAAATATGAAACAAATGCATAGGAACTCTTTACTCTACTAGGGAAGGGTGAGCAAAACCAGACTAGCAGGATACCAGCCATTCCACAAATTTGTATGTATCGAACTTCCCATTTTTTTCTCTCCACTGTACATAGGGTTAATAGTTGGCAACAGGAAATTGAAAATGAGGTTACTAATAAAATCATGTAAATTCTTGAAATCATGAAAGTTAAACCCAAGAATTTTGCAAACTAGCTGTATTAATGAATTGCTAAACTGTTGAACTCTTGTAGTCTATCACTTTCTCCAGCATCTAGTTGCTCTTGATCTTCTACTAGTTCATTTTGAATCTTCTTCCTTACAATCCCTACTACTGCTGTTGGAGGGGCCTATTCTCTTAGCAATTCATAACCTTTGTACTTTTCCTTCCAGGAAGGGACGCTTGCATCTCTACTTCCAGTCATTCAGAGCTTCCTGAAAGAGGAGGAGTTGGTGGCAGTGCAGGCAGTGAAGGGCCTACGCAACATCATTTGTTATGCACAAGGAATTGTAATCCAGAAGGCCTTTTGCACCATCTCCAACCAACTCCGACCCCTAATCAATGATGTATGTGTAACAGTTGTAGACTGTGTGACAAAGGACAAGGAGGCCTACATACAACAAATCATAGTTAGATCTGGAATGCCCCACACCACAGCCAGGGGACACTAGAGTTCCATCTTTGTGGGTATTAAGAGGCTAGCTGTGGCAGGGCATTCGCTTCCTTACTCTCCTACCCTCAAGAGAAATATAGAACTTGAAATTATATCCCTTTTTCACATATAAGATGTTTGTAGTCTACAGGTATGATCCTTATTGGGGGTTCAGGCTAAAAGCCACTTTGGTCACTAAGGACAGGGAAAGTAATTCCACCCTAGACTTAGAGGGTAATTTTACCTCCACTGGTTTAACTTCTTCCACCATATGCTTGTTACAGATAAGATAATCACAAAGAGAGAGAAAAAGTATTTATCAAAAGAAGCAGCATAATAGTTATTGGGGAAATCATACAGATAAGTTTGAACAATAGAATACACAAGAGTCAGGAAACTAGAAAAGAGATGAAATCTCAACTCAATGGGAGAAAATACCCAATAATATATTATTTTAAAAATGTTTTTATATCTCTTTTTTAAACATCATCATAGTTTCCCCCAGGGTCTCTCACTTTTCTTCTCCCACAGAGCCCTTTCATATAACAAATAGTATTTTTTTTTTTTTGAGGGCAATTGGGATTAAGTAACTTGCCCAAGGTCACACGGCTAGGTCTTTGTGTGTGCATTAAGTGTCTGAGGTTGGATCCGAACTCAGGTCCTTCTGACTCCAGGGCCAACGCTCTACTTACTGCGCCACCTATCCCCCCCCGGCAAATAGTATTTTTAAAAGACAAAAAAGAGGGGAAAATAAGCATAATTGATCAAAAAAAGTCTGAAAATATGTGCAACATACAATGCTGGTGAACCTCCCTCCTCTACAAAGCAGTGGGGTGGGAGTGTTTTCTCACAGCTGTTCTTTTGAGCTATGCCTATTCTTTATAATTTGGCAATATTTATTTTAGATTTTTTTGGAGTATCTCATTATTCTGTCCATATTCATTGTTGTAGTAATTGTGTATATTGTTTTCTTGGCTCTGCTTACTTCACACTGTATCAGTTTATGTAGATCTTTCTGTTCCTGTATGTATTCATCACAGTTTTCATTTATTATATCACAGAAATATTCATTAAATGCATATATCACATTTTCTTTACCCATTCCCTGACCAATGGATATCTACTTTATTTCTAATTCTTTGCTATCACAAAAAAAATGTTGTAAATATTTTGGTGTACAGGGGAACTTTCTTCTTATTACAAGTTTCCTTGAAACATAATCATAGTAATGGAATCTCTGGGTCAAAGAATGTGGACATTTTTGTCACTTTATTTGCATAATTCCAAATTGCTCTCCAATATAGTTGTACTGATTCACCAATGTATTAGTGGGCCTATCTTCCTCAAATCCATCTAACGTTGATTATTGCCAGTTTTCTGGTCATCGTTAACAATTTGCTAGATTCGAGGGCCATCTTTTTTCATTAATGCTGAAGTTCAGATTTGAAGGACAGAAAATCTTGAGATGCAGCTTGAGTTCCTTTGCTCCTTAGAATATATTATTCCTTTCCCTCCTGTGGTTTCTGTTGTATGCATAACAGTCTCATGTAATTTGAATTTCCTTTTCTTTATATTTGAAAGTATTTTTCCTGGTCACTTGAAGAATTTATTGTTTGTCAGTAGAATTGTTAAATCTAATTACTATGTATATTGGAGTTTTCAGCATACAGTTTTTTTTTTCTGGAGGCAATTTGCAAATTTTTTCAATTGGCAGTTTATTTTCTATGTTCAGAGATTCTGGGCAGTTTAAAATTCTTTTTGCTTTTTTTCTTTTTGGAGGGGGGAGGTAGAGCAATTGGGGTTAAATGACTTGCCCAAGGTCACACGGCTAATTTTGTGTTAAGTGTCTGAGGCTGTATTTGAGCTCAGGTCCTCCTGACTCCAGGCTGATGCTCTATTCACTGCACCACCTAGCCACCCCTAAATTTTTTAAATTGCATTACAATGTTCAGGTTTCTTTATGCAATGTATTCTTTTGGGAGGCCTTGAATGGTCTCTAAGTATTCTGTCTTTAGATTAATCTATTTGGTTTGTATGGAGGTCATATTTTCTGATAATGTTATTTCTTTTGCTTTTCTTCTTCCTAAATTTATTTGACCTACCATCCTTTAAAAAAAATTACTCAGCACACTCCAGAAATTTTCTTTAATGAGTTTTTGAAATTTGCATAATTTCAAAAAACATAATATATATTCAATGATACATCTTAAATGTAATAATTTATTTAAATAAAGTTTTTTCTACATTGGAATTTTGATGACACAATATTGTGTCATGTAACTGTATAGTATCATGTTGTAAACAAGTCATTACATACACATATTCCAGCTGATGCATCCTGGACTTCCTGATAATGTATGACATGCTCACCTGCCAACAAGTGCTTATTAAGACCTGTCAGTGGACTTGACCACTGATCAGTTATAACTTGCATTTTGTATGTTTATTTGGAAAATTATGTGATCACTACAACTTTAACTCTGTTACACAACAGGTGAAACATGTACAAATAGTTTTTCAAAATTTTCTTTTCTTCTTTCCTTTTGCTTCCACCACCCCCTTATTTTTATTCAATGTCCCCCAATTGCACCTGAGGCTACTACCACCCTCCTAAATTGTTTAGTGCCCCTTAGGGGGCTGTATTGCCCATTTTGGGAACATGTGTATCTAGACTGCCTTTTACTTCAGTGTTTGCATTTCCAATCAGTTATTTTCTCTTTTGTTTCTCTGATTAGACTTGACACTCAAGATTAATTCTTTTCTACCAGTTATTCTTGTTGTGCATACCATAAATACCATAAGTATTTCACAATATTTATTCCTCTCTTAAATCATTTAGAAACATCCTGCTTTGGTTCTAGGCTATCTGGGGAATCTACAGGGTCCTCAGTCTCATTATGCATTGATTTATTTTCCTTTATTTTGTAATATTTATTCACTGATGTCTGGCCTCTTTTACCTTATCTGGAGGTCATATTCTCTTCTATTATTAATATATTCTATATTGGTTTATTTGCTTATGCTCAAGGTCTTTAATGGAGGTTTTTTCTTCCTGACATTATTGGAAATTTTAATATTAAAAAATGCCCCCCCCATTGCTCACTTTCTGACTTCTTCCCTTTTGATGGTGGTTTCCCTGGGAGTTGGTCCTCAAAATCACTCCAGCCTTCTACTAGGTTGGGAAATTAATATTTCACAAGCCTAAGTTTATTCCCTAAGTGATTCTTGGGGAATGGAACTGGCCTCAACAGGATGCTGGGTTCTTTCCCTCAAGTTTAGTGGGGTGACACACAGCCATTTATATGTTGTATCCCAATTTCCTCTGTTACTCAGTTCTCTGGCTGAGTTCTGTTGTGGCACAGAACACTGGGGTTTTGCTGTTCTATCTAGCCTGAGCAAGCTTCTGTTTTTTAACTTTCCACAATTCCAGTTGGCTGGGTAGTTGGTTGGTGGTGGTGGTAGAGTTGAGTTCTGTTGCAAGCCCAAGGGTAGGTATGTGTGACGAGCATAGTGGGAAGTGGATAAGGGGGTACTGAGAGAACTAGTTATAGGCTAGAGAATTGCTTTCTCTGTTGTTAGTTCATTGAATAGTTATTTTAGGTTCTTGGTGTCCTAGACTATAGAGAAAGCTGAAATTGCTTTATCTCTTCTGAATAATCCCTATTTTAGAGAAGTTTGAGGGATTATGAGGGTCAGAACAAATGTCTAGTCCTTCATCCTATTGGTCACATAACCTTAAAGTTCACCCAGGTAATCCACTCTTAATCTTTGGGCAAATAGGCACTAGGAATCAAAGGACATTTTGAGGTACTATCTCCTTTCCACATGTCTTTGGCTCCAGGAGTCTCCTATCTACCAACCAAAACCTTGCTTTGTCATCTAGCTCAACTCCCACATCATTTTATAGAGGAGAAGACTCAGGATTTGAGAAATTAAGTGATTTACCCAAGGTTAGTAACAA
Source organism: Gymnobelideus leadbeateri (assembly GCA_011680675.1). Taxonomy (NCBI): domain Eukaryota; kingdom Metazoa; phylum Chordata; class Mammalia; order Diprotodontia; family Petauridae; genus Gymnobelideus; species Gymnobelideus leadbeateri. The sequence goes on along the minus strand of WOXC01010640.1, from coordinate 174,992 downwards.
AGGCAGGTTTTGTTGTAGTAATTGTTAAAAATTCAATTAGAAATAGAGTACATGCCAATTGAATAGAGAATGGGTAAAGAAAATGTGATATATTAATTCAATGAATATTTTTGTGATGTAATAAATAACAGATGTGATGGCTATAGAGAGGAATGGAAAGCTCTACATGAACTGATACAGAGTAAAGTGAGCAGAGCCCAGGAAACAGTATACACAATTAACTACAACAATGAAAGATTCAGGTCCTCCGACTCCAAAGCATGTGTTTTTACCCCAATGCATCATGCATGTGAGTGAGGGGAGGGGAGGAGGTGACAGAGGAAGAGGCTACTTCCTGACCTATTATCCCTGGGACTAATCTAGTTTGGGAATAGAAGTCCTGATCCTAGGAAAATGTCTCCTGCAAGGGCAACTTGGAGTGACCTGGCTCTGCCTTTTCATTTTTATAGCTCTACCCCTGTGGAGGGAGAGCATGGGGTTATGCCAAAGGCATGGTCAAGGCACGGGAAGGAAGAGGGAGGTATCAGTAGAGAGGAAAGAAGACATCCTTGGTTGGATCATGTCACCCCTGTGGGCCTTGGTTCTTTTTTTTTTGTTTTACCTATAAGTCACGAGGGTGGAACTAGATAATCTCCTGGTTTTTTCCTAGCTCTCAGAATTTGAGGGGTTTAAGTTGGGGATGAGTCAGCTAGGTGGCACAGTAGAGTGGCACAGTAGAGTGTCGGGCCTAGAGTCAGGAAAATCTGAGCTAAAATCTGGCTTCAGATACTTACTGGCTGGGTAACCCTGGTGGACAAATCACTTAACCCTGTTTGCCTCAGTTTCTTCATCTGTAAAACCAACTAGAGAAGGAAATGGTAAACTAGTCTAGTATCTTTGCCAAGAAAACCCCCAGAAGAGGTTATGAAGAGTCAGACACAACCAAAAACGATGGAACAACAACAAAAAGGGTGGACAGTGGGGAAAAGTCCCCAAATCCCTAATTCAGAATTTTTTAGGCCACAGCTATGTACCCCATGTTAATTCCCCTTCATTAACTCTGTCATGTTCATATAATTATAATACATAATTATATATAATATTATATATGACTATATGTAATATATGATTTTATAATTGTAATATAATTTAAAAGATAATTTAAAAAACTAATTTATTTTTAAGTTAAAAGAGACCGCTAGATGGTACAGTGGATAAGAAAGCTGGATTTAGAATTAGGAAGACCTGAGTTCAGTTTCAGGTGCTTTGTGACCCTCTTCCAGCCACAATTTCCTCATCTGTAAAATAGGGATAAAAATAAAATCTCTCACAAGGTTCTTGTGTGAATCGGAGAAGATAACAAGTATAGTGCTTTGTATACCTTAAAGTATTATTTAAATGCTGGCTATTATCATTACTATTATTATTAAGTTGTCCCATGTTCTTTATTTAGTGACATAGAAAAGTACTACACTATTTATAAATCTTTCTCTCTAGGAACCCATAGGTGACCTTCCCCTACTCCAAACCTTTTGTGCAGCTTTCAACCTCCCAAGTCATACTATGAAACCCTTCATTCCTTTGTTCTGAAAAAATGTAATAGAATTAAATCTTTGTGAGGTTTAAGATTTAAACAACAGTGGTTCAATTAGATTAGCGTTATAAATTTAAATCAAACATGCAACTTAAGGTTGACAACACTGGGCTCACTAATAAGTGGTTAATGGAGCAGCTGCTGGCATTCAGGGAAACAATTCCTTGTTCAGTCACCTACTAGTCTTGTGAACTCTGGCAAGACACCTCTCATTCCCTCCTCTATAAGTGGGGATGATAATACACACATTTATAAACCATAAAGCTTATGTTTAGTATAAGCTTAGGCTAATAATAATAGTAAAACATATTCAATATGCTTAGTATTGTTTTAGGCACTTGATTATAGATTAAGAGCTAAGAGAGCTGCCTTAGAGACCATCTATTAATTCCCCTTATTTGGTCTAAGACAGTATCTAAGGCAAACTGAGGCATTATATAGAGTAAAATATAGAGTTCTGACATTTGTTATCAAATGAAGAGAATACTACTGACCCACCAAGATAGCAAGACACACAGTCCAAATAGTCATAGTATATTTATTTCCTATTTACTGATCCATTCCCAGTTATTCTCTCTCCTTTGTGAGTATGTAGTCACTTACAGCTAGATGACTGAGCAAGGTTAAAGATACAGTCTGTAGCTAATAGCCCCTAAGGGAACTGAGCCCATTTGCCTTATGCTCTAATTAACTGAATAATTAGCCATAGAAATAATGAATATATGGGTAATATTTACTATTTGCATTATATACACATGACAGGGACCAGTGTATTTTTGAGGGATAGCTGTGGGAGTTTTGTACCTGCACAGGGCAGGGCTATAGGGAACCATCACCTGGACATTTCCATTCTGCTACTCAATGGCAGGAGAGGGACCAGGTACGGATTTCAGCCACCTCTGCCCTTAGTCACATGCTACATCAAATCTACAAGTTCAGGCCAGGCACTAAAACCCGAAAGGAGCTCTACAGTTTCCTGGTCCCACTACTGATCAGCATTCAAGATAATAACCTGGAGGTGATCAAGGTGAGTTTGATCTTTCCTCTTTTGGTCTACAGGCCACTCTACCCTTCCTTCCCTGTCCCTGACCGTGGAAAAGTCAAAGGTGTCTGGCTTGGCTGTGTATCTCATGCTATGACATGAGACGTGGCTATGTATATATGACACTATACTCGAGGCCTACACCTGTCACATCCAGCTTTACCTCAGTGCCTATGGCCTTTATAAAGTCCTCTATACTTAGTGCTCTGAAGTTTTTGCTCCATTATCCCCTTTTGTTCCAAATTCTTTGACCCTCTATCTAAGCCTACTGCCTTAGTTATGAAGGAATATGGGTGTGGTGGGGGAAGGGTTTCCTTTGGAAAGTCTTTTTCTATCTCACAGGTCTGTGGAAGGGCTTTGACTGAATGGGCTATTGGGATTGGCTGGACATCACTCAAACAGACATTCCAAAGTACAGTCATAACTGACCATGTTAAGATACTGGAAGAAACATGCAAATGCCTGGTGAGCAAAAAAGTCCCTTAGACACCATAGTTACTGTACTGGACTCTGAGATACACTAGGGTAGGAGAAGTAGGGAAAGAGATGGCATATAGAGGATAAAAACCTCCAAAACACCATTTTGTTTAGTCCTTCAAAGTTCTATTATTCCATTCCTCCACATCTTAACTTCCCATCCTCCATTATCCATAAACTTTGGGTTCATAGAAGTTCATGACCTGTAATGTAGCTGGTCCCTTAGTGTTAGCTCCTGAGCTTCCTCAGCGTGTATACCCTGATTATAGAGGTCAGACAGTGTTGTATTAAGTGTATAGGGAGCAGTACGGCAGAGGTCACCTGGGAATGATATCCAGAGAATCAGGCACTAACTAGAAGTCACTAAACCGGGGACTAGGGACTTATATTTACCAGAAGTCAAGAGCATACAAGAAAGCAGGAAGTCAGGTATTAGATAATGTTTGGAAGAACAGGCAAATTTTAGCAATCTGGGAAAACAAAGACTAGAAGTTTTATGGTCAGGTAAGGTTGAGGGAAGCATTCAGAACCCAGAGTCTTGAATACAGATAAATGGAAATCAAAACATGAGAATGTGAACTTAATATTTAGAGTAAGTATGACAGAGTCAAGAGCTTCTAATGTACTTGCTGCCAAGGTAGCCCCAGTTTCAAGGTATGAGGGAGAATAGGATTAAAGGTATGAGTAGTAGGTGAGGAATAGGAAAACCAATGTTGGTTGGTTCTCATGTTGATTGGAGAAAAGAAGACAGGACAGTGGTCACAGATAAATTCTGAAAGGCAGCTTCCCCCATGGATCAGGACCAGCATCAATTCTTGCTGCTTCCACAGGTTGGCACAAATCAAAACTATTTGGTGGGAAAGTTACTATTCCAGAGTTTTGGCTTCCTGCAGAGTCCACAGCCCTTCATTAGAACTGCAGCAATCACATTCATAGGTAAAACCAACTTACTTTCTTGGACTCCTCTTTCCAGAGCTTTTCTCTGACACCCCCTTTCCTTTATCCTGTTTCCTTCTGCAATGTGAATAATAGAGAACAGTATTATGGTTTGGTTGACCTCATCTTTTCCTGGATTTTTTCCAATTTACAAAAAATCGTCCTATTTCCAGGAGAACTTGACTTTCAATTTTCTCATCTGCAAAATAAGGATTGTAAGATTATAGATGCAAAGCTGAAAGCAATCTTCAGAGGTCATCTTCTTCACTTTTCAAGAAATATTGAGCTTGATGGTCTTTAAAGGCCTCTCCCACTCTAACCTCCTGAGGATGAATGCCCATGAATCTAAATGTCTTAGGTCTTGCTTTTTCTTTAGGGAGTTGTGGGGAGGAAAGGTTTTTTAGTTAGACCACTGAAATTTTGGCTTCTGAACATCTCTCAGGCATCTTCCTTGCTGACTGTTTTGAATTTTTCATAGGGTATAAGGGAAGGGGCAGATAGGTTGGGCAAGTACAGGAGCAATTTTGGTTTGCTTTTGCTTTGTTTTTAGGGCAAACCGTTATGAAGCTAAAGATGAATGAAATACATGAAGATGATGTGCAGCTGTTACTGAATGGTGAGACATGCCAAAGTGATCTAGAATTATTAGCCTGAGGGCTGTGTAGAACAGATAATGTCTGTGACTTGTCAGAGTAACAACTCGCATTTCTATATTACTTTATAATTGATCAAGTTTTTCCCTTACCATCCCTCCTGTGAGAAACAAAGCACAAGCTGTATTACCCTGATTTTACAGATGAGGTCACCGGCACTAAGATGGGTGACATGACATCACCAGGAGGGGTAGCTAGGTCTTTGGCCTCCATTTCACCAATCTTTTCACTACATCACAGTTTCTTCCAGGGTAGAAAGAGAGATAGAAAAAATAATTCAAGGAAATACTTTAAATGTCTTCCCATAGCAGTATTAAAAAGACTTGGCAAAGCATGGATGCTCCATAGATACTGCTGACTAATTGATAGGAATTAGATGCAAATTGTTATTTCAAATCTTATTATCTCAAGAAACTTGAATTTTGCTCCTAGGTCTCTCTACATGAAAATCAAATAATTTTGGAGATTCTAGGACTTCTCTAGTCCAGTCTTAGTCTCCTCCTGTCATTTTATAGGTGAAAGAAATGATGTCCAAAGAGGTCTAGCAGCTAGTAAGCAACTAAAATCCAAGTCTTATGACTCCCAGGTTAGGGCTTTTTCCCATTGCATCTAACTACAGAGAGTCTGTCAGTCAACTCATATTTAATAAGTACCTACTATGTGTCAGGCACTATGCTAAGCATGAGGGATACTGTTGTGCAGAGAATAAGAGCGAGCTGAGACTTAGGTTCAAGGTAAATTTAGGTGTGGATTTATTGATTAAGTGCACTACTGCCTGGAGTATAAACTCAAATCAGTCAGCCCCGAATTGAGGTACACACAGTGCTTATAAAGGCTAAAACCACACAAACCACTATTGGGGAGGGGAGCTAGCATAAGCAATGACGTACAGAAGCCAAGAATTGCCATTGGTTAGATCTATAGCTCAGGGCTAATGATGCAAGGGAACAAGGGTGCAACTTTTCCTGGAAGGGGGATCCCTCCCAGAAGAGGGTGGAGGGTATGGAGTGGAGGGTCATTGGGTAATGGGGATAGGCTAGGGTCATGTTCTGAGTACAGGGTGGTCTCTTCTTAAGATAAACTTATACCATAACCCCAGGACTGATCCTTGTACATAGAGAGGATATACAGAATGCTAATTCAGGAAGTAGGGGGTTAGGGGACTATGCCTTGGGCAATACCCAAGACTATGCCTTAAGCTCTTTCAATCTATTACAGGGTGTAGGATAGAGACAAAGACAGACATAAAGGGGCTTAATGGTGAGCTCCAAATCAGGTGGCATGTGATTTGGGTTTGGGCACAACAATACAAAGAAAGGCAAAAAACAGCATATGTTCACAGGGAGATCCTGGTCTAATGAAGGAGATCCCATGCCGGCGATATATATATATATATGTATATACAGTAAACCATGGGTAAGCAAGATATCTACAGGATAAATTGGAGACAATTTCAGAGGGAAGGTACTAAGATGAAGAAGGTCCTAAGAGTAAGACTTCTTAGAGCAGCTAGACTTTAGTTGAGACCTGAAGGAAGCCAGTGAAATTAAGGAGATAGAAAAGAGGGGAGAGAGAGTTCAGGGCATAGGGACATCCAGTAGAAGTGCCCAGAGTCAGGAGATAAAGTGTCATGTACCAGGAACAACAGAGAAGCCAGTGTTACTGGATCATAGAGCAAAGGGAGGGAGTATGGGAAGACTAGAAAGGTAGGAGAGGGTCAGGTTACAAAGGCCTTTAAAAGCCAAACAAAAGATTTGTCTATTTGATCCTCCAGGTAGGAGGGAGTTGCTAGAGTCTATTGAATAGAGAGAAGGCATGGTCAGATCTGAGCTTTAAGATCTTTTTGACAACTGAGAAGAGAAGAGAACTGGAGTGGGGAGAGACTTTAGACAGAGAGACCAACCAGCAGGCTATTCCAAAAATCCAGGCATGTTATGATCAGGGCCTGTACCAGGCCTGTACCAGCTGTGATAGAGGAGAGAAGTGTATACAAAAGATGGTGTAAAGCTGAAGTGTCAAAGACACCAACCAGGGCTGCATCAGACCCACAACACTACCAAGTTCCAAGATTAAAATGTAATTGGGAAGTATTGAACAAAATAAGTATATGTATATATGTAATATAATATTATAATATAATACAATATAAATATTTAACAAAATAAAACACAGAGAACACTTTAAAACTAAGTCAATATGCAGCTTACAGGGATCTTTATGAACAACTTAGTGGCTCCCTGTTTCTATTTGATTTTAAGGACACTGCTTAAGCCCTCTAGCCCCACACTGTGTTCCTGTAAAGAGATGACAACATCTAGCTGCTAGAGAAGAGAAATTCCTCTGGCATCCTCCATGTCTTCTGCCTTGGTGATGGAATATATGGATGGTGGTGTTCAAAGCCTTTCAGAACCTGGCTCTGTACTACCTTTCTAGTCTTTTTATACCTTCCTCCACAATAAGTACTCCCCCATCCATTGACACTGGCCTTCTTTTGGCTGTTTCACAAACAAGATACTCCATATCTTGGTTCTAGCTATTTTCTAGGGCTGTCCTCCATCTCTCCTCTGCTCTGACTACTGATATCCCTGGCTTCCTTTAAGTTCCAACTAAAATCCCAAATTCAACGTTCTCAACTCTTCTTAATTCCTGTGTTTTCTTTCTCAATTATTTCTTCATTTATCCTGCATATTGCTTGCTTTGTATATATTTATTTGCAAGCTGTCTCTCCTGTTAGATTTTAAACACCTTGAGGGCAAGGAATTTTTCCTCTTTTTGTACGCCCAGTTCTTAGTACAGTGCCTGGCACATAGTAGGCACTCAATAAATGCTTAGTGTTTGACTGATTAATGAAGGAAAAGAGTGGTGAAAGAGGGAGCTTTACAGCAGGTCTTTAGCTTTCTCTGGCTCTTCAGCTTTCTCTGATTCTACTAGGGGTAAACCTCACACCTATGTTGTAAAGTTAGACTAGACAGAACTTGTACTTCAGACCTTATGTAGTCTGGCCATACTATTCCTGAACTTATCATGATGCTTTCTAATCCTACCTATCTGCACAGGCTGTATCCTGTGCCTGAAATGCATTCCCTCTTCATCTCTGCCTTTCAGAATCCTTATCTTCCTCCAAGGCTCCCATCTGGTGCCTCTGCCTCTGGGAAGCCTTTTCTGCATCCTCCTCACCATAAGTGTTCTCTCCCTCCTCTGGAAAAACTATTTAAATCACACTGACCTCTCTTCTAGGAAATCCTGTAGAATTTACTGCATAACCTATACATTTTGGAACTTCATAATACATTACCTTATATTAGTTCTTAACTGTTTCATTTGCATTTATCTCATCTTCCTCTGAAAACCAAAAATGACTTAAGGGCAAGGAACAAACCATGAAAGTGGGGTGTGGGAAACAGTGTTGGAATTAGAGTGAGGAGACCTGGGTTCACCTCATTCTGACATTTCCTGGCTGGGTGACCATGAGCAAATCACTTTATTTCCTTTTCTTGTCTGTAAAGTGGAAATAATAACATAGATACTGTATTCCATTTAGAGAGTTGTTATAGAGAAATTGCTTTTCTTTTTAAAATTTTAAAACACTACAATAAAAATGTTACTTTTCACTTTTTAAACTTTTGCCCTTAAGTGTCTACATAGTGATGAGTACATAGTGATTGCTGTAAAGGTAGTTATGCGCTTGATTGTGAAGGGCCTGAAATGCCAGGCTAAGTTATTTATTTTTTATTTTATCCTAGAGGCAACAGAGGACTATTGAAAGTTTAGGAGAGAAATAACATGTTCAAACTTGTGCCTTTGGAAGGTTGTTTTGGCAGGCAGCTATTTGAAGAATAGTAGATTGGAGAAGCTGTGGGGGTCAACTGGAGGTGGGAAGATAGGTAACAGATTATTAAGATCTGCACTAGATTAGTGGGTGCTCCAATGGAAAGAAAGGGAAGGATGCAAGAGATGTTATGGTATAAAGAATTTATAATTCTGGTCGGATTGGGAGAAGGGATAACAAAGAGGGAAAATGGGAAAATTATTTAGGTTTCCAACTTGAATGGCTGGGAGGATAGTGGTACCATTAAAGAAATAGGAACGTTGATGATGAGCAAGCTTCAGTGGGACATTTGTGGGCCTAGAATCCAGGGAAGAGATTAGGCCTGTATTTGCAGATTTGGGTATCATTCGTATAGTTGTCTTGATTGAATTTATAGAAACAGATGAAATCACCAAGCAAGAAAGTGTAGAAAGAAGAGCCGAAGGTATATAAAAAGAGCCCTGGAGACATTCTCGAGTTAGGAGGTGAGAGAGAAAAGATGAAACAGTAAAGGAGATAAAGAAGGAGCTATCAATCAGGAAAAAGAGACAGGAGAGAACAGTGTCATAATAACCCAAGGTATCTAGGAGTAGGAGGATGACCTAAAGTAGTGGAAAGCCCTCTGGATTCTCCTTTAATAAGGTGTTTGGGATTCATCTTGCCTTCCCCATTGGACCTTAAGGAAACTTTGGAGTTAGAGGATTATGGTTGCTGCTATCTATTGGCTAGTTGACTTAAGAAGTGACTTAGCCTTTCTAGGCCTCAGTTTCTTCATCTATAAAATGAAGGGTTTGAATTAAATATTCTCTAATGACTTTTCCAGCCCCCAAATTTTATGATCCTTCTCAGGGAAAGAGATTCTGCCATCTCTAGCAATATTTAACAAACCTTGGAGTTAGGAAATTCTGCATTTCTAATCTAGTTCTTCCCAATGTAGTTAGTTAGTCAATCAATAAGCATTTATTAAGCACTTAATATGTACCAGGAACTGTACTAAGTATTAGCTATCCAAAGAAAGGCAAAAGCAGTTCTTTCTCTCAAGATAACTTATAAATAAAAAGGCACATACAAGATATAGGGAGAGTAGATAAAAGGTAATTGCAGAGGGGAAAACCACTAGCAGCTGCTGGGGGGAGCTGCTGCAAAAGGTAGATTTTAGATGAGACCTGAAGGAAGCCAGGGGAACAAAGAGGCAGAGGTAAGGATGAAAGGCATTTCAGATATGGGGGAAGTTGTTGTTATTATTGAGTTGTGTTCAACTTTTCATGACCCAATGGACTCTAGCAGACCAAGCCCTTCTATCTTCCACTATGTTTCAAAGTTTGTCCAAATTTATGTTTCTTGTTTCCACGACACTATCTGTCCATCTCATCTTGTGCCATCCTCTTTTCCTTTTGTCTTCAATCTTTCCTAACATCAGAGACTTTTCCAGTGAGTCTTATCTTCTAGTTATGGTGGTCAAAGTATTTAAGGTTCAGTTTCAATATTCGACCTTCTATGGTGAATAGCCTGAATTAATTTACTTACGTATTGACTGATTTGATTTGCTTGTTATCCAAGGTACTTAGAAATCTTCTCCATGACTACAATTCAAAAATGTCGATTTAGTGGTCCTCAAATTTCCTCATAGTCCAATTTTTACAGTCATACCTCACTACTGAAAAAAACAGAGCTTTGACTATATGGACCTTGGTCTCCGCTTTTTTAGCATGTCCAGATTTGCTATAGCTTTCCTTCTAAGGAGCAAGTGTCTTAATTTTATGGCTGCAGTCACCATCTGTGGTGATGTTTGAGTAAAGAATATAAAATCTGACACTGCCTCCATTTCTTCCCCCTCCATTTGCTAGGAAATGACGTGACCAGTTTTAAAGGTCTTGGTTGCTTTTTTTTTATATTAAGCTTCAAGCTAGCTTTTACACTCTCTACTTTCACCCTCATCAAGAGGCTTAATTCCTCTTTACTTTTGGCCATCAGCGTGGTGTTATCTGAACACCTGAGATGGTTGATTTTTCTCCCGACAACTTTAATTCTGGCTTTTGATTCCTCTAGCATGGCATTTTGCATGATGTATTCTGCATATTTTAAAATAATAAGGTGACAGGCATATTGTCTTATGCATAGCCTCATTATATTCCTTTTCCAATCTTAAAGCAATTAGTTGTTACATAGTTCTAACTGTTGTTTCTTGACCCATATAGGTTCATCAGGAGACAAATAAGATGATCTGACACTTCTGTCTCTTTAAGGATTTGCCACATTTTGTTATTATCCTCACAATCAGAGGCTTTGGTATAGTCAATGAAGCAGAAGGAGATGTTTTTCTGGCATTCCTTTGCTTTCTCCATAATCCAGCAAATGTTGTCAATTTGGTCTCTAGTTCTTCTGCCTCTTCAAAAACCAGCCTGATCTTTTGGTAATTCTTGGTTTACATATTGCTGAAGTCTAGTTTGCAGAATCTTAATCTTATTATTAACACAGCTGGTGTGTGAAATGAGTGTGATTGTTCAGTATTTTTTTTTATTTAAAGCAATTGGGGTTAAGTAACTTGCTCAAGGTTGCATGGCCAGTCATTATTTACATGTGGGTGCTCATTTTCTGAGGCGGGAACTGATCCTGGGTCCTCCCGACTCTGGGGCCAGCGGTCTTACTCACTGCACCACCTAGCCGCCCCGGTTGTTCAGTATTTTGAGTGTTCCTTGGCATTGCCTTTCTTTAGGAATGGGATGCCAACTAATCTTTTCCAATCCAGTAGTCACTGTTGAGTTTTCCAAATTTGCTGACAAATTGAATGCAGCATTTAAAGCATCATCTTTTAGGATTTTAAATAGCTCAATTAGAATTCTGTCACCTCCACTAGCCTTATTAATACCAATGCTTCATCAGGCCCATTTGACTTCATTCTCCAGGAGGCATGGCTCTAGATCAGTAACCAGATCATCCTGGTTATTTGGTGATATTAAGATCTTTCTTGTATAGTGCTTTTGCGTATTCTTTTTTTTTTTGTTAATCCAAGTAAACTTTATTGCAATAACATTGGCAAACACTAAATGTCATACTAGATTCTCAAAGTATATCAGCTTTTAAATAAAAAATGAGCAGAATTTAGCCATAAATTAAATAAATAAGTCCCAGTACTAAAGGTAGTGTGAAAAACACCAAGTCCAAATACAAAAACCTCTCCTTGCAAAACAATCCCTTTCAAATGTATACAGGTGGTGCTGTGAATAGAACTTTTACCAACCCTGGAGTCAGGAGGACCTGAGCTCAAATCAGGCCTCAAGAGACTTTTAACACTTAACTGCATTCCTCCCTCCAAAAGCAAAATCAAGTCTTGTGTATACCAATTAAGGAACCAGTCCAATTCACAAGGCACAAGTGATCATTGTTGAATCCTGAGACAATCCTGTTGCTTTGGTAGTAAGAACCAAGTTCTCATGTACACATGTAGTTGGAAATTACATGAGTAATATACACAGATGGAAATACATCGGGCTGTATATAAAACTGATGTAACTAGAAATCATTTTAGAACTGAGGCATTATGAACAAGGTTATGTATTCCACACTGAACCTCTGTTGAAAAATGTTGCAAAAAACCTCCAGATTCCAAGTTTCTTCTTGCTCTTGATTTTCCATGGTTGAAAGAATGTGAGAAACATTGAGAATCTTTGTTAAAATCTCTTCTTGCCAGTTAACTTCTGTTTGGATTTCAAGTCGGACAGCATATTTTGAACAAGGTATTCTAAATGTAGTTTGTCTCCAATTGCTATCATTATTTTGGCCAATTCAGTTATACTTGGATTACTTGGATTAACATCTGGATCTGCAGGTTCCAGAGGCAGACGCTCTGGAGTGAGATCGCTCCCACTTGGGGGCAGAGGTTGGGGTGCCTCCTGTCCAGACATCCTGGTCAGCTTGAGGAAGAGTCCTGGTCGTTAAAAATGGAGCAGACCGATGACAACCCTTGCTCCGGAGTCTTGCTCTGGAGGGTGGCGGCAGCCTCAGAGAAGGAACACGGCGTAATCTCGGTGCAGGTTGAGAGCTGCAACGTCGGAACTCGGCTCCAGGAGAGCTTCTCCGCCGCACTCGCTTTTGCGTATTCTTGCCACTTCTTTTTAATCTCTTCTACTTTTGTTAAGTCTCTACCATTTTGTCTTTTATCATGCCCATTTTTTTTTTTTTTTGGTTAAATGTTCCCTTGATATCTCTATTTTTTTTTGAAGAAAATCTCTGGTTTTTCCCATTCTATGGTTTTCTTCTATTTATTTGCATTGCTCATTTAAGAAAACTTTCTTATCTCTCTTTGCTATTCTCTGGAATTCTGAACTTAGTTGGGTATAGACATATCTTTCCCTTTCTTCTTTCCTTTTACTTCATTTCTTCAGCTATTTATAAAGCTTCATTAGACAAGCTTTTTGCTTTTTTTACTCTTCTTTTTCTTTGGAATGTTTTTTTTTTGTTACTGCCTACTGTACAATATTATGAACTCCTGTCCATGGTTCTTCCAATACTCTATGTGGGGAGCCAAAGAAGCCTGAACTCAGACATTAAATCCTAATAGTGGACTTTAAAACAAGAATCTGAGATGCGACTTTTCGTCAAGTTAGCTCCTGAGTTCTTTGTTATGGGTTACATTTATAAGGATGTTACTTGAGTTCTGAGATCAATAGGCTATACCCCAAGATTTTAGTTATTGAGAGCCAAAATATTTGATTCAGCACTCAGGTATCTTTGGGTGGCCAGCTCTAAGCATGATGTCTTTTGAGGATTGCGCTTTAGCTTTGACGTCTGCTCTCAATTGTATCCGTTTATAATTGTGGCTGCATTAGCAGATACCTGAGGCCTAGGTCAAAGGTCTTACCCTAAGACTTTAGTCTCCTAGATAACAAATCCTTATCAAATTATCTATTCTGTGCTACTTCCAGGATGCAACAGACTAAGGTAATGATTAGAAAACTTGAGTCCCCTTCCTTTGTCTCTTTCTTCTATAAAAACCTTGTCCTGAGAATCAATAAATGGAGCTCATCGTTCTTTCTTGAACTACCCACATGGCCTGGTCATTTCTTACTCACATCTCTGGATCATGATAAGTGCTGAACACTGAGCAGCCCACGGCAACTCTAGAAGATTGAATTAAATCTAGAAGATTTAATTCCTTAAAACTATTCATCTCTCCAGTTCATATTCATAAGGGATGCCATAGAGTTTATTTCTATATGATCTGATGGTTTTCCATAGTTTCTTCAATTGAAGTCTGAATTTTGCAATAAGAAGCTCATGATCTATGCCACAATCAACTCCAGGTCTTGTTTTAACTGACTGTATAGAGCTTCTCCACCTTTGGCAGCAAAGCATATAATCAATCTAATTTCTATATTGACCATCTGGTGATGTCCATACGTAGAGTTGCCTTTTGGGCTGTTGAAAAAGAGTGTTTGCTATGACTAGCAAGTAATCTTGACAAAACTCTATTAATTTCTGCCTTGCTTCATTTTGTATTCCAAGGCCAAACTTGTCTGTTATTCTAATTATCTTTTTATTTCCTACTTTAGCATTCCAATCTCCTATTATAAATGTGACGTCTTTTTTTGGGTGTTATTTCTAGAAGATATTATTTCTAGAACCAATCCATTTTGGCCTCTTCAGCATCAGTGTGATATTAAATGGTTTGTCCTGGGTTTGAACAGATATTATTCAGTCATTTTTGATATTGTACTCCAGTACTGCTTTCTTCACCCCTTTATTGACTATGATCAGCTACAGCTGGACACACTGAAACTTGACTCTAGCATAGTGATGTCATTTTGGTCCTCTTTGAGAATGAAGGACAATAACCAACCATTGACTATGAAGGGTACCGCATTTCTTCTAAGGGATTCACCCATTCCTGTCCATTTAAATTCACTGACACCCAAGATGTTGATGTTTAATCTTTCCATCTCCTGTTTGACCACATTTAGCTTACTTTGGTTCATAGATCTTATATTCTAGGCTCCTATGCAATATTGGTCTTTATAACATCAGACCTTCCTTTCATCACCAGATACATCCATAGCTGAACTTCCTTTTGGCTTTGGCCCAACTGCTTCATTAGTACTAGAGTTACTTGTAGTTGTCCTTCAATCTTCCCCACCTTCTGATCTGAAGGGCTTATCTTCTGATGTTATCTCTTTTATCATTTTAGTATTGTCCGTGGGTTTTTCTTGGCAAAGATACTGGAATGGTTTGCCATTTCCTTCTCTAGTAGATCACCATTTTTTTTGGATCATCTTTTGTCAGAACTCTCCACTGTGACCTGTCCTTCTTGGGTAACCCTGCAGGGGATAGCTCACAGTTTCATTGCCCTATGTAAGCCCCTCCTCCATGACAAGGCAGTGGTCCAGGCAGGGCAGACATGGGGGATATGAGAGTTTGGTGGTATTTGTGTGGGACATCAAGTAGGCTGGGGTAGTTGGATTATGTGTATGAAAGGCCATAAAATGTAAGAAACCTGGAAAGGTAAGAAGGGGTCAGGTTATGAATAGCTTTAAATGGCAAACAGGGAGGGTTTCTATTTGGAGCCATTGGAATTTAAGTTGGGAGAATGCATTGTGTTCAGACATAGGCTTTAGAAAAATCACTTTAGTCGTTAAGTGGAAGGTGTATTGGAGTGGGTTAAGATTTAAGGCAAGAAGTTAAAAGGGTATTGCAGTGGTTCAGATGAGAGCTGCAGAGGGCCTGAACTTGGTGGCTGTGTGAGTAGAGAAGCAGACATAATTGAGAGATTTTGTGAAGGCAGAAATGACAGGATTTGGCAATGGATTGGATATGTAGGATGAATGAGGAGTTGAAGATGATAACAAGTTTGGGAGACTGGGGACCTGGGAGGGTTGTGGTAACCCAAAGACTTCATAGGGATATTTGTAAGAGAGAAGATTTTGCGGGAAGAGATGACAAATTCTTTTTAGGCTATTTCCCTTTTGTGTTCACAAGCAGATGAAGAACATGGCTATGTAGACTTTGACAGTGATTGAAGACCACTGTTAAGTCCTCATGAGGTTCTTTTTATCTTGTCCTATTCCTTGCAACCTTTCCTCAGAGACTTTACATTTAAATGTTATACAGTAATGATATAAGAACAGTAGAAGAAGGAATGGTAGGGTTCAGGAAGATAGTTCTTAGAACAACAAAGGTCTGAGCCTTCCTCTTCCCCCAACCACCACTTTCTTCTGATTTCAGCCCTTCAAGGTCTAAAGGATGATCCTGTGGAATCTATACAGGGTTTGGTCTCCATCACAATCAAGAAAGTGGAAACAGCTTATGTGAAGAGTTCAATCAGTTCTGGGCTACATCTGAGGCATAATTTTAGAGTCATTGGTTTTGGTACCAAGAAGCGGCTCTTTAAGAGCATAAAATCCAGGGATGAAAGCAAAAAGAGCCTATCAAACTGGTCTAAGCTTTCCCACTGGAAACGATTGTCTATTTGGTGGAGTTCTGAAGATAGCACAAGGCAAGGGGATTCCCCAAAAACTCTTCAAAAGTTTCCCAGAAGAATATTTCCCCAAAAATATCTCATGAACACAAAAGATTTGGATAAGTCTGTGTACCAGGTCCAGAAAGAGCTTAAAATCTCCTGAGCCTTGATCCCTTTTTTTGCAGTTTGGGACTGGCCTTTTGTCCAGCTGTTGCTCTGCAGCTGGAGGTTTGTTACACAGATATTTCTTAATGTTTTTGTACAATTGAATGTACCCATACCCAGCATCCTCTTTCTTTCCTTCTCCCTAATTCCCCCATACCCCAGGGTTAAAAAGAAACTCTAAAGGATATGGTTCTGGCCTCCAGGAAATACTATTGTCGATTCTACCCTTCATTTCAGAGCTTCTGGCTTCCTGTATAACTCTTGTCAATAAAACTTTTTTCCTTATTTTAAGACAAGGTGGCATTCATCTCACGGTTTTTATTGGCGGTGGGGAGGAAGGATGGGGGGAGGGAAGATATTTGTATGCAACTTCCCAAACAGGAACAGATCAAAGTTTTACATCTCAACCAGGAGACTTAATTGTCTTTTTTTTTTACTTTTCTTCAAACATGGACATTTTTGTCTTAATCTTCCTTTCACTGCTACATTTGTCCAATGACTAGGGGACTCATGACCTCCTTTCTCTTACTACCCATTCTCGCCTTAATTCTGTAAGAGTTCTGCAACTCTTAATTGCCAAATTCCCAGAAACCTTTAGTGGCTAAGCAAAGAAACAAAGACGAATGAGTGAATGACTGACTGCCTGGATGAAAACATTAAAAAACAGACCCTGCCCTCCCAGCTTCTTATCCTGAAGACGAAACTAACGTTTCCTGCCTTATCAGTTACACTTTTTCTATATTAAGAGATAATAAGGTTGATGCTGAGTGAAGCGAGCAGAATCAGGAGAATATTGTACGGGTAACAGCAACATTGTGTGATCGATCAACTATGAATAATTTTAGAAAGTCTTCTCAGCAATTACAATGTTCCAAGGCAATTCCAAAAGGCTCGTGATGGAAAATGCTATCCACATCCAGAGGAAGAACTATGGAGTGTGAATGCAAATCAAAGCATACTATTCTTACTTTATTTTTCCCCCTATTAGTCTGTTTTTTTTCACGATGTGATTAATATGGAAATGTTTTACATGATCGCACATATATAACACATCTAATGGTTTATCATCTTGGGAGAGGTGAAGGAGGGAGAAAGTTTGGAATGCAAAACTTTTACAAAATGAACGTTAGAATTTGTCTTTACATGTAATTGGGAAAAATAAATACTATTTTTAAAAACGTGGGATTAGAAACCTGTGCGTAAACGCAGCATTCACGCATTCCTATTAAGTACCTCTGTCAGAATAAGCATGAGCAGTACGCGCACGCGCAAAGCCCTGGAAACGCACGAGGGTGGGGGCGGCGTACCCGCTCTTTAGCCGCCTCTCCTTTCTCGGTGGGGATTAGCTCCGCCGTGGAGGCGTTAGTGCGTACGTGAGGACGTAGTTACGTCCTGCCTGAGGCCGGCGCTATCCGCGGGAAGCGGCGGTTTCAAAACGAGGTAAGCTTTGCTGATGCAGGCGCCGGCCAGAGCGGAAACGGAGAAAGCTAGGCGAGCACCGAACAAAGTTGAGGCTCGGGATCGAAAAAGAGCATGGGTGGAGGGGGACTAAGAAGAAAACGAAGCCCTTCACCCGCATTGGCGGAAGTGGGCGGGGACAAGAAGGGCCGGGCGGAAGACCCGGATGAGGGGGCCGGGCGGAAGACCCGGATGAGGGGGCCGAAAGAGCCGCACTGTGTAGAGGATGTAGATCCCGAGTTTTGGAATAGTGCAGTTCGCTGGGACTAACTATGAGAACTTTTAGATTTTCGCCGATGGAAAAATTGAGGCCTAGAGGCCTCGGGAATTAACTTGCCCAAAGTCATAGGTGCTGTAGTGGATTGTGCTGGATCTGGAGTCAGGAGAGACCCCAGTAACTTTACCAGCCACGTGACCTCGGGCGAGTCACTCATTGTGCCTTCCGGTGACTTCTCTGAAAATTGGGTAGAATGACGCCGGTTGCGGGCAGTTGGGAGCCCTTAAAAAACGCTAAATAAGTGCTGCGTTTTGGGGGCTCCTCCCTCTTTTGTGGCGAGCACGGAATTAAGGAAATATGCATTCTGATTTAGCCTTGTATACTCCGTGGAAGAGCCCAGAGCCAATGACACAGAGAGAATGGCTTCTCTCTGTGTCAGACGGAGGTCCCTTCCCTGGCCGGGGATGCCTGTGGTTAATGCTGCCCCGGTCACGCTGCCAGATCGATACCCATGAAGGCTCGGTATTGCCCGCGCCGCACCCCGGGAGTTAAGGCCCTTCACTGTGACTCCTTCCAAGCTGATTGGACGTTGCAGTCCCCGCTCACTGTCTAAATGGCCTAATTGGCATTCCAGCTGCCGCGCCTCTGCTCCGTCAAGGCTTAAATTTCAGGAAGCCTTCGCTACTTACCATGTTGTTAGTCTTCCATTGCTCCCAAGCAATACTGCGCTTTGCTTGGTACACATTTTTAAAGCGCTTATTTATGGACATGTTGTAGCCTCCTGATAGCATCCAACTCCTTGAAAACAAAGATTTTGTCTTTGCAAAGGGCCTGACACAGGTGCTTAATCAGTGCTTGTTACCTGTTTTATAGGAGCTCTTTCCTATTTGCATGTGCCCACTGTTTGTTTTTGAGGTGATGTTTAAAATTCAAGGGTAGACCTTTACAGTTATCCTTACTAAATTTCATCTTACTAGATTTGGCACAAAACTCCAGGCTTCTGCCAGAACCTAAAAAGACCTTGACACTGCCCTTCAACTTGCTTTGCAGTATCTTCTAGCTTTGTGTCATGTTGAGATTTGACAAGTATACCATTTATGGCTCCATCTAAGGCATTGATTAAAAATATTAAACAATATAGGGTCAGGAACAAGATCTTCCAATTCCACCTAAAAGGTACCCCTGTTCAGCCCAGAAATCTCCATCCTAACCACATGCTTGACACGAAAGAGTTAAGTGCTTTGCTAAATCCTAAGCATTTTAGCCTCAAAACATTCCCCTGATTTGCCACCCTGTCAGAGAAGTAAATGAGGTGATTTTGGTCTGTCCTTTTTTAAAATTTTACATTACAAACATTTATAGCTCTTTTTGTTTACATTATTGTGGTCTTCTTATAAATCATTCTGCTTCTAAGTATTTCACTCTCCATCAATACATACAAATCTACTTGGGTTCCTCAGAATTTGTCATGTCTTATGGTAAAATAATATTCTACCATGTTTATGTAGCATAGCCTTTCCGCTGTTAGTGGGCACTCAATTTGTTCCCACTTTTTTGTCATAATAAGAAAATATTTCAACAAATATTTTTGTGCATATGGTTCCTTTCCTTCCATTTCTTGGGGTATGGCATAGTACTGCTTTAAAAAAGGAGAATTAATGAAAAATTATTTATTGTGTTTACAGTTGGTTCCATGTTGTGCTAAGTGCTAGGGATACAGATAGAAAGTCAAGGCAGCCCCAGCTGTCAAAGAGCTCACTTTCTAATGGGAGAAACAGCATGAAAAGGAGAATTCAGCTGTAGGGTAGTCAGTCAGCAAGCACACATTAAGTACTTAGTATGTTCCAGGCCACTGTAAAGATGGAAAGACTGAGTGGACCTTAGGTATTACCAGCAAGATAGGTGGTGATGCATTTTCTTTCCTATCACATCCCACTGAAAAAGTCATGTATGTTTCTAAAGTTGAAAACTTTATTTTCTGGATCTTATTTAGTTGTGATTGCTGAGGTGGCTACTGTAGCACCTACAGAGGTAGTTACTGAAGGGATATCGAGGTTGTTCCTCTGGACTGTAGCTGTAGGAGAGTGGACTTGCCTGGAACCAGGGTTCATGGTCTGGGGGGACCTGCTATTTCTGGGGTCCTAAGGCCAGGGACTGCCTAGTACATAATGCCTTCCTGTCTCTCCTTTAGCACAAGTTTCTGCTTTGGCTAGGTAATGATTTCTTCAATCAACAACCATTTTTAAAGAACATCTTATATGTGACAGGCACTGCTAAACACTGGGGTTACAAAGAAAAGTTGATGGTTCTTGCTGTCCAAGAGCTTACACTTTAATGGGGGAAATTACATATGTAAATAAGCTTATATAACATACATGCAGAGGAAATATGTACAAGGCTAACATGAGAAAGGGAAACAAAGGGGACCAGGAAAGGCTGCCTGTAGAAGGTGGAGTTTAAGCTGTTTTTGTTGTTTTTTTTTTTTTGTAGGTAGTCAGGCTTAAGTGTCTTGCCCAGGTTCATATAGCTAGTAAGTATCTGAGGCTAGATTTGAACTCAGGTCCTCCTGAGTCCAGGGCTGGTACTCTGTCCCCTGAGTCACATTGCTACCCCTAAGCTGTCTTTTAAAATTTTTTTATTCTGAATTTGATAAATATCAATAAACATGATGATTTCCTCAAAGAACAAAAAATTGTATATGATTGTAAATTTCTATTATGTGCAGCTTTTAATAAAAGCATATGTTACATTTAATATGGTAGTTCCAGCACTACCCTTTATAGGGGTTGTTCCTGCTCCTTCTCTTTCTATTCATTTAATGTATGAGATTCAAATTAGATACCTTTTTTCTAAAGCTAATTGCTTTAGGATTGTATGTATGACTGTAAAGACCTGGTTTGTTTGTTTTTTTACCTTTTTGGAGGGCACTTGGGGTTAAGTAACTTGCCCATGGTCACACGGCTGGGTTTTTTTTTGGTGTTAAGTGTCTGCAGCCACATTGGAACTAAGGTCCTCTTGACTTTGGGCCGGTGCTTTACTCACTGTGCCACTTAGCCGCCCCAGACCTGTTGTTTTTAATGAACCTGTATCCAATGATTTTGTATGAAGTATAGCCACATGTTCTAAAGGAAGGAGGTCAAGTGATTGTTAGTCCCTTGCTTAGGGCAAGAACAAGTTTCTACTAAGTAATAGAAAATGCTATTCTGTATTTACTGTCCATGTATCTTCTTAGACATGCAAGTTGCTAGATTTTTCATTTTGGTTTGTAAAACCATAAAAATATATGGTTTATAAAGAATGATAGTATTTCACTGAACCATCTTTTGTTTTTCTGGAATGTTAAGTGAATGCTTTAAAGTTTTCATTGACCAGTATTTTGTGGTTTGACAAAGAGCTCTATTTCTGGTTGTCCTGGACCAGAAGTACTTCTGTCCACAAGTATTTCTCTTCTCTTTTCCTAGTGTATGTACATATATTATATGTACTTCCAGGTACAGTAGTTTAAGTTGTTTTGTGAAGGAAATGGGTAGCTTTTATTTCCTCTTTATATTTTCATTTTCCAAAAAAATCATGATTTAAAAGTTTGTTGACAACTAATTAAAACAATTCTATATGTGAAAACTTCAGTCTGCCTTGAGACTTTATAAACAATTATTTGAACACACCCAAAGATAATTACTAAAATATATCGAAAGTCTGTGTATTTAGGCATTTGTATGGCTAGGCATTTGGGAATATTTAAATGCACCTGAAAGAAATTCTGTTCTACTTAGTAGTTCCCTATTACCTCCAGGACAAAATTGAAAATATATAATTTAGAACCATCATCTTTACTTTGCCTTTTGTTGCTGTTCTTAATTAAAAAAAAACAAAAACAAACGAGGGGCGGCTAGGTGGCACAGTGAGTAGAGTGTTGGCCCTGGAGTCAGAAGGACCTGAGTTTGGATCCGGCCTCAGACACTTAATGCACACACAAACAAAAACCTAGCCGTGTGATCTTGGGCAAGTTACTTAACCCCAATTGCCCTCCAAAAAGCAAAAAAATAAAAAAAAAATAAAAAAAAACAAACAATATTTGGAAGCCAGTTGCATATATTCTAGTTCTCACAGGGAAACAAGCTAATCTTGTTGCTTCTCTAAAGTGAAGGTTACTATGTTATTTAAAAATTAAGATTTTTATATCTTTATCACATATCTTTTATCATATTATTCTATCCTCCCCCCCCCAATATATATTATCCTCAGGTCATTCAGAAAGAATGAAATACTTTAAGGACCTAATCTTTTACATGAATATATATAAACTATTAATAAGGGGATGGCAAGCCTAAGAACTGATTCTCTTAGTTGCATAGGTTAGGAAGTTGAAACAAATAAGGGCCACAAATTCAGAGTAAAAATAAAAACAGTATGTTCCTTTATACTTGCATCCCATTATTAGTAATTCAGAGATGTGTGAGTATTATAACAAGATTCATTATAAAAAAAATCTTTATAGTTTACCTTCAATAGTTGTCAAGATTTGCTAAGAAAGGAAGGAAAGATATAGTTGTAACAATAGTACAACTGTTTCTTCAGACCTGAACTTTCAAGCATAGATTGATTTATCATAGATATAACAGGGGAAAAACCCCCTTAGCTCTAATTTCAAGTAAAAGTCATAAAAATCTTTTAAAACAACCATCATACAACAGAATGCCGCATTATTCACGGTTATGGCCAGGCTCAGGATTAACCAGACGAGCAAGTTTCCTGTTTAGAAAAGAAATAAAATAGTGTGGAAACTGAGGAACGAGGATCCTGCCATTAGTTTTATAAGGCCTTCTTCTTAACCTCAGTTATTTAGATCCACCAGTAATATTTCTCAGATAACACTTCCTTTGTGTGATTCATGGCATTACCCTGAATGGTAGAATACTAGATTAATAATAATAGTTATACCTTACTTCATTCAGAGCAAATCAAATTACAATACTGATCTTGCTTCATACAGCATGTTTCACTAATCACAGTTTAGGGCAGGATACAGTTCTTTTTTTGTTTTTTTCAATATCAGTTAACAATACATAAAAACATTTATCCTCAATACTTACTAAGTACCTACAAGGATTTTCCAGAAGCCTTCATTCAACATCTTTCTTTTATAATTTAACCACATCCTAGGGTAAAAATCTAACACTAGAAGTTGAAAATCATCGTATTCTGGAGCTCCAGACAATCAGTGTGATCTGTGATAGTTCACTCAAAACATAGAACAGCACTGGCCACTGTAAGCCTCCAGATTCCTATATCCATATCTTAAGTTATTACATGTTAACTCCCAAGACAAAAATAAAATCTTTAAAACTGAAGTCTGTCAATACTAAGTTGGCTCAAAGATATAACAAAGATCAGAGAAAATGTTTACCATCTTGTTGTTCATGTGACCCAGAAGCCCTTTATGCTATCTAAAATGCTTCTAATAACCCTTTAAGGTAGGTGTTAACTCAGGTAGCATTAAAATCATCAAAGAGCGAGCGTTCTTTTTAGGGTCTGCCCTTGGCTACATGTTATCACAGTGGTTATCAGCAGATATATGTGGAATGCCAGCAGCTTCTTCCACAAGACTGCTTTCAGTTGCCTGTTTGTCTCCACTAGTTGTTCTCACCCTAGTTCAGTGTTTTGCCGCCAGGAGAGTTTTACCAAGCATTGCCTGAGACTTCAAAAATTTTACATTGTAAGTAGAGTTAGGTAGTCTATAAGGAAGCTACCCTTAGGTACTGCTCTATAGATCATTGCCTTTTTCTTGTTTCTCGGGGAATTAACTCCAAGTAATGACTTATCTTTTTAAGGAATATGGCAGGTCAGATCCAGGAAGGAAACATACATTTCCCTTTCCCCTACACACCTTACTCTATCCAGAAGGACTTTATGGCAGAGCTGTACCGTGTTTTAGAGGCTGGAAAGATTGGAATATTTGAGAGTCCAACTGGCACCGTAAGTATGAACTTAAAAGGACTAAGAAGAAACCTGGGAGGGAGTATGCTAATGAAGCTTGGAGACAGAATTGCTTTATTCTTCTATTTGCTCTTTCATTTTGATTATCAAAATCAAAATAAAAAAACCAAAGCACTATAACATGAAATATCAATTAGTGTTTTCTGTGACAGAATACCCCTCTGTTTTGGTAACTCTACTTTCCAGTGGTTTTCATAGTCTGAGCTTAGGCAAAATTGTTCCCCTCTCTTTCTTTTTTCACTCTTACAGCTGTGAACATGGGCACAGGCCTATGAGGTAAAAAATTTATTCTTTAGGCAAGCATGATCTTGGATGAAATTCAGATTCATGAATCACAGCACTGAGAATCTTCTTCTCATGCTTTTTTCAGCATTGTTAATGATGCTGGGATGTGTATAAGAAAGATTGTACTTTATAGGCTACTAAAATATTTTGTAACCAGATAGACTTAAAAGCAAACAAAACTTTCAACTAGAACTTTCAAGGCTTCATTAAAGGGGAGGAAGGCTGGAAGGGGGTTTTGCAGTCTCTTCTTAAAATTTAATATTTCTTTCTTTAGGGTAAATCCTTAAGTCTCATTTGTGGGGCCCTTTCTTGGCTCCGTGACTTTGAACAGAAGAAGCAGCAAGAAGAGGCTCGTCTTCTGGATACAGGAATTGCTTCACCAGATCACTTGGAAGAGCCTTCACCTCACATGTCTACTAGACAGGGGGCTGCAGATACCTCAAAGCCTTCTGGGGAGCCTGATTGGATTGCCCAGTTTGTGCAAAAGAAAGAAGAAAGGGATATGATAGACAGATTGAGGGTAAAAAATTTGGGGATAGTAAGAAAGGTGAACATTAACGAAGGTATCATCAGAATGGAATTACTCTAGGCTGAAAAGGATTTTATCTTAGTCTTTAGTTTTGTCTGTTGGCTCCAAAATCTAGGTTTTAGTTGATCCTTTTTTGAATTCATAATACTTTTTAGCTCTCCTATCCTGTAGCATTAATTAACTATAATTCTCCATTGCTGTGATTTGTAGGATGGTTGTCATTGAATAGTAGCACATGGTCTTTTTCCAGGTAAGATTTTAATAGTGCCTTATCTGGGAAATGACCTATCCATTTTCCTTGGCAGCATGACTCATTGGCCATAACCTTAATTAAGGAGTAAATCAATTAAGGATTTGGATATGGTTGGGGAGAGAAAATGCTGGTAGTTCTTATCATGGATAGCAGTGCTAGAGCTTTGAGAGGTTCAGGAAAGAGCTATAGCAGTCTAGCAATTCCAAGTATATATTAGAAGAGATAGAGGAGGAGAGAGAGCTTATTGTGAAGATGACAATGACAAGTTCACAGAGAAAGGCCAAACGTAAGACTCTATAGGAGCTTCTACTAGACTTTTCTTATCTTTTAGGATGAACAGATCAAGAGGAAGAAGCGAGAGGAGCGTCTCCAACAGATGCGCCACAATGCACAGTTAAAATATGCAGCCAAAAGAATGGTGAGTTTAGTATCTTGAAATGGCTTAACTCTAGGATTTTGACCTTGTGACTTGTGGGAACTGTATATTTTGTTAAGTGGGAGTGGCCAAGACATCAGCTGTTTTCTCATGTCTAAATTTCTGCATGGTTTACAATCAAAGAGACTGCCTTCTCCTGACAGGACTTAGATGGAACTCTTTGTGGTCATTCAGTAGAAATCTTTCAGTATTTGGGGGCAGCTAGGTGGTATAGTGAATAGAGCACCAGCCCTGGAGTCAGAAGGACCTGAGTTCAAATCCAGCCTCAGACACTTAACACTTACTAGCTGTGTGACCTTGGGCAAGTCACTTAACCCCAGTTGCCCTGCCTGCCCCCTCTAAAAAGCAAAAATAAAGAAAAGAAATCTATCAGTATTTGACAACTAGTGGCTAAAACTTGCCCTCAGAGCAACAGATTCCATTTGTCCCTGCTAGAAGGTTGTCCTTCCCTCTGTATGTCACACAGGTGTGTTGATATAGTCCCAGCAGAGACTATTATAGAGTCTTCATAGTGGGATAACATGATGTGTTTCAAGGGGCGCATGGATTTTGACTTTGGTGCCCAGCCATGCCAGAGGCAGAATAGAATTTAAACAGCTAAAAAATAAAACCAGAGCCAGAGTGCTAAAACCAAACCCCAAATGTCAAGACTGATGGAGTTAGTGGCAGAATGAACTTCTGTTTTATTGCTAAAGGTTCCTTCCTCTAATACTTATGATACAGAGACAAGAAGAAGAAGAGATGGAGCGCCTGTTACACCTGAGCAAGGAGATGCTAGCAGCAGCAGGGAGTGGACAGCCAGAGGAAGAACTTGGCAAGGAAGAAGAGCTGGTTCTTGCTGAATATGAGAGTGATGAGGAGAAAAAAACAGTCAGTGGGTAAGATACTGTTCCCTCACCTTAAGTTTATCTGTTACTCATAGGGAACTAGGCACTCACAGGGCCCCAGCAATTTTAACTCTCATCTGACCTTTGTCTTTTGGCTCCTTCTTCAACTTTTATCAGTATTGGGACAAGTAACTACCAATGCTGTCTCAAAGAAAAAAAAAATAAATTATATTTCCTTCCAGTTTATTTTCTTTCTTTCCTTTTTTTTTTTTTTCAAATGCTTTATTAACTTCTGGTTTACATCATTCATTTCTGCAAGATTTTGAGTTACAAATTTTCTCCCCATTTTTCCCCTACCCAGGGGTCCCACAGGATATCCCTTCCTCCAGTATGCTCTCTCCCCTATATTCCCCCATACCCCCTTCGACTTTTCCAGTAGGGCATGGTGGATCTCCATGTCCCAGTGCCTGTATATCTATTTCCCAATTACATGTAAAATAATATTAATAATAGTGTGTGTGTGTATATATATATATATATTTTTTTTTTTTAAAGCAATTGGGGTTAAGTAACTTGCTCAAGGTTACACGGCTAGTCATTATTTATGTGTGGGTGCTCATTTTCTGAGGCCGGATTTGATCTCGGGTCATCCCAACTCCGAGGCTGGCGCTCTTACTCACTGGGCCACCTAGCCGCCCCTATATATATTTTTAAACATTTGGTTTTAAAATTTTGAATTCCAGATTCATTCCCTTCCTCCCTTGTCACCACACTTACTGGGAAGATAAGCAATTCAATATAGGTTGTACGTGTGTAGCTAATGCAAAACATTATCATAGTAGATATATTGTAAAAGACTGATGATATTTCCCTCCCTCCTATCCCACCTCCGACTTGTTTTATTCTCTACTTTGATCCTGTCCCTTTTTAAACATGGGTGCTTCCAACTTCCCTCCCCCAGCCTGCCCTTCCTTCCATCATCCCCCCTCTTATTTCCTTCCCCCCTACTCTCCTGTAGTGAGATACCCTATTTAGTGTGTATGTCATTCCCTCCCTGAACCAAATTCAATGAGAATTAGGTTGACCTATTCCCTTTTGCCTTCCTGTTCTTCCCCTCCATTGTAACCATTTTCCCTTGCCTCTTATATGTGAGATAGTTTACCCCATTCTGTCTCTCCCCGTCTCCTCTTGTTATATTCCTCTCTCACCTCTTAATTTCACCTTTTAAATATCATCCCTTCCTATTAGATTGGTCCTGTGCCATCTATCTATGAATACCTGTAAACATATATACACACATTCAAATATGTATTCACACACCCATATACCCTCCAATATAGACTATATATCTATATCTATATCTATCTATCTATCTATCTATCTATCTATCTATCTATCTATCTATTTCTATTCCCTTCAACTATTTTCATACTGAGAAAAGTTTCATCAGTTACAATTATCATCTTTCCATGTAGGAATGTAAATAGTTCAACTTTGATAAGTTCCTTATGATTTCTTTCCCCTGTTTACCTTCTCATGCTTCTCTTGCTTCTTATATTTGAATGTCAGATTTTCTATTCAACTCTGGTTTTTTCATCAAGATTACTTGAAAGCCCTCTATTCCACTTAATGACCATATTTTCTCCTGAAACATGATACTCAGTTTTGCTCAGTAGGTGATTCTTGGTTTTAATCCCAACTCCTTTGACCTCTGGAATATCATTGTCCAGGCCCTTTGATCCCTGTAGAGGCAGCCAGTGGCTGAGCTGCAGCCCTCACCAGCTTCTCCCTCCAGGGGATAGAAGCTGACACATTCCCAACTATTGGATCCCAAAGTCCACACTGCACTGACCTCTCACTTTGTCCTTGGCATCTATGTGTTGATACTTCTGGAAACCGCCACAGCTGCTGGTCCCTCCAGCTGGAGGCTGGTCAGGCCCACCCTGGGGCTAAAACCTCTGACTCACGTGGTCCTGGGCTCAGCTCCCAGAATGCTGTGCTGGCCGCTCCCTGCCGGCCTGCCAGGCTGTCCTCAGCGGGAGGTTAGCTTCTCTGTGTCATTTTGTGGGTTCTGTAGCTCCAAAGTTTGTTCAGAATCCCCTTTTACATAAATTGGGGAAGGTGGAAGCGGAACTGAGGAAGTCCTGTTTCTACTCTGCCATCTTGACTCTGCCCCTCCCGTTTATTTTCTTATCCGTCTTTTCTTTGCTTCCTGCCACATACTTTACAAAGAAGAAGGAAAGTGGTGAAGGAGAAGGAATATGATTACAAATAGTAATCTGTGATTGCAGCTGTCTGTTCCTATGCCATTATCCCTTCTCTCTTCACTACCTCTGAGGTAGAAATTTGCATTGTGTCTAGCTCCAGCTCAAACATGCCGGTTATATACCCTTCTCTGCCCACCCCTACCCCCCACCATTGTCCCTTCATGTTTCCTTGTTATGTTTTCTATATTTCTACACCAAACACTGCACGTTCAATCCTCCTTTATCCAGTTCAGATTAAAGTGAGTTTCATATGATTCTTGCCTCTCCCCTTTCCTCCTTGTATAGTCTTTTTCTTGTTTACTTCCATTCTGTTAGAGGGTAGGTTCAACCCCTTCTTCCTCCTTTCTCCCCTAGTGTGTTCTTTCCCCCCTCCCATTTCTTCTCTTAAAACCAGTAAAACCAAGAGAAAAAAACACCTTTAGCGCTCTTTCTGACCCTTGAAAACAATGGAGTTATGAAAGGGACATTTGTCTCTTCTCCTCCAATTATGAATGAAAAAGCACTATTAATTGCTTATTGTATGCAAAGCGTTGCACTGACTACTGGGGATATGCCTAAAAAAGCAAGACACTCCCTTATTTCAAATGACTCACATTAGGATTTAGGCAGTTAAATCAACATTTAGTCTCTTCCAGTCAGTCATGTATTTACTTTTCTATGTTTCTCTTGGCTTCTGTGTGTGTACTTCATTGTTTGCTTAGTGCTGATCTTATCAGGAATGTTTGAAAGACCTCTCATCTCTTAAAGGTTCATATTTTCTCTGTAGGATTATATTAAGTCGTATAGGTCCAGTTTATCCTTGGTGTTTTGTAATATGATATGCCTTCCTTTATTCTTCCTATGCTTGTTCACTTGGTGATCTCATCAGGTTTCATTGGTTCAGTTACCGTCTCTCCATAGATGATGCCCAGATCTATCTGTTTAGCTGCAGTCTCTTTACTAAAGTCTTGTCCTGCTCTCACTAACTACCTGTTAAACATGTTGAATTTGATGTACTGTAGATATCAAACTCAGCATGTTCAAAACAGAGTTCACTGTCACCGTCAATGAGACTTACATCATCTCCCCTCCATCCATATTCAGTCAGTTGCCACATTTTGTAGTTTCTCTAAAATATCTCTCCTATGCATCATCTTTTTTATTCACACAGCCACCAGCCGTGTTCAGGCCTTTATCACAACCAACTTATCCTACTATAGAAGCTTTACAGTGGACTCCCTGCCTCCAGTCTCCCCACTCCAGTCTGTCCTTCACATGGCTGCCATGTGAGATCTTGGAGAGCAGGGGCTAGTTTTGCACAGTGGTTGGTGCTTAATAAATGCTCATAGAGTCTTCTGTGTGGTTTGAGTCCCAGACTATTGGGTAAAGCCAGAATAACAGTTCATTAGTGTCTGTGACATCAGTTTTACAAATGGCTACATTTTCACTAGCCCTGAACAATTTTATCATTGCTCTGAGGTTAAAGCTAATTTCTCTAATTCCATTCTTTGTTCTAAAGTGATTATAAAAGGAATTTTTCCTTAGCAGCTCATACTTATACAGTATTTTATAGTTTATACAGGGTACTTTCTTTACCACAGCTTTATGACATTAGCAGTGGAAGTGTTATTCCCATTTTAGAGATGAAGAAACTGAAGCTAAGATAAGTTAAGCAACTTGCCTATAGTCACATGACTAGTAATTGTCAGAGCCAGGGGTTATGACTCCCAAGCCCAGTGTTGATGTTGTACAGTGTAGCCACTACTTGTGTCAGAGAATTTTCTTTAAATACAAAGAATACAATATGTGCTCTGAGTAAACACTGAGAGGATTTTTACTTCCTCATTGATTGGGGAAACCAAAGTGAATAGGAATGTTGTTTATTCTCAAGGTCCAAAGAGTTGAACCCAAGTATATTTTAACTTCCAGTTTAGTTGGTAGACCATGATTATGCCCTACAACTTTGTTAAAAGTGTCACAGTATTTTGTCATTTTCATTTTTTTCCAGTGCTAAGGTGTGGAGGTCAAGCTTAGTGAAAAAAATTGAAGATTGTCTACCTTGGTGTGCTTCTTAATCAGAACAAAGTTGTTCCCTGGTGGGTCCTCTGTATTATAAAGTGTATTTTTACTTCCTTTCTCCCAATCCTTAGCCAGCTGACTTTGTCTTCTGAAGCAGAGTTGCACCTGCATTTTCCCTCCTTAGGCCTTTCTAATGTCCATCTAGGCAAACCTGGGTTTTATCGAGGAGAGAACATTTCACTCTTTTTGTGTATATTTTTTCCCTCTGTTATTCAGAGCTCATGAAGAGGATGATGAAAACCTGGAAGAGGAACATGTAACCAAGGTGAGACCCAGTTACATCTTGGGGGTTTTTTGTAAGTAGTATTGATTCCCAGCACCCAGCTGAGAAGATTTTATTACTGTCTTTTGTTTTTACATTACTTTCATTTCCCATTGTATCCATCCCCTACTCAGAGAGCCAACCCCTATAAGAAAAATATATGAGAGAATAAACAGTCTGTTAAACAGAATGGACCAACATATCAACTGAGACAGTCTGTTCAAGGTTCTATACTTAGTCCTCCCCATTTCTGCTAAAAAGGGAGGGAGGTATATTTTTATTTCAATTGACAAGCATTTATTTTCTCTTTTTCCCACTCCTTCTTGCCCTTCCCCCCAACCCATTGTAAAAAAGAAAAATAAAACCCTCATAACAAATATTGTCAAGCAAAACAGATTTTTCACTCTGGCTCTGTCCAAAAATGTATTTTGAATTTTGAGTCCCTCACACATCTCTGTCAGGAATTCAGTAGCATTCTACATTGGTCCTCTAGAATAATGTTTAGTCATTTCTTTTCCTTTGTATGTCCCATTACCTTTATGTACCACAGTTTGTTTTGTTATTGGACATCTCCTTTTTTTCTAGTTCTTTACTACTGCAAAAAGTGCTGCTAAAAATATTTTTGTTTATATGAGGACATTCTTTCTGTTTTGTATTCCTTGGCCTACCTAACAGTAGGCTTTCTGGATCAGTTTACTCTCTTTTCTTTCATAATTCCATGGTTGGACCAATTCAGAGTTCCACCAGCAGTGTGTTAGCAGTGTGTCTTCCATAGCCCCTCCAACACTGGTTTTGTCATCTTCACCAGCTTCCTGCATGTCAAACCTCGGAGTTGTTTTGATTTGCATTTCCCTTATTTTCATATGGTTGTTCATTATAGTTCTTTTCAGAACTTTTTGTTCCTATCCTTATTCTTTGTTCTTATTCTTTGAACTACTTATCTCTTTAAAGCAGGTCTCTTGGGTTTTTATTTTTGTGTTAATGCACTATGAGATATTCTTACCCCCATTTTACATATAAATATAACGAGTCTGAGTCTGATATAGGTGAGATGACTTGCCCTGTCTGAGGCAAGATTCAAATTCAGGCCTTTCAGACTTCAAGTCTGACACTCTAGTCACTGCTTACTCTTGATATTTGATTTGAGTATTTTTTCCCATTAGATAATTTCCCTTCTTATCAGAGTTGCATGTCACAGTTCTTATCGTAGTTTGTTCATGCAAAAGAGCTTCAGTTTCATGTAGTTGAAATTAACTTTTATTTTTTTGTGATTGCTTCTTTTGTTTGATTAGCATTCTTCCCCCTAAGCTATAATTGCTATAAGCTATAATTCTTACTTTTTATGGTGTGACACTTAATATTCAGATAGTGTTTGAAATGCCCAAAATCTTATACAATAGAACGGATGAAAGAAAACCTTTAGTACAGTTCTCAAGAGAAGGGAATGCCCCATGCTGAAATGCATGAGCCTGCTGATACAGAAGTAGAGCAAGCCTTTAGAGGGTTAACTTATCAAATGTTTCTCCCTTCCAGGTCAGGATTGGTTCAGACCATTCCAGTTTACAATCTCTTGTATATTCCCATTACACAGTGCTTCTTCTCCTGTTCATGGGATGCATGTTTGAATAATGAGGCTCAAATTCTCTGCAGGGTGTGTCAGTTAATATACATGAAGTTTATTAAGCAAGTGCAGTTAAGGAAACACTGTGACCTAATCTTTACCCTCTGATTTAGCTAAAGCAGGACTTTGAATGTTTCTTTTTCTAGGACTTTCTCCTAATTGTATAACTACTAGATGTTTCTGTGGAGGCGAACTTTATCTCTTTCTAACAGATAGCATATCTGTTTTGAACATAATTATTGTGACATATGTTAGTCTAAATTTAATTTCTTTCAGACTATTTTTCAATTTTTTATTAGTCTTTGTTAGATAGGATGCCCTTGAACTTTGGGCTAAGTTATAAAGGATCTTATGTGTCAAACAAAGGATTGTATTTTTGATCCTAGAGGTAATAGGGAACCACTGGAATTTATTGAATAAAGGGAGTGATGTCATACCTCTGCTTTAGGAAAATCACTTTGATGTCTGATTCTAGCATGGCTACAAGTGGAGAAAGATGTAAGACAAGGAGACTAACCCAAGGGCTATTGCAATAGTCCTGCTGTGAAGTGATGAGCGCTTATGTCATTATGGTAGCTATGTGAGTAGAGATAATGGGACATGGATTAGAGATTGTTTTGAAGATAATGATAAGACTTGACAACAGATTTCATATCATTGAATAAAATGTCAAGGATGACACTGAGGGTGTGAGCTTCAGGGACTGGGGGAATAGTGATACTTTCTTTCTTTCTTTCTTTTCTTTTCTTTTCTTTTTTTTTTTTTTGCTTTTTGGAAGGGGGAAGGTAGGGCAATGGGGTTAAGTGACTTACTCAAGATCACAGGGCTAGTAAGTGTTAATTAAGTGTCTGAGGTCGAATTTGAACTCAGGTCCTCCCGACTCCAGGGCTGGTGCTCTATTCACTGTGCCACCTAGCCCTCCCCCCCCCCCAATACTGATACTTTCAACACTGATGGTTAAGTTAGGAAGACAGAAAGGTGGGGTATGGGGAGGAGAAGATAATAGGGTTTTTTTTGGTCATGTTGAATTAGAGATGTCCAAGAGGTAGTGATGTGTAACTGTAGCTCAGGAAAGAGACTACTGCTAGATAAAAAAAAATCTGGGAATTATTTGCATAGAGATGATAATTGTACCCATTGGAGCTGCTGACGTTACCAAGTGAGATAGCAGAAAAGATCCAAGATAGAACCTTGGGGGACACAGTCTGTTAATGCATAAGAACAAAAGGGACATGGTGAGAGTAATACAAGGTTGTGATTTGGCAAAGTATAAATGACGGGTCAAGAGATTTGAATGTAAAAGTGTAGAGTTGAATTGATTTACTAAGAAAAGGAAACCAATGCAGGAATGATGGTCTGGGAAAGATTTGAAAGATGAAGGGGAATTGCAGGTCATGTTGAGGAAGAAGGACAAGATTAGGGGGCATAATTCATTCACTTTTTATATTTTTAATCATTGTTCTTTCTGTTTACATTATTGTAATCACTGTGTATATTATTTTCCTTGATCTGTTTACTTCACCTTACAGAATTTATAAGTCTCCCTATTTGTCTCTATAATATCCAAAATTCTTTTTGCACAGTAATATTTAATCACATTCTTGTATCACAGTTTAGCCATTCTGTAGTCAATGGCTATCTAGTTTGTTTCTAGTTCTTTGTAATGCAAAAAATGCTGCTATAAACATTTTCATATATACTTGGTTCTCACATGAGATGATTTTTGTGGCATGACATTTATAATCAGGTCACATACTCGTTTTGAGCTTTTTGTGGTACATTGTGTAAGGTGTTGTTCTAATCTAAACCAAAATGGCTTTTCAGTTTTCCCAGATGTTCTTGTCATATAGGCTGCTCTTCCTTAAGAGTTTTTGTTTTGGCTTTGTTAGCACTGAATTACTTATAATTGTTTCTGATTTTTCTTTATCCTGTCCATTGATCTGTTTTCTATAAATGGTGCTAAATAGTTTTGGTGATTACTGCTTTATAATAAAATTTGAGGTCTTAAATGACTATTCTCCTTCATGATTACTTTTTTTCCATTATTTTCCTTGTATCTTTTGTTCTTCTAAATGAATTTTGTTATTATTTTGTCTCTCTTTAGGAAGAGTCCTTTTGGTAATTTGATTGTAATAGTACAAAATCTCTTCATTTAGATAGTATTATGTGACTTAGGGTGTTTTTATTAGGATTAGCTACATTATTTTCTTAATATTAAATAAACATGCTTACATCACAAGTTGATCATAGTAAATATATTTTTTTAATATATTGCTGTAGTCTTTTTGCAAAGATTTTATTTAAATTTTTGAATTGATATTTTTTAACCTTTCCTGATTTAGGAATTGGTACTATATTTGTCTCATAAAGGAAGTTTGTAAAGTGTTTTCTTGCTCAGTTTCTAAGAATAAATTTTGGAATATGGATATTAGTTGTTCTTTGAAAGTTTCATAGAGTTCACCTGTAAATTCATCTAGATCAAGGCTTTTCCTGCCTTTGGAAGTCCTTCAGTAGCTTAGTTTTATTACATGGTACATAATAAGCACTTAATAAATGCTTGGCTTTTTCTGAAATTAGATTGTTTGAGATTTTTATTTCATGTTCTGCTAATTTGGGTATGTTATATATTTTAAATTCTCAGTTTTGTTAGCGTATAGTCATGTATTATAGTTTCTTTATCAGAACATGATTTTTATTTCTTCTCTCTTGTTTTGTTAATTTTTAAACTTTTGTTAATTTGATTTTCTTCCTTCGTCTTTTAATTAGGTTAGTCAAAAGTTTATTTTTTGTTGAGGTTTTTTTTTTTTTTGCTTGTCTTTTAAAAAAAACAGTTTTAAATTTTGTTTATTAATGCCATAGTCATTTTGGTTCAGTTTATGTCTTTTTTCCTGCAGTTTTTTTTTTTTTTTTTTTTTTTGCTTTTTGGAGGAGAAAGGCAGGGCAATTGGGGTTAAGCGACTTGCCCAAGGTCACACTAGTGAGTGTTAAGTGTCTGAGGCTGGATTTGAACTTGGGTCCTCCAGACTCCAGGACCAGTACTCTATTCCCTCCACACCCTAGCTGCCCTTTTTCTGCAGTTTTTAAGATTTCCTCTTTTGTGCCTATTTTGGGTTTGTCCATAGGTTGATTTTCTAATTTTTAAAATTGAATATTTAGTTCATTAAGCCTTTCTTTTCTGATTTGATAATGTATGTTCCCAGATACAATGTTTCCTCTGAGGACTTGTTTAACTTCTTTTACTGAGACTTTCTAAAATCTCAGAGATTTTGTTTTCTAATATCATTATTATTCTTTTTTACATAGTTATTGTTGCTGTGGTTTTATTCTTTGATCCATTCATGTCAATATTTATTTAGGTCCATATCTTTTGCTTATGTTTCCTAGTATCTATTTTTATTATGTCTTTAAAGGATGTGTTTAGTACTTTTGCTTTTTAAAATTCATTTTAAATTTCTGCTGGGGCTAAAGGTTGAATTTAGGGAAATTTGTATACTTCTCTTTAAAAATGGCAGAGAGTGATTTTTTGCTAAAAGTTTTTCTAGAATTGTAGGATCAAAGATTTAGTGTTAGAAGGACCTTTGTCGTTCAGTTATTTCTATTATGTATGATACTTCATGACCACATTTGGGGTTTTCTTGGAAAAGATACAATAACTGTTTGCCATATTCTTCTCCAGTTCATTTTACAGATGAGGAAACTGAGATAAACAGGGTTAAGTGACTTGCCCAGGGTCACATAACTAGTAACTCTGAGGCCAGATTTGAACTCAGGAAGATGAGTTTTCCTGATTTCAAGCCCAGTAATCTATCCACTGCACCATCTAGCTGCCCAGAAGGACCTTTGAAAATTATCTAATTG
Organism: Gymnobelideus leadbeateri; assembly: GCA_011680675.1. Classification (NCBI taxonomy): domain Eukaryota; kingdom Metazoa; phylum Chordata; class Mammalia; order Diprotodontia; family Petauridae; genus Gymnobelideus; species Gymnobelideus leadbeateri. The sequence goes on along the minus strand of WOXC01010640.1, from coordinate 138,817 downwards.
AACCCCTTCACTTTACAGGTGTAGAAATTAAGGTACAAAAAGGTCAAATGACTGCTCAGGGTTGCTTAGTAAGTAAGTAGCAGATCAGAGTTTCAAGCTCAGGCCCTCCAGCTCTCCAGCCATTGTTCTTCCTATGGCATCCTGCACCTTCTTTGTGGATAGGTTCTTTCCTTTTTTAATTCCTTTATATATCCAGGCTCCCTGCTTTATGTTTTAATTATTGAAAAATTTGGTTGAGATGTCACAGCCAATTCTTTGAAATTCATTCTTCTCTCCAATTAGATTTATTACTGCAGCCGAACACACTCTCAGCTGATGCAGTTTGTGCATGAGGTACAGAAGAGCCCCTTTGGTAAAGAGACTCGACTTGTCTCCCTCGGTTCACGGCAGGTGGGTGAGAGCTGAGACATTGGGGTTCATTGTTTTACAGTACATTGTTGCTTGACCTTTGACAAGTAATCTCTCTCCTAGAATCTTACCTGCCACCCAATTGACTGTGGGAATGTAGAACATTAGGGCCTGAGCTTTAGGAAAAAGTTATGTGAAATTTAAAAATTGACTTTTGGTATTTTCTGAACCTTTCTCAGATACCTAGTGACTCTCTCAGGTTTGAGAGTCTTTCATTCAGTCCTTTCTGCCAAAGGATATACGAGTCCTCAGGAGTGATGTTTACCTTTCCTTCTGTCTTGTAGAACCTTTGTGTAAATGAAGAAGTAAAACGCCTGGGGTCAGTCCACCTCATCAATGACCGCTGTTTGGAGATGCAGAAAAACAAGCATGGTAGTGCCTTCTGTGACCTATGGGATAAAACATGATATAGATAAAATACTTTGCAAACAGTACTATGATTGAAACTAGAAAAAGAGATAGAGATGAGCAGATAATTGAAGGAATGAAGAAAAGAGTTTGTGGCAAGGTTGGACTGGGAATGCTAGGAACAACAACCAAAGAGCCCTAATAGAAATATGATGTGCCACCTAGGTGGTACAGTGGTTAGAGCACCAGCCCAGGAGTAAGGACGACCTCAGTTCAATTTCAGTCTCAGATACTTGACACTTAGTAGCTGTGTGATCCTGGGCAAGTCACTTATCCCCTATCGCCTCTCCTTGTCTCCCCTACCCCCTTCAAACCACTCTCTCCCCCAGCAAAAAAAAAAGGAATTATGGACAGATAACATCTCTTCTTGTATATTGGTCATCCCTGCATACCATTGAACATCCTCTCTAGGAAAATGTGTCTGGATAGGTCCAAGTCAACAAAAATTTATTAAGTGCTTACTGCATGCCAAATACTATGCTAAATGTTGGTGATTCAAAGAAATTAAAAAAGAAAAACGAACAGTCCCTTGTCTCAGGGAATTCACATTCTAATGGTGGGAGATGGCATACAGATAACTAGACATATACAGTATAAATACAGAATAGCTTTGAATTAATCTAGCAGCTGGGGGGATTAGCAAAGGCCTCCTGCCAAAAGTGAGATTTGAATAGAATTTTGAAGGAAGCCAGGGAAATTAAGAGGCAGAGGTGAGGGGATAAAGCATTCCAGGCATGGGAGGAAAGCAAAGCAAAGGTGGAAGACGAGAGGTAGAGTTTGTTTGAGAGGCGTATTCAGGAACTGTGAGTAGGCCAGTGTTGCTGAATTGTAGACTATGTGAAGAGGAATAAGGTAGGAAGGGGCCAGGTTATTAACCACTTTAAATATCCGACAGGACTTTATATTTGATCCTGTAGGTAATAGGGAGCCACTGGAGCTCTTTGAGCAGGGGGCTGAAGTTGTCAGACATGTGCTTTAGGAAAGAGTCATCGTGGCAGCTGGTTGGACGATGGATTGGAGTGAGGAGAGATTCGACACAGGGAGACTAGTTTAAAAGGTATTGCGGTAGCCCAGGTGAGATGTGATGAGGGCCTGAAGTAGGGCTGTGGCCATTTGAAGAGAGAGAAGTAGATATAAATGAGAGACATGGTGACAGTAGAGTTTTGGGGAGAAAGATAATGAGTTCTGTTCTGGCCATGTTGAGTTTGAGAGACTTATGGGAATCCAGTTTGAGATGTCTGAGAGACCATTGGAAATGTGTGACTTGTTCAGCAGAGAGACTAAGGCTGGGAGATGCAGATCTGGGAATTATCTGCCTAGAAATGATACCGATTGAGATAGCATAGAATAAAAAGAAAATGAGGCACAGGACAGAGCCATGGGGGACATTAGTGGTATGTAGGCATGAGATGAAGGAGAGGTAGGAGTAGCAAGAGAGAACAAAATCCTGGAAACCTAGAGACAGGGGAGTATCCAGGAGAAGAGAGTGACCAGCAGTATCCCATGCTAGTGACATCAAGGAGGGATGAAGAATGGGAAAAATAAGACATAGATAGATTTTGGGGAGCCGCAAAGGTGGGAATTTGTTTGGCTTAACTACAGGCAGCTCTTGCTTTACATAAATTTGTATTGCAAATTCAACTTTATGTAAATAACTCTGAAAGAAATCCACATTTAAAAAAACCCCTAAGTTAACTTTACTATACAGTACTGTGTGTTTTCTCTCCATTCCTGCCCCTCAGCTCAGTGCTTTGCAGCTTCTCAAACACTCCTCACCCCCCCAAAACCCTAAAAAAACCCACCTTCCAAGTGAATGCAAAAGAACAAGGATAAGGGAAGACTACCACTAATACCACCGGCTGGATCTGGGGCTTGGCTTGAGACATCTGACAGATCCCAAGAGAGAAGACCTTTGCCCTGCTCTGCCCACCTGCCCAGGTGTCTGGCCACTGTATCTTGTCTTCCTGTCTCCGCACTCTGGTACCATGTGACTGTCCTTGGACCACTCATGTCACTTATCCTTCCTGTCTGTTTCCATGTCCAGCCCCCGGTGTGACTGCTCCCCTCCCCCCATAATCCTTCTCATATTCTTGTTTTTCTGTCCTTGGTCCCCACCTGTCCTTGAACTTTGTGCTGGCCCCTTCCTTCCACAGGCAAATGCACAGACCCTTTCCTGTCTCCCTTCCTCTCTCCCCTCCCCATTTCTGTGGCAAATTAGAATTATTATATAAAAATTATTTTACAGACTACTTATCACTTTATGTAGACATCTGTAGAATGGTCCACTTCTGTAAAGTGAGAGCTGTCTGGATGGATACACATTTGATAAAAGGGCTTTCTTTTTTTCTTTTCCAGTGGGGGTGGAGAGGAAGGATTGGGAATGGGTAGAGTTACAGAAAAAAAAAGAAAAGGAAGAGAGGGTCATTGAGGGATCTTTAAAAAAAAATGCAGAGAAAGAAACAGAAGCATTGCCTGAAAGAAACACAGACAAGCCAACAGCTTTGGAAACTCCAGGTTGAATTTATCGTGTACTTGAAAAACAAGCTGTAGAGAATGGAGGTCTGCATTTTCTTTAACAGCCCTCTTTTCCTGTTTTACCTCATATGTGAAAATGCTTATTTTGTTTGGTACTTAAGTTCAGAATAACAACAGATTTAAAACAAACAGAAACACTCTCAATCCAGCTTCACATTGGGTAGCTACGCTGTTTGAATGACCTTGAAATCTCTGCTGTTCTTTGCATTGGCTTTTCTCTGAGTCCAGGGATGTAGCAGAGCTGTGAAGCCATATCAGGCAGGAACTTGAGAAGTTCTCCTGGATCTTCCATCGAAGAGCCTGCCGTGCTCTTTTCTTAAGCTTGGTTGTCCACTTCTCTTTCTGACTTTGTTGCCCTTCTTGTCTTTCCCCTATTCAGAGAAGAAAAATAAAGAGGAAGAAAGGGCAAAGAAAAGGAAAACGGAAACTCGTACTTCCTGCCCCTTCTACAACTATGAGCAGATGCAGTTTCTTCGTGATGAGGCTCTCATGGAAGTGAAAGACATTGAGCAGCTGGTGGCCCTAGGGAAGGAGACCCAAGCCTGCCCCTACTATGGAAGCCGTTTTGCCATTCCTTCAGCCCAGGTGAGTAGCCCAGGCCACATGAAATCCCCACAGCTCCAGCCTTGCCTTTGCCATTTAGTTTTCACTAACTTGCTGGTTTTCAGCCACGTTTTTGTCATGTGCCTTTGGGATTAGATGTTTTCATGATTGAGAAAATTTGAGGAAAATAGAGGGTATTATATGGTCTAGATCTAGATTATGCCAGCATGGATTGGACTCACACTTACCAGTGTGCCTGTGGATTATTCCTCTCTGAGTCTGGTTTCCTGTGAAACAGGAAACAGCCCATGCAGCCCTTTGACTATCTTCATTGTCAGAGGAGTCCAAGTATTTCTTGCGTAAAAGCTAGTGTTTCTAAAAAAAAATACTTATTAAATAATAATTATTTTTTAAAATCCTGTCTTGCATACCTATACATATTTTTTGTTTGCTTTTTGGAGGGGGGAAGGCGGGGCAGTTGGGGTTAAGTGACTTACCCAAGGTCACATAGCTAGTGTTAAGTGTCTGAGGTCAGATTTGAACTCAGGTCCTTCTGATTCCAGGGCTGGTGCTCTATTCATTGCACCACCGGGCTGCACCCACCTATACGTATTTTTTGAAGCACCAGTATTACCTATCTCATTGTGTCTAATAATACTCAGATAAGTAGGAGAGGTTATTATTTTCCCACACTCTGCATATAGGGAATTTGAAACACAGAAAGTTTAAGTGGTTTCTCTAATGCCTTATGGCACATTAGTAGTAGAACCAGGATTAAAATAGCCCCTTTGATTCTTTGCTCACTCACTTTCTATTGTTAGGCCACTTAGAGCTTTTGCCACTACGAGGCTCAGGCAATAATACACCTGGATACATTCCAAACAGAGAAAAGAAAAGTGGTTCATTCACCTGCTGGCCTAGAAGCCTAGGAATTTAGAGTTTGATGCATTTGAATGAATTCCACTGACTGCTAACATAGTCTTTACCTCTCTAACCTATAGCTGGTGGTTCTCCCTTACCAAATGCTGCTGCATGCAGCAACCCGTCATGCTGCTGGCATTAAACTTCAGGGACAAGTGGTGATTATTGACGAAGCCCACAACTTGATTGATTCTATCACGAGCATCCATAGTGCTGAGGTTAGCGGTTCCCAGGTGAGTTGTTAAATGGCAGAACCATGAAGATGTGTGCCTTTCTCAGATGTCTGAGGAAGGGACCCCATTTGACAAAGGGAGAGGTGTTCTGTCTGTCCACATAGTGTTGTTTGTAATTTGAATAAAAAGGTATCAGTATTCTCACACCAGGTTTAGGTTCTTTGCCCTATTCAAAGCCAAGCTGTGACTCATAGAAATATTGGTCCATGGTCATAGAGCAGATGAAATATCTTTTTACCTTGTTTCTTCCATACTGCCCATTATTAATTTGACCCACTCTAACTTTAGAGAGCTCTTAAATTATTCCTTACTACAAAGGAAATGTTACATGATTGCAAGCAGAAAATGTCTTGTTTGACCTGTGTTGTGGGAAGAGTTTAGAGGGTATGTTGACTGAGAACTACCTTCTGTGTCTCGTATAATAACTGACATGAGAGCAGGATGTCTTCAGGCTAGAGTGTGTACCTTCTAGGGACCACCATACATTTTCCTGAACAAGCATTAAGTTATCAGGGAGTGCTCCTGTCCTCTTGGGCCCCAGATTCTTAGTTTTGAAGCTAATTCAAGTCAATAAGCATTATTTACATTCCTGCTATGTACAAAGCATTGTCCTGGGTGCTAGAGATATGAAGACTAAACAAATCAAAAAAATCCTGCCCTCAAGAAGCTTACATTTTATTGGGAAGATACAACATGTAAATAGATAAGTAGTTTTATGATAATTTAACAGAAAAGAGAATACTAAAAACTAAGGGTCTCAGGTGGACATTCCTTTCAGTAGAAAACCTTTAAGACTTACTGAGGGAAGGAGGAAACAAGGGAACATGCATTTATTGAGTATCAATTATGTATCAGGCACTTGAAAAACATCCTCTCATTTGATCCTCATGATCCCAGATGTAGGTGCTATTATTATCCCCATTTTATGGGGGTTTTTTTGTTTGTTTTTTTGGAAGGAGAAGGCAGGGCAATTGGGGTTAAGTGACTTGCCCAAGGTCACACAGCTAGTAAATGTGCCAAAGTGTCTGAGGCTGGATTTGAACTCAGGTCCTCCTGACTCCAGGGCCGGTGCTCTATTCACTGTGCCACCTAGCTGCTCCCTTTTATCTCCATTTTATGGTTGAGAAAACACAGGCCAGTTAAGTCACACAGATAGTAAATGTCTAAGGCCAGATTCCTGATTCCAGGCTCTGCATTCTATCCATTGTGCCCCCTAGTTCCACAGGGGACTATATTTGTAGCCATTTCTATAGTCACTTACTTGGTGATCTCATGAGCTCCCAGTGTTTAATTATCATCTCCATGCAAATGGGTCCTACATCCAGTCCCTCTTTCTCTTTTCTGAGCTCCATTCCTATATCACCAACTATCTGTTAGACATTTTGAACTTGATGTCTTGTAGACATCTCTAACTTAGCACATACAAAACATAACTTGTTATCTTTCTCCAAGAACCTATACCTCCTCCAAATTTCTTTCTTACTCTTTAGGACAGCACTCTTCCTCTAGTCACTCATGTTCACAGCCTTGGTGGAATCTCCAGTTCCTTACTCTCATTCCATTTAACTCATCACTTGCTAAATATTGTAGCTTCTTTCTCTGTGACATCTTTCCTGTATTTTCTCTTTTCTCAACTTAGACAGACACCACCTTAATTCATATTTTTATCACCTCTTTTCTGGACCATTGAAATAACCTTTTAATTGGACTCTATGCCTCAGGTTGTTCTGTGTTCAATCCATTCTCCATTCAGTTATCAGTCGTTTTCCTAAAGTGCAGGTCTTACCATGTTACTCAGTAAGCTTTCTGTTACTTCTAGAATCAATTCTAAAGTCATTTGTTCCGCATTTCAAGCTCTTAAGCTGACACCTTCATGGTTTTTTTTTGTCTATTATATACATTCCATGGTCAAACTACGCTGCTGCTGTTCACAAATAATAGCCCAACCCCCTTCTTCATGCCTTTGCACTTGCTTTCCCTTGTTCCTGGAATGTTCTCCCTCTTCATTTCTGCCTCTTAGAATCCTCTGTGTCCTTCAAGACTTAACCACCCGACACCTCTTCCAGGAGGCCTTTCCCAGTTCCTAGCTCTTGTTGCCTTCCCTGCTTAGGCAGCCTTTGATCTACTCTGCTCATTTTTTATATGTACTTTTTAATGTACATGTTGTCTTTTCCTTTAGAACGTAAGCTCCTTGAAGGCAGAGCCTGTTCTGTTTTTCTCATTAGCACTTAGCACAGTGCCTGGAGATAGTAAGTGCTTAATAAATGGTTGTTGATTGATTTAGTCGATGCTGTACCTATGCCTGGTGCTTTTCTTCCCTTTCCTTTACTCTGACTGCCATACTTAAGGGCTGGTTGGAAATTTCACTCTTCTGTGAATGCTGCCTCTACCCTGGGTAACTCACTCTAGGACCATGTTCTTCTTTCATAGCCATTTTCTCTTTTTACTCCTAGCTGTGCCAGGCTCATTCCCAGCTGTCCCAATACATGGAGCGATACAGGTAAACTTCTGGAGGTATAAATGGAGATGATGAAAAGATTCAGACTTATCCTAAGTCTTAGCTATCACAAGTTGAAAAACTTTTAAGTATATTTTCTCTTGTGCAGCCCTGAAGCAGAACCCTCACTGAGTTGATAGTGGCATGTGTCCCATCACAGGCCTGTAGTTAATTTGAGCCTATGGTTCACCCCATTCCTAAGCTACTGATCAATCAAGTCCTTAGACAGTGGGGGTCAGCTTTTTCTTTCGGGGTGCTCTCTAGTGGGTTGCCCACTTGTAAAGATTTCAGACAGAAGGGATTTGTTGAGGAGCCACAGAACAGGGGTTGGGGGTGTGGGTATATTATTTTAAGGGTACTTGATGTTCATTGACTTTTTATAGGAAACTTTTGAAGGCCAAGAACCTGATGTACATCAAACAAATTTTGTATTTGCTGGAGAAATTTGTGACTGTTTTGGGTGGTAAGAGAAATTCTATTCTTATCTAATCCACTAAACTTCTAAACTAGCTGATCCCTTTTTTTCTTGTTTATTTGCCATGGCACATCTCTCATCATATAGGCCATATAATGCTTGAGACAGGCGTTCCAGACTCCTGGGTTCCGTTAACTTTATAATTGACCTATTTTGTGGCCCCAGGGTTAGTTCTTCAGTTCTCCTTGTCCCTCTGTAAAATAAGATTATCCCACTTTTCTCCCTGCCTCAAAGGAATGTTGTAAGAAGAAGATGAAATCTAATAGTCTATGAGTTCCTTTATGGAACATGTCTTATTGTTTAGTGTGAGTGTGTGTGTGTGTGTGTGTGTGTGTACACACGTGTACGTGTACACACATGCATGCTTACATGAATGCATGTGTATATTGGTTCTTTTTACTGTCACTGAGCATGTGGGTGAGTTGGAGCAGTCTAGAGTAGCAATCTCCTCATTTCATGACTTGATTTTTTTTTCCAGGAAATGTGAAACAGAATCCCAACACTCAAAATCTCTTTCAAACAGGTAAGAACATGTTCAGCTGAACTAGGCCTGAAGAGGATTTTGGAACTGAGATCTGCAGAACTCAGAAATAGAAGGAATCTTCCTTTTTTTATTACTCTTAGGGACTGAGTTGAAGACTATCAATGACTTCCTGTTTCAGAGCCAGATCGACAATATCAACCTATTCAAGGTAGAGTTTATTTGTGTAACAAGTGTGTCTATCTGTAGAATTTCTGTCTTCTGTGAAGTTCTGTTCAGTCATTCAAAAAACTTTGATTAGTCCTCACTTAGGCGCAAATAGATCAGTGTCCTAAATTCTGTGGAAGAGATTCTATATTGAAGTAGTTTGGGGTCTAGTTGAGAAGACATAATAAGTATTTTTTAAATGGATTAGGAACACTTAAAAGCAGCATATCAGAAAATGAAAAATATATGAATCAAGAATGCCTAAGTTATATAAAAGTGTGATTGTAGGTAGCTATGAAGGCATCTTCTGTATTTAAAGATCGAAGGCATCTTCTGTATTTAAAGATCTCATTTGGAACCAAGAGGTTAGTAAGAGCCAAGTCCTAGCCCATTACTAAAATGGATCAGAATGCTGATAAAGGATAATCTGGAGGTCTTGTCTACTGTTCCTTTCCTATGTTAACCCTAGTGAACCCACTTCCCTTCTGGTTTCCATATTGCCTTAGATTTCTTCCTATTTAGGTCTCTTATTTGTAGTTTTCTATTGGATATTTCTATTTGATAACTTCTTGGTGCCTCAAATACAGTATGTCTAAACCAGATTTAATCCCTCCCAAATCACTTCTTCCTGCTTACCTCCCTGTTTCTGCTAATGGTACCACCTTTTCCCTATTTACTCTGGCTAGAAACCTCAGAGTCATCTCTGTCTTCTTCTTTTCCTGATGTCCAGTCAGCTGTTAAGATATGTCCATTATAGAGGGAATTCCTGTGGATTAGACTAGATGATTTTTGAGGTTTCTTCTAATGCTGAGATTTCATGGTTCTGTACTTCCTCCTGTTCAATGTCTTAATTTTTTTCATTGGGAAAGAAATCCTATACCAACCTTTAACATCCCAGTTCAGGCTTTTGTTAGTTACAAACACCAAACTTATTTGACCATAAACTTAATATTTAAAATAAACTACATTTAATTAAAAATTGACCCAAATAAAGGGTAATTTTCTAAACAGTAATTTCTAAGGTTAATTTTTCTAACTCTTCCTATTTGAACCATTTACATATTATATTTATGTGTAAAAAAAAAGGAAAAACAAAAATACACATTTGTACTATTGCCACTTTCTGAAAGGGGCCTTGAAACCCCTTTAATTCTATTTCTTTTGACTTTAGAAAATATGATTACATTCATTGTATATCACATGGTCTGATTGATATTCTTCTGACCTGAACTTTGTAGGCTTCTGGCCTTGTTTTGGGGTCAGAGTGACATAGCTAGGTGTCCCTGGCTTACCTTTGTTCATGTACCAGAAGGCTTCCATGTGTTATGCCCTTGGGTCTACATGCTTTTTGGAGTCAATTTCTTCCGTAATGTTTATAGACTTCTGGCTGTCTGTGTAAATTAGACCTGGAAAAAGACACCCCAAATACTTTCAAGCATTCTTGATGAAAAAACCAGAGTTGAATAGAAAATTTGACATTCAGATACAAGAAACAAGAGAAGCATGAGAAGGTAAATAGGGAAAAGAAATCATAAGGAACTTATCAATGTTGAACTATTTACATTCTTACATGGAAAAACAATAATTGTAACTTATGAAACTTTTCTCAGTATGAGAATAATTGAAGGGAATAGAAGTGTGTGTGTGTGTGTGTGTGTGTGTGTGTGTGTGTGTGTGTGTGTGTGTGTACACTCATCCATATATAAGTCTATTTAGGAGGGTATATGGGCGTATGAATACATATGTGCATGTGTATATATATATGTCTACAGGTATGTATATGTGTGTATATGTGTACAGGTATACATAGATAGAGGGCACAGGACCAATTTAATGGGAAGGGATGATACTTAAAAGGTGAAATTAAGAGGTGAGAGGGGAATAAAATGAGAGGAGATGGGGAGAGACAGAATAGGGTAAACTATCTCATATAGAAGAGGTAAGAGAAAATGGTTACAATAGAGGGGAAGAACAGGAAGGCAAAAGGGAATGGGTCAACCTAATTCTCATTGAATTTGGCTTAGGGAGGGAATGACATACACATTAAATAGGGTATCTCACCCTACAGGAGAGTAGGGGGAAGGAAATGAGAGGGGGGATGATGGAAGGGCGGGCAGTCTAGAGGGGAGGGAAACTGGAAGCACCCACTTTTGAAAAGGGACAGGATCAAAGTAGAGAATAGAACAAGTCGGAGGTGGGATAGGGGAGAAGGAAATATAGTCAGTCTTTTACAATATATCCACTATGGAAATGTTTTGCATAGCTACACATGTATAATCTATACTGAATTTCTTATCTTCCCAGTAAGGGTGGGTGACAAGGGAAGAAGGGAATGAATTTGGAATTCAGAGTTTTAAAATCAAATGTTTAAAATATGCATATATATATTATTTTCAATATTATTTTACATGTAACTTGGAAATAAGATATACAGGCACTGGGGCACAGAGATCTACCATGGAAAGTTGGAGGGGTATGGGAGAAGATATGGGAAAGAGCAGATTGGAGGAGGGGATATCCAGTGGGATCACTATTTTGGGGTAAGTGGGTGGGGGAAAAACCGGGAGAAAATTTGTAACTCAAAATCTTGTGGAAATGAATGATGTAAACTAGAAGTTAATAAAGCATTTGATTAAAAAAATTAAAAAGAAAAAAAAAGACACCCCTCTGATTTCTTGAAAGCAATTGCCTCTGAAAGATTGGGTGTAATTGAGCTGCAACATTGGAAAATTTTAACGAAGGACAAGACTAAAAAGTGTTACCTAGACAGCCTGAGTTCTCCATTGTTATCCTTAATGTATTGGGAGAAAGTGAGCAAGGTCTCTAATCTACTGATTGGGTAAACTCTCTGATGAATTGGAGAGGGTGTGGACAAGAGTTGTACTGGATGGGCAGGGCAAGGGATTGGATGAGAAATACCCAATTCCATGAGATTGTAGTCTGAGTATTCGAGTTTTTCTACTTTGTCCATGCTATCTACAATTTTGTCTTGACCAGAAATTTTTAGCCTATGTTCCAATTCTTCTTACTTATTTCTGTAAAATTTATCTTCCTAAAATATACTTCCTTTGATCAAAAGCCTTGAATAGGCTCCAATTACCTCCCAGTAAAGTTCAAAATCCATATCTTGATGGGCAGGATCTATCACACTTTGGCTCTAAGTCACTTCCCAGTGTTATCCTGTGCTAACTTCATTCTGTATGTCTTATATCCTGATTAATCTTAGCTGCTTATCCTGTGTTTTATCCTATCTGCACCTTTCCAGAAGCAGTTCCTTCTGCTTGCAATGTTCTGACCTTCATTAGTGCTTACCGTAATTTTCCAATACATCCTTCAAGACCCAGTTCAAAAACTTTTTCTTCTAAGTACCCTTTCCTGAATCCTCAGGTAGAAGTGACCTCTTAATTCCTCAGAGCCCCTTATAAGCACTTCTAACCACTTGTGGCACTTAATAATGTCCTACCTTGTGTGTTATTGGTGTACTTTGTACCTAAGGTGCCTTGAAGTGGTAGGTGCATATTTATTGAATTAAATTAGGATGGTCAGTAGGAAGAAAATCGAGGGTGAGGAAGATGGGAGTTGGTTCCTAAATCGCAAAGACACAGGAGTTTTATACATGTGTAAATCCAAATAACAAGCATATTAAGTCCTAGAATTGTGTTGAAGTTGACACCTCTCATTTAAGCTTGGTATGTGTAGGTATTCTGAAGAGAAAAGTATGTTTTTTGGCTTGGGTGTTTTGGTGTGAGAAGATGAATTGACTGTAATCAGTTTGATGATTAATTACCCAGGTGTTTTCTTTTTATTTCTTCAATTATTTGGCTGTTTCACTACTAGGTTGAACCTTCACTAGAGTGAACAGAAGGGAATCTATTTGTCATTTGTCAGTAACCCTGAGAACAGTTTAAAATGAAAGATTGAACTTTCTGGCTAAAATAAGACATATTCTTGGGGATGTCAGTAGTCTGTACTAATGTTATCCTTCACTATATTATCATTTGGGCCTTGGTACTAGTTCCTTTTTTTACAGGTACAGCGGTATTTTGAGAAGAGCATGGTCAGCAGAAAGGTAAATACCTTCTCTATTTATGGACATCTTCCAATTTAGATGGGCTTTATTGTCCAGGTTTGGGGCACAAGGAAATTATATTCACTTCCCTGACTAGTTAGTATCTTATTTATCCTTTGGAAATGCATTTTGAAATTGTTCCTTTCCATTCAGAAGACTTTACTAGGTAGGTGTCCACCTTCCTTCCCCATCCCTTCTTCTTTTTTTTAGGCAATCACCTCTAGTGTTGTATTTGGAATCCTAAGACTCTAGTTCTGCCACTTCCTAGCTGTATCTTATGCAATGTTTTTAACCTTCCCTGCGCACCAGTTTCTTGATCTGTAAAATGGGTATAATATTTGTAATTTGCCCCAATACAGCTGTTTGGGTTCACCAAAGAGTATGGTGGTATCTCTATCCTTCCACCTTCTAAAGAGCAATCCAAGTTGGCTGGTTTCCAAAACTTCTTGCAGAGCCTTAAGCCTGGAACTGGAGGTGAGTCAGGGAAGGTTGGGAAGAAGCCAGGTTCCCAATCCTGGGGCAGATGAAATGGTTAACAGCTTCAGGAAGGGTTTTTTCTTCCTCCATCTTAGACACCTTCTTTCTTTTTGCAGCAGCTCAGCCATCTCCTTCTGGAGAGGATGAGAGCAGACCACCATGGCTTGGCTCTCCATTGATGCAGATTGAAAGCTTCCTTGCAGCTCTCACCACTGCCAACCAAGACGGCAGGATAATTGTGAACAGACAAGGTAATCCCGTCTCCAAGCCTAGGCCTTTTGTAGCTAGGGTTCACTCTCTGAGGACCCACTGGAATACATGAGTAAGGACTTCTTCCCTTGAGGTAGTAAAGAGGTAAGGGGAGTCTCACGTTCTTCAGGGAATGGAAATTACATCTAAAAGAAGAGAGGGGGGTGGCTAGGTGGTGCAGTGAATAGAGCACCGGCCCGGAGTCAGGAGGACCTGAGTTCAAATCCAGCCTCAGACACTTAACACAAAAACTAGCCTTGTGACCTTGGGTAAGTCAACCCCAATTGCCTTCCAAAAAAAAAGCAAAAAAAAAAAAATAAGAGAGGGAATGGTGTTAGAAGGGAGTAACAAAATGGACATTTTCAAGCCACTGTTAGTTTTTTCACCTTGGAAAATATAAATGAGCCCTGGAAGGAAAGCTGTTAGAAACAATGGGATCCTGGAAAAGGGTGATGATTTGTAGTATCATAGCTCTCAAAATGGAAAGGACCTTAGGGTACATATAATTCATCTCCCTTATTTCACAGCTGAGCAAAGTTAGGGAAGTTAATTGACTTGCCCAAGGTCACAAAGGTAGTAAACAGGAGAGGTAGAATTAGAATTAGAGGTAGAGTTAGCCCATGTGGAATATCCTCAGACCCTACAGTGGGGAAAATGTCTGTTGTGCTCTGTGTGCAGCTTTATTGCTCTAGTCAAGGAAGAGGTGTCTAAAGCACTGAACACCCCCTATTCTCACGAAACTGTGTTCTCATCTCCTTTCCTTAGGCAGTCTCAGTCAGAGCAGCCTCCGTTTTCTACTCCTGAATCCTTCAGTGCACTTTGCCCAGGTGGTAAAGGAATGTCGGGCAGTGATCATTGCTGGGGGCACCATGCAGCCGGTGAGAATTGTGGGGACCTCTTATGTTTAGTTGCCTCTTCTGGCCCAGGTGGGTTGTAACCCCATTCCTGGGGAAGGGTGGCCAGAGCCAGGGCAAGGCTTTGTCCACAAGGTGGCAGTACTCCCCTGCCCTTCATCGCACCTCTTAGCTTGTTAGTGCCCCTGCCTCTTGTGTATGCCTCAGCAGCCTGTGGATCCTGACTTTCTGAGAAATCTCCAGTTTTTGTGCTTCCTCATTCTTGCTTTCTTGACCCACCACACTGCTGTCCATACCTACCGTAGAGTATTCAACCTATTTTTTCCCAGTACAGTCAGAGGAGTCCTATTCAAATGTTGGCTCTCTTTTCTTTTTACTAGCACAGTGACTTTGGAGAAGTTGCTCTTCAGGCCTCCTTCCTCATCTGTAAAATGCCAGGGTTGGGCTAGAAGATCTTCTGGTTCTCGCCAGGTTCCCCCTTCACACATCTACACAGACATTGCCATTGCTTTTCCATTGCCCTTCTGTACAGCTCAGCCTCAGAGTTCTTTCTCCTGTCCCCATTGTCTCCCACTGGCATTCTGTATCTTGGTTATTTAGGTGGCTGATTTTCGGGAACAGTTGCTGGAATGTGCTGGGGTTGGAACAGAGCGTGTGGTTGAGTTTTCCTGTGGTGAGTATTCATGCTCAAGATGAGGGGCCATGACTTGAGGGCTCTATGACCTTGTGTCCTGCTTCCCAGGCCTGGCTCTGATAGGGATTGAAAACCCTGACTTCACCCTGTGTTGGACACAGGTGGTTGCTTCATCCTTGGCTGATTTTCTCCAGACTATGCATTCTAAGGCCCATGCTTCTGTATTCCTCTTCTCCACCTGTGTTTTTATAGTTCATAGATTTGAATATTCCCCCAGAAGAGAAAGATTTAATCTTCCATGTTGTCATCCTAGATCCCCTCTGGAAGGACTTAAATTCTGCCTCTTTGGTCTTCATCTCAGCCTTTATTTCTGGTTTACTTCAGGCCATGTAATCCCACCAGACAATATACTGCCCATTGTCCTTTGCAGTGGGCCCTCTAATCAGCAGTTGGAATTCATCTATCAGAAGAGAGAGCTGCCTCAAATGGTCAGTACCATGCCACTTGTTGTAGGAGAAACATTATTGTAGAGTGGGGGGAGTAAAACCATTTTGACTCAAGAAAGGGAGAGGGTGAAGGGAATAAACATTTATGTGGTACCTACTAAGTGCCAGGCACTGTGCTCAGTGCTTATCATCTCATTTGGTTCTCAGAACAACCCTGCAAGGTAGGTGCTGTTATTATTCCTATTTTACGAAGTTTAATGATTTGCCCAAGGTCATACAGCACTAGTGTCTGAGACCACATTTGAAATCAGGAATTTTTTACTCCTGGCCCAGCCCTATATCCACTGTGCCACATATCTGCCTCAAGAAGAGAGATGAGTTTAGAATTATTTTATCTATCTTTTCGGGTCTGGCATTGAGTCCCTCCATTGGTCAAGTAGATGGATGATGTATACCAAGTGGGGAAGGGATGGGAGGGGACCTTTTTTCTGCCCTTTTTAAAGAAACTCTAAACTCTAAAATACAAGTATCTTTTTTTTGTGTGAATCAAGTAACAAAACTGTCTTTGAACCCTACCCTTTCTGGCTTCTTTATCAAACATACTTAAAACTTACCCTGCTCTTGACACAGTAAAAATTGATATGTAATATGCTGTATCTAATATCTGTTTCAATTATTGCTGGAAGGTCCAAAGCAAGTAAGGGTGGACTGGGAGAAGACTCATCAGCACATTTTAAACATGTTATATCCTTGTCAGCATTTTAAAGTTGTTGAGACTTTATCACTTACTAAAATAAAATGTATCACTTAAGATCATAACCTGTGCTTTTTTTGACCCAGTATGGTTATCTTCTCCCATACTTTCTCTTACAGAATCCCAGATTTCTCTGAGTACAGTGGTTTTGGTCTGTTTGTTGAAAATCCCAGTTTGGATGGCTTCTCATCCAGCTATGGGCTGTCAGGGTAAACTTCTTGTTTCTACCTTTTCAGATGGATGAAATTGGTCGAATCCTCTGCAATCTATGCAATGTGGTCCCTGGGGGTGTGGTCTGCTTTTTCCCCTCCTATGAATACTTGCATAAGGTACAGGCACACTGGGAGCAGAGTGGTCTGCTGACACGTCTGGCAGTAAAGAAGAAGGTGAGTCTATCACTAGTCTGGCCACAGTTAAAACAAAAGCATCTACCTAATACATGGCCTTCTGCAGAGATGCTTGCAAATATCAGACCTCTGTTTTAGGTCTTGGTATGAGTCCACAGGGGTGGGAAACCTGTGGCCTTCCAGGTCTTTTGACTGAGTCCTGATAAAAATCCTTTTATTAAGGGGGATTTATTTTGTGAAGTTTGGATTCAATCAAAGGGCCACACCTGACTTAAAGGGTTATGTGTCCTCATCCCTAGATAGGAGTTTGTTTTTCCCAGAGGCTCCTTTTCTTTAACTCCTTAGCCAGTCTACTCACTCTTCTGTCATTCCTGTTTGTACTTTCCCTGGAAGCATCTACATGGTCCAAAGGATCATACTTATAAGAGTGAATAACAGCCATAAAATGTTATTCAGAACACAGGGCTGGGGAACAGGACTAGGAATCCTGTGATCCTTTAGCCCCCTTCTTGGTGGCTTATATATATTTGTCCCAGATATTTCAGGAGCCTAACAGAGCAAACCAGGTGGAACAGGTGCTGACTGAATACTCCAAGTGCATTAAGGTAAGAGGTGTAGTTGTGAAACTGTAGGGCAAGGTTATGTGGATATGTATAAGTGCCCCATAATAGTTGATCATGGGTAACATCTGTGCTCCTTCAGGGCAGGAACTCTGCCTATATCCCACAATGCCTGGCATGTAGTAAACAATGCATTCTTTTTGTGCTATTTATTAAACTGATGTCTAATTAAGCAGCTTCTTCATCTGGGATGTTTTTCAGCGATGCAGCCAAGTGAAAGGTGTGATGACTGGGGCCCTTCTCCTTTCTGTGGTCGGAGGGAAGATGAGTGAAGGGATCAACTTCTCTGATGACTTAGGGCGGTGAGTCTGAGCTCTGGTCCTTCCTCCTTTCCTTCTCCCCTGGCTCTCTAGGAGCTGAGAACCCAGGCTCATGGTCTGGTTGTCATGGCTGGCAACAAATCTTTAAGCCCAGTGCCAACAACTCCCTTTTGCCTAAAATTGTCCATTAGTGGTAGAAGGGCCTGAGGCAGTGAGATTGGATGAGGTGGTGTGGAAGGGTGAAAGCTGGACTAGGTGTGTCTGTGTCTGGATTCAGTCCAGGTGAGACCAGGGTTAGGAGGCTACTAAATATAATCTAACAGGAGGGACTGTTAGGGTGTCAACCAGATCCTTCCTCATTTTAGGGTTGGAGAACCAGGCTGGAACTGCCTTCACATAATATAACAAGCAGGATGGGTGGATTCAGATTTCATCTCTGACACTTAGTCGTTTGTGGTCATGTGCAAGTCACTTAACCTCACCAAGCCTGTTTCCTTCTCTATACATGAGAATAATGCATGTTGTGCAGTGCTTAGCAAACCTTAAAGTGCTGGGTCTAATCCCTCTGAAGGTGTGTGGTTATGGTGGGCATGCCCTACCCCAACATCAAATCCCTGGAGCTGCAAGAGAAGATGGCATACCTGGATCAGACCCGTGTGAGTGTCTCTTGTCATTGTTACTAGTTATTTTCCCAAGCTCACATCCTTCTCAAATTTGCTTTGATTTGGGCTGGATGGGGCTCTGAGGCTACGTTAGCAGTGAAGAGCTGGGTTGTTCCTGTGAACAGACTCAGTGAAGCTCCCTGAACCTGAGCAAGATTATCTTGAGTCTATCCCATTTTTATGCTTTACAGCTATGACCTTCCTGTTGCTACCTTAAAGCTCTAATTAGGAATAACACAGACAGTTCTCTTGGTCTCTCTTCTGTCATAGGGTCATATGCATGGGCATAGCATCTATGTGGATCTTGAACTATTTTGCAGTTTTAGTTATGGAAGTATCATTTTTCTTAGGGATACTGAGGCCAGTGGTATAAGGAGCAGGGTGGGTTCCTTGTTTAAAAACATGACTGAGAGCTCCTCTCCATTTCTCCAGCCCAATAACCCAGGGAAATCCTTGGTCGAAAACCTGTGTATGAAAGCTGTCAACCAGTCTATAGGTGAGCCTGGCATGAGTCCTGAATACCAGGGTTTAGCATGGGTGGTAGGTAATAAAGGAAATGAGGGTGGGAGTAATTTAGCCTTGCCTGTTTACCCTCACTTACATTAGGGTGGTGGTTCAGTGATTCATTAGAAACATATTTGGTTCAGTGAAGGACAAATGAGACTGCAGAACTTTTGAGTCTTCCCCACTCTGAGCCCTAGTCTTTGCCCAACTCAGGACGGGCCATTCGGCATAAGCAGGACTTTGCCAGCATCCTGCTCCTGGACCAGCGTTATTCCCGTCCATCCATTCTGGCCAAACTGCCTAGCTGGATCCGAGACCAGGTGGAAATCAAAGCCACATTTGGACCAGCCTTTGCTGCTTTGCGGAAGGTAAGTCCTCTCCTTTTCTTCCGTCCCTGCAGCACCTCACTAGAACAAACGATTCTCAAAGACTTTTGGTATGTTTTTCCAGTTTCACCGGGAGAAATCTGATCCTTCCTGACAGACGAACATCACTCCCTACTACATGCCTAAGCCTGCTGCATTTGTTAATACATCTACAGGAGTTGTGGCTGCAAAGATAACAAAACACAGGATGAGGGTGGGATCTAGCCCCCACTCTTTCTGTCCTGTTATGTTGGTGAAAAATATTTGGACAGCAAGATTTCTAGGACCTGCCTTGAAGGTAGAAGTTAGAGAAACTGGATTTGGAGCAGATTATGAGTTAACAGGTTATGGTGTTGGAGGTTTTATGTTGTGGTTCTGGGTGGATCTGTTCTCAGATGAGATGGACAAAGAAGTTACACTATGAGAAAGATGTAGGTCGAATTTCATTTTTGTAAAAGTAGAGAGAAAAATGTGATGGTATTTGGACGAAGCATGGGTTTTACTGTTATTTGTTGCCTCCCTTCCTGCTGCTTTGTTGTGAAAACACTGTCCAGACCCAACATGAATCTGCCATTAGACAGACAGTCATAAGGTTGGCTCATCAAAAAATGTCCTGAAGCACGTCTATCTTCTTTTGAGGATTTATGGAGAGATTTAGCCCCAGCCTTCTGCCATCTATCCACCACCTTTCTTTCGAGTTTATTTAGCTCCTTTTTTCTCACAAAGAAAATCTTAGTCCATGGTTTCACTGCTTTTGCTCCCTGGGCATCTTTACTCCCTACCTCCTGAAAAGTGGCTGGGGTTTAAAGGAACACAGTTCTGTATAGGTGGCTTGGTTCCCCTTCCAAAGCCAATGGCAATCACACTGCCTTCTTTCATTGATATTAGCATTTATATGTTAGAAGCTATTGGGCTCCCAGTATGACCATTTTAAACCACCTCATGTCTGTTTCTGTGTCTTTGCTATGTGGATCTCCCCTGTGGTATCTGAATCTCCCCTCTGCTACTTACCCATTCCCCAAAGAAAAGGACCCCATCTACTCTAATAATGGTGAAAAGGAGGGCTTACTCTTACTGTCATGGATTAACATAGCTATTTGGTACCTTAATTAAAATGCACATTTGGTTCATGCAGCTGTGATTCATGTTAATTTTAGCTCAATGGGAAGAGTGAAACATGCCAGTAAAGGGGAGGGAGCCTTAGAGCAGAGGTAAATATAAATAAACAATATGTGTTCCATCCCCCATCTCCAGGATGAGTGGAGGAGCCTTTAATATAAGAACTAAATCAAATTTAAACTGTAAGGATGTCCATGTTTCATCTGACTTGGGGCAATAGCTCAGGTGTGGCTTCCAAAGAAAGCAGGGGCTTTCCTATGACTCCCATTCATCTTCATCTTCCTCTCCAGGTGGTTGTTGCAGCATTGGTAGGGGTGGAATTGAGTCTGACATTCGGGCAAAGGCTCCCCCAGGGCCTTCCCCAGTGCTTGCCCCAGGTCCTTTCCCTGAGATGCCTGAAAGTAAAAATTTACCAAAGTGAGGGAAGGTTGGGCTGTTTCACTTCCAAAGAATTAGAAGCAAGAGGCACATTATAGATGGATGAATCATGAATAGGGCCCTGGAAGGAGGCACCAGGGCCTCAATACAACTGCCTTACCTTTGCGCCTCATGACTAGTTTGTTGAAGAGATCTGACATTAGGTCACCACCTTGGCTTGTGGCTCTCACTGTAACAAAAAAGTCATGGTTAGGATGGTGGGGAGAAAGATAGGAAATTTCAAAGGGTTATACTTTCATGATTATCACCACTCCTTCTTTTAGTCTTCCAAAGGATTATTAGAACTTCAGTCTGGCAGTGGACAGCTAGCACCAACATGCAATGAATACAGCACTCTATCCTAAGTGATTTGTAATAATTAGGTAAAGAAAGTGACAAAGAAGAATACTTGGGCTTCATATAAGGAAAGTTTTTCCAACATTTCAGAGCTGACGGGGCTGCTTTGGGAGGGTATTCCTTCACTGAATGTCTGCAAGCTGGATGACCATTAGGAGCCAGAGTGTAGAGATTCCTGTGCAGCCTCAACCTGACGGCCTCTGAGCTCCTTTCTAACTGAATCTAATTAAATGAAAACAGATTTTTACAGCATTTGTAAAATTAGCTTATTTCTACAAGCTTTTGAAATGGGTGAAAAGAGCAAGTTGAGGTCAGGTCACCCCAAGGTGCGACCAGGAGCTTAGGCGAGGTGGCCACAACATACTGGGTCTTGTTTTTCCATCTTTCACCCTCTAACAATTTCCCACTACCTGTTTCTCTTCTTATCACTGGCTTCATAAAAGAAAGCTATCCCCAGGCTCCTCAACTCTATCCTAATCTGTGCCCTGATCTGTCCCTTTCCACCATGCTTTGTAGAATCTTTGTTCCATACTGAACAACTTTCCCTTTATCCCAGACCTCTGTACTTCTACTCCATCCCCATTCAGTGAAAGCTAGCTCCCCACTAATGACTGTTTTTCTTCAGCTATATCTTCAGCCCCTGACAAATTGCTTGAATTGGAAGGCTCCTCGCTCCCACTGCCATTTCCAGACTCAGCCTTTACCACTCAGTTGTCACTGCTCAGACAACCTCTCCTCGTATTCAAAGTATCAACATTTATATTGACTGGTAACAATAGCTGTTGTATACTGGTCCTTAGGGCATCTCTCTTTCCTCAAGAACTCCAATATCCATTTCACTATTGTCCTTTCCCCCTAAACTCTTGCCCTAAGGAGGCAAAATCACCATTCATGCTGATATACCCTCAAGCACATAGGATCTCACCATGCCCAGAAATGTTCTATTCCCACCATTTCTCTGTCTGCCCTGCCTTTCTTTCATTCTCTCTCTCCTTATGTCTCAGCCCTTCTAAACTAGCAGGAAGCAAGTCTGGAGGATGAAGAGTCTGCTAAAGGGTGTTTCCATACAGTGAGTCCTGGCCAACAGCAACACTCCATAAAGCACAGATGGGCAAAGGCATCACTCTTTCAACAGTTCTGGACTAGGGGATGACCCAGAATTCTTTACTGGGCTCTGTAACTAAATAGCAAGAAACAATGGCCTTCAGGGCTCTCTACCTTTTGTAGCAGGAGTGAGGGCAGGCCTTACCTTGTTCCTGTTCCTTCTGCTTCTTTTTCTCCAGCTTTCGCTCCTTCACACTCCGTAGCTTGGCCTTGCCAATACCTCCAGCCTGGCGGATTGACTCTAGCAGGGTTGCCCGTCCACTGGAAGGATCCACTACTTCCTTGGGGGGCACATGAACTGCAACTGAAGGAGGGGGAGAGAAGACAAACTTGAGAATGGGTCAGCCAAACTGGGCAGGGACTTCAGCTTATAACTACTTGCTTATAGCCTAACCTGTGAAGGAACTTCCCTCTCCCTTTTGCAACCTAGCAAATGAAGCTGAAAGCCCTGCTGACAAACAGATTGATTCCTAGTTCATCAAAAAAGGATTTACTGAAAACTTATAGTCAGTAAGTGTGCTCAGAGATACACGAATGAGATTAGAATCTATATCCTCCCCTCCCCCAATTACATTTAGAAGAGTTTGTTTGAATGTTTGTGAAAAGAAACAGTGAATGTGTGTAGTTTGAGGCCACTGGATTAATGATCAGAGACTATCCTTCAAATAAAGTGTCCGAGGTACCTATGAGTTTGACCTTGGCAGGCCTCCAACTCCCCCTTCCCGTCCCAGCAATAGAGACACTTCTTGGTACCTGAAGGAGACATGCTGCTGCTGTCCTCACCGGCCGGCTGAGCTGAGGTGAGCTGAGGCAGAGGTGGGGGTGGAGGGGCACTGACCAATACTGCAGGAGCTGGTGGAGGAGGGGGAGGCGGAGGTGGAGGTGGTGGGGGTGCTACTGGTGTGTCACCATCTAGTTCTGAAAATAAAATACCATTTTATACATCTGTTGGGGCCAGAGAAATAATGTATGAATAACAACTTCTTCTAAGAATACCTGGCTTAAATGGCTCAGCAAGCTCAGTGTTGAAGGTGGGTAGTTCAGGAATGGTGCCAGGGGCAGAAGGTGCTATGCCAGGGCCTAGATCAGCGCTGTACATGAGGTCATCAGCAATGCCAGGAAGGTCAGGAAGGTATGATGGCACATTGATCTCAGGCACCTGGCCCAGATCTGGTACATAAAAGTAATTCTCTGCCACCTAAAAGAGCAAGCAAGAGGTGGGGAAACGGATTAGGGCTTTGGAGAATGAGGTGGGGTGGGATATACCTGGGCCAGGTTATTCCAGGCTGGGACCAAATAAAAGTTAGAATAGGCTAGGTGGTAACCCCTTTCTCCCACCAAAAGAAAGCACAGTAGTAATAGTTTAAGTTTATTCATAGTGCTTGCTTCATAAATGTGCTCAGATAGCTCCTAGGCTCTGAAGCCTCACCTCTAGTACCATCCTCACCTCTGACACACGTTACCTGCTGCTCCAGTTGCTCCCTCTTGCTGATGGATAAGGGGGCATCGAACAACTTCTCAGTCTCTGTCCCTAGTGTCACATGAGTCTTTGTCACAGCCCCAGCCAGAGGGTCCAGAAAGACATACTTCTTGTACCTATGGGATGGAGAGCAGGCATAGTTGGCAGTCACCTGAATGTAGGGTAGGGTTATCTCCCTACATTTGCTTCCTCTAGGGTCAGTTTAAAGCTAGGGAAGGGAAGTACAGAGAAATAAGGTCCTGTTGGCTCCCCAAAGCTTCCTCATCATCCCCCCATTCCTCCATCCCTCCAGACATTAGTCCTGCCCCGCTTTGCTCTCTGGCCAGTCATACAGGTTCTCAGTGGTGTTGAAGAGCAGCAAGGAGCTGAGGGAGTTGATGTTGCTGGGAAGGCCCCCAAGTCCCTCCTCAGCCTCATCTTCAGGCTGGGGTCTGGTGCTCACACACACAGGGAAGTACTTCAGTTTTTCCTGAGGATGAAGGGGTGGTGAGAGAAGAAAACAAGCATAAGTCAACCTGCTTTCTTATTGTTGAGACCGTGCACAGTGACAGATGGCACTGGGGTTAGGCATTAACTCTTTTTGTAATAGTGTGTTTATACGGCATTTTAAACTTTACAAAGTATTTCTGGCACAATAATCCCATATAAGTATGTTTTCTATTTTATAGGTAAGAGAATGAAGGGGGCAGTGAGTGGACTTAAGTGGGCCACCTTCATAGTTGTCTAATCACCCAGCACTCTTCCCACCAAACTTGGCTAGCCCATCATCTCCCTGCTCTCATCCCAGCAGGCCTCTTTTCCCTCCTGGGAGTCCAGACCTGCAGGGCCCTTTCATCTAGGGGTCGGTGTTTGCTCTGGATCTTGTGTCGGAGACGCCTTTGAGACCCAGGATCCTGGGCTCCTGCGAAGATGGAGTTGTACTCCTGCAGTCTATCTGGGGCTGGGTACTTGGCACTAGAGAACACCTGTGGGGAAGCAGAGGGGACAGGAACTTTCAGGGATGGAAGGTTATCTCTCCTTTGTGGAAAATGTTCTAGAAGTGGTGAGGAACACCTTTCAAGGAAGACCTATGGTGGTTATGAAGTACCGTACCCTAGGTAAAAGCAGCAACATGAAATAGGCTGGGCCCAGGGTTTGCCTGAAAGGAGTAAGGATGGCCAGAATGATAATTGGGGCAAGGGGAGGAGAGAGACTGTGCTGCCTCTTACCTTGATTGCTTTCTTGCTGCCCTTGATCTTCTCAATCTTGGCCTGAGCCAAAGAGACTCTCTCTCCAATGACCTGCAGCTGGCTCCGGCTCATTTCTACTCGTTGGGAAATCCTGCCACAAAGACCAACACCTATGAGTGAGGTGCCACTCCAAATGTTCTTTGTTCCAAACCCTTTTCTGCTCTGCTGTCCACATGATAGGTCTGTGAGATATGGTGCAGGGAATGAAGGAGTGTATTCTTTGAGGAGAGCAGTGTGCTTCCCTAGGCTGGCATGGTACTGCAGATGACCTGTGAAGGACAGCTCCCATCTGCTAGGGGTTATACAAAAGGATTTGAATAGACTTACAGAAATAACTCTTGTCCTGAAGAACAGACATACTACAAATGGACAGAAAGACCAGAACCTTCCCTGTACCTAAAAGATGTCTAACTTTGTTAACAGACTTAAGTAGTAAAAATCATAACTACTGCTGGTCTCACAAGGTCCTTCCTCTGGTTCAACAAGGATCCCTTGATGTGTATGTTCATTATTACCAGAAATATTTCATAGAAAAAGTAAAGTAGGTATGGGTTAGTTACTGATATTTTCTTGGTTATCATTTGGGGTGGAGGGAGGTTTCAAAAGTCTAAGGTTTTTTCTGAGTGTGATATCCTCCCCATTTATACTTATCTTGAGAATCCTGTCTAAGGCTTCAAAATTATGTCACCAAAAGATCAGTATTTAAATTTAAAGGACTATCATGTAAACTTTTTCTCTCTGGCCTACAGTACCAGGTATACAGTACCAGGAGGAAATGGGGGAAGCTGTCTTTGAGAACTTTTACTCTCTGTAATACCACAATGTAGCACCAGAATAAGACTTTTAGTAAGATTGGTGATGGTATAATTTGAAATACTACCTTAATGAAATTTTATTAAAATGCAGATTTTTTTTCTTTTACTTTTGTGTATTCTCCAGTAGACCATAGGCTTGTTAAGGGTTGGGGCTATTTATTTTTTGTCTTTATGTCACCAGTGCCTTGCTCATACTAGGTTTTTATTAAATGTTTAAAGAATTAAATTGAATAACATTTAACAAACTAGTCAACTAGTTTATACAGCTGTTACTTTAATTTTCCTTATGCATAGATTTTATAGATGAGGAAATTGAGGCTTAAACAGATTAAGTGTCTCAACTGTACTTACACAGCTAATAAGGACTAGACCCAGGACTTGAATCCAAGTCTCTTAACTCTCTTTCCTTCTACCATATTCTCATTTAGAAAGGATTTCACGAATTAGGAGGAAAGGTTGGATACTTCTAAAATCCCTTCTAACTCCAATATTCTATTATTGTAAGCTGTAGTGTTTATTAAAAACTCTCATTATAGGCAAAGCTTATATGTCAAGACAGAAATCAGGGTCAAAACCCAGGTATTCTGATTCCAACAGAAATAACCTGTCTAGCCCCACTCTCTCAAAAGAAGTTTGCCATCCCTAGACCCGTGCACTGTATCCTCCTGGACCTGATCTCTATTCAGACTGCCTTCCACATTAAAGATGTCCCAGAATGAACTGTGCCATCTCTTCAGCATGTAAGTTACCAAAGCCAATTCCTGTTCTGGTGCTCCCAAAAAGGCCCTTGACTTTTAATCACTGGCTTTTCTTCTTTCCACCCTTCCCATTTTGTTCTTTCCTATCCCTAGGCAAAGAAAAACTTGAACCTAAGCTCTCTTCACCTTCCCCTCCTCAGCTCTTGGGATAATTAAGAACAATCTGCTAATTATGCAAGCAGCTGATTGAGTGTTCTGTAACCTGGTGTACTCCCAGGTGCCAATCACGGGAGAGAGGCAGAAAAAGGTAGGCGGTAGACGAAGGGGGGAAGAGGAGAGGAAGAAAATGAAAGGAAGGAAAGCTATTTAGTAATACTAACTCTACCTTCCTTGTGGTATGTCCCCCACTTTCCCTAGACAAAGTGGCTGCTCCCTCTCAAGTAAAGCTATCAGGTAGGGGTGAGAGAAGGAATAAGTATATGGATCAGCTGTACTGAAGCTGTATACCAGATAAGTTATCTCTTCCCTAACCCCTAATACATACTTCCCTTATCACACCAAATTCTACAAGGCATATGGAAAACCAGGGAACATAGGTTTAGTCCTAGTTTCTCTCAAGTGAAACTTGGCAGGGGGTGGAAGATGGGAAATAGGGAGCTGGAGGAAGAGAGGGAGATATTATAGTCAAGAAAAAGAAAAGGTTGGAGAAAAGTAGAAATATGTTGAGAGATACTTGTAATTCTTTCAGTCTCTATGAAAATCTCTACTGTTACATTCTCTTGGCTCCAATTCACCTGGCTGTAATAGGGCCAGAGCAGAGAGAGAGTTTCTATCCAACCCAGAGGAGGGGGAATCTCGTATCAGAGGTAGAAGAAAGAGCGATGTTAAGGTGAGGTGAGAAAATTAATTTGGCTCAAAAATTCTCTCCCTCCCTCCCTTCCACCTGTCTTTGTCCTCATAACCACTGAGTCCTAGGAGCTTGGGGCCTAGAAATTGGGAACAGCTTGTCTGTTAAGATAATAAGGGCATGTGGGGAGGGCACTGACAGATGATCAGGGAATAAAATCTCCACACCTCAAAAAATGTTTATAAACATCCAGATCCATGTTATCTTCTTTGAAAATAGATGTGATATCTTACTCTCCCTGGTAATCATAGGATTGCAGATGTAAAGCTAAATTAGAGATCGTCAATTGCCAACCCCCTCATTTTACAGACAGGTGAAATGAAAGGTTAAAGCGAGTTGTAGAGCTGGGAATAAAGCAAAGGTCTTCCAACTCCTGGTCTGTATCTGTGTTTTGTCTTTCTGACTAGATTGGAAGAGAAAGTACCCACACCTACCAAAGGCTGGATACACAGCTAGTACAAAATAAATATTTGTTGAGTTGACCTGACTGCAGAATTTGTCAGTTCTAGACAGACAAGGGTCTGGTATTTGAGTTCGCTCTCTGAGGACAAGAATTTTTTCATTTTTGTTTTCATTCAGCACCCAGCACAATGCCTGGTACAAAGCTGGCGATTAACAAGTGATTGTTAATTGACTGGACTACGTACAGAGTAAAAAAAAAAAAAAGTACTCAGACACCTGGATTAAAAAAAACAACAACAACCTAAAGCATCTATAGGAATCAAACGTCTCCTTTACAAGATGACAAACATCAAGTCATCTAGGCATATTTGACAGGTTTTTTTTCCTAACATTCATTTAATGTCCATCTCCATTCCTGGAACTGAAAGCTCCATGACAGAAAGAGAGTGAGAAGAGAGAAAGTGGAGGCACTGAGCATGGATGTCTTTTTCAAGAAATTCTGGTGTGAAAGGAAGGAGAAATGAAAAACATTAGCTAGCAGGGATGGTAGGATCTCATCAGGATTTTTAAGTTTGAGGGTGACAAACATGTTTGCAGGCAGCAGAAAAGGACCAGATGATATGAAGGGATTGAAGATTAAAGACAATGGGAGGATGATAATGAGGGCAATCTGTATGACCACAGCTTAAAATATAACAAGCTCCTGGCCAGGGATATAGTATACCTAACAAAGTATGGTAAAAAAAAATATTTTTGCCTGGTGACTTGAAAATCTAACTGAATTTTCATATACACCAAGCTAGATATAAAGAATAGCTACAATAAAGGAAGAAGAACAGCAGTTCCAGAAGTTCCAGGAAACCAAAATTCAAGAATGAAGTGTTCATAATGCAAAGCGGCAAATTTGACCTTATCATTGAGACTTGATGGGATAAAAATAGAGTATGATTCTGTATGAGTATGCCTTTTGTGGGATGAATGGAAGGAAAGAAGGATGGCAGAAATTACTGGGTGAAAAAACAGTGGAGGGAGAATCGGAAGCAGTTTTTTCATAAGAGAATACCTAACCTCCTGTATAGCAAGTAGAAATGAATGATGCAATAAGAAAACAAACCACAAACCCAGGACTGAGAAATAATATATGGGGCAACTAGGTGGCACAGTGGATAGAGCAGAGGGCTTAAACTCTGGAAGATCTGGGTTCAAATGCAGCCTCAGACACTTACTAGCTATGTAACCCGGGGCAAATCACTTAACCCCTGTTTGCCTCAGTCTCCCATCTGTAAAATGGGGACACACTGGAGAGGAAAATGTCAAACTAACCCAGTAGTCTTGCCAAGTGTTGGACATGACTTCAATCATCCAAACATCTGTTCTCTCTGCCAAAAGCAGAGCACCTAATAAGTTAATTTGCCTTATTCAAGGCAAGGATAACAATTTCATCCTTCCAGCAGTAAAGGAACCAATAAGGGGAGATTCTTACCTAAATCTGGTTCTTACTAATACGACTTTGCCATCAGTACTGCAATGCCTGGCACATGGGAGGTGCAGGTCAGGGAGTGGAAGATAAATATAAAAAAGTGGTATGGTGCTGGAAGTGAGAACCCAACAAGGGGAAACTGGTTGCTGGGATAAAGATGATGGGAACCTTGTGACCTCTTACAGTCTGTGACAAAGAAGAGGAACCCTAGACAAGGACTTGATTCTGAGAAGGAAAATTTCAAGTTTCAGAGGAAATCAAATCTCTACAGAGGAAGTCATCCCAGAAGGGATAACTTTCAAGAATGACTTTCTTAAGACACAAATGGAAATAATTCCAAGAAGAAGGAAAAATGGGAGCTGTCTGAAGAGATGGATATAGAATCAGATTCCCAAACTTACTTGTCCTATTGCCCTTAAAAAAAAAATACTCAAAAAAATACTCAGCGCCCTGCCTCTCACACCAAATCTACTTTCTTTAACCCTTTAACAGTTTTTAAAAAAAATTTTGCATCATTTCCAACTACTACACCCCCTTGGATCGTTCCAACACCCTCCAGGGGGAGGTATTGCTCACTCTGAGAACCTGAACCTATTATAGATACATAGAGAACTTACCAACCAAAAGATGTGTATAGAAAACAAAAGGGCTATTGCCTCTGGGATAAAATATAAACTCCTATGTTTAACTTTGAAAGCTTTTCATGACCTGGCCCTGATCTATCTTTTCAGGCTTACTGTCCATTAGTCCTCTTCCTAAATGCTGCACTTCAGCCTGGGAGTAGGGAAGGGAGTAGAAGATAAATATTAAAACGATGCATGATGCTGCAAGAACAGTATCATCAGGACAACAGCTCAGAATGAGCTGAAGCTGTCAAGGAAAGGAAAGGAAAGCAGAAAGAATGATTTTTTAAAAAAGTTCTATCAGGGAAAGAAGAGAATCCAAGCTGAATGAAGGCTTGGGTACTAAAAGAACTGGTGGACTGATTCATGAGTCTCCAGCAGTCATATGAAAGATCATGGAAAAAGGAAAAGTCCCAAGGGTCTGAAATACACATCTGACCATGTTACTTTCTTTCTCAATAAACTCTTGTGGTTCCCTATTACTCTCAGGGTCAAATATAAATTCCTTTGAAATGTAAAGCCCTTCACAACCTGGCTCCAATTTACCTTTCTAGCCATTCAAACCAAGGTTCAAATTTTCTTTCTTGTGCTTATTACATGGGTTACCTTGGACAGCTCCCCACATCCTGAAGCCTCAGTTCCCTTACTTGTAAATTGAGAGGGTCTGGACTAGATAGACTTTAAGATCCCTTATAGTTCTCCATCGATGACCACAGTGTCTCCCCTGACAAGGCAGATTTGACTTTAGTTTCTGTATCCCCAGTGCCTAGCAGAGAGAAGATGCTTAATAAATGCTTGTTGGTTGATTGACTAGAGAAGAACAAAGGTCCTAATTTTCAAGAAAGGGAATAAAGTCTGCAAACTGCAGGGCTGTGAACTTGACTCCTGTTCCTGGAAAAATTCTAAAATTGATTATTAAAGAGATGGACAGTGAACAGACTAACCTTATTTCCTTTCCTGATGGAGTAACTAAGCTAATGGTTCAGGAAATGTTGTAGATATAATTTGCCCAGATTTTAAGCCAAGCATTTGATAAGGTATCTCATGCTATTCTTGTGGAAAAGATGAGCAACATGGGCTAGATGATAGTACAATTACATAGACTCAGAACTGGTTGAATGGCAATGGTTCTACGTCAGCTTGGTAGCTTATCTCCAGTGATGTACCTCAGGGATCTATGCTTGTCCTTGTTCTGCTGGACATTTTTATCAATGACAAAGAAAGTCACAGATGGCATGCTTATCAAATTTTCATATGACACAAGGCTGGAGGAGGTAGCTATGTTGAATGCCAAAGTTTGGATTCAGAAGGATCTTGACAGGTTAGAATATTAATCTAATAATATACAATTTAACAAGGCTAAATAGAAAGCCTTACACTTGGGTTAAAAAACAACACCCCAACTTCATAAGATAAAGGAACCATGGTCAGACAATAGTTTTTCTGAAAAAGATTTGTGAGTTTTAGTGGACTTCAAGCTCATCATCCAATCAGCTGTCAAGTCTTGTCTGTTCTACTTCAAAATATATCTTATAAAAATTTTTACAACTAGTGTCTCTGATAAGGGCCTCATTTCTAGAATATACAGAGAACAGAATTGAATTTACAAGAATACAAATCATTCCCCAATTGGTAAATGGTCAAAGGATATGAACAGGTAGTTTTCAGAGGAAGAAATTAAAGCTATAGTGATGTGAAAAAATGCTCAAAATCATTATTGATTAGAGAGATACAAATCAAAACAACTCTGAGGTATCACATTATATTGATCAAATTGGCTAACATGAAAAAACAGGAAAATGTTAAATGTTGGAGAAGATGTGGGAAAGTTGGAACACTAATTCATTGTTGGTGGAGCTGTGAGCTGATCCAACCATTCTGGAGAGCAATTTGGAACTATGCCCAAAGGGCTATAAAAAAGTACATACCCTCTGACCCTGCAATACCACTTCTGGGGCTATATCCCAAACGGATCATAAAAACAGGAAAAGGACCCACATGTACAAAAACATTTATAGGAACTCTTTTTGTGGTGGCCAGGAACTGGAAATTGAGGGGATGTCCATCAATCGAGGAATGGCTGAACAAGTAGTATGTGAATGTAATGGAATATGGCTCTAAGAAATGAACAGCCAGATTTCAGAAAAAGCTGGAAAGACTTATATGAACTGATGCTGAGTGAAATGAGCAGAACCAGAAGAACCCTGTACATAGTAACAGCCAGTATGCAATGACTGACTTTCATATACTTAGCCCTTCTCAGCAGTGCAAGTACCTAAAACAATTCCAAAGGACTCATGATGGAAAATGCCATCCACATCCAGAGAAAGAACTATGAAATCTGAATGTAGAATGAAACAGACTATTTTCTTTTTTGCTTTTTTCTTTCTCATGGTTTCTCTTATTCATTCTGGTTCTTCTATACAACATGACTAATGTGAAAGTATATTTAATAGGAATGTATGTGTAGAGCCTATATCAGATTGCATACTGTCTTGGGGAGGAAGGAGGGAAAGAAAATTTAAAACTTATGGAAGTGAATGTTGAAAACTAAAAAGAAATAAACTTAAAAAAAAAACATATCTTATATTCATCCCCTTCTCTCCAAATACACAGTGACCAGTCTAGTTTAGGTCCTTATCACCTCTTACCTGGACTATAGCAACAGCCTCCTAATGGTCTTCCTGACTATCCTGTTTCCAATCCATTCTCCAACAGCTGCCAAAGTGAAGCTCTTTAGGCACATCTATGACCATATCGTCCCCTGCTCATGAAGCTCAGTGGCTCCCTCTTGCCTCCAGAGCTAAATACTGATTCCCATTTGGCATTTAAAGCCTTTTATACTGTGACTCCAGGCTACTTTTTCAGGCTTATGGCACATTACTTTTTTTTTGCCTTTTTTTTTTTTTTTGGAGGGCAATTGGGGTTAAGTAACTTGCCCAAGGTCACACGGCTAGGTTTTTGTTTGTGTGTGCGTTCGTGTCTGAGGCCGGATCCGAACTCAGGTCCTTCTGACTCCAGGGCCAGCGCTCTACTCACTGCGCCACCTAGCCGCCCCTTGGCACATTACTTTTATTCATACACTCTGTGGTCTTGCAGAACTAGCCTATTTATGTTCTCCATATAGACTATTCCATCTCCTGTCTCTATGCCTTTACAGAGGCTCTCTCTCATGCCTGTAAAATACTCCTCACCTTTATCTTCTAGAATCCCTCCCTTCAAGGGTTGGTTCAAGTGCTGCCTTCTACCCAATGCTTGTTATGATCTTCCCCAGGTTCGTTTTTTTTTTTTTTAATCAGGTGGTGGGCAAAGCATTTCCTTTGAACTCCACCACCCAAGTTCTAGTGTCCTCTCCTTCTTGGGGAAATTAATTTACTTTGCATATAGTTTATGTATTTGTGTTCATTGTAGCCTGAGCCATGCTTACCTGCTAAAGATGTCACCAGAGACCTTCTGGAGGTACTGTAAGGCATCTGCCACCTGCTGGATTGCCTCTTCTCTTCGAAGATCTGGCTGGATCAAGGGCACAGAGTAGGCCTGGCCCTCCAGGTAATGTGACTGCGCCACAGTCGTCATGGTGCCTGTGCGAGAGGGGGAAAATCAGCGGTGCTCTACTCCCTCCGAAGTTCCTCCGCTTGATCCTGCCATATACACAAAAGTGGGAGTCCAGGTGTGCAGTGGGTAAGGGGAGGCAAGACCTCAGACCTCTGAGATGCTGCTGAGAGGGAGGGGCTGGGGAGGAGGCAGAAAAGAGAATGAAGCAGGGGGAGAAGACTGGTGAGGGGCATCCCCATGTCCAGGGAGCTCATGGCACTTGAGCCCCTGGCAGACTGACTGGGTGCAGCGCAGGTGAGCTGGGGTGACTCAGGCCTGGAGACGGAAAGTAGGCTGAGGGTATGTCTGGATGGGAGGGGAGGAGGGGGAGAAACACTTCAGCAAATTGCAAGGCAAGGGCAGAGTCTATTTATACTTGGTTTAATTAACTCGGCTCCCTGGTGCCACTAAAGCACAATCACACTGCAGACAGTACTGATTTGATTGGCAAGAGAAGCGCCGAGCGGAATATTAAGGCGAGAGCCCCTATAAATAGGCCTCATCACGCGGTGGCGAGGAGGGCATTAATCAGCCCCGGCGCCGGGGCCCCTAATGGGAGCCTTCACCAGGCGAGGTCCTGCCTGCAAGGGGCCGAAAGGGTGGAGCTGGCTCTTCCTTACACCACAGCCCCAGTCTAGGTGGAAGAGGCTTCCTGGGCTCGGGTCCGGGTGCACCGGCTTAGCCGGGCCCCCTCGAAGCCCCGGCTCCTCTACCGAGCAGGGCCTGCGGGCTTGCCTCTGCTGCCCTCCCGCCCCGCCCCCCGGGGGCTCAAGAGGAGAGAGGGACGGGTGGGGTTCCCCACAGCACATTACATCACTAGAGCCGGACCAGTAGGGGCACCCCCACTCAGCGCGTTCCAAGGTAGGGGTGGGGTTGGCTGTCTGAGGACACCGTAGTTGCAGGCCTAGTGGGACCACAGTAAACGTGCCCCGACGGGGTCGGGGTGGAGTCTGCCGAGTCACGAGAAAGCCGGGACGGCGCGGGGCGGGCTTCCTGGAGCGGGGGCGGGGGGATCCCAGACAGGGCGATCCCTCCCCTCCTCCTCAGGCCACTGTCTCTGGCTGCTCCGGCCAGGCCAAGCTTTTGTCCTGCCTGGTTACTGCGTCCTCTGGCCTGTCGCGTGACCCTCTCCCCACCAAGGAGCCCCCTTCCCGCCCCCGGGCCTGTGACCCACTCACCCCCCGCCCCCAGCTTGGCCCTGGCGTGCGGCCTCTCCTCTGGACCTGGACTCCCGGGGCCTGCCTAGCCGCCGGGAGGGAGTCTGACGTCCGCCGTTTCCGCCTCCTTCCCTCTCCTCCAGCTGCCGGGTCCTAGCGCCCTGCATTCACTCCTGGGTCAGCCTGGGAGCCTCCCCGCGAGCCGGACTCCCAAGCAGCCTCCGGGGCCCCTCTCTCTGAGGAGATGCAGTCCAGGGCCTCTCGGGTCTCGGTCGCTCTCTGCCCCCCTCCTTCGCTTCGGGTCCTCTCTCTCCTTTCCCCGATCGCTCCCGGGTCCAACCATCCATCTCCCTACCCTCGGCATCCGTCCTGCCTGTAGTGACTCCCCCTTCCCCCGCTCCCCCTGCCCAAGGTATCCCTTCGTGGGGAGCCCACCAGAGCCAGCACGACTAAGGAAACCCGAACGACCCTCAGGCCTCCCTAATCACAGAATTTGAGTTGGAAGCCTAGGGGTCCTTATCCCCATTTGGTCCAACTTTTACGCGGAACGAAGCCCCCCGCTGGTCAAGCGGCCGCCCAGTCTGCTTGGAGATCGCTGAGGAAGGGACCCCCGCGCTGACTTCCCGGCGTCCTTTAATCCTCGGGCTTAGCTTTTAAGTGAGCAGGGTTGATAAGGGGAATCCCGGATCGATTTGCTAAATTCCCGGAGCAGCCGCTAGAGATCTATCAGTGGACGTCAGAGACCCTTCTGGCAGCTTTAAAATAGTAACAGGAGCATCCACATGGCCACTGCCAGGAGCTTTACCAGTATCTCATTTGACCCTAACAGTCCTAGGAAGCAGGTACTATTACCGTCCTTTTTTTTACAGCTGTGGACACAGCCAATCAGTCTCGAGTTCAGATTTGTTCTGGGTCTCCCTCAATCCAGGCCTAGTGCTCCCTCCACTGTGCAATCTTTTTGAATGCATTCAGCAGTTATCTAATAAATGCCAGTTACTGTTATTGGTTATAGTAGTGGTATGAAATTATGGTCTATTATTATATATTCGTAGATTAGTTGCATTGACCTGTAGTACCCTTTTCCCTACTTTTCCCTTTAGTACTCTCTTCTGCCAGAACGGCATCTAGAATACCTAAATCCCATTTGTATGGAAGCCAGGAAAGCAGGGCAGTGGGATTAATCTCTAGAATGGATTAACTCAGGCTCTATTTGCTCTTAAGCAACAATGCCCTGGGAAGAAGGAAAGCTGTAGGAACAGACAGATAGTATCAGGGTGGTAGACAAGGACAGAGGAGTTGCTGAAAACAGGAAAAAGACTGGAGCATAGAGTATAGGAAAGGTGGGTTGAGGATGTTGTGGAGAACCTGGGGATTATAGGGGGTGGCTCTTGCTCACAGAAGGGAAAACAAGAGTAATAGTCCACATTTACGCAGTACTTTACAGTTTATATAGAGAGTGCTTTCTTCACAGCAACCCAGTAAGAGAGGCAATGCAAATGCTTTTGTTCCTGTTTTACAGATGAAGGAACTTGCTCAGAGAGAATGCGACAATGTCACTCAGCTAGTAAATTGGAAGCCAAGAATTTACTAATTCTTCTGG
Organism: Gymnobelideus leadbeateri; assembly: GCA_011680675.1. Lineage (NCBI taxonomy): Eukaryota > Metazoa > Chordata > Mammalia > Diprotodontia > Petauridae > Gymnobelideus > Gymnobelideus leadbeateri. The sequence continues at coordinate 102,886 of WOXC01010640.1, read as the reverse complement.
CCCCAAAGACAGTTCTACTCCCTACACTTTATCCTATGAAGGTAGAAATTTTCCATTTCTCTGCTCTGTTAATGCTGAAATTAGGACATGTAGATTTTTTCATTAGATATTTGTTTCTAATCATTAGAGGGAAACAAACAAGGGCATATTATAAAGTCATGGAATTCTTAAAAACTGGTCTTCTGTAGTGAACTAGGCTTTATTTTTTCTTAATTCCCTAGTGTGTTATAATGTAAAAAATGCTAGATTTAACACCTAAAGTCATATCTCTATCCTTGACATTCTTTTCATTCTGTGCTGTCTTCCTCAATTTTGACTCTCATGGGTTTAATTATTTTCTTTATACACATGACTATGCAGATGATTCTCATATTTATTTTTTCATCCTTATTCTTTCAAACTCTGGTCCTCATTGACAACATCTCTAATTGGATGTCCCATTGGCATTTCAAACTTATGTCCAAAGCAGAATTTATCTTCTTTCTCCCTAAATCTTTCCCTCCTCCAAACTTCTTTTATTTCTATTAAGGAAGTTTCTCAGCCATCCAGTTTTTTAAGCTTGAAGTGATCCTTGACTCTTCCCTCTCCTTTACCCACACATTTAGCCAGTTGCCAAATATTGTGGATTCTGCCTCCATAGTATATCTTGCATCCAGCACTTTCTCTACATTTATTTGGCCACTACGAGAACCTCATCATTTCTCACCTAGACTATTGTAATATCCTCTTAATTGGTCTCCATACTTCTGGTTTCTTACCTCTCCAATTAGTAGGCTATGTTGTTGCCAAAACAATGTTTCTAAAGCACAGCTCTGACTATGTCAACTGCCCTGCTCAAAAGCCTTCAGTGGCTTCCTGCTGACTCTGTGATAAAATACAAACTGTTTTGTTTAGGGTTTAATTATCTCCACAATCTACCTTTCCAACCTACCTTTCCAACCATATCTCACATTTCCTGTTTTTTTAACCTCTACATTTTAACCAATTGCTAGCTGTTCACCAACCTTGACATAACATTTCTGGAATACTCCACCATTCTGCACTCACTCTGGATGTTCAGAGCAGTGATTACCCTAAAGTAACTTCACCCTATGGGTAATTGCTCCTTCTACTATAGCACAGAAGCCCCCACTAATTTGCTTCATATTAATAATCAGTAATTTAATTAACCCTTTAGCAAAAGCATTTACTTTAGAGTTATTTTATGAGAAGGACAGAGGGTACAAAAACTTCCCCTCATAAACCTAGTGTTCCCCCTTTCTCCCATTGGAAGAATGGACTTAGAGTACATCATTAGTTAAACATGTGTGTAGGACTCACACATAGTAAATCATCACTCCCAACTTAGTTCTTTCTCTTTGTAGAGTTCTCATGCAGCTCCCCTCAGGTGTAACACCTCAACTAGGAAGGATGCTCAGCTAATCTCCAAGGGTTTGCTCCTTTTTTGAGTCAGTATCTTTCAAAATTTCAATATTCTTCTCTACTGCAATGAGTCACTCTCCTTGACATTGTCTCCTCCTTCCTTGTGTTTGTGTCTGCCCTAAAGTGTGTTTCTATTCCCCGACAGATACATTGACTCCAAGTGGTCCAGTAACTCTGGTGACCTGGAAGATGGAGAGAGAGAGGGCAGGTAGTGGGGAGGAGAGAAAACCCCCTTTATGTAGGGCTCCCTAACTGGCTTCTGACTTCTCTCAACTCTTGAACTAGAACTATTAAATTCATGGAGCTATTTAAAGTCCTCCCCTCCCCCAACTATGGCTAGCTTATTTAGCAGATCTCACTTTCTTCTTTGCCCCAATCAAGGAGGTTGAAACTTCATAAAAAGATCATAGGGAAGAGATTCATCTTGTTTACAATTAAAACCTCATTATGTGTGACTACATTCTTTGATTACATCAGCTGAGCTGGGGAAGGGGATCAACCTCATTTCTTTTTACATTGCTATTCCATCTTCTACTTCTGTATTTTTATATGACTCATCCCCTATATCTGTAATGTACTCTCTCTTCACCTCCACCTCTCAAAATCATTATCTCTTTGCAAAGTTCATCTCAGGTATCGCCTTCTCCATGAAACTTTGCTTAATTTCTCATTGGTTAATATTCTCTTCTTTTTCTGAAAGGCATTATACAATGGTAGATAGTGTGCTTGACTTGGAGACCTGAGTTCAAATTTTCCCTCCAACATTTACTAGATTATATGATTCTGGGCCAATCTCTTAACTTGTCTGAAGTTTTCTCAGTCTCCTCAGCTGGACAATGTAAAACTATACAGTAGTTCTTAATTCATAAGGTTGTCCTGAAGCTTAATGAAATAAAATTTGCAAAGCACTTTGCAAACTTTAAAGCCATGCAAGCTATTATTCTTCTGCTCAGATGACTTTGTATTCATCTCTGCATATGTAATATCCCTTTCCCCCAACAGAATGCAAGTTTATTGAGGTCAGGTGCTATTTAAATTTTTTTAAGTTCCCAGTGCCAAGCAAAGTGTTATTAAATAATGTGTTTATTGAATTTCAAAGTTTTCATTAAATGGCAAAATATAAAATTTCAGAGCCTCTCAATGTTCTAGGAGATATGGCATTTAGAAGGACCCCAACTCACAAAGATATTCCAGTTTTAAGGTACTCTGTGGGTCCCAAATCCACTAATAGCTCATGACTCCTACTGATAAATTTACCTCTAACATGAAATGGCTATCATTATTTCAAAGCAAAGGCATGCAATAAAGTGGCATAATAAAAATAGTAAAGCATTTCCCCTATAAATTATTAAACATTGTTCCACAAATACATGTACCATCGGTTAAAAGAATGAACACACATGGAATAACACATTCATAGGGAATGTATATGGCCAGGGAGTATGTATAGAGGGACAACTTATACCTCTGATGTTGCAAGGCTACTGAGAATTTCTAGAAATGCCATCTCAGTGATCCCACTGATAGATCCCACCATAACGTAGTCAACACTGGATGCTTCTTCTCTGGAAACAGACTCCACCAGATGCTTCCTAATTGGACACAGCTATACTGGTCATATAGCTGTTGCTAGACAAAACTAGGCAAAGATCCCCCCGGGCAAATGGCTATGAACTTCTTTCTGATTCTAGCTTTTGCCTTCATTTAAAGTCTTTGGCTATCTCTCCTTTATGAGAAGCATGAACTCTCTGCTTTGTTTTTGTAGTTCAGAAGCCAGAGGCTTTTAAAATAGCTTTTTACAATGAGATATTTCACATTGCCTTCTATTTTTCTTTTCTTTTTTTTTTTTTGTGCTTTTTGGAGGGCAGTTGGGGTTAAGTAACTTGCCCAAGGTCACACAGCTAGGATTTTTTTTTTTGTTTGTGTGTGTTAAGTGTCTGAGGCCAGATCCGAACTCAGGTCCTTCTGACTCCAGGTCTGACACTCTACTCACTGTGCCACCTAGCCACCTCACCTTCTATTTTTCATTTGTTTGGATCTGTTTAATAGTATCTTGATTTCTCATGAAGTCACTAGCTTCCATTTGCTCCATTCTAATTCTGAAGGAATTATTCTCTTTAATGAGCTTTTGAAATTCTTTTTCCTTCTGGCAATTTGGCTTTTTAAGGCATTCTTCTCCTCATTGGCTTTTTGGGCCTCTTTTGCCATTTGAGTCAATCTATTTTTTAAGGTGTTATTTTCTTCAGTAAGGTTGTTGACTTGCTTTTCATGATTTTCTTGCATCATTCTCATTCCTCTTCCCAATTTTTCCTCCACTTCTCTTACTTGATTTTCAGAATCCTTCTTGAGCTCCTCTATGGCCTGTAACCAGTTTATATTTTTCTTGGAAGCTTTTGGTACAGGAGTTCTGACTCAGTTGTTTTCCTCCTGTTCCATGCTTTGATCCTTTTTGTCCCCAAAATAGGAGTGTAAAGTTGGATTGCTATGCTTGCTTTGCTTCCTTTGCTTGCTCATGTTGCCACTCAATTACTTGACTTTTGAGCTTTTTGCCACAGCAGAACTCTGCTTCCAGAGAGGAGAACTTTGTTCCAAATAGCTGGGGTTTTCTCAGCTGCCAGAGCTATTAGTTGGCTTCCCTCTCTGAAGCCTCCACCATCTCTGGCACCTGGTTACACACCCCAGGACCTCCACCCTAGACAGCAATCCACATCCAAGAAGGTTAAAGCAAGAGCAATTACCCCTCAGAATGGTTGCTTGGCTCCCCTACAATCTGCAGGCCAGGAGCACTGAAGCAGCCAAGGTGCCTCAGCCACTTCTCCTTCCAGGGGGAGAGGCTAGACCATACTCCTGGATCCCCTGTTCCCAAAGTCTACACTGACCTCTCACTCTGTCTTTGGCATCTATGGATTGATAATTCTGGAAACTGCCACAGCTGCTGGTGATCTACTCTTCTGATGTCCCTCTAGCTGTGGCTGGTCCGGCTGTCCTGAGGCTAAAACCATGGGCTCATGTGGGGCTGTGCTCTCCTCCCAGTGCGTTGCAATGGACCCTTCCTTTCCACCTGCTGGGGTGTCTTCAGTGAGAGATTTGTTTCTCTCTGTCACTTTGTGGGTTCTGTAGCTCTAAAATTTGTTTATAGTCATATTTTATAGGTATTTGAGGTGGTTATTGGGGGAGCGCATGGAGTTTTCCTACTTCTACACTACCATCTTGGCTCTGCCTTAAAATAGCTTTTTAAAGAAAAGTGACCACCCTTGCCTCAGCTAGCAGTCTTTCCTAAGGGGATAGGGAAAAACCTTCCTAACTTTCTTTATGGCTTGCTAGATTAACCCCACTGATAATCTTGGCACAAAGTTCTCCATGGCTTTAACTCACAGTCAGTGGGAATTACCCCCAGCACCAGAAACTGAGGACAAACAATACAGAGTAGAAACAAACACTCCCATACCTATTTCTTAAAGCTAGGGTAAAAGAGGGAGAACTGAGAGAAGTGCAGCTGAAAAGATGGCAGAAAGACAGTGACCAGTTTGTTTTCACCAGTTTTAAAGATGCAGACAGTCAATCAAGGAGGCAACCTGCACTCACATGATACAGGATGTAGGCAATTCCATGTTGGGCAAACCAAGCATGCTCATGTGTATGCATGTGTGTGTGTATGTATGTATGCGTGTGTGTTTTATATACACACATGACATATAGACACATATCTGTGTACACATATATGGTTGGTCCTTATCATTTACAGATTCCATATTTGTGAATTCTCCTACTCACTAAAACTCCAGACCAATACTCAGGTTTTCAGACATATACAAAACAGCAAAACATTTGATTCATTCAACATGCACAATCTTAGTTGAGGTCAAACAAGGTATCTTTTTGTCTTAGCTCTCATACTGTAAACAAGTGTCCCTTTTGTTCACATTTTTGTACTTTTTGTTGATGATTTCACTGTTTAAAATGGACCCCAAGTGTGGTGCCGCCATGTAATCTAATGCTCTGAAGCACAAGAAGGTTGTGATGTACCATATGGAGAATATGCATGTGTTAGATAAGCTTGGTTCAGATATGAGTTATAGTGCTGCTGGCTGTGATTTCAATGTTAATGAATCATCAATATAGTACATCCAGAAAAAGGAAGAGGAAATTCACTGATCTGTATGTGAGGCCACTCTGAAAAGTGCTAAAGTCAATTTTGTGACCAGAGGCTTGAAGTAACCTAAGTATGCAGGAGCAATGGTTCAGTATTAGTTAATTCAGTATTCACAGTAACTTTATAGAGCATAACTACAGTGAATGATGAGAACTGACTGTATATACCCACATATATATCATATATAATAGCATTCTTGGATTTTTTGGGGAAAGTCATGGGCTCCAGCATGAAAGTGGACACTTTGGCCCCAGTCCCTGGAATATCTAATTCCAGCCAGTCTTTTTAAATTTCTGCATTTGTGATCAAATTCAGCCTATTCAGAGAATTAGTGGAGTGAGCAATAACTGAACATCTTGACTATCTATATGTCTTTAGGCAGATGCTTAGAGGAAGAAAAGAGGACAAGGGGTCACAGCTTCACAGAGCTCATAATGATCCCTGAATCTCTATTCCCTCAGGGGTGGGGTCAGGGTGCAGCAGGAGAGGTTCTACTTTGGACATCCTGTGGATAAAATTCATCATCAGGGTTGAAGTGCTTTCACTGCATGAGTGGGACCTAGAATATAGACACAATCTACTTCCACAGCATTCTTAGAGTTGTTAAAAAAGTTAACTCTAGAGAAGAAGGACCTCAAGAGACTTTAAAGATATGTCAATCAATTGGATTATCAGAGTTCTTTCATTGTCATGTAGTACCTTTATAATGATACACATAGAGATTGCATACTCATGGTATTAGGAAAGATGTTGCAAGATCCCAGGTAGACCACTGAAGATATTAAGCTGACTAGAGGCTGCAATTAGAGCTGTCAATTCACTAAAAGCTCATTCTGCTGAGCCTCTATCAAGTTCATGGTATAGCCATAGGCACATGGTATAGCCACCTCCTCTTGCTCAACCAATCCTTCCTGGACACTAACAGGGTGTGTGTGTGTCTCAGGGATGGACCACCACCATGTGGTTAAAGTTCAAGCTCTTAAGGTTCTAGTGGTAATCCTATTTTGGTGGTATATTTTCTCACTACTCTCACTACTGTGAATCATGAGCCCCTACAGGTGTGTTTCTACAGAAGTCAGTCACTATAACACTATTAGGTCTTAAACATAAAACACTTAATGATAAGACAAAAGCATACTATTATAATGTAATAATCATTATTATAGTTACCAATTATGCAGTAAATAAAGTAATAATGAATACTTTATAGTCCACACTTTCCCACTGGAAAAATGGATATACACAGAAGAAATAGTAAAGAAGCACATGAATGAGTAAAATCTATGCCTTTGACACAGCTCAGAACTCTGGACTAATCAGAACTCAGGAATAATCTGTATCACATAAAGCCACTACTTTTCAAACTGCTTCCCTTCTGTTCCTTACCATTCTCTTGCTAGTTAAACCTACTTTTCTTCTACTTTTAAAATGATGAAACAATAACAAACTCTTTTAATTCATAATCTCCCTTAAAAAGGGGTTGAGATAGTGACAAGCTGTTCTCTGAAGTCAGAGAAATGCAAAACTCATTGCAGACAAGCCTAGCCAGCTCTTTACTCAACAGGATTCTGCATCATCCAATCAGCTCTCAACAATTTGTTACAGCAAAATTGAGCTCACAGCAACATAGAGGCTGCAGCACCTCTCTTCCCCATCTGCTTTTCCCTTTCAAACCAGGGGGAGCCGAAAAGAGGACGGAAGCACTTCTGAGAAGTTTCATCTTTCTCATACTGCAGATGGTGCTAAAGGGCAGTAGCTGAGACTTTCGCAGAGTCCAGCTCTCTTCCAGTTGTCAAGCTCCTATTCTTTTCTTCAGCCAATACACAAAGAAATGCTTCTATTCCAATCATAGGCTGCCAAGTACAGCTGCTAAAACTGATCTGTCAGCCTATCTGTATCTGACAGTCCTTATTTAATCTTCCATAGTCTCCAAAATATTATTTAACTTTGTGAATTTTAACCTGTCAAGCTCTAAAAACAATGTCATGCAAATCAGTCAAGGGAACAAAATGTTCTGCACCCCCAGTCATTCCTCTTCCCTCAGATAAGTCCTCTCAGTTCTCTTTATGGTCCTCCTCACAAACTGTTTGGGAAAGTGTTATTCCTTTACACATGAATTCTTATTAATTTTTCATGCACAAAAGGTTTTTTTTTTTTTCTGTATTTCTTCCAGTCACCAAACTGTTCACATATGAAAGGGGTAGTACTTTCCATCTTTCATAATTTGATTTAATCTGATTTCTTTATACAATAGTACCCCTTTCAACAACCCAACTATTCACATTATCTTAGAAGACAGAAGCTTTCTCACTTAGGGCTCTCAGTACTTCTGTCTTCTCACTTAGCCACAGCCACATCTCTGCTCCTGAGCTAGTGACCCAGATAAAGTAACAAAAGAGAAGATACAAAGCAGCTTTGGTAAGACAGGTAAGCAGAGTAAGCAGGAAAAGATGTTTACTAAAACAAAGGATACTTAAATTGTTTCAAAGGAAAGAAATGGTATCCTTGTTAGTATAGCCATTTACACTAGACCAAAGAAAGTAAGAACTTCTTTATCAGTCAATAAGTATGTGTTGGGGCGGCTAGGTGGTACAGTGAATAGAGAACCAGCCCTGGAGTCAGGAGGACCTGAGGTCAAATCAGCCTCAGACACTTAACACAAAAACTAGCCGTGTGACCTTGGGCAAGTCACTTAATCCCAATTGCCCTCCAAAAAGCAATAAATAAATAAATAAATAAAGTATGTGTTAAGGGCCCACTGCTTTATCAGATAGGATGGTGTCAACTTACTTGAGCTGTTATGATTCTCTGCATTTTCTTTTATAAGCATAAAACAGTTGGGGGAAGGAAGGGAAAGACATTTTGTTGAGATCACATAGGGAAAAAATGCAAACATAGAACAAAATCATATATCAACTTTTACCAGATCACTTTTAGTTCTTAAAATTCCCTTTTAAGACTGTATGCAAAAACCAAAAAACAAAGCGCAGCTGGTGGTGCAGGGATGATAAGACCAGGTTTCTCTCTTCCTTTGCAACTTAAGATTGGGCTAGTTTTTCCCTGAAAGGCACCACATCTATTCCCAGTTTTTAATTGGCCCAGAGGCCAAAGCTCAACCTGTACCTACCTTGATGTAGCTTCTTTGAGGCCTGGTATCCTTTAGGTGTATTAATGTGTTGATCCTAGTCACCTAAGGGCACAAAATGTCCCATTCACATGGAGTCAGGGCCCTTCAGACTTCGTGGATGTTGCAGTTCCACACAACTCACCATACCTCATCTGCTGAGAGTTTTGGTGGCTGTATGAACACCCATACTATGTTTGAAGGTGACACTCTCACATCCAGAAACTGCAGAGGCAAGATTTCCCTGTCCCCAGCTATCCAAATCTGCAATGCCCAGATCACCTCATGGCTGCAGCAGGTGCCCTTAGGTAGGGTCTGCCCTCCTTGACAGTGGTTGATGGGGAAGAACACCATACCCCTCTTTTTTTGTCTGTGAATATAGTGAGTCACTCAGGATGAATAGGTATTTACAAGTTTTAACCTGCACTGAAGATCTCATTACTCTATCATTATTTTCAAACCTGATCCTCTTCCAAACCTTCCTATTTCTGTTGAGAATGCTACCTTCCTTCCCATCACCAAAATTTACAACTTCGGTTTCTTCCTGAAGACATTCTCCCTTAACCCCATGTATTCAATCAGTTAACATGCTTTTCCTATTCTATTTCAACAACATCTTTTGCATCCATATCCTTCTCTCCACTCACACAGCAACCACTTTAGTGATCACCCCATCTTGCCTAAACTATTGCAATAGCCTCCTAATTATTCTCCCTTTCTCAGGTCTCTCTCCACCCCAATCTATCATAGCTGCTCAGTTTATATTCCTAAAGTGTAAACCTGCCCATGTTGCTTCCCTACTCAATAAACTCCAGTGGATTTGTATTGACTCTGGGATCAAATGCTATTTCTTTTTTATCTCATCCTTTTCTATTTTTAATGAAAATGTTATACATAATTATTAGTACAATAGTATACGTATATGATTTATAATTAAGTATATGTCCATGTATTTGGACATATGTTTTATAAATAGGGAGCTATGACTATAAAGGGCAGCTAGGAGTGCTGCCCTTTACAGCAGTGCCAGGGCTGGAGTCAGAAAGCCTGAGTTCAAATCCAACTTCATATACTTACTAACTGTGTGACCCTGGGCAAGTTGCTTAATTTTGCCTCATTTATGTAGTCCTCTATACAATGAGCTAGAGAAGGAAATGACAAACCACTCCAATATTTTTGCCAAGAAAACCCCAAATAGGGTTATGACTAGTTGAACATGACTGAAACAAATAACCAATGACAACATGGCCATAAAAGCTCATATAACATTGGGCTAATAGACATGGACTGAATCTAAGATGAGATTCAGGAAGGTTAAATGTAAAGCCTTGCATTTTGTGTTGTTATTTTTTAAAGCTTTACACTTAGGTTAAAAAAAATCAACTTCACAAGTACAAGATGGGGTAGACAGGGAGAGCAGGTTGTCTGAAAAAAAAATCTGGAGGTTTTATTGGACTGCAAATCCAATGAGTCATCAGGGTGATGTGGTAGCCAACAAACCCAGTGCAATCTGGGACTACATCAAGAGAGACACAGCTTCCAGATATAAGGAGGTGACAGTCCCTCTATACTCTCCCCTGGTCAGACTATATCTGACATATCTGACATCCTCTATTTAGGCGTGAAATGCCAGGGAGAGGAAGAGACTTGAATCTAGGTCATATGAGGATGAATTAAAGGAACTAGGGATCTTTAACCTGAAGGGGAAAAAAAGATTCAAGGGGGACATAATGCTTGGGTTCAAACATCTGAAGAGCTATCACATGGAAGAGTGATTAAATTCATTCTCTTTGATCCCAAAAGGCAGATCTAGGAGCAACAGGTGGAAGTTGCAAGGAGAATAATTTAAGTTTTAATTTAAGCAAAAAAAAATCTACTTAACAATTAGAGGTATCTACTAGAATGGGCTGCCTAAAGAAGTCATGGGTTTTTAGTCATTGAGATTGAATTTGAGAGGAGGCTGGATGACCTTTTATTGTAGTAGAGATTCCTTTTCCATTCTGACTATTGTCAGTCCCTTCTAACTCTAAACTATGAATCTGAAAATTGATCCTATGATACCTGTCATGTTCCGACTCCAGCCCAAATAACACATAAGTTGTAGCCATATCTAGTTGGGACACAACTATTTCCAGTATAAAATAGATCTCAGATATGCTCATTTTATCTGAGCCAACAAACATATGTGCATTGGTTACTAGGTTCGAAGTTTATAATGACTAAATCCACCACTATTTTGCCACCTTCAAATTTTGTGCCATGGATAACAATGGAAACTTGGCAAGAAAATTTGAATAATTCAGTGCGATCCTGATAATGCCACTGAAAGAATAAGATAGAATGAATCCCCAAGGAAAACAAAGTTCTTGGAATGAAATCCTGGAAACAAAAATATAAGTGATTATGATAAGGAAGAAAAAGGGAGTGGCTTTCTAGCCACATGATGCAGATGCATAGGAGACTCAGCCACCAACTTAGATTGGTTGGGGATAAATGCTAAGGACAATAAAAAGATCACACCAGAACATTAGGAGAGGATTGATACATGGAGGGGAGAGGATGACAATAACAGACAATGAAGAAAAGTAAGAGCTAGTTAAACTAGTTCTTGTAGCCTAGATCAGGATTTCTTAAACATTTTCTACTCATGACCCCTTTTCACCTGAAATTTTTACACAATCCCAGTTATCTAGGTATATAAAATAGGTACACAAATCAAACATTTACTGATGATAAATCATAAAGAAATTTCTTTTAAGATAATTCTTTGGTATAAATATAAGTTTACCATTTATTAAAGATGAAAGCAAATTTGCACACTAATGAGACGGACATGGATGTTTATTTTTACTTACAGAATTAAATCTTGGCAGAATATTTGATACTGTAGGACATATACCATCTTCAACATTTTTCAGAGTTGGTCAATATTTTGATTTTATAATCATTAGTGCTGAAAATGCCGCTTCACATAAATATGTAGTACAAGATGGCAGAAGTATGTTTAGGGCCATTTCAGAAATTGTTGGACATTCTGTCCTAACATCAAGCCAAAATCCATTTAATGACTTTTTAGGAAACTCAAGTTTTAAACCTGTGTCTCTTGATAACTAAGTAAATTCTTCTTGATTTTTTTTTTTTTTGGAAGGGGGAAGGCAAGGCAATTGGGGTTAAGTGACTTGCCCACACAACTAGTAAGTGTGTCAAGTATCTGAGATTGGATTTGAATTCAGATCGTCCTGACTCCAGGGCTGGCTCTCTATTCACTGTGCCACCTAGCTTCCACTTTTCTTGAACTTTTAATAGCAGATGACTGACGTTTTTTATTTTAGTTGAATATGATTTATGAACCCAACTTAGTTTTTTAGAATAAAAATTTGAAAGGAAGTATTTCTGAAACTGTGTCTCCAGGCACTTAAGATGGTCAATTATAACTATATAACTATATAATTATAACAATTATAACTCGTAATTAAATCTTTGGAAAGGTTATTTTCAATTATAAAATCATCTGTAGCTGTAAACATTTCTAAGGAACCATTTCCTTCTCTATTTTTCCATATGTTAATATTTTTAGTAAAACTTTCAATTTTATCTTTTAGTATAAATATGTTACAATTTTTTCCTTAAGGTGACATGTTTAAATCATTGGGTTTTTGGAAAATAACTGACAAATAACACAGTTTTGAGAGCCATAAGTCATTATGAAAAAAATTAACAAAATTGGATTTCTGCTTAATCAAAAATATAAACAGCTTGCTTTCAATTTCAATAATCTGTTTCAACTTCACCCTCGAGAGCCACCTTACATGTAGTAATGTAATAAGCATGTAGTAATAAGATTTTGTAATCGGAGTCTATGCCTTTCTAAAGGCTTGAAAACAAATGACTGTTAAAGGCTCAGCTTCTAATGACGTTAATGATTTTGATAGTATTGCAAAGCACAAGATATAACTCAGTTGATATTTTTTTTTTGGTATAAGTGAAGTGAGTAAAAGTGATATGTTTGTTGCTACAAGCTTTAACTTTTGCTACAAATCCAACATTCTCACCCATCATTGCTTCAGTACTGGACAGATACAGACTCCAGCATAATTTTTCTACTGTAAACCTTCATTTGTGAAAAATTGATTGACTTTAAGATATGATTTTCCCCTCCTGTGTGCCATTCCAAAAAGGAACAAAACAATAATTCCTCCTGTATGCTTCTTTCATAAACATCTTACATAAAGGAACAACTGTGCCATGTTAGAAATATCAGTTGTTTCATCTAACTGAATTGCAAACTTGGGCTGCCCTTAAGCCTGGTAATAAGCTGCTGGAATTGATCAATACTAATTTCATAACTTCTTTTGGAAATAGTATTATTCAGTAAAGGAATTTTATGAGAATTTTATCCCCAATACATATTTTATCCCCATACTTTTCCCCATGAACTATTTCTTTTTTCTTTTTTTTTTATTAATTTATTAGTTTAGTTTTAGTTCCCCATGAACTATTTCTGACATTTTAATAGCAGGAGGCAACACAAGATCTTCTCCAATCTGTAGAGCTTTTTAGTTTTTGCAATTAAATAAGAATTTTCATAAGATACAAGTAAATACCTTTCATTGACAGTAAATGAATGTAAATGACAGTAAATTATCTCAAAATGTTGTTTTTCTTTATTTAAAGATTTTAAAAGTCATTCAAAACATTCCTTTGGTTTATTGCAGTACATTGCATACTTGATATTAAGATGTTGTTTTAGTTTGGTTGGTTTCGTGCTCTCCACAGTTGAAACTTCATCACAAGTTAAGCAAAGAGGTTTTCCCCACACCATTTATCACTATCAGAAGTAAACCCATATTGCAAAAATGATTTGGCATATTTTTTTGGTCAATTTAGGTGTACTACAACCTGGTGGTGAAGACTCTACCACATTGTCATCAGTATTTTTACCTTTTCTGTCTAAATTTAGACATTTATACATAACCAAAAATTATTTTTGTCCTGAAATATAAATAAATATTGCTAACAGTTTCTCAAATGAATACTAGCTTTAGCTTATGACATTACATTTGTTTTTGCTTAATTAAAAATTGATGTTTACACTTATATACATATACAGAGGTGATGATGCAGAAATATTAAAGGGCTTTTGTCTTTACTTGCTGAAATTAAATACTTATGTTTCTATAAAAGAAAGAAATAACAGCAATTTTTAAAATCAAACATTCTAACAAGATCCAAAGATAATATTATTTTGATACTTATATTCTGAGGAATGATGATAGGAAAATATTAATAGTCTTTCTTTTCTTTCTTTTTTTTTTTTTTTTTTTTTTTGCTTTTTGGAGGGGGAAGGCAGGTTAAGTGACTTGCCCAAGGTCACATGGCTAGTTAAGTGTTAAGTGTTTGATTCAGATTTGAACTCAGGTCCTCCTGACTCCAGGGCCGTTGCTCTGATCACTGAGCCACCTAGCCACCCTTAATAGTCTTTATTTTCCATAATTAAAATATTATGTTTCTGTAAGAATAGAAAACTTTGTATGTATAGTAAAAACACTGTAATTCATAACATACAATAGTCTCACATCTGAGCCAAGGTGTTTTTGCAACATTCATTGGTGTTGATTGGTATCATGGCATGCACAGTGAAAAACTGTATGTTGTATGTTGAAAACTAAGGCTGCACTGAAGTTGTGTGATATAACATGGACAAATGCTGCCAGAAACACCTCAGATTCATTATGTGTTTGATTTTGAATTAATTTTTGGTTGCTGTGTGTTCAGAAACTTTTTCCTGTTGCCAAATTTTTGTGACCCCAAATTCAGTTAGTGACCCCATATGGAGTTGCAACCCACAGTTTGAGAAGCTTTGGTCTGGATAGACTGTATCCCAGAAAAAAAAATAGTGGTATGATTGGTAAGCTGTTGTCAGTAATGTTGCAAGAATAGCAGACTTGGGAAAGGTTCTGTAGGGCTGAAGATAGGTAAATGTTATTCCAGTTTTCAAAAAAATAGAACAAAGTAATCTTCAAACTATATAAACCAGTAAGTCTAAATTGAAATTGCGACAAATTTCAGAAATATATTGTTAAAAGGATGGTTTGTGGCAGTTTATAAAGGGAAATGGTGGTCACTAAAAATGACTCGTCAAGAACAAGTCATGCCAGATAGCTATTTTCCTTTTATTTTTGGAGAAATGCTTGTATGCTAATATTTCAGCAAAGCATTTATCAGTCTTTCGTGCTGTTCTTGTGGACAAAGATGAGAGATGTGCCCTAAATAATGGTAGTAACTCAAAGCTCTGTATAACATTTTAGATGATAGTATGTTTATGTAGATTTGGAATTGGTTAAATTATTACAGCCAAAGAGTTGTCACTAAGAGATTGTTGTATATATATATATATATATATATATATATATATATATATATATATATATCCTAGAAGCTGGAGCTATGGGGATCTTAAAGATCATGGGGTCCAATTTCATAAATTCATAGGGAAGGAAATTGAGTATTGAGAAGTGATATTGCTCAGTCACACAGGTGGGAAAGCTAGCATTCGAACCCAAGTTGTCTGACTCCAAATCTGGTTCTTCCCATTGTGCTACAAGGATGGAGGAATCATTTAAAATAGAGAATGGGAGGAATATTTGGAAATAAAAACAAATTATGACTTCTACCTGAAAGTGGGCATCTGGTCCTACATAAACTGAGAAGGTAAAGAAAACAGTGCAGGAGGATAGTCATACATGTCTTTAAAAGCAGTAAAATTTAAATCAGGTGCCTGAAAGTTTGCCTGATGAAAATTATATTATGCTAAAGATAACTTACCTATTTGGAATTCAGTTATAAGGCATACTCACATAACTAGTACATAGCCAAATACCTATAAATAAGCTATAAAATGAAGATAATATCCATAGTACCTATCACAAGGTGATGTGAGACTCAAAGGAGACAATACATATAAACTCTAAACTTTGAAGTGCTCCATAAATTTCAGTTAATAACATTAGCAATGTTATTATTATATATTAGCAGAAATAATTAACAGAAACAATAATAGTAGAGGAAGAAGATGGAGGAGAAGGAAGAAAAAGGAGGAGGAAGAAGATAAGGAAGAGGAAGAGGAATAAAAGTAGGAGGAAGAGGGGCGGCTAGGTGGAGCAGTGAGTAGAGTGTCAGCCCTGGAGTCAGAAGGACCTGAGTTCGGATCTGACCTCAGACACTTAACGCACACAAACGAAAAAACCTAGCTGTGTGACCTTGGGCAAGTTACTTAACCCCAATTGCCCTCCAAAAAGCAAAAAACAAAACAAAAAAAAGTAGGAGGAAGAGGATGATGAAGAAGATGAAAGAAGGAGAAAAAAAGGTGGTAGAGAAGAAGGAAGAGGAAGAGGAGTGTCCTGAACAATTCCATCCTAAGATACATAAAAAAAAGGTCAGAAAAGTACAAACACAAAGAGGGAGAGGCAACCATACGCTCATAGTCACTATAGTCAGGCGGGAGATAGGGAAGTGCCTTTCCCCTCCTCTCTGCTCTGGTAAGCAGCTCAAAGTAGTTCTAACTTCCTTGTTGCCAAAAGGAAAGTCATGAAGGGGCAGTTCACTCCTTTTTTATGCCCACTGAGTTCTGGCTCAGCAACTCCGGAGTCATCAATTCTTCAAGATTCAGCATCCAATTAGAGGACTCTTCAATTATCACATGATACAAACCACTGAGTTGTTGACCAGAAGTAGACTCACTCCAAGCTTTCATGTAACCACTTGTATTTGAATCAGGCAGGGAATATCAGCTCATTCTCCATCAACTGGCTCCTCTTAGGCCAGTCCACTTATATGCAATAGACAAAAAGGCTTCTCTAAGTAGGAAAATAAATAGCAAAATCCATGCATTAAAGCTTCCATACTTTTTGCACTAAGTGCCTATTATCTGCAGGAACACAGAAGAAAAATAAGACATGGTCCCTACCCTCAAGAAAAGTAGCTTCTTGGTAGAGGAGATAAGACAAAAATAACTGTAATGTAGGGAAAGTGAAAAGGATGGGGTTGATCTTGGAAGTTCTGACCCATTTGATAAGTTCCCCAATCAATTTGATGAAGTTACAAGATATGATTGTTTGGAGACACCCAAAAGTCACCTCTCCATGCAAGAGCATGCACTGTGCTGATTGGGTTTCAGGGATAGGGGTTTACCTTCTGATGAGTAGCTTGCTGAAAATCAGGTACCTCTCTCCTCTCATGCTACCCTGGACAAACACAGTTTGCCGTGTGATTCTCCTTTTTTCATGTGGGCAGAGATGCTCCACACACTCCCTCCCCCTTTTCCCAGCACACGTAATGAAGGTAGAAAGGAAGTCTGAAAAAAGAGCACATGACTTGCTTTTATAGACCACATGGGAGGGGAAGATAATTCTCAGTGGGGTCAATCATTAGCATCTAGTCTCTGAAATCTAATCAGAATCAGTATCAGGGAGCACACACATCCTATGGGGAAATGCCCTTTAGATGTCTCTAAACAAAGGATCATTCCCTGAAATCTTGTCAAGATTGACAAACACATCTAATTGAGCAGAGACTCCCCTGATTGACCACCCTTAGCTGACATGACCCTCATGGTTTGGACCCCAGAATTGGACCTAGTCCATGTGAGACCAGGGTATTTGGGGGTGCCTGGGCCACAGGCTTTTTACATACTGGGGGCTCATCCAGAAGTTTTTGGCTTATTTAGTATCTGTTCACACTTGATTTCCAATCAATTCCAAGTGCTTGATCTCTTTTGGGTAACTTCCTATATCTTGAAGGCATGTTCATTTTGTTTTTCGAGTAGATCTAGACTGACATGGACCCAGACATCTTGTCTGGAATTGTTATGGATTCCAGGTTCACAAGAATAGGGTTGTCTGGTGACCCAAAAATTCTAAGTATTTTTTTCTGAAGGGAAGCTTGATTAATAGGTTGTTATTATTGCTGCTGTTGCTGCTGCTGCTGCTGCTACTACTACTACTACTACTACTACTACTACTACTACTACTACTACTACTACTCCAGATAATTAATGGGCTAAATTTCAACTGCTTCTGTTATCCAAATAACTCCCTTCACATCCATTTCTTATGGCAAGCCAGACTAGTAATTAAGCTATTTCTTGTTGTTGGTGATCATCCTTTCCAATCCAACACAAAATTCCCCTTGATGTTAGTTACACAGGACTTCTCAAATTCACATAGCCTACAAGAGTGGACACATCCATCTCATTCTAGGTGTTTGCTCACTTACCATCAGGTAAAGACACAATGCAGAAGGGACAGTAAGAACCCAAGGCCCTGGCTCAGCCTGCCTAAATCCACATAAGTGCTTTAGCTGGCAAATGTTTAAAGTTTATTTCTTGGAGATTTTGGAAAAGGGCATCATACCTAACTCCCTCACTGGATGTCTAAAAAGGGAGAGTTATTTGCTGCAAGGGAAAGTAGAAGAAGGAGAGTTAACGAGATTCTGGTTTTCTTCTTTAAACAGACAACTCCTCCCTGACACTATTATTGGAGATAAGGAACCGATTGGGGAATTGATTTGTTACTACAAAGCACCAGAGTCTGTCAGTACCGAACCACTGAAGGTCAACCAGAATCTGGCAGAGAAACTGTGCATGCTCCAGGGGGTACAATTCTGATTATAGATAGAAATTACCCATCCTTTTTAAAAAATTACATTTTTTCCATTAACAAAAATCTATTTTCTTTCCCTTCCACATCTCCCTCCATTGAAACATAAAAACAAACCCCTTATAACAGATATGCATAGTTAAGCAAAACTGATTCCCATATTGTTTATGTATATCCTGAGTCTACCACTTCTTTGTCAGGAGCTGATATCAATGGGTCTTCTGGAATTATAATTAATTAATGCTTTGATCAGAGCCCTTAAGTCTCTTAAAATTGTTTGTCTTTACAATGTTGTAATTATATAAATTGTTCTGCTTCTACTCACTTCACTTTGCATCAGTTCATATAAGTCTTCCTAGGTTTCTGTGAAACTGTTCCCTTCATAATTTCTTATGTGTAATATTATTCCATTACATTTGTATACCATAATTTATTCAGACATCCCCTAGTTGATTAGTACTCCCTTAGTTTCCAGTTCTTTGCCACCACAAGAAGAATTGCTAAAAAATTTTCACACACAAAGGTTTTTTCCCCCTTTTTCTTTGATGTCTTTAGGGTATAGGCCTAGCAGTAATATTATCAGGTTAAAGGGTATGAATAGTTTAGTAACTTTTGGGGGTCACAGTTCTAAATTCCTTTTCTAGGATGGCTGGACCAGTTCACAGCACCATCAACAAAATATGGAGTAATATGCACTTATGTGTCTATTTTCCCCCAGAACCTCTGCTATTTGTCATTTTACATTTTTTAGTCAACTTTGTTAATCTGATTGACGTGAAGTAGAAACTCAGTCACTTCAATTGGCACTTTTCTTAGTGTTAGTGATTTGGATAATTTTAAAATGACTATTGATGACTTGACTTTTTTCCTCTGAAAACTGCCTTCCATATCCTTTGATTGACTATCAATTGGGAAATGTTGATGAGCAATCTTTTTAATCTTGTCACTTCACTACTCAGTTTCACAAAAGATCCCTTATCTGAGCCAAGCTTTCTGGAATATACTAAGTACATTTCCATATTCATGCTTTTGCTTATGCCTTTAAATTTTTTTTAATTTATGGGATAAAACATGTCTATAACATAGTATAATAAAAAGATGATTGCACATGAAACTGCAAATCTATTATGTACAACTTGTTATTCCTTATAAATATATAATAAAGTTATCCTGTAAATTTTTCCTTTTTTTTTTCATTCCCTCTCTCTTTTCCACTTCCTATAATGCCCCCTCTCCATTATCTGCCATCTTTTTTTTCTTCAAGGTCCACTTCAGACCCCTCTTCTCCAAGTGACTGCTGATCATTTTATCCCTCAAAGATCTTTCTCTTCTCTGGATTTATAGCACTTAGAAACATATGAGATTTAGAACTAGAAGGAAACTTAGAAATCACTTAGCTCAATACTGTCATTTTACAGATGAGGAAATAATGGCTAGCATTTATATATGTAACACAGTGGAGCTTTTACAAAGAATATATTTACTGTAGAAGATATAATCACAAATATATAAACATTTTCTCCCTACATGCCAACATGTAGGAGACATAATCCTCCAACCCCCTATACCACTTCAATTTCTAAGGAAAGAAATATTAGGTTCATAGCTTAGCTTGGTTCCCAAAGAGCACAGTCTCAGTTCTAAATCCAAACCCCCAGGGGCCCGAGTCCCAGGCCCCTGACTTCTCAGGCTTTCTGTGCCAGGCTGACTGCACCATCCTGCCTGTAATTCTGGCTCCAAGATCACCATGTCTTGAGGTCCATGAAGATCACCTTTGGCACCTGACACTAAAGAGGACAATGCAAAACAGAAACAAACACCTCCCCTCCCTAGGCCTGCTTCTCAGAGTAAAAGAGTCAGAGCAGGGGAAGGACAAGTCCCTCTCCCCTCTCATGTATTCAGTTCATGGTGTCCATGTTGGGTGCAGCAGCTAGGAACATAGCCAAAAAGATGGTGGAAAAAGGAGTGAACAGCTCCAGGGCACTACTTTTAAAGATGCTGATAGATCAGGGACCAGGTGAGCGAGACAAACTGAGCATGCTTTAAATCTAGGCTACATATAGATGCAAGATGATACTGTGAGAGCCCAGGCCCGCATGAGCCAATTTTAGCCCTAGGGTGGCTGGGCCAGCAGCCGGCTGGAGGGACCCCAGAACTCCAGCAGTTGTGGTGATTCCAGAATTATCAGCACAGATATGCCTAGGACAAAGTGAGAGGTTAGTGCCCTATGGACTTTGGGACCAGTATTTGGGGAACGCGTCGGCTTCCTCCCCTGGGGGCGAAAAGCTGCTGAAGAAACTCGGCACAGAAGCCATTTTGCAGCATCAGTGGCAGCTCTAGCTCCTGGTCTGTAAACTGTAGGGAGATTCAGCAATCAGTCTGGGGGTTAATCACTCTTGCTTTAAACTGCCTGGATCTGGATTGTGGTCTGGGGTGGAGGTTTGGGGTGGGTATCCCGCTTGCCAGAGTGGGTGGAGGCTTTACAGAGGCCACCCGGAAGCTGTGAAGACCCCACATTTGGGCAGAAGCTCCCCTGTCTGGTGGCAGAGTCCTACTGTGGAAACAAGCCCAAAAATCAAGTAATTAAGTGGCAACATGCCTAGGCAGAGAAACAAAATAAACAGAAAAATTCAACATCAGACTCCTATTTTAGAGGCAAAGAGGATCAAAGCATGGAGGAGGACTGTGAGGTCAGAACTCCTGCACCAAAAGCCCCAAATGAAAATACAAGCTGGCTACAGGCCATAGAGGACCTTAAGAAGCAGATAAAAGAAGTGGGGGAAAATTTGGGAAGAGAAATGAAAAAGATGCAAGAAAAGTATGAAATGACAGTCAACAGCCTGACTGAGGAAAATAACACCTTAAAAAATAGACTAACTCAAATGGTAAAAGAGGCTCAGAAAGGCAATGAGGAGAAGAATGCCTTAAAAAGCCAAATTTGCCAGATGGAAAAAGAATCTCAAAAGCTCACTGAGGAGATTCATTCCTTCAGAGTTAGACTGGAGCAAATGGGAGCTAGTGACTTTATGAGAAATCAAGATACTGTTAAACAGATCCAAACAAATGAAAGAATAGAAGGCAGTGTGAAATATCTCATGGGAAAAAACCACTGACCTGGAAAATAGATCCAGGAGAGATAATTTAAAAATTATTGGACTACCTGAAAGCCATGATCAAAGAAAGAACCTAGAAATTATCCTTCAAGAAATTCTCAAGGAAAATTGCCCTGATGTTTTAGACCCAGTGGGGGAAATAGAGGTTGAAAGAATCCACCGATCCCCTCCTGAAAAAAGACCCCAAAAAGAAAACTCCCAGGAATATTATAGCCAGGTTCCAGAACTCCCAGATCAAGGAGAAAATACTACAAGCAGCCAGGAAGAAACAATTTCAATATTGTGGAAACACAATCAGAATAGTACAGGACCTGGCAGCTTCTACACTGAGGGATCGAAGGGCATGGAATATGATATTCCAGAAGGCAAAAGAGCTGGGAATGAACCCAAGGGTCACCTACCCAGCAAAACTGAGTATCTTGTTTCAGGGGAAAATATGGTCATTCAGTGGAATAGAGGACTTTCAAGCATTCTTGATGAAAAAACCAGAGTTGAATAGAAAATTTGACATTCAGACACAAGAAGCAAGAGATGCTTGAGAAGGTCATCAAGGAAAAGAAATCAAAAGGAACTTATCAAAGTTGAACTATTTACATTCCTACATGGAAAAACAATATCTGTGTCTGATGAAACCTTTCTCATTATAAAAATAATTGAAGGAGGGTATATGGGCATATGTTTACAGGTATACATGGATAGAGGGCACAGCTTGAATTTGATGGGAAGGGATGATACTTAAGGGGTGAAGTTAAGAGGTGAGAGAGGAAAGTGGCAAGAAGAGATGGGGAGAGACAGGGTAGGGCAAACTATCTCATGTGGAAGAAGCAAGGGGAAGTAGTTGCAGGGGAGGGAAAGAACAGGAAGGCAAAAAGGCAAAACCATATTCTCATTGAAGTTGGCTCAAGGAGAGAATCACATACATACTAAGTGGGATATCTCACCCTGCAGAAGAGTAGGGGGAAGGGGGATGAGAGGGGGGGTGATGGAAGGGAGGGCATTCTGGGGGGAGGGGAGGTTGGAAGTACCCACTTTTGAAGAGGGACAGGATCAAAGTAGGGAATGGACCAAGTGGGAGGTGAGATGGGTGGGAGGGAAATATAAGCAGTCTTTTACAATATATCTACTATGGTAATGTTTTGCATAGCTATACATGTACAACACATACTGAATTGCTTATCTTCCCAGAGGCAGTGGGTGACAAGGGAGGAAGGGATTGGATCTGAAAATCGAAGCTTTAAAATTAAATGTTTCATAAGATGTCCTGGCATTGGGGCTCAGAGACTCAACTTGCCCTAATGGCAAAGTTGAATGGGGTATAGGAGAAGGTATGGGAGAGAACAGATTGGATGAGGGGATATCCTGTGGGACTGCTACTCTGGGGTGGTGGGTAGGGAAAAATGGGGAAAAAATCGTAACTCAAAATCTGGTGGAAATGGATGATGTAAACCAGAAGTTAATAAAGCATTTGTAAAAAAAAAAAGATGATACTGTGAGATAGGTGTTATTATAGCCCCATTTTACAGATGAAGAAACCGAGAGGTTGTGATTTCCCCATAGTTACACAAAGATAGTGGTGGAGGCAGGATTTAAACTCCAGTCATCTTTCCTCCACTCCCAGTGCTCTATACACCCAACGTCTAAGCTCAGAGACATTAAGTGACTTACTTATCCACAGGTAGTAAGCAACAGAGCTGAGGTTCAAAACCATAGGCTATAGTTCATATAAATCATATAGTTATGATTTATTTGTTGCTTAATCCTGCTCTGTAATACCTCAAATGTTAACTATTACTATTCATTATTGTTATTATATCTTCTAGCATTAATTGTTTTCCTATTTCTGTATCATGTCCCCTCTAATATATTATCTTGAGTTTATATGCTTTTATATCCTCCCATAGCACCTTATGCAGGGCAACATACATTATAGGAATAATTTTCTATATAGATAAAGGAAGGAACCAGTGAAGGAATAAATCAATTGTATTGAATAAGCCTGAAAGACTGTATATAGAAAATGGTAAATAGATTTATTTGGTGGGAAAAGAGTTTGAACCAAGGAGTAATAGTAGATAAGAGGATTCAGATAAGGGCAGACGAACACTGATGAGGGACTCTGAGAACTATGATGATGAACTGGGGTGAAGAGAAGCTACTATTAGCTATTTTTACTATGAATTGAGGGTCCTGACCTGGCGTCCTTGGGGAATCCAAGAATAAGGGCTTGGTGGCTAAGCACTTTGCTTGCAGATTCAGATTGTATTATTAATAGATCCACCTCTCTCACATCCTCTAAGACAACCATAGGTGCCACCTCACATCCCCATGTGCTGTGTCACCCTGGATAAAATTTCTTCTGCAAATTATCTCACTTTAGCATTTGAACCCAATACGACATAATCATCTCATTTTGGCATATTTTACTCATGCATATTTGCTCATTTGGTTCAAGTACTTTAGGGGTAGAGGGGCCTGCAAGAGTGGATTGGTTTGAAGCAGAGTATAAATGAAAGTGTAACCCAGTGTAATGCACACATACACACACATATGCATATATATATATATATATATATATATATAATATACATTTATAGCAGATACAAAACTTAGAAGTTTACAAAGTGCTTTCCTTATAAAAAGTCTTTTGGGTATTATTATAGAGAAAGACATTGAGTCCCAGAGAGGTTAAATAGCTTGCTTTAGGTTACACAAAATGTAAACGATAGATGATAATGATAGAACCAGAGCCTTCAAATCCAGGTTCTCTGACTCCATATCCAGTACACTTTCTGGTGCACCTTACTGCATCAGTGTCTGAGCAAGAAGAAGACCTATAGTGTAAAAACCACTGGATGTTATGAAAGTCTCTGCAATATATCTAGAAGGAATCTCCAGAGGTCATTTGATCTATCACCCTGTCTCTGATCAGGACAACAGCCAACTTGTTCCAGATGGAGGGAGTTTATTTCAGCCCACACATACTTCTTCATAATTTTGGATGTAGAATTCTGCAATCTGTGTTTTTTTTTTTTTAAATCAGGCAGTGTGCCTAAAAGAAGTGCAATGAACTATATTTTTGTGTTGGAGTATTGATCAAGGGGAGACACTTAGCATGCATTTAGTACCTAGTAATCAGCTAAATTTTTTTGTTGAACTGTTATTTAGCATCCAGGACTAACTACCTAGAACTGGAGCAATATCTTCTCTACAGACAAGTTATGGTCAATCTTTTCTGACAAATGATTAGAATAGCTACTATTAGAATAGTAGCTCTTTTCAGACAACAGCCACTGCTCTAAGAATAGTCCATAAGGGCAGCTCCAGGCCCCACCACACCCAATCCCTAAGCAGCTTTGGAAGGAAGGCAATGCAATCCTCACGAGTCTGAATCCTTTTTTCAAGGAGAACCTTCTTAGGTTATGGGAATTCTGACTGGTAGTTAACACCAGGGAACCAAGATTCCTGGTTTTCCTGGATAATTTCAAGTCTGACTTTGGGTGAACTGCTCTGCCTACACTCTTTCATCCACATTCACTCAAAACTCTGATAACCAACACAGTGTTACCTTAAGTTCCCTCCTGGAACAAGAATCTGGAGATGTGGTGGGGGTGCTGGGGAGAAACAAAGAGTAAGGCAGAGAATTTTGGAGTTTAATTCACACTTAAGACATGTCTTAAGACTGTGGACTGGAAGGTGTTACATAATGTGTGTGCAAAATAATTGTCAAAGACACAGCTTATTCTTTCTCAGAGAAAGAGGATACAGCAGTCTCTTCCTCTGAAATGAGTATTCTAGGGCAGTGGTCAGCCATTTATGGTTCAATTGGAATCCCCAGGACAAGGAGGTGCCTGGAGAGAGGCTTTTGATTTATTCAATTGCTAAAAAAATGGATTGAATACTTAGTGTGAGCAAAAGCCCCAAATCAAGTATTCCTGAAAGTAAGAAGAGCAAATAAAGGGGAGACATAGTTATTGATCTCAGAAAGATTAAATTAATAGTGCAGTGCAACTCCTATAAACGAGATAGACATAAGACCACACATCCCCAAAACATAACCAGTACAATCTAACTCCAATTTCATAGACCAATGTGGCGCATGTATACTGAAAAGATACTGTAGGACACAGTAGCACTGAGACTTTTGTAAATAATCATGGAAGCCTTAATGGAGAAAGAACTCAAGGTAATTTTCAGTGCCAGCAATGCCTTCCCTCTTCCCTGTCTCTGTCTACCAACATCCTATCCATCCCTCAAGCTCTAGCTCAAAAGTCCCCTCTTCTGTGACTCCTTTTTGATTGTCCTAGTTAGAAGGTAAGATATTATAGAATTTTGAACACATCTTATTTGCATGTATGTCTTTATGGTCCCATTTGATCACTTCTATTGTATTGTTAACATTTTGAAGATAAGAATAATGACTTACTTATCTTTGTTTCCCCAGCACTTTAGATCATCCACTGAACTCAGTTGTGTGGTTTGTCCTTCATTCTTGAGGAGGACCATGACATCAGGCAGATGATACCATGGTTGGCAAGTGAATTGGATTTAAGTGAGGGAGGGCTGTGTAAAGTCACAAGCTTCACTTTCTCTTCTAGAGCCATCTGGGTCCAGTGACCAGATATAGATCAGGACAACTGGACACAGTCCAGGATGCAGTGGGAGACCTGGGCCTTTTTAAGCTAAGGTCTTTTCCAGGTCTCACTTTCACTAAGGCAACACCCATTCAGTGATAAAGGTTGTTTCAGAAGTCATTCAAGGGACAGCCCCTTTAATTAAAAAAAAAAAATCAAACTGGGACCGGAGTTCTCTCAGGGTTGTTTCTGACCAAAACAGAAACAATTGCTATTTACATTCACTATGAGCCACTTAGTGTCCAAAACATAACCATTAAGTGGTGCTTGGGTAGGATCCTATTGTTGACCAATCAAATGAGATCCAGAGTGCATTGGATTTAAAGTATGGTCTTTAAGAAAGAAATCTAGCCAGTAAACCCCAAGATACCAAGGTCGGTTTCAGCCATTGTTTACCTTCCTTTGGGCAGAGCACCCTCAGGTAAGGACATGATACATCATGTGGAGAGAGGAGAGAAAAGGAAAGGAGGAGCTGGCTTGCCCAACTGGAACTGGCCAGTTGGATCTCCAGTGGGGCAGCTCAGGTTGTACACAGTAAGTGCTTCTTAAATATTGAATGAAGGCTTAAAGACATGAATGAGCAAGGTCTAAAGAAAAGAGACATGAGACTTGGTACAGAATATGTCTCTATAAGGGTAATAAAAACTGAAAACATGCAGATGATATGATGGTATATTTAGAGAACCCTAGAGAATCAATTTTAAAAATAACTTGAGAGGCGGCTAGGTGGTGCAGTGAGTAGAGCGCTGGCCCTGGAGTCAGAAGGACCTGAGTTCGGATCCAGCCTCAGACACTTAACACACACAAACAAAAAAAAAGCTAGCTGTGTGACCTTGAGCAAGTTACTTCACCCCAATTGCCCTCCAAAAAGAAAAAAAAACTTGAAATAATTAACAACTTTAGCAAAGTTGCAGGATACAAAATAAACCCACACAAATCATCAGCATTTATATAAATTACCAACAAAGCCCAACAGCAAGAGATAGAAAGAGAAATTCCATGTAAAATAACTGTAGACAATATAAAGTACTTGAGGGTCTACCTGCCAAGACAACCTAATTACAAAATACTTTTTGCACAAATAAAATCAGATCTAAACAATTGGAAAAATATCAATTGCTCATGGGTAGACTAAGCCAATGTAATAAAAATGACAATTCTACCTAAATTATTTTATGTATTCAGTGCCATACTAACCAAACTACCAAAGACCTATTTTACAGAGCTAGAAAAAAGAACAACACAATCCATCTGGAAGAACAAAAGGTCAAGAATATCAAGGGAATCAATGGGGAAAAAAATCAAAAGTAAGGTGGCCTAGCCTACCAGATCTCAAACTTCATTATAAAGTGGCAATCATCAAAACTACCTGGTACTGCCTAAGAAATAGAGTGGTGGATAAGTTGAAAAGTACATAAGACACGGTAGAAAATGGTCACAGTGGTCTACTGTTTGTTACCCCAGCTTCTGGGACAAGAACGCAGTATTTGACAAAAGCTGCTGGGAAAACTGGAAAGTAGTATGACAGAAACTAGGTACAGACCCATGTCTTACACCATATACCAAGATAATGTCAATATGCATACTTGATTTAGACATGAAAAGTGTTAGCATGAGTAAATTAGGAGAGCAAGGAATAGTTTACCTGTCAGATCTATGGAGAATGGAAGAATTTTTATCAAACAAGAGATAGAAAGCATTACAAGATGTAAAATGGATAATTTTAATTATACTAAATTAAGGATTTACAAAAACAAAACCAACACAACAAAGATTGGAAGGAAAGTAGAAAGCTGGGAAAGGACTATTACTGCCAGTGTTCAGAATAGTGGTCACATTTCTAAAATAGATAAAGAACTAAGTTAAATTTATAAGAATATAAATCATTCACCAACTGATAAATGGCCAAATGTTATTAAGAGGCAGTTTTCAGATGAAGAAATCACATCTATATATAGTCTTCTGAAAAAAGGCTCTAAATCACTATTGATTAGATAAGTGCAAATTAAAACATCCTTAAGGTACCATGTAACAGCTATCTGAAAGGCTAATATGACAAAACATGAAAATTATAAATGTTGGAGATGTCAGAAAATTGGGAAATTAATGCATTGTTGATGAAATTGTGAACTGATTTAACAGTTTGGAAAACAACTTGGAACTATGCCAAAAGAGTTACAAAAATTGTGTATACATTTTGATCCAGCATTACCACAATTAGGTCTATGTCCCATAAATGTCATTAAAAGAAAATTTATCTACATGTGCAAAACATATTTACTGTAGCTCTTTTTGTGGTGGTAAAACAATGGAAATTTAGGGGATGCCCATCAATTGGAGAATAACTGAACAAGTTGTGGTATATGAATATAATGGAATATTATTGTGCTATAAGAAATGATGAGCAGGTGGATTTCAGAAAAAAAAATGGTAAGACTTGAATGAACTGGTGCTGAGTGAAGTGATCAGGAACAGAACATTGTAGGGGCGGCTAGGTGGCGCAGTGAGTAGAGCGTCGGCCCTGGAGTCAGAAGGACCTGAGTTCGGATCCGGCCTCAGACACTTAATGCACACACAAACAAAAAAACCTAGCCGTGTGACCTTGGGCAAGTTACTTAACCCCAATTGCCTCTACAAAAAAAAAAAAAAAAAAGAGAACATTGTACATAGTGACAGCAACAATGTATGAAGATCAATTATAAAAGACTCAGCTCTTTCTCAGCAAAGCAGCAATCCAAGACAATTCCAAAGGACTCATGATAGAAAATGCCACCCATAGCCAGAGAAAGAACTGATAGAGTCTGAATGCAGATCAAAGCATACTATTTCCACTTTATTTTTTCTTTTGTTCTATTTCTTCTTTCACAACATGACTAATATGGAAATATGTTTTATGTGATTGCACATATATGACCTATATCAAACAAATTACTTGCCATTTTAGGGATAGGAGAGGGAAGAAGGAAGGGGAGGGAGGGAGAAAATTTGGAACTAAGAATTAAAAAAAAGAATGTTAAAAATTGCCTTTACATGTAATTGGAAAAAATAAAGTATTATAAAAAACTGAAAATGCTCATAGGGGTCAAAGAACAAGTTAGAATATGTGAATTTCAGACCTAATTTGTTTAGCAAGATTGTGAAAACTATGTAGGGCACTTCTTAATTAAAATGAAATTAGCAAATAAAATTTAATTAGTTGAATTAGTAAAGTAAAATTTTAAAAATGAGTTATAAATATAAATCTTACAGCATATGAACAATTTAATATATTATTTCATTGGATTATAACAACCCTATGACAAAGAGAGTATAATATTATTATCCTAGGTTTACAGATCAGGCAACTAGGGCTTAGGCAGGGTAAATAATACAATGTAAAAAATAATACAACGTTCAGGGACCTCCAGGATTGCCTAGCTCAGTCCCTTCATTTTGCAGATGAGGAAACAGGCTCAAAGAGATTAAATAAGACCATAGATGTAGAGCTAGAAGGGGCCTTAGATGCCATCTAGTCCAACTGTCTCATTTTACAAACAGACCCCAAAAGGTTAAGTGACTTGTCCAAGGTCACACAGGTTCATAAGTTCTTAGATATAGAACTGGAAGGGACCTTAGAGGCCATTTAGCCAAACCCCTTTGTTTTACAAATGAGAAAAATTACTCTCAGGGCAGTTGTGAATTAATAATTATAATAGCTAACATTTATATAGCACATACTATGTACCAGTGACTGTGCTGAGCATTTTACAATTATGATCTCATTTGATCCTCACAACAGTTCTGGGAGGGAGGTGCTATTATTATCCCCATTTTACAGATGAGGAAACAGAAACTAACAAATTAAATGACTTGCCCAGGGTCACACAGCTGATAAATGTCTGAGGATGGATTTGAATTCAGGGCTTCCTGATTCCAGGCCTGGTACTCAATTCATTACACTACCTAACTGCCTTTGTCCAAGTCTTTTAGTGATTTAGTCACAGTTACACAGAGATGAGTTAAGTCTTCTGAGTCCAAAACCTGTGTTTTCTCCATTGTATTATGCTGCTGTCTTGCCCAGTGTCACAGAGCTAGAGCAGAGATTAATGCTTTGATTCTTGGTCCAATGCAGGGGTGGGGACCCTGTGGCCTTGAGGCCATGTGTAGCTCTCTAGATCCTCAAGTGTGGCCCTTTGACTAAATCCAAACGTCACAGAACAAATCCTTTTATTAAGGACTCTCATCCTCTGTAGGAGCAAAAGCAGGCAAGAAAAGAAACTTCAAGCTTAAGCAATCTGTAGCTGATAAGGTATATAATGTCCATTGTGGATGGAGAAACATGGTGTGGTGAAAAAGAATCCTGGCTTTGGAATCAGAAGACTAAGTTCTGAGCCCTGTCTTTTCCACTTAGTATGTATGTTATCATGGGCAAGTGATTTCACCTCGTTATGCCTGAGTTTCCTCATTAAAGAAGGATGAGCTTGAATTAGATGATTCCTTTATGCTCTAAATACCATGATTTTTTTATAATGAATGAATCAATGGAAGAACATTTATTGAGTGCTTACCTTATACCAGTTAAGTATACAATACAACATATTAAAAATTTAGGAAATGCCTATGTCAAGACATAGTGGGTCCACTGTGCTAAGTTCTGGGGACACAATAAGAGCTTTACAGAGCTTACAGTCTAATGGAGGAAGACAAAACACAAAAGTAGGCTAAAAAAAGTAGACTGAAAAGTGGGATGTCGGGGTGGGGGGCAAAGGAGTCAAAATCAAGCAGTGCATCTGGTGGGAAATGAAAAAATGGCTTTAAAGAGGGCTTCTGGACCATCTTTAAAGAAGTCTTTGGGAAGAGTTTTATATTCCACCTTCCAGCCTTGGATTAGAGGGACAGAAACAACTGAGGGTCCTGATGTAGTACCAAAGCTGAAGTTGTCTCTGTAATGATGAGTTTTCTGGTGGTGAACTTATGGTTGGGGCAGAGGGAGTGGGGAGACCAGATGATGATGGAGTTGAAACCAAGCAGTGTAGTCAGTGGGGAATGAATCCACGCTGTGACAAGCACTGTGCTAGGTGCTAGAGATATAAATCCCAAAGAGACATAGTTCTTGTGCTCAAGGAGCTTACATTCTAATAGGGGGATACAAAACATAGAAAAGTTGTGGCAGGCAAGGGAGTTTTCAAGTGCAGAATGGATGGATGAATGGATGGATGTGAAACACTGGTGACAGCTAGACATATCAGATAAGGTGAATTTTCATTGACTCAGCCATTAGGACCAATCAGCTACAGGGCTGGAATTCCATAACTGAGTGAATTAACTTCCCCAGGGAAAGGAGGGGAGGCAGGGCCAATCAATCATTCAATCAACAAATATTTGTTAAGTGCCTATTATGTGCAGGGCACTTTGCTGGGACTGGAAAAACAAAGATTAAAAAAGAAGAAAAGAAAAGGGAAAACAATCCTTGCCCTAGAAGAGCTTGCATTCTACTGTCAGGGAATACAGACTAATCCATCACCAATAAGAAAAGGGCTTAGAATGGTTTCACTGAATCTTAGTTGAAAGGAACCTAAAAAGTCATTTGGCCAAAGTCATACCTGAGCAGCAATCACCTTTATAGCATAACTGACAAATATCCAATGTCTCCTTGAAAACATCAAATACTAGAGAACCCAGTGCCTCTTAAAAGCATCCCATTACTTTTTGGGGACAGCTCTAATTTGATAGGAAGTTTTGTTTTTGTTTTTACTTTGAAATGAAAGCTCCCTATCTGTCATTTCCATCCATTACTGCTAATTTTTCCCAATGGAACTGAGCGGAATTAATCAAATATCTTCTCCAAATGACAATGCTTCAAAGGTCTCTTTCAATTCTAAATCTGTCATTCTATGTCCCTGTCAAGTATCATTTCTTCAAATGATCTTTGCATAATGGGGATTGTGCCCCTCAGAGCATGGGTAGAAGTGCCCTGCTTGTTTCCAGCTGACTATATGTTGCTGCTTCAGTACTGAAGAAGTCAGGCACTTTGGAATAATGAAGTAATCCTCTTATGATGGTGTTGAGGTAGAGGATTCATTAGTTTAAAGAGAGCCAGCTTCTGATTCACTCTCTACCTTCTATTCTCCCATGTGGCAAATAGCTCCCTTTCTTTAGACTTCCTTGTGAGGGGGTGGAGATAATGTTCTTTCTCCCAGTGTTGGAAAAAAAAAAAACAAACTTCAATCACATGGTAGCTAAAGCTTGTGTGGGCTTAGGCAAGTTGAGCCTGAGCCTTTGGCCCTGGAATGTCTCTTCCACTCGGTGTTTCTCTACTTGATCACAAGCCAACAGACAGCAATCCTGAGAAAGATGAATCCACCTCTGTAGTCAGTTTTCTGAGTTTGAGAGTTTCAGAGATACTGGCTCTGTCAGTAGGAGTTGACTGATGTCAGGGGGAGTTTCTGCATGGCAGAGCATTGACACTTGGCCTGGTTTCCCAGAAGCCTGGGACCTGGAGGGAGTTGTTTGGACAGTGCAGAGCCAAAGTGAAATAGGAAATGCCAACGTGGTAGTCCCTCAGAATGTTTAATGTTTTAATGGTGTTAAGTTTCAGCTGCCTAGGGAGTATAAAAGTAATTATAAGTTACTATCTGGTTGTAAGTCTTTGTTAATGAGTGTGTGCAAAAAGATTTTTGTTTTTAGTATTTCTTTTGAATGGAGGAAATATGTGATTCATATTATATATTGAGTACCTTTCTACTTTCTATTTTGGGTAAATCCCAGTCATGAGTCAACACTTAAGCATTAAACAATTTTCCTTGAAGTTCTTGGATTGAGTATAAGGAGCCAAAAAGTTGGGGGGGTGGGGAACCTAATTCCAATCATTAGAGATCACTCTCCCTCCCAGGTCTGAACTGAATCACTGTAAGTGGGATCTTTGCATAGAGAGAGAGGGTACAGTGCCCCAGCCTTATGGTCTAGCAATAGTTTTATCATTACCTATTTTTGAGCATTCTCATAAGTTCTTCTTACTGTATTGTATACCTGCTGCTTCTAAGCCACGTCCTTTCCTTCTCATAACTTCGTCCAAAACTTTCCCTAAATTTTTCAAGACTTCCTGTTTTGTCTTTTCCCTTTCCTGCTACCTTCCTTAGGTTGCAAGGTCCATATCTTTTTGATGCCTCCCATTACATTGTTTAGTCCAGGGTTCTGAACCAAGTAGGTGTTCATTATTTTTATAGATGATTGTGTATGTGGTGTGTTGTACTGAGGAGATAAAGCTCAAGCAGATCTTACTGTCCTTTCTTTCAATTCAATTAAAAAAAGAACTTACTTGATAGATCCCAGGCACCAAGCTATCCTTAGTTTTATAAATGTGGTTTATACGATTGCCATCTGCTAGTAGAAAGACCAAAGGGATTACAATCAGATTTGGATTTCTCTGTCTCTGTCTCTCTCTCCCACTTATTTGATGCAGAAAAATCCTTGGGGGGAAGGGGCATGGAATTAGAGGTCAGGGAAAACTCAATGACTTTGTGGAACCTTGAGTAAATGACTTTTTTTTTTTTTTTTTGCTTTTTGGAGGGCAATTGGGGTGAAGTGACTTGCCCAAGGTCACACAGCTAGTAAGTGTTAAATGTTTGAGGTTGGATTTGAACTCAGGTCTTCCTGACTCCAGGGCTGGTACTCTATTCACTGTGCCACCCAGATGCCCCAAGTTGTCTAGTACTCTTACCTTAAACAATTGGGGTGTCTACCTGTTCTCTCTGTAAAGAGCTCCAGCCCCAACTCATATCATTTCATCAATTGTAGGGGAGGGTGCCCTGATCCCAGTTCCATTAGTCACTAATAGCCAGATTAGCTTTTACACAGAAATATTTACTTCAAAAATTAATCACACATATGTAAACTTATTCCCCCCCACCACAGGAAGCTTAATATTCCTCCATTCTTTCACCACCTTTCTGGGGAGGGGAAGAGTATTAGGTTCATGCCTTAGCTCAGTTCCTAAAAAGCACAGTCCCAATTCCAATTCCCTCTTCTCCCACCCTGACTTGAGTGCCAGGCACCCTGGCTTCTCAGGACTTCTGTGCTAGGCTGGTTAGTGGAATCACCCTCCTACAGTCCTGACTCCAAGGTGGCTAGGATTTGTACTCCTGAATCCTGTGGGGATTGCTTTGGCACCTGAAACTGAGGAGGATAAACAAAACAGAACAGAAACAAACACCCCAGACCCATTTTTGAGAATTAAAGGAGAAGAAGGAAGGGAAGGATTCTCCTCCTCTCACAGGTTCCCTTCATGGAATCCTCACTACAGGTAAACTGGGATCTTTTCCTTTAGACACACCAGAAAAGAGTTGCCAATAAGAGCCCAGCAGAGAGTGAACAGCTCAGTCTCTCCAGTTTTAAAGACACAGACAGTAAGTCAAAAGAGGCTATGTTCATCCATGGGGACACAAAGCATTGGACTTGTTAGACAAACTGCATGTGCTCAAAAGGCCCCTCAAGGGTGTCTCCATGTCAGGAGAATTGGATATGCCCACAGAAGTGTGGGTTACGCTTTATTTACTCAGACCCTCAATTTCCCTATCTGTATAATGGGGCCTTTATTACTGTGAGCCTCAATTTCCCCATCTGTGAAATAGTACATACACTATCTAATTCACATTGTTGATGTGAGGAAAGCACTTTGTAAAGCATGCACTACTATCTGAGTTATCTTTGTGTATAATTTTGGGTGTTTTATGGGCCACAACATTACAGAATCTTAGAATGAGAAGAAGTTTCAGATGTTTTCTAGTCAAACCAGATAGAAGAAGAACTTGGACAAACCCCTAAAATGGTTATCTATATTCTATCTGAAGATCTCTAGCTTTGGAGAACTCCCAGCCTTTTGAAGAAAGACATTTCATTCCTGGAAAAAAGTTATTTTTTTTCTCATGTTGAGCTGAAATATATATCTTGACACCTTCTTCCCAGAGATTTCTGCCCTCTGGTATCTCTGCTGTATGACAGCCCTTGAAATATTTAAAGAGAGCCATCATGTCTCCCTTAAGACTTCTCATTTATGTCACAAGCATTTATTAAGCACCTACTATATACAAGGCACAGTGCGATCTGCTGGGGATACAAAGATACCCCTGCTGTTAAGAAGCTTACATTGCATTGGTGTGGAATAGTTTGTACATAGACAAATAAATACAAAATATATACAAAGTAAATATATGTATATATAAGGTAAATACAAGGTAATTTGAGGCAAAGGGTAGGGAAAGAAGGAAAGGCACTAACAACTGAAACAAGGATCACTGTTAGAGCATGAATTCCACAAAACTCTGGAACAACTCTCTATCTTAGATTGGGGGCCAGGGATCATAATTATGCAAATGTGACTCTCATCTTCATCAGACACCTATGGAGTATTGGGCTTGGAGTCATGAAGATCTGAGTTCAAATTTAGTCTCAGACACTTGGGAGTTGTGTGACCCTAGGCAAGTCATTTAACCTGTTTACCTCAGTTTTTTCAACTATAAAATAGGGATAATAATAGCAACTCAAAGGGTAACTGTGACCATCAAATGATATAATATTTGTAAAGTGTTTAGCACAGAGCCTGGCCCTTAGTAGATGCTATATAAATGCTTATTTTCATCCCTTCATCATTGTGTTCTCTACCAATAGACCAGGAACCATAAAATCAAATCTAAATTAGGACAAAATAGTAAAGTTAATAATAAGGAAACAATCCTCTCTGCCCCATCCTACACCCTATCTCCATCCCTTTACACAAACACAAAGGAGTACAATTTCCCACAGACTTCAAAGTGACTGATGGGAGAAGAAATAGTGTCTGGAGAAACTGTTAAGAATTCCTCTCATAGATTTGTTTCTCAACAACCAGAGGTTCATAGCTGCTTTACTCTACCTCCAAAGCTCCTGTTCCTCTCTGTCTCTGAAACTATCACTTACTGCTCCTCTGCTAGGCTATTTCTGTTATATACTATGTTGTTTCTTCACCCAGGGATGCTCCACTTGTTCTCTGGTGGCTGATTTCTTTTTCAAAGAGAGTACTGTTGCTCTTATGTGAGACCACCCAGTCAACTTGCCTAAGGCCAATCAACACATCTTTTTTGGCTCTTTTATTTTGGCTCTTTTTTTTTTTTTTTTTGCTCACTAAGAGGGATTTAGTTACAACCAATGAAGCACAAAATGGCCCCAGAAGTCAGTCTCTCCATCCTTTGTGGTAATCTTCCTCCCCCCAAAGGGCCATTTCCTAGTCTTCCTAATTATTCAGATTATGATAAGTAGATTCCTTTCAATTTAGCTAGTACCAAGGCCTTGTAAATTATGCTAAAGTGTTTATAAACCTCAAGGAGGCATTTAGCAAAAGTAATTGGGGGAATAATGCTCCTCATTGCTGATGGCAAGGCTAAATCCCAATTGCTGTCTACCAGTCCCTTCCCATAACCTTCCTGTACTTCCCACTTGGAGGGAGTTTGCAACTAGTTTTTCAAGTATAGTCACAGTATCTCTATAATTTAGCAGATTCTCTTTAAGATTTACTATGGCCAAAAAATTAATCATCCTATACCCAAACAGGTGATATGCCTCTCTGAACTTAGCTAGCCTAGTTCCCAATGTACACACTCTCTACAGAAGTCCATTCATGGAGGCTTTTCAGATTGATGATACCCGAAAGTGCTAGTGATAAATGAATGAAAAGTCATTTGTTAGGGCTTGCTACACATCAGGCACTGTGCTAAGTATTGGACATACAAATACAAAAGTGAGACAGGTCCTGCCCACAAGATGACGACATTCTTTTTTTTTTTTTTTTTTTTTTTTAAGCAATTGGGGTTAAGTAACTTGCTCAAGGTTACACGGCTAGTCATTTGATTTATGCGTGGGTGCTCATTTTCTGAGGCCGGATCTGATCTCGGGTCATCCAAACTCCGAGGCCGGCACTCTTACTCACTGCGCCACCTAGCCGCCCCTTTCGGGCAATTGGGGTTAAGTAACTTGCCCAAGGTTACACGGCTAGGTTTTTTTTTTTTTGTTTGTTCGGATTAAGTGTCGGAAGCCGGCTCCGAACTCAGGGCCTTCTGATTCCAGGGCCGGCGCTCTATTCACTGCGCCACCTAGCCGCCCCGATGACGACATTCTTAATGGAAGAAACTGTCTTGTTTTTGTATTTGTGCTCTTGTACACTTATCTTAGCCCAGTGCATGTTTCATTCATTTGTTCAATCAAGAACAAATCCAACACTTTTAAAAGAGTTTGTTTTTTTTTTAAGAAAAAATTTATATTGTTTTTTGGCAGAGTGGAGAGCTAAGAAATTTGTGACCAGCTTCCCCCTTGGTCTTTGTGAGTTTTACATTATATCAAATTCAAACAAAGATGAAATGGCAAACATCTGAGTAGCCTACACTAGGCAGTTTCCAAAAAGGGGCAGTTTCCAGATAAGGCACTTTGGTTGTTTGAAATGTGTATCATCAGGTAAGTTTAAACATTCAATAAAATTTGGGCAAAGCCAAAATACAAGCTTTTGGGTAAGGTTCCAACACAAGACCTGGATGGCATCCAAGTATTCCTTGAAGCAATCTCTAGATCCCCTGAAGGGTCTCTGGGCTCAGTATTACCCACACATCCTGTACATCCTGGGTTAAGCAATATCTAGGCATACAAAGCTAGATACCAGAGGATTGAGTTGATACCTTTCTTGAAGCAATGTCAGTATCAACTTGATTACTTTTTCCCAGAATAGGAGATGGAATGCAGAGCAGTAGGACAGATTGTAACATGGTCTGGGTAGACAGCTGGAAGGGATGTGAAGAATGATCTTGTTTTCAGATCAGCTAAATATAGTGGGCTAGGTGAGTTAGCATATCCTTACCAAACAAGACAACTCAGCCTCAGGGCAGGTGCTCCCAAACTGAGAACATTAACTGTTCCTGGGCTTATGGTAAGATTTCAAGTACTCTACTCCTACAGTATTGAAGAATACCAAAATAAGGCCTTGGAAAAGGATTTTATTAGAGGTTGAATGAATGAATATCCAGTGTCTAGCAGGAAAAGAAATACTTTGATGGCCTTCTGGAAATGTTCTAGCATGTTCTAGACACATGCTTAGTCAGCAAGTATTTAAATTCTTGTTGAATTTAAATTTGTGAATGAAAGACACTTGATAATGAATAAAGTCCTAGACTGGAAGCTACAGAAAATCTGGGTTCAAATCTTACTTTTGACACTTTGGACAATTCACTTAAACTCTCCGTGCCTCAAACAACTCCCTGGACTTTATCTACTAAGTAATAGTTGGGTCACATTTAGTGGAGAGAGTTCATACACTGGGGTTTCCTCAGGCTTATGAAATCACAGCTTCATCAAGTATAGGCCCAATGTTGTGCTATGCCTTTACTTCCAGAAAAAAAGTCTCATTTTCCTTGATTTTTCTATGTTCCCTTCAAGATAAAATATTCTATGATTCCAAGTAAAAGACATGATCTCCACCTTTAAAAGACTCAATCACTACCTCATATCTATTAGATTGGTTAATAATAAGATAAGAAAAAAATAAATGAAAAACAGAGGGGATGTGGGAAAAATGAGACCTTAATGCATTGTTGGTGGAATTGTGAACTGATTCAACCATACTGTAGAGCAATTTGGTACTATGCCCAAAGGGTTATAAAACTGTGTATATACTTTGACCTTAGTAATACCACTACTAGATCTGTATCCCAAAAGAGAGAAAAAACAAAAAGGAAAAAGATATGTGTGTGTGTGTGTGTGTGTGTGTATACAAAAATATTTATAGCAGCTCTTTTCTGGGGGTAAAGAATTAAAAGTTGAGAGGAAGCCCATCAATTGGGAAATGCGTTAACAAGTTGTAGCATGTGATTATGATGGAATACTATCGTACTATAAGAAAAAATGAGCAAGATGCTCTCAGAAAAACCTGGAAAGACTTGCATGGGCTGATGCAAAGTGAAATGTACTCCATACAAAGTAAAATCAATATTGTAAGATGATCAACTGTGAATAACAGCTTTTCTCAGTAGTACAATGATCCAAGACAACTCTGAAGGACTTATGATGAAAAATGCTATCCATCCCTAGGGAAAGAACTGATGGTGTCTGAATACAGATTGAAGCATACTTAAAAAAAAACAACAACAACCCGATTTTCTTTATTTTTATTGAGTTTTTTGTCTGTTTCTTTCAAACATGACTATTATGTCTACATTTTGCACAATTATATAAAATATATATGTGTGTGTACACACACACATATAAAACCTATATTGAATTGTTTTCCATCTGAATGTAAGGAGGGAGGAAAAGAGAGAGATTGGAACTCAGAGTTTTAAAAATGAATGTTAAAAATTGTTTTTATATGTAACTGGGGAAAAACAAAATACTAAATAATATACATTTTTAAAGGAACCATAGAATAATGGGGTGGGGGGAATGGAGAACTCTTAATCAAGGAGTGGTAAGAGAACTAAATTGAGAACCAGGGGATCTAGGTACTAGTCTTGGCTCTATTACTGACTGGTTGTGTGGTCTTGGACAAGATGTTCACCCATCTCTCATCCATAATATTAAAATTTAAATGAAAAAAGTTGAATTAATTAGGTGATTTTCTAAGATCCCTTCTAGTTCTAACATTCTGAGAATATTAGAGTTTATCTTTTGTCATGCAAAATGGGACAGAGGTAACACTTCCCCTCTTGGGACAGGCATATGTAACTGTTGGATGGATA
The DNA here is from genome assembly GCA_011680675.1 of Gymnobelideus leadbeateri. Classification (NCBI taxonomy): domain Eukaryota; kingdom Metazoa; phylum Chordata; class Mammalia; order Diprotodontia; family Petauridae; genus Gymnobelideus; species Gymnobelideus leadbeateri. The sequence goes on along the minus strand of WOXC01010640.1, from coordinate 63,057 downwards.
TTGGCTTCAAGGTTTTCCTTAATCCTATTATTTGTTCCTTTTCTCGAGTTATAAAATATCCACAGAGTCTTGAGGAAAGAAGAGGAGTATTTGAAGTTGAGTTCTGAAAAGAACATTATCAAAGTTAAAGAAGAAAAGATTGAGGGGAAGTTTAATATAACCTTCAGTTTTTAGGAAGGATATAGAAGAAATTTATCCTCAGCAGAAGGGAAAATTCATTCAAATCACAGTGGGGAGTGTTTGTGTGTGTGTGTGTGTGTGTGTGTGTGTGTGTGTGTGTGTGTGTGTAGAAAAGGGACAAATTAAGATAGCTATCAGCAAGAAGTCCCCACAGCTATCGGTTGTTAATCAGTGAAACAGCTAACCAGGCCAATGAATTGGATCTTTTTTTCCTGGAGGTACTTAAGATGTCTATGATGGTTTACAAAAAGTCAGCCTTAATACCAGGGAACAGATGGGGTTACAATGTGGTCCATTTCTCCTTTCCCCTGTCATTTTATACCATTCTCCTTCTTTCACTTACTCCATCTTTTCTGTTCCATTCTATTTTCTTTTAATTGCCCTCCCTCTTCGGTCCTTTTCCCTCTTCCCTGCTTTCCTCCCCATTCACCTCCTCTTTTTCCTCTTTCATTCCCACATTACTTTTTCCAAACCTCTTTTTTCTTTCTTTTGTTTACTTCATTTCCCTCTTTTTCTCTCCTTAGGTCTATACGACCCTGTCTCTTATCTTTAGATCATTTGTTCCTCTATAAATTCTCTGGGTTTCCTCTCCTGCCTCTTCCTTCCTTTCCCTTTCCAGCTTTGCCCTCCAGAAAGCCTATCCTCCTCAGAGAGATGGCTGGGTTTGGGGCCGGAGCCCCGCCCCTTTTGATGCGTGTGTGTGTGTGTGTGTGTGTGTGTGTGTGTGTGTGTGTGTGTGTGTGTGTGTGTGTGTCCATGACGCGGCAGTGATGGGGAAGGAGGAGGGACAGGGAGGGGAGGGGCGCTTTCTACCCGGGCTCCTCCGCTCCCCGCACTCCTTCGCTCTCCACCGCCACTGAGGCGCAGGCTGGGCGCAGGCGGTGGCGGGCCGGCATGGAGAGCCTGTTGGAGAACCCGGTGCGTGCTGTCCTCTATCTGAAAGAGCTCACGGCCATCGTACAGAACCAGCAAAGCCTCATCCACACCCAGCGCCAGCGCATAGACGAACTGGAAAAGCGGCTGGACGAGTTGAGCGCTGAGAACCGCAGCCTGTGGGAACAGCAGCAGCTTCTGCAAAACCATCCTCCGCCTGGGCTGGTCCCCCAGTCGCAAGCCCCACTCCAGGCTTCCCAGGCTTCTGCTACGGCCAGTTCCCCAGAGCCTCCCCAGAACCAGGGACAGCTCTCTACCATCGCCCCACTGCCACCGCTGGCAGTGGCTGCGCCGCCGCAGCAACCACCACCGCCGCCGCTGCAGCAGCCAACTCAGCACCACGGACAGCTCGCAACACAGCCCCAGCCGGGCCCCAGCAGAGCTTTAACACCCCAAACACCCCACCAGCATACCGCGGTCTCCGGAGCCGCTGCCGATAAGGAGAAGGAGCGCCCCCCTTGTTGCGCTGCTGCTGGAACCCTCCTCCCCCACAAACCCCCTGCCGCCCTCGGCAAGGGCGTCCTAGGCAGGAGACCTGAGTGAGTGGAGAAGAGGGGACCAGGGCCACCGGGGAGGGGGACAGTATGAGGAAGGAGAGTCAAAGGAAAAAACGGGGGGCAGTGAAGAAAACGGGGAGCTTAGCGAGGGGAAGCTGGAGACCCAGGAGAAATTTGAAGTGAAGGGGGAAAGATGGGTGTTTGGTGGTTGAAGTAGGTAGGAGTGTCTCAAGGGGATTTGGGGTGAAGAAAAAAGATGTTAGTCTTTGAAAGAAATGTAGCTATTAGTGTTAGATTAAGTTGAGATGAGGAGAACGAAACGGTAGTCACCAGTGGTTTAAGGGTATTGAGAGATAGTTGGGTTGAAGAGGCAAGGTTGATTCTGTAGTTGGCAAAGGATAGGGTGTAGTTGGGGGGCATAATCTTGGGGGGAAAGGATCAATGTTCAGGGATTTAGAATTTAGGCAGAAAGATTTAGAAAGAGGTTGGGGCCATAAAGGAGTCTGATTATGAGAATGGTTTTTGGTGACGAGGTAAAGTGGAGGACATTAGCAGGGGGCTAAGGAAAGTAGAATTGGGACATAATGGGGAATGGAGTAAAAAGAAGACAGGGAAGGATATGAGAAGAGAAAAAAGAGAATATTGGCAAACAAGAAGAATGTGCTAAGGTAAAGGAGTTGAGAACAGTGGAAAATGAAGGAAGTAAGCAGGAATTCTCCCAAAAGGGAAAAAAAATCCAGCTTTCAGATTGATGCAGGGAGAGCAAGAGCAGGGAGCTACTCCAGTAGTAGTCAAATCCTTTCCCCTGACTGTGTTGGCACCTTGCCCCAGGGGAAAAAAAAAACAACAAAAAAACTAATAGCCCTCAAAAGAAGCTAAAGAAATCAGCCCACCAAGCCATTTGTAAAGCCGTTCTAGTTTTAGCTGATTATTGCCAACCCAGGGAGCCTCCCTTTGCTGATTAAGGAAAGATGTTGAGGGAGATATTTGACAAACAAGGTTGACTTTTGCTGGTTATGCTTATCTGTGTAGTTGGCAGCTACAAATCTTGGTTTCCTCAATTTGAGTTTTCAGGCCAGAGATGGTTTCAGAGATTAAAGTAATGAAGGCTACAAGCTCTTTCTCTATCCCATTCAAGGTATCCAGGAATTTCTTTAACATCCCACTTAGAAAAGACATGAGAAAAGGAACCAATTTATTCTCTCTTCTCTGTTATGAGGAAGGTACCGGGGCACCATGTTCCCTCTACTGAGATAGGCAATGGGAGGACTTTATGGAAGGCACATGCAGGGGGCCTTAGCGTTTGATCTTTCTTGATAGTGGTGCTGAGGGAGTTTGTGTATGTAAATATGTGTGGGGAGGTAAGGGAAAGGATACAGTAATTCCATTTGGTTAGATGCAGGCACTTGGTGACCAGGAGAATTTGAGGGACTCGACGTGTATTCGACGTGTATTTTCCTCCCATTCTTGCTCTAAAGTTAGGACAGTTAGGGTTTCACACAGAATCACAGGATCATTGCATCACAGAATGTCAGAGTTGAAAGGAAGTCAGACCATCTAGTCCTATTCCATTTTATAGATGAGGAAACTCAGGACTTTGAGAGATTAAAAAAAGTTGCCAAAGGTTTCATAGGTAGTAAGTAATGGCATCAGGATTCCAATCCAGGTCTTTCTATTTTAAATCCAGGGATTCTATTTAGATCTAAAGGTTAAGAATAATGAAGGGAAGACCTTTCTGTAAATAGTGAGTATTAAGGAGTAAGGGAGGTAAAGGCAGGTGAAGGGTCAATGTAAGCTATCCTAAGGCCCCAAAATGATGAGAAATAAAGGGGCAAGAGGAAAGGTGAAATAGGAGAGGGAGAAAGAGAGAAGAACATTTGGTGTGGAAAGAACTGCAGGTTTTGCAGTTCTGGGGGACACCGTTTTCTAAGACAGCCCACTCCACTCTGGGACAGCTCTAGTTTTTAGGAAATTTTTCTTTACATTTAGTTAAATCTTACTCCCTGTAACTTCTGACCATTTCTCCTACCCTCTTGCCTAAGGCAATTCACTTTTGAGACAGACACCCAGTCCATTCTTGTCTGCTGGAAGCAGACAAGCCTAGGAGATCTCAGTAACATGGAAGGCTGAGCAATCTGAAGATTGCTCAAGTCCTCAATAGACTCGATTTTCTGCCTCTCATTTCCCTTCCTCTCTCCCCCACCCCTGGCCTTCCAGTTTCTCCTGTGTCTTTCCTTTTCCATAAGCAATGAAAAGTTTGGTAGAATGTTTTCTTCTCCACATTCATGGCTTGTCAGAATGTTCTTTTTAGAGGAGGCTCTATAAGCCAGTCCTGAGGCAGTGGGGGAAGGGAATTAATAGGGGTCTGACATGCTTTACTGATTGATTTCTTGTCCCTGATGGTTGTTATAGCTCCTTGGTGATTTTGATTCTTGGCTCTGCCTTCTCTCCTTACCTTTGTCTCTTATTGTCAGCCCCAGTTTCCACCTCCTTCTCCCACCCTACTTCTGGGTGTCAGCAAGAACTCAGAGTCAGTGGCTTCCTTGGATTAAGGATCCCTACTGTTTATCCCTAGTAGCTAGTTAACCTAGATAGTACAGGAAGCCCAAATTCTTCTACCCAGACACTCTTGTTATAAACCCAGGGCTATTAAGAAGCTTCTTATTCTATCTTCATGTCACCCACCAAGGAAAGAAAAAGGATACAACAGTTTCATTGACTCTCCTTTCCCTTTCCAGTTTTGAAATAAGAGGTGAGTAGGAAGGAGACTCATTGTAAATCACTTCCACTTAGGAAGCTGCCATAATTTTCTCTAGGAGATAGGGCACTTTCCCAGCTGGTCATGTATCCATTTCTTCCCCAAATCAGCCCATCTTCACATAAATCTCAAAATTACTATTTTTAAAAGCTATTCTGCAAGTCTCTCAAGGTTCCCATCCTAGTCCCTCTATAATCCTCTTCTAGGTTTTAGCATTCTACATCTTATTTTGTCTAAATGTCCATGTCCAATGGTGCAAGAGCTAATTTAGGAAAGAGAACAGTGTGTGTTTGTGTTTGTGTGTGTGTGTGTGTGTTTCCCTTCTCTATGAGGTTCTTCCCTGTGGAGCTCTCTGCTGCTGGGATGGTGAAAGGAAGCAGAGGCAAGTTTGGCCATAGTTTTCTTTTCTTCTTGCCATCCTTGCTATCTTCTCCTTATCCTTGTTGCAGTTCCATTGGCCTTTGTGGAGGAGAATGTTGGTTAGGAAGCTGAGTTTGGGAGACAAAACTCAAAATGCAACTTATCTAACCCCTCCTCAGGTTTCCCCTACCTTCTATAGAGGCAGGAACATAGCCAGTGACTGGAGAAGATAAAGGACTTTTCTTTTTCCAACTGACTAATCACCCCCTGATCTGTATTAACATGCAGCTAGAGCTTTCTCTTTCCTTCCTTCGACCATTGGAGATACAAAGGAATAAGTCTTGGGGGGTCAGGCACACAACAGTAGAATGATGGGAGAAAGCAGAGTAGAGATGTCATGGAAGGACAGAAGAAGGTAAGAGGGAGATCTATAAGGCACAGAGTTCTTTCCTTATGCTTTCTGGTTGTGGCTCCCACTGTTACAGGCCTCTTAACTAAAGCATGAAATATAGTTTGATCATTTTTATTTTTTCAGTCAAGATTACTAACATCCATAGAATTGATTATTCTTTCTTTTCTGGCTGGAATCAGAATCACAGCCTGACATGGCCAACCTCTCTTCTTGCCCACTGAACTAAAAGACTGTGGCTTATGGAAGTTGCAAATTCACCCTATCTGCCTTGGGCACTATCATAGGCATGCACATAGAGTCCACGAAAAACCAGGGCAGGCCTAGATTATAAAGTAAGCAGGGTACTAGACTAGAGATAATAAAATAGTCGTGTAATTTGAAGAAGTGAGGAAGATATACCCATCCTATTCTCCCCTCCCCCACTTCTCTCTATTTTGTTCTTCCTTTTCCCTCTTTCTTCTCTCCTTTACATTGTTTTTCTCTTTTCCTCTCTTGTTTTTTTTCCCTCTAGCTCCTCTTTTATCTCTCCCTCCCTTTCTCTTTTCTCTCTTTTTTCTATCTTGCTCCCTTTTTCTCCCTCCGTTTTCTTGCCTTGCCCTTTCTCCTTTTCTCTCCCTCCTTTACTCCCTTATCTCTTTTTTCTTGTCTTCCTTATCTTTTTTCTTTTATTCTTTCCCTCCTTTCCCATGCCACTTTCTCTTTTTTTAAAAATATTTTATTCATGCCTTTTGTCTCTACAACATTGTCATTTCTGGAAAAAGAGCACATCTTTCTAAATCCTAGACCCAGAATGAATCCTCCTTAATAACAAAGAAAAATAATTAAACAAAGCCATCTGAAAGTCTAGTATATATGTTCCTCTTATGACAATAATAGAACTCTATGGGAGGTAGTTTCTACATTTAATATACACTGATATATGTGAGTAATATAAGTGATAGAAATGGGAAGGATGATGATGAGTGAGGGGGAGAGGGGAATCCCTCATTCTATAAATGTCCTCACTCATAAGCAAGTTGCTGAATGGTGAAGTAGATATATGGAAGTGACAATATGTATATCAACAAAGGAATATAAAATAAGACTTATGTAGTTCCCACAGAAAGCAACTGCTTTTTCTCCTTTATTATGGGTTGACTGTCTTCTGCCCCAATGGATTCTTTTTCTCTAGTCTAGGGAGTTTTTGATTCACTACAAGTTATTAATCTTTCTCCATTTACATTCTTTTCTTCAAATCAGTTTCAAGCTGGCTAATGAATGTAGTTACAGAATGAACAAAACAGTTTGTGATCTCCAGAGAAGAAATCATTACTATGTGAACATCCCTTCACTCCTCTCGATAGAGGCTGGATGTGTCTTTCACTTTTCTCGGACTGATCAGTTTCCTCAACTTCTATCTAAAATGTTAGTGTTGATTATGCAACAAGGGTTAGTGACCACTAATACACACATACACACATAAATAAACAAACATATTTATATATGTACTATATATGACACATGCATATAATATATATGTGTGTGTATATACATATATATGAATATATTATACTATAATAATGAAGGAGAGAACAAAAGTTTGAAGGTGTACCATTTATTGGGTATAAAGTAACTAGTGCCAGGAATTTCTGATCACAGGGACAGAAACTGGCATTTCTGCATGGATTCCTTTCCCCTTCATGGGAAAGAGACAGAGGTAGACCTCAGAATAATTGTTCAGTTAGAAGAGTCCATCAGTCAACAAGAACTTATTGTGTTTCAAAGATTGTGCTAAACACTGGGGATAAAAAGAAAAGCAAAATCATTGTTCCTCCTTTCAAGGAGCTCACATTCTAAAGGAGGAGAAGCATGGGGATAAATGTATTTGCTAAATGTATATCATGCTAATGGAAGATAAAAGGGGTACTCTATTTGTCTGACTCAGAAGCTAAGGAAGGGTAATATTTATGAAAGGTGCTTAGGTCATCTCACCAATCTTTGTCCTTAGTGCAGTAAACAACTTTATTGTCTGCAATTTTTAATAATCTCTCTAGTTGAAGAGATGGGAGTGGGGAGGGAGAGTCAAATTCCTCCCCACATGGTACCAAGAAAGAGGATGCCACACAAACTCCAGGCTTGCTTCTTACCTTTCCTCTTTCCTGTGTCTTTCTTCCAGAATTCTCTGAGTAAAGTCCCATAATCCCCTAGTTGTATATAAGTGCTGGAAGATTCTGGAGAAGTGTCTCTCATCTCCATGGCAATTCTGATGCATGATTGCACACTCAATACAGTGATCATATCTGACAAGATAACATTCTGCTCTCATAGCCCACCACCTCTCCCCATCAGAACAGAAGGTTCTTTTTTTCCAGTTCCTCAGTGTTGGGGTTCCTTTTAGTTGGGGCCATCTCTAGTTGCCCAGACCTATATCTTGCCATTGGACCCAGATGGCTCTGGAGGAGAGAGTGAGACTGGTGACCTTGCACAGCCCTCCCTCATTCAAATCCAATTCACTTACAAGCCATGGCATCATCTTTCTGATGTCAAGGTCCTCTTCAAGAACAAAGGATAAACAACAACAATTCTTTTAGTAATCTTTCAATTAATGTTGTTGTAGTCTTTGTGTATACAATGCTCTTCTTTTGGTTCTATACATTTCACTGCATATCAAGTCATCCTATGTTTCTCTGAAGTTCTTATATTCATAATTTCTTACTACACAAAACATTCCATTACTTTCCATTCCATTCTATTAATAAACCAAAGTTTTTCTATCCACTTAACAATAGACAGGTACCCACTTTCTTTCCAGTTCTTTGCTAAAATGGAAAGGGCTGCTGTCATTATTTGCATATACTGGTCATTTGTTCTAGTCTGTGACTTCTATGGGGACATATGCCTTATGAGTAAAGGAAATGGACAATTTACTAATTTTTCTTATATAATTTCAAGTTGGTATCCAGAATGATAGGACCAATTTACAGTGCCACCAACACTGTATAAGTGTGTCTTTCTTGCTTGACACATCTCCTCCAAAATACACTATTTTAATTGTGTGTTTTTTTTGTCACCTTTGCCAATATACAAAATGGGAGGTGAAACCTCAGAGTTGTTTAAATTTGCATTTGTCTTATTATTAATGACTTAGAACACGGTTTCCAAATGATAATTTATAATGAGATAATGGTGTGGGATAGGCACACACTTGATGGATGTACCAGTATTGTAACAGTAATAATTGCCCACACCTGGCTCATTTATCAACTTTCTGCAACCTTAGTTAATTAGGCAAGTAGGTGAGTGGGAGGTTGGAGATGGTATTGAATATAATTTGGCTACAATGTGGAACTATCCTCAAATCATTACCCAAATGGCTTTGTCCTAGGGCATTCTGTGTTTGTGCGGTGACAGATAAATGACACGATGGACAGGAGTTAGAGTCAAGGAGATTTGAGTATGAATACTGCCAGATACTTACTAGCTATGTGACCCTGGGCAAGTCACTTAACTTATCTATGCTTTGTTTTCCTTTTCTGTAAAATGGGTCTAATAGTAGCACAATAGCACAAGGTTGTTGTGACAATTAAATGAGTTAACAAATGTGAACCTTTTGTAAACCTTAAAACACAAAAAGGCTAGAGTATTCCCACTGCTCACCAGAGGGTTCTCAATTTGTAAACTCTTAGACAATCCCCTTGCCCTTCTACCTCACTAAAATTACTGGGCCTATGGCACAGTATTGGCCACATCCAAAATTAATCTAAGGGTAAGGAAATAAGAAAGTTGAAAATCACTCTGAAATGTGAAAATTAAAAAAATTTTGATTTGGCTCTGATCCCCCATTCTACATTTGGGAAATCTTCTGCTTCCAGTAGATGAACTTTATTTATAAGATATGATTGACAAATGATTTTATGAAAACATAGTAAAATGAATAACTGTAAAAGAACTGTACATTAAAAAATTGTAAAGAAATTATTTCACCTTCCTAATAATCTTTCTTACAACTTTCATTTCTCCTGGGGAACATGGAGAAGGACTAGAGGAGAAATTATGTGATGGGAACTCATCCAAATTAGCCCGGCAAACAGTTGAAGAAAATAGGGGGGATCTCTACTAGCTGGAATTCATTTGCCAGACCCATCTCACAAGTGACTGAAGTTTCACAATAGCAGTTTTTCTCCTAGTAACATCCTGTTCGTCCTGCATTGCTCCTTTGTAACAACAATGCCTAGTCCCATCTCCATTGCAGGTTTCCATATTTGCCACTGCAGCCATCCAGGATTTGGCTCAGCTCACTCTGCACCCAGATAGGGCTATAGTGACCCTGGAGCTGAACCAAGCAATAAGGAGCCTCTCCGCCTCTAGTTGCATGGAAAGAATAGCATGGAATGGAATGGTGGACCAGTAATTTCTCTCTAGAGCAAATATGTTAAAACATTCAAAAGAGGGAAGGACTGAGTTAAAAATTGACAAAATTATCTCCAGATTATTGACCTATCATCATACCCCCCAGTGCAATTCTTAATTCACACTGGTGTGGTCATTGTAGGTAATGCTGCAGTAGTTTATTCAAGTGCAAGCCTGTTTGGACTTCAGCCAAGCTGCCGATTAGAAGGGGCAAAAGACCAGAGAGGTAATGAAATACAAACGGAGGCACTTTCAGATGTAAAAGAAATGCTGCATACTTAAAAGGGGTATAAGGACCAGATAGCTCAATTGCATAAGGAAAGGCAAGCAGAGACAATGAACTTACCTCCCAGGATATTGCCTAGCTCTATTCCTCCCTCTCTGGGGCAGTTACAGTGGATAAGAGTGCAGGGCCTGAAATCAGGAAGACTCATCTTCCTGAGTTCAAATCTGGCCTCAGACACATACTAGCTGTGTGACCCTAGGCAAGTCACTTGACCCTGTTTGCCTCAGTTTCTCACCTGTAAAATGAACTGGAGAAGGAAATGGCAAATCACTCTAGTAGGCACTCTATCTACTGTGTCACTTAGTGGCCCTCAATATAACATACTACCTATCAAACTGGGACATATTCTCTTACCAATACACACATAGTGCTTACTGGGGAGAGTTGTCATAATTTTAAAAGTAACATGAAAATGAGACACAAATGTAGGGAGCACATATGCCCACAGGATTCCATACCTCTGGAATGTAGGTGATTATGTTTTTTCTTCCCCTTAGAAAGAGTTCACACATAAATCTATTGATGGGTGTGGCTTTGGTGTTGGATAGGTGGTTCTGCTTCTAAGATGGGCTGCTCCAAAGCTAGATGGCTCCTCTACTAATCTGACTGAACTACTACTCCACCACTAAACTGGCCACCTCTCTTTTGGGTTGAAAAACTCTTCACTGCTGAAGTGAAGTGAAAGGATCATAGAATTCTCTGACCTGGCTGAGTGTTATAGTGCCATTTTCAGTTGTAGTGTTACAGTGCTCCTTTTAGTTGAAGTATTACTATGCCCTTATAATTATTTCAGCTGGAGAGCTCTTTCAGAAAGGACAGAGACCTTTAGAATGGGATTTGTTGACCTTTTCCAGTTCTGCTCCCTAGGTGGGACTCAGTGGTTTCACACTCCTAGGCAGCAGGTGGCTCTTTCACCAGACTCTGAAGTCTTTCTTAGACCTACTTTACTGATCCCAAACTGGATCTTGTCATTGAGAAACCTTACTTCTAAATCATAGTGATAAAATTCTCATTTCTGCCAATTGAGCCATAACTAGACAATACACAATTGTCCAATAATCACAAAAACAGTTCTGAGATTCGTAATTTCCCAACTATCAATACCAAAGTCCTCTCTTCACATTAGATGCTGGGTAATAGAACACTGTGGCCATCTTTACTTTGGATCTCTGTGAGTCCTTTTCTCAAATATACAAGTTTCACATTTATAAACATTAAAAATCTGAAAGGGACAACTCTTAAAATTTCAATCTCTTTTTTTCACTCTTTCCCTCTCCTTTTATGTTTCATTCTTCCTTTTTTCCTTCTGTTCCTTCACCCCTTTCATTCTCCCCTTTTCCCTCTTCCTCTATTTTTCCTCTTTCACTATTATTCCTATTTCCTTTCTTTTCCTCTCTTTCCATTTCTCCCTTTCCCCTCTTCTTTATTCTCCTTTTCTTATTTCTTCTTTTATCTCTTTGTTCTTTCTTCTCTTACTTCTCCCCACCCTCTCTCTGTGTTTTTATTTCTTCCCCTTTCTACCTCTCCTTATCACTTCCCCTATTCTTTCTCTCTTTTTCCTCCTTTCTTCCTTTACTACTTTCCCTCCCTTCCTCCTTTAATTTATTCTACAAGGGTAAGAGTACCCTTCTCTTGATTCCCCAATCCCTTAAGAATGAGCTTTGGACTATTCTTTGAACTCCTCGGTCTAATTCTGAATAGAGAAAGAAAGGGTAAAAAGGGGAAGGGAAAGGAAGAAAGGGAACCAGCATTTATATAGTGTCTACTATGTGCCATTCACTGTGCTAACTGCTGTTTACAAACATTGTCTCATTTGATTAAATGAATTAGAGAAGAACTGGAGCTCCATTCTGAACTCCAAGGAGTTCAAGATTCTTGAGGCAATAAATGTCTCTATCTCTGCTGAATTAATATTAATTATTAACACAAAGTCCCTCAAAAAAGACACTGCACGTAGACTCAGACTGATGTATCTTGGGGTCAGGGTGCATCAAAGCAGCTATTATAGCTATGTACAGGTCATTCTGTCAGTCAGTGCTATGTTTTGGGTGCCCATTATGTATAAAAATCTGGACTTGATATTGCAGGGTATGAAAACAAGAGTCTCTGGTCCTAGAAAATTCATGTTTAATGGAGAAAACAAAAGAGACACACACATAAACATATAGAAGAATGGTCCTTACCCTCCAGAAACATATAAACTTAGTGTGACTTCATCACAGACACAGATTGCTCTATGGCATGCTTACTCGTCAAGATTTTGAAGTAGAACTGTGAAAATCACTCACAGCAGAAGTAGAAGATAGGGCTCATTACCCTACTCCAGAGGCATTGACTCTAGAGACAGTCCTGCCAAACAATATAGGACATCATCACAAATCTGGCCCTTAGAGCCCCATACCCTCTTGATCAATCAATCAACTAGACCTACTATGTGCCAGACACTGGGAATGCAAAGACAAAAATTAAGTTGTCCCTACCCTCATGAAGCTTATGCTCTTTCAAAGGAGACAACAAATACACACACACACACACACACACACACACACACACACTAAATACAAATTAAGTACAGAATATTTTAGAGAGAGGGTGCAAGTAGTTATGGGGATCAAGAAGGGCTTTGTGTAGAAGTTGGCACTTGAGCTATGTCTTAGAGGATTTAAGGAATTCTATACTACTTCAAAACCTGGCTCCACCATATCTTTCCAGCCTCATTGGACATTATTCACCTTTCAGTGCGCTGTGATCCAACCAAATTGGACTTCATTTCTGTTCCTCATACACTACACTTTATCTCCCCTCTCTTTGCCTTTTCAATGTCCATCCTCCATGCTAGGAATTCACTGCCTCCTCACCTCTGCCTCACACAATTCCTCTCTTCCTTCAAGTATCACCTTCTATAAGACTTTCCTAAGCTCTCACAACTGCTAGTACCCTCCCATATTCAAATTTAATCATATAGATGTGCACACATATATGATACATATTTGTATGTACACACGTCTCTGTTAGAGTGTAAGCTCCTTGGGAGTAAGAATTGTTTCATTCTTTGTATTTGCATTCCTCAGTGCCTAGCATTTAGTAAGTGTTCCATAAATGCTTGTTGATTGATTAGTATGAAGCAAATGTGAGGGGAGAGAGAATTCCAGGCATGAGGGATGATGGGCAAAGGCCCAGAGAGGGAAGATTGAATGTTGGACACAAGGAACAGTAAAAGAGGCCAATTTGACTAAATAATAAGAAAAGAAAGAAGAAGAATAAATAATACATCTATAAAAGTAGTTTGGAGCCAGGTTGTGAAGGGCTTTAAAAGTCAAACAGAGGAGTTTTTATTTTATCCTAGAGGAAATAGGTAGCCACTGGAATTTACAGACTGGGGGAACCCAACATGAGGCTAGAGCTTAGGAAAAATCATTTTGGTAGTTTTTGTTGGTAGATGGGGGCAGGGAGAGACTTGAGGTAGGGAAAGAAATTGGAGGTTATTGCAATACTCCAGGAAAGAAGTGATGAGGACCTAAAATAAGGTCTTGGCTTTATAAGTAGAAAGAAAGGATTGAGGGAGAGGGGGATAGGAAGAGGCATTTATACAGCATCTACTATATGCCAGGCACTGGCTAGGAGCTTTACAAATATCTCATTCGATCCTTACAGCACTATGAGGTAGGTGATAATATTATCCCTATTTTACAGTTGAGTAAAATGAGGCAAATTGAAGTTAGGTGACTTGCTCAGGGTCACACAGCTAGAAGTGTTGGAGACTGAATTTGAACTTAGGTCTTCCTGACTCCAGGTCTAGTGTTCTATCCATTGCCATCTAGCTTGGATTCAAGAGATATTATAGAAATAGAAATGGCAAGATTGGGCAACTGATTGAATATGTGGGATTTAAGAGAGTGGAGAGTCAAGAATGGTGTTTAGTTTGTAATCCTGGGAGACTGAAGGAATTGTGATATTCCTGAAAAAAAAATAGAGTTTAAAAATGGAGAAGCATCTAGGTAGTTCAGTGGATAGTGCTCTATCTATCTATCCACTGGCCCTGGAGCCAGAAGAACCAAAGTTCAAATCTGGCCTCAAATAATAGTTGTGTGACTCTGGGCAAGTCACTTAACCCTGATTGCTTCCAAAAAGAAAAAGAAGTAGGGTGGATTTTTAAAGAAAGAAATCATTTCTATTTTGTATATGTGTCTGTGGGACAGTTTGAAATGTCCAATAGGCAGTTGGTAATGAGTGACTAGAACTCGGGAGAGAGATGGGGCTAGATATATAGGTCTGGAAATCATGTGTATAAAGACGACATTTGAATCTCTGGGAGCTGATGAGATCATAAGATGAAAAAGAATAGAGAAGGCCCAGAGAGAGCCTTGTGGGATATCTGCAGTTGGGGAGTGGGAAAGGAGACTGAGAAGGAGGGAGTTAGACTAGCAAGAGGAAGGTAATGTTACAAAAACCCAGAGAAGAAAAATTATGCCAGAGAGGTGGGTCACAAGTGTCAAATGCTGCAAAGAGGTCAAAAAGCGTGTCAAATTTGACATTTAAGAGACCATTAGTTATTCCAGAGAGAATAATTTTCATTTGAGTAATGAGGTGAGAAGGTACAAAAGGTTGAGAAGTAAGTGAGAGGAAAGGAAATGGAGGTGGTGGGTGTTTTGTTAGCTTTTTCCTAGGAGTCTAAGAAAGAGAAGAGAGAAAAAGGTATAATAACTTGAAGGGATGGTAGGATAGAGTGAAGATTTCTTAACAATGGAGGAAATATGGGCATATTTGTAGTAGCAAGAAAGGAACAAGTAGACAGAGAGAGACCGAAGTTTAGAAAGAGACAGGAATGGTTGAAGGACCAATCTTCTGGAGAAGATAGGAGGGGATGGGAGCAAGAGTACTTGTAGAAGCAAAAGCCTAAACAAGGAGAATTAACTTGCCTAAGTTCACAAAGTTAGTTAATGATTCTTAGCCTAGCATTCTTTTTTACCACTTTTATCAAGTGAAAGTAGCTCAGGACTTTCTCAATATGTGAGCAGCTTAGCCCTATAGGCTAGTAGTTGCCAGTGTAGTATGGATTTTTTGGGGGGTATTTTAAAAAACCATTTTTACAGTCTATAGCAAGGAGGAAAAAGTAAGCAATGATGAGAAGGGGTTTTGAGATGAACTTTGAAGAGAAAGGAGAGCCCATGGTGAATGGCTTGCATTATCTCAGTAAAGTATGAGGTGAGGTCCTTAGCAGAGAGGGGAGGGAGAGGTTTGAAAAGGTTTGGAACAGCCTCTGTGAAGAGGGTGATAGAGAGTCCTTTAAGAACCAGTAAAATGATTGCCTTGCTTCAGTGAGTGATCAGTTGAGGTTAGGTAATATAAATTTGTAGTGGGCCCAGTCAGCTCCATTGGGTAACTTCCCTTAAAGGCTCCACTTAGCAGTACATGAGGAGGAGGCAGATGGTAGAAGTAATCCAGCATTGGGGTTTTGTTAAGTATGAACAGTGATAAGACAAGGAGACATCAGATTTGGGCATAGAAGACAATGCAGAGTTGAACGGGTTCTGCCTCTACCACATTGTTATCATATTGGGCATATCCAAAAATGTGTCTCATTCTGCATGTAAGCCCATTGTTTCTTGGTTAGGAGGTAGGTGACATTCTTCATCACTGGTACTGTGGAATCATGGTTGATTATTTTATTGATTAGAATTCTTAAGTTGTTTAAAACTACTCATTTTTACATTGTTGTCATAGTATAAATTGGTCTCTGGGTTGAGGTGGAAAATCAGTACAAAATAAAAATTGAGCAAAGGCCCTCCGGAATGAGATAAACACTGTCTCCTTTCTAGAATTTTTATAGCAGTTTTTATAACACTTTCCCCCCTTGGGGACATTTCATGAGACTTTGTCGAGGCTTGAGGTAGAATGTGTGCTTGCTACCAGTGGAAGCTATTGATCTCTGACACAATGAGATTAGGGAAGAAGAATCCCACGATGACAAGGAAAAGAAGCTGGTGGTCCCCTCTGTGTCATTCTAGTGCCTGCACTATGTCTCCAAGTACCAAGCTCAAGGGGAAGCTTGTTGGAGTAAAAAGAAGTACAGTCACTGGGTCTGGGGTCCTGAGCCCATTAATTGTTGGTTAAAGATTTAGAGAAGTTGTTATCTCAGAGTTGAGGAAAGTCATGGTGGAGATTCTGGGGAGTGATGACAAAGTAGGGAAGTCTGAGTCCTGACTTACCTCACCAGGCTCCAAGGGGATGTAATAGTTGAGGTGGTGGTTGCTTGATCTACCTGGCACATGCAGCCTTCTTTCTCTCCCTCAGATGCCTAGCTTTTTTCAACCAGGCTGGCTTGCCTGCCCCTGGTGTGAAGTTGCTGGTGATAGGGATGATGGGCCCCTGCCCTGCCCTGGCATAATATTTGCCCCTCTAGATTGTGGCTTTCCAGAGTCAGGTGAGAAGCAGCGACGTTGTTCTGGGAAGGTGCTCCTATTCCCTATTAACTGTTTTAAATAGAATATAAAATGATAGCATAAGAAAGGATATGTAGACCAATAGTAATGGCCCTTTTTATTTTGTACTTGATTTTCCACTCTTGGTCTGGAGTTCACCATTCTTGGGTTCTCATCTGCTCTCTGTCCCTAACTTACTAAGTGATTCTAGACAAGTACATTTTAAATCTAAAAGGCTCAAAAGTCAGAGCCCAGAGCTGATGAAGAAAAGAAGTATTTAGACAAAGACAACTTTGAAAGACTTGGGGTCTTTGACAAATGCAGTGACTAACTGTGATTCCAGAAGACTGATGATGACCTATGCTATCCATATCCTGACAGAGTCGATAACCCAAGGTGGAGAATAAGGCATAGGCTTTTGGACATGGACAATGACAATGTGAGAATCTGTTTTGATTGACTGTGAATATTTGTTATAAGCTTTGTCTTTCTTTTAAATTGAGTGGAGAGAGAGAAAATAAGCACTTATTAATTGAAAAACAAAATAAATAAAAAAAGAGGTAATATAAGGACACCCACAGAGAGAAAAATAGATCTAGAAGAACTCCAAAACAGCCAGAACTACGAGATATCCAGAACTGATGGCCAAGAGAGGCTCTGAACTCTCTTCTCTATTAAGAAGATTGAAGCTATCTAGCTTGAACTTTAGCTTACTTCCTTCACTCCTGTAAAACTTCACCTCATTTCCTCCATTCTCAGAAGTGACCATTTTCTTGCAGCAGCTTATCCATCCACTTGTACCTTTTTATGTCCTTTCCTGCCTCCTCTGTGACCTTGCTCTCCTATCTCTTGCATTGTCAGTTTTTCCACTCTAATCTTGGCCCACAAGCATGTTTGGGTCTCCTCTATTCTAAAAAAAACACCTTCCTTTGACCCTGCTACTTACTATAACTGTCATCCCATTTCCCTTCCTTCATTGCCAAGATCATAAAAAGAAGAGTCTATACATGATACTTCCCTACCACTCATACCTCACATACCTTTGCAATCTGTTTCCCACTTTCACCATTCTCTTTCCAAAGTCATCAATGACCCCGTCACCAAATAATAGACCAAATTAACAAACATCATCAAATACAATGACCTCCTTTTAATATTTATCTTCTTTGACCTTTCTATAACACTTGGCACTATTGGCCTCCTTCTTAATTCTCTCCCTTCCCTTGCCTTCCATGATACTACACTTACATGGCTCTCTGTCTCTAACTTCTTTTCTATCTTTGCTGGTTCTTCATCTATTACTTTATTAATAAAACATCTACAAATTTCTGTTCCTGGTTATATTATCTTATCTCACTACACTTTCTCCACTGAAAACCTCATCCAATCTAATGGCTTTAATGATTGACTTTTTCAGATGAGCCTCAACATCTTTCCAGAATCCCAGTCCTTATTCATTTTCAATAACCTCTCCCTATCTCCATTGACCTTTTCCCTTTTGCTTGCAAATTTACTCATGTCTTTCACTTCCTTAAAATTTTTTTCCTTTGACTTTATCATCCTCTCAAGTCATTATCTTGTATGTCTCTTTTTAAATGCTGAGCTTATAGAAAGGGTAGTTTATATTTACTGTCTCTACTTCTGGCTCCTGACCTCACTACTCTACTGAAATGTCTCTTTCAAAGGTTGCCAAAGATTTAATTGCTAAATTTCATAGCTTTTTCTCAGGTCTCATCCTTCTTGACCTTTCTCTAGTTTCAGACGCTGCTGGCAACCACTATCGACCAGGATATCATCTCCTCCCTTGACTTCTGTGACACCGCTCCTTCCTGAATCCTCTCTGTCTCACTGTTTCTTGTTTTCTCCTCTTCCTCTCATCTGCTAAGCACACATGATGTCCAGGGCTCTGTCTGAACTCTCTTCTCTTCTCCCACTATACTATCTTGCTTGATGATCTCATGTGCTTCCACAGGTTAAATCACCAGCCCTATGGTGATCAGAGGCAGTATGGCATAGTAGACAGAGAAAACACCTCAAAACTAGGAAAACATGGGCCCAAGTCTTGCCTCTGACACATATTGGCTGTGTGAGCTTGGACTCTCGGCAACTCTCTAAAGCTGTAGGTGCAGAGGAAGTTTGGGCCTGCATTTAGAAGAGTTTCCTACCCTGGTGAAATCACAGGTCCAGTCCCTATGGCCCTGTGGTGGTAATTCCCAATTGCCATCCTTCTCCTGAGCTCCAGGCTCACATATGATGGGGATCTCAAACACCAGGAAATCCCTTCAATTTCCCAATCTGAACTCATCACCTTTCCCCTTAGCCCACCTCTCTTTCAAGCTGCCCTATTTCTATTGAGGGCACTGCCATTTTTCCAGTTACTCAGGATTAAAAACTCACAGTCATCCTTGACTCATCCCTTTCCTTTATTCTGCCCACTACATCCTATCATTTGCCAAGACCTGTCAATTATCCTTTTATCACATTACCTTCTCTCCACTTATACTACCACAATCCTTGTTCAGGCCTTTATCTCTTCTAGAGGTACCTGAAGTCAGGAAGACCTAGGATCAAATGTAGTGGCATTTAGTAGCTGTGAGACACTGGATAGGTCACTTAATCTCTGTTTGCCTTAGTTTCCTCAACTGTAAAATGGGGATAATGAGAGCACCTACCTCACAGGGTTGTTGTGAGTATCAAATGAGATAATATTTGTAAAAGTGCTTGGAACACAGTAGGTGCTATATAAATGCTTATTCTCTTCCCTTCCTCTTTCCTTCTAGCTTACAATAGTTCTTTATTCTCTCTATTTCAATTCATCCTTCACACAGCTGCCAAAATAATCTTCCTAAGGGGGCAGGTCTGGCCAGATTCCTCCCCAGGCAGTGAGGAGGTGCGTTTGACAGAGTGTTGGGCTTGGAGTCAGGAAGACCCAAATTCACATGTGCCTCAGACACTTATAGCTGTATGATCCTGGGCAAGTCTCTTAACCTCTGTCTGCTTCACTTTCCTTAACTGTAAAGTGAGGATAATAATAGCATTTATCTCCCAGGGTTGTTGTGAGGATGAAATGAGATAATATTAAAAAAATTTTTTTTTTTGCTTTTTGGAGGGTGGAGAGCAGGGCAATTGGGGTTAAGTGACTTACCCAAGGTCACACGGCTAGTAAGTGTTAACTGTCTGAGGCTGGATTTGAACTCAGGTCCTCCTGACTCCAGGGCTGGTGCTCTATTCACCATGCCACCCAGACACCCCAACGAGATAATATTTGTAAAGTGCTTAGCACAGGGCCTGGCATCTAGTACATGCTTAATAAATGCTGTTTCCTTCACTCCTGCTTCAAAACTTTCAGGGCTTCCCTAATTCCTTTTAGGACAGGAGTTCTTTTTCTTTTTTTTAGTCTTTTATTAATTTATTTACTTTTAGTTTACAACACTCAGTTCCACAATCCCTTGAGTTCCAAATTTTCTCTCCTTCCCTCTCCTCCCCCACATGGTGGCATACAATCTGATATAGGATCTTCAAATACCTTCACATTAAATGTTAGCCAGGTTGTAAAGAAGGATTATAACCAATGGAATAAACAATGGGAAAGAGGAAACAAAACAAAACAGGGAAAAGAAAGAGAGCTGGCAGTTTGCTTCAATCTGCATTCAGACTCTGTAGTTCTTTCTCTGGATGTGAACATCTTTCCATCATGTGTCTTTTGGAGTTGTCTTATAACCTTGCATTGCTGAGAGGAACCCAGTCTATCAGAATTAGTCATCACACGTGCGATGTGTCTGTAATTGTGTACAACGTTCTCCTGGTTCTGCTCTCCTCACTCAGCATCAGTTTATATAGGTCTCTCCAGGTAATTATGAAGTCTATCTGCTATTCATTTCTTATAGCAAAATAGTATTCCATTACATGCATATACACAACTTGTTCAGCTATTCCCCAATTGATAGGCATCCCCCTGATTTCCAATTCTTTGCCCCCACAAAAAGAGCTGCTGTAAATATTTTTTGTACATATGGAAGATAGGAGTTCTTAACCTGGTTTGTGAACTTAAAAAAAAATTTGAAAACTGCATTCCATTAAAATTGTTTTCTTTGTAGCTTTATGTATTTTATTTTGTACATTTGAAACATTTTTCTGAAAAAAGGTTCATAGGCTTTGCCCAAAAAGATTGCTGAAAAACTTATAACCCAAAAAAGGTGCCCTAGGGGCACAGAGGCGGTTGGCCCAGTACTCTAAGTCCTGCAGAATCTGTTTCCAAACTGCTTTTTCAGTTTGGCTTCATATTATATCCATTCCTGAGCTCCACATTCCAACTAAATTAGACTATTAGCTATTCCCCCAACTTTGATGTGCAGTTTCCTTCTTCCCTTCTGTCCTCAAGCCTATGTGAATTTCTGGAATGTGGTACTTACTAATTTTCACCTCTCAGAATCCTGATCTTCCTTTAAGGGTCAGCTCAGGCGCCACTTCTTCCATGAAGCCTTCCTCTATTCCCCTTATCTTAGAATATTCTACTTCCTCTAATTTCTCCAGAACTCTTTGTCTGAATCCCTCTTTGCCATCTTCCATCATTATCTACCTTGTATCAATAAATATCTTTGTACATATCATATCCTGATCCTTACCAGTTGATTAGAAGCCCCTTGAGAGCAATAATCTCATTATTTTTATCTTTTTATCTCCAGCACCTAGCAAAAGTGCCTTGCAAATAGTAGGCTCTTAATTTTTGTTGAATTGAATTGCCAGTTGCTCGCTGGGGTCTTCTGCTTGGATGTCCCACTAGAATTTCAAAGTAAATATATTGTGAAGAGGGTATAGTCTAATTTGTCCTGGTCAGATCACATCTGGAGTACTTCTTTCAGTTGTGATGCATATTTTAGGAAGGACATTCATAAGATGAAAAATGTCCAGAGTTGGGGTAATCATGATAGCAAAAGGCCACAAATTCATGCCAGTATGATGATTCATCAAAGAGAGCTGTGGATGTTTAGCTTGGTGAAGACCATACTTGAAGGGGGTGAGAAATAAAATGCTGTCAGGCTGAAAAGAGATTAAAATTGCTTTGCTTGGTCCAAGGGGGCAGAATGAGGAGGGTAGGGTAGAAGTTGCTGAGAAGCAACATTTCCTAACAGCTAGAGCTATTTAGAAGAGGCATGAGCTGCTTCAGGAGAGTTTCCCTTCACTGGAGGTCTTGAAACAAAGGTTGGATGACAAGTTGAAGGGCATGATGTAAAGGAGATTTTTGTTCATAGATGGGCTAAACAAGATGGCTTCTGATGTCCTTTCCAGCTCTGAGGTTCTGTGCTTCTATGGTAAATCTAAAATTGAAATCATCTTCCCTTAAAACTTGTACCTCCCTCTATCTTTTCTATTTCTGTTGATAGCACCTCCATCCTCCCAGTAATCCACCCTAGGAACCTTGGAGTAAATTTTGACTCATTTCTTTTTCCTCAGAATTTCCAATCAGTTGCCAAATCTTTTTAATTCTATCTTTGAGGTACCTCTGGCATCTCTCCCTTCTTTTCTTCTCCCTAGTTTGGACCATCAGTCTGGGTTATTTAGATAGCTTTTTAACTAGTCTCTCTGACTTTAGTCTCTCTTTTCTTTAATCCATCTTTTATTACTGCCTGAATGATCTCCTTTACATTTCTTATATTGACATTTTAAATCCTTCATAATCTGGTTTTGGCCTACCTTTCTAGCCTTATCTCACATTTCCCTTTCCCTCTATACCTTCTACATTCCCACCAACAAGTACTCTTCTCCTTCTCTGATTTTTTTTTCTGCCCTCTCCAATCTTCTGTGCATTTTCTGAAATTACTTCTCAAGGATAGATTCTATTTTCCATTTCTATTAAAATCCTCCGTTTCTTTCAAGACCTAACTTGGGTGGCAACTCATATATGAAGCTTTGCCTGATCATCTCCAGGTGAAAGTGATTTCTCCCTCCTCAAATTGCACATTGCCTGGATTTCTTCATACTTATTATCATAGCATATCTTTCATCATACTTAGTGTTTCATTCAGACTTGAGATTTCACTGATTTAGGAAACTGCCAATGAGGAAACCTTCTCTACAAACACAGACTGGCAAGTGTTCTGCAACATATAGTCTTCAACATATAATGTTTTGCTTAGGGACACTGAAACCCAGAATCTCATAGCCAATATGTGTCTGAGTAGCCCTTGAACCCTGATCTTCCTCCTCTTCATAATTATCTCATTAAGTTATGAGGTCCTTGAAGATAGAGCCTGCATCTTATGTCATTTTTGAATACCCAGTTCCTAGCACAGTGCCTTCTTTGCACATAGTAAGATCATAGGATAGTCATCAAATACATATTTATTGAATGAAAGGAATTTACTGAATTGAGGAGAGTGATGCCATTTGTCTAGGATGAATGAACCAGCACTAACTCTGCCCTAGAAAAGGGGGTGGGAGGGTGGATAGATCAGATGAATACTTCAGGACTTTGCCTATCACAGATATTTCAGATTTTATGGATTTTGTATTAGTTACAAAGGAACAACCCGCTCCTTATCCAATCTAGTCTATTGATCTAATTAAAAGATCAAGCTTCGGAGTGGAAAGGGGAAAGAAAGGACTATTTGATTCCATTCCCTTGCCCATGAAAGGGCTCCACACCTGCCCAGTCTCTTCTCTCACTCTTCCTCCTTTCCTCTCCTCATTTGATGACCTAGCTTATGACTCAGAAAAATACATTTCTGACCGAGGAAAAACCTCTCTCCGCTGGACTTCATTCTAGCCCTGGAGGCTTTACAAGGGGGAGGGAAAGGAACGTTGTTCTGGGCAAAGCTGCTGACAGACTGCATGGATTCTCCCCAGCCCACTCGCTCGCCTCCCTCCCCTCCCCTCCCCTCCCAGCTCTCTCCCCAAGATCCCTGGTTTGCGTGGGCAGGGGCAGGCAAACACCCAGAGCAGGGATGCCGGGGGAACGCAGACTGCAATCCTCTCTCCCGGCTGCTCATGCACCACGCACGCAGCACACGGACACACACACGCACACGCACACACACACGCACACGCACACACACACACACACACACACACACACACACACACACACATACACACGCGCGCGCGCGCGCGGAGTGTCAAGGTGCTGAGTCACACTTAGCACTGCACAACATTCTTAGTCTTTCCCCCTCACTCTTATGCATACATACATTTACACACACACACACACACATGCACACACTCCACACATAGTGCTTCTCTGCACACATATGCACATGTGTGCACACTGGAGCTTACACACATAAAAAGCTCTCCACAATCCCAGTCCTACACGAATAAAACCGTTCTAGTATTCATCCCACACCTCTCTCTGGCTTCTAGTCCCTCCTGCCGGTCTCACACTCTCGCTGCTTCTCCCCAAAGCAGCCTGCCCCCACCACTTGACCCCCTCCTTTTCCTTTCTTGGTGTGTCTGTGTGTCTGTCTGGGCGTGTGTCTGTGTGTCCGTCTGGGTGTCTGGCTGTCCGTCTGGGCGTGTGTGTCTGTCAGTCTGTCTGTCTCCCTCTCTCTCCTCTTGCTCTCCCCGGGTCTGTCTTGTCTCATTCCGCCCCCCTCCATGCCCCCGCCCCTCTCTGTTTTCTGAGCACAGCTTCTGGGAGATCCGCTCTGCTCTGCCGCCTCCTCCCACGCTCTGCTTAGAGGGATCCTGCGGGGGTTTCCACCCAGACTCACGACCTCACCGTTGCTGCTGCTCAGCAGCCAGACAGATAGCCCACCTCGTGGGCGCCTTCCAGCTTTGGACGAAGCCAGTCTCCTACTGCCCTGTTGTCTCTCCCTGCCTCCTTTTCCCCAGTACGCTCCATGCTCGCAGCATTCAGCCAGGAGAGTTGTGAATGAACATTCCCACTCCCCAGTCTTTGCAGGGAAATAATAATAGCTGATGCTATCGCATTTGTTTGTCTCAGCAACTCTGTGGGGGTAGGTAGTGCAAGGACTGTCGTGCCCATTTTACAGATGAGGAAGGTCAATGCACACAGCTTTTAACACCTAAGACTTGTAACGCGGTTCTTCGGATTGAGATAGGTCTCTCCATAGGGAAAGCAAAGTAGTGGAAGATCAACGGGGGAAAATGAGTTGGAAGTCAGGGAGCAGTCCTAACCTCTCCGCCTTCTGCTCAGCATCCTCTTCCCCATGAACACATTAGTATGTATGGGAGTCAGCTATTGAGCCATCTTGGTTTTCCTTTTACTCAGTTAAATAACTCCAGTTTCTTTTGCCTTTCTTCTATTTTCCATAGACTTTTAAGGGACCTCAGAGGGAACAGTCCCAAACTACACAACAGAAGGGATTTTAGACCCCCCCTCACTTTACAGATAAGAAAACTGAGACCAAAGACTTTAAGCAACGCCCTCCCCCCCCCCCCCCCACACACACACACAAGTTGTAGGAGTCAGAGCTAGAATCTGAAGCCAAGTCCTGGAACTGAAAATTCAGTGCTCAGTCCATTCCATTGTGCTGCAATCCAGTCTCTGCTCTAAAACCTTCAGTGAAGGGGAACTACCATTAGGCAGCCCCCAGCTGTCCCCCAGCAGCCCACAGCCATTAAGGCATCTCACGTCTCTGTTTGCAAAGACGATTTTCTCTTATGCTGAGATGAAATCTGTCCCCAAATGTCTAGTTGTGGCCTCTGAATCTACATAAAAAAACAAAATACTTCTTGTTAGAGCCCTTCACATTTACAAGACAGCTATATTGGCTTTGGCTATAGGTTTGCATTGAAGCAGGAAGGTAGACTAAGTCATATTATAATGGAAATGGGAATCCAGAAGATGTGGTTTCTAGTTCTGATTCTGCCAGTAACTAATTATGAGACTTTGGGCTGTTCAATCCACACCTCTGGGTTTTTCCCTTTGTGTGGAAAAAGGGGGAATTGGATAGGATGGATTAGATGATCTTTAAGCTGTTTGGAGGGTACCACCAGAGACAAGTACAGTGCAGGAATGGGCACCCAGTCCCTCACTTGTCTTTATTTTCTCTTTATGGCCTGACTTGATCACACTGGCAAGTCAGAATTTCTAGACTGAGGTAGCCAGGCTGCATTATGGTTCTAGAGGTAGCTCTGGTAAGGAGGATATACTTCTACTACTAACAACTGTAGTTTTTGCACTTCCCATTTAAAAAATCAGCCAAGATGACATAATTAATCCTTAATCAGCAACACTTTACTAATCAGAAGGCAAAGCAAGACTATTAAAAACATCACATTCCACCCCTAAATCTGGGAAATACTCTCCCACCAAGGTGCAGTGTCTGAGTGGGAATGTGCCCACAGAATTACAAAGCCATATCATGAACAGGGAACATACATGCTTAGAGAAGCTCAACTCTCTAGTGTGGGCCTTGGTGACTTATCTAATTCAGGGATAATCTGTACAATTCACTTGTGAGTCAATCCAATCTTCTTCTGGGCCTCTTTATTTTTTTCCTATATGGATCTGCTTCTTTACTGAATTTTCTTCTCCTGGGCTACCAAAACAGTGCTGTGCTCTTTCTATAAAAGCTGTAATCCTAAGCCTAGGACCTGCAGAGCTTTTCCAGGTCTGCTCACTTGGCTGAGTACTGACAAGTTTCCACCACTTAGGCAGCAGGTGGCACTGAGTTCTGTTGCCAGACCCCAAGAGGGGTCTCTCCTGATCTCCACTCAGAGAATTCATTTAGGTCTATTCTGGCCCACTAAGGGATCTCTTCTTGACCAATTCTACTGCTCCATGGCAGGGTCTCTTGTGTGAAATGATCAGCCTCTTCCTCAAGGTAAAAACCCAAATCTACATTTCTATTATCCAAGCCACAACTAGGATCTATATCTATCTATCTATCTATCTATCTATCTATCTATCTATCTATCTATCTACCTCAAATTCCTTATATTAGTTGTATACAAATTGGTTATTGTTGTTTGTCCTTCATTTTCTTTTTTTCCTTTTTTTTTTTTTTAGAGGGCAATTGGGGTTAAGTAACTTGCCCAAGGTCACAAGGCTAGGTTTTTGTTTGTGTGTGTTAAGTGTCTGAGGCCGGATCCGAACTCAGGTCCTTCTGACTCCAGGGCCAGTGCTCTACTCACTGCGCCACCTAGCCGCCCCCTTGTCCTTCATTTTCAAAAAAATGCTAAGAAACAGGACACTTTAGCCATCTTTACTCTGAGTGTCTTTTCTCTGTGGGCTACTTTCTCAATGTTTCTTTCACCCCCCCTCCTTCTATTAATAAAATTATCTAAATCAGAAAGTGGCACCATCTTACACAATGTTTAGATAAGACACAGTTTCTCCCCTTATTTACCTTGCAGTCATAGACAACTATATTATCAAATACCCACTGCAGGCAGAACACTAGATCAAAGACTGGAGGAGACAGAGAAAGACATAATCCCTATAGTTTAAGGACTCAAATCTATGAAGAAGTTCTCATTAGCATATTATCATATGCTAGTGGAGCTAGAGCTGGAAAGAACCTCAGAAGTCTCTAGCATAGCCCTCTCATTTTGAGGTTAAAGAAACTGAGGCTGAGAGAGGTTAAGTAGCTAGCAGAATGAATATAACTGAATGTGAATGGAGTCATCCAAGCTTGGTGCATTAATCAGAAAAGGCTTTTAGAATAGAAGGAGTTTTGAATAGGGTGTCTTCAGTGTCTTCAGTGTCCTCCAGGTCAGAGAATGTGTCTGAGAAATTCTCTTTGCAGTTTCTAGCACAATATCAAAAACAAGTGCTGCCCAATGGTTGCTCGATTATAAGGATACCAGTTGGAGAAGTAGAACTTCTTGGTGGAAATGTCCTATTCTTCTCAGCTTGTCTAGAAGAGGCCTCCATACCAGACCTATAAGCTGTGCTGGATTATATGATCTGTTCTCAAGGGGCTGGGAAAACTGGGGTGGCACCAGGCCAGAGCTTGTATTGTTCCAGCAAAATGGGGTTGGCATCTAGCCTACTATGATGTGATAGTACATGGCTAGGGGCCCGGTGGTATGACACGAGTGACTATGTTATGAGTAACACATCTCTAGTCATGACAGTAAGATCCATGAGTGTCACATGTATCTTATGAAGATCTTTAGGTTAATAGATTTGTCATGGTATCTGTCCTTTCTGGCACTAGCTGCTTTGTCCTGGGAGCCACATGCATAGCATAGAAAGGTAGTAAGGATTCTGTTTAAGGGACTTCCTTGGGTATTCTAATAAAGGGTGTTCTGTTGAAGAAATCAAGATGTATGTGAAGGTGTATATATGCACGTGTGTGGACTTTGAAGGTGTTTGTATATGTATGTGTATGTATACATATATGTATGTATATTGTGTATATACATATAAATATGAGTGGGGGGGTTATGGGAATTCATCCATAGTTGTATTGGTGTGTTTGCATGAGGAATATAGGTATGTGTGCTAAATACATATATAAATTTGTATGTATATTCACACGTGTATATTAGTTTAAATAACTCCTACTTACATTTGTTATTTTCCTTTTCTGTCATCTTAACCAATCTAATAGCTGTGAAGGGGTATCTCAGAGTTGTTTTAATTTGCATTTCTGTAATTATTTGTTATTTAGAGCATTTTTTTTTTTTTTAGTGAGGCAGTTGGAGTTAAGTGACTTGCCCAGAGTCACACAGCTAGTATGTGTCAAGTGTCTGGTCAGAGGCCTAATTTGAACTCAGGTTCTCCTGACTTCAGGGTTGGTGCTCTATCCACTGTGCCACCTATCTGCACCTAGAGCATTTTTTCATGTGACCTTGGACAAGTCATGAGGTCTTTGTATTATCATCTGTAAAATGAAGGACTTAGACTATGATTTTTTAAATAAATAATTTAGTGATATATTTTGTTTTTATATAACTCATTTTTCAATCTTTCCCTTCTTCACACTCAGAGAGCCATTCCCTATAATTAATCATTGAAAAGAAAAAAAGTAACAAGAGCAGTTAAGTAAAACTAACTAATGTATCAACTGATTCTAACAACATATAGAGAGTTCTATCTGTCCTAAGAAGTTAGGAAAGTGAATTCTCATATTTATTTAGCCTGCTTTTTTTAGTTACTCAGCATTTAGTGTTGATTTTTTTGTTATTGTTCTTCCCGTTTACATTTTTGTAGTCATTGTATAATTTTTTTTGTTTCTATTTATTTCTGGACTTTAATTTTTAAGGTCCTTGCCAGCTCTAAGCTTTATGATAAACCTATGACTCCAGTGTGTATATATTTGGCCGTGCCTGTGTATATGAGAGTCAATATATGTTTATATAAACACAGATAAGTATAATCAGTATTTACTTAGGTCATCTGCTTCTTAGAGAACTATTCTACCTAGATCTGGACCTTTCTCTGAACTGGGCTTGCACTTCAACTCCAGTGGGCCATTTTGCAAATCTGTTCTTTTGATTATAAAAGGATGTTGGAGAGAATGTGAATGACTGGGTGGTCAGCAGTTATCGTCACCACTCCTGAAAAATGCAACAGCAATAAAACCTCTTAGTCTATGTATGTGGTAGATCAGCAAGGCCATCATTTTATGGAAAGAAAAGAACTTTTGATTTGGTGTTTATGCAAATTAATGGATGCAGGTTCTGACAGAGATGCTGTCTAAAGGGCTTAGTGAGGCCTCTCTACCTGGTCCTTAGAAGCTGGAAGGGTAGCAGCTGCCTGTGACCAAGCTACTGTCTGATAATAAAGGGATCTCTGACTGAAGGAGGAGCCATCAAGATGAAGGGGGCAAAGGAAGAGGGAAGAAGAGGAATTCTATAGACTTAATGGAAGCTGCTCGGAGCTGATTTAGGGTAGTGTAGGATTTTCCAAAGACATTAAGTTTACTGTTCTCTAAGGTTTTTGTAGTATATGATATGTGTTTTTTATATTTGTGTAAAGAAATATGGGTTCTTTTTTTTTAAATTCAACTTTATTTTATTTCTGGTTTGAACTTCTTTCCCACTCTCCACTTCTCCACCTATTGAGAAGGAAGGAAATACAAAGTTCATTACAAATGTGAAGTAATGAAAATATATTTCTGCATTAGCTATGTTCCAGAAAAAAAGAGAAAATATATACTTCAATCTGTACTCTAAATTCATCATTTCTATATCTGGAGGCAGAAAACATTTTTTCTTCATGAGTTCTTTGGAATTGTAGTGAGTCATTGTATTGATTAGAGTTACTAAGTCTTTCACAGTTGATCCTTTTTAAAACATTACTATTGCTGTGTTCACTTCACTCTGCTTCAGTTCATACAAGTTTTCCTAGGTTTCTCTGAAACCATCCATTTCATCTCTTACAGCACAGGAGTATTCCATCACATTCATTTACCATAGTTTGTTTAGCTGTCCTTAAGAGAACCCCTTAGTTTTCAATTATTTGCAAACACAAAAAGGGCTGCTATAAATATTTTTGTATATGTGGGTCTTCTTCCTCTTTCTTTGATTTCTTTAGGGTTTAGGTCTAGTAGAGGCATTGTTGGGTTAAAGGATATGCATAGTTTAATAGCTTTTTAAAGCATAGTTCCAAATTGACTTCTAGAATGATTGAACTAAGTTGCAGCTCCACCAACAGTGTAGTAGTACAACTATTTTCCCACATCTTTTCTAGCATTTGTCATTTATGTCATCTTTGCCATTCTATGATTGTGAGGTAGTATCTCAGAGTTGTTTTAATTTGCGTTTCTCTAAATAGTAAACTATTGATAGCTTTGATGTCTTCCTCTGAAAACTGACTGTTCATATTCTTTGACCATTTATCAAATTGGGAAATAGCTATTATTCTTATAAAGTTGGCTCAATTCCCTATATATTTGAGAAATGAGACCTTTATCAGAGAAACTTGCTGCATTTTTTCTAGATTCCAAAGTGAAATGTGGATTAAAAAAAACACTTTTGAGGCACTTCTAGAAGCAGCCCAATGAAGTAGAAAGATCACTAAACCCTTGGATCTAAAATTTGGTCGTTAGCAGTATGAGGAAATCACTTTGCCTTTGAGTATCAGTTTCCTTGTCTATAAAATGGGGATAATAATGTCAATATTTACCTCAAGGTTTTTGTGAGAAAGGTATTTTGTAAAGTTTTATAGAAATGTGAGTAGTAATAATCTTTTCTGGTTGGTACCTTCTGTACTAACCTGTGTATTTTGCACCTTTGCCTCTTTAGGTAAGGGATAGTATTGGTGATGAAGGGAATAATGTAATCCCATGAGGATGAATATATGGCAGAACCAGAGTCTGAGAAGAGAACCTTGCAAAGAAGATGCCAGAAAGTGGTGACAGGTTCGAGAAGAAAGGGAATGCTTCTTGACCGAGAAGTCAAAGATGGTCAAAGATGGCAGTCATACTTAATGAAGCTGAGATCAATTTCATGATAGGAAAAGCAGGGCAGTTCAGGAAAGAGTAGCTTAGAGTAGCAACTGCTCATTTCCCACTAAGGTTCTTAGATAGAACTATCAACTCTAGACTTCATAACTTCATAATACTCTGTTTTGTGGACTATTTGTATATTCTATAGATTTATCCTTCCTTTATAATTTCCTAAGAGTAGAGGTGACTAGAGCCTTTCCTCCTGTGGTTCCTGCTTTGTGATATTCAGCCTTTTGGCATCAGTCTTTCTCTCTTTGCTCTTTAATCTCTTCCTTCCTCACTTCCTGCAAACATTATGGGGTCTCTTCCAGTCTTAATCTTTTCTTAACCCTGCCATGCCCTCGAACTATCATCTCGTATTTCTGTTACCTTTCATTGTAAACTCAAAGTGTTGTCTTATGCTCACTATTCTTCCACATCATTTACTTCTTAATCCCCTTAAATCATACTTCAGAACCTTCCAACATTACTAAAATTACTTTCTCAAAAATTACCAACAATCACTGAACATCTCAATCTTATGTCCTTTTCTTAGTCCACATCCTACTTGACCTCTCTGTAGCTTTTGAAACAGATGGCCATTAAGTTCTTCTGAATACTCTCTCCTTTCTTGATCTATGACACTGCCCTGGCCTTTCTTTATTTCTTGACCTATATTCTCTCCACCCCCACTGCCACCTAGCCTCTGATACCTTTCCCTATCCCTGAAATTACCTTGTATATACTTCTCTGTGTATCTGTCTCCTCAAATAGAATGTAAGCTCTTTGAGGTATGGAGTGTTTCATTTTTGTCTTTATATCTCCAGTGACTAGCAGAATTCCTAGCACATAGTGGAAATTTAATAAATAATTATTGATTTAACTGATTGATTACCTTCTCCTGGATCTTCTACCTTTCTGATTTCCTTTGCTGTCTCATTATTCATCTTCTCTCCTCTAAATAAGAAGTTCCCCTAAATATCTTCCCAGCAATATATTTTCTTCTCTTTCTGTACTTTCTCCCTCGGTGGTCTCATCAGCTCCCATGAATGTGATTATCATCTGTATGTAGATGGCCCATAAATGTATATAACCAGTCCTAATTACTCTTCTGAATTCTAGTCCTGCATTGTCAACTATCTGCTAGACTTCTCTAAAGAATATCCCATAAGAATGTCAAGCTCATTATGTCCCAAATGGAACTCATCTTCTTCCCCTTTAAATCTTTCCCTCCTCCAAATTGCTCTTTTTATTTGTTTTTAATTTTTATTGCTATCTTTTGTTTCCATGTCACCTTCACGTCACAAAATAACCCTATAATAAAACATTTAAAAAGAATAAAAACAAGTTTAGTAATAGGAACCAAGACATCAACAGATTCTTGAATGTATGAACAATGTTCTACACCCATAGTCTTCCATCTCGACAAAGAAGGGAGAGAAGTGCATTTCTCAATTCTTTTCTGGGATCATTTTTGTTAGTCATTATAATTACATAGCATTTATTTCCCACTCCATCCCAAATATTTATTGTTTTTTCCATTTCCATTGTTTTCATTGTGTACATTGTTTTATGGTTTCTACTGCCTTCTGCATCAGTACATATTAAGTCTTCCCATATTTCTCTGAACTTCTGCTATTCATTTCTTATATCACAGTAGTATTTATTATATTACAACTTGTTTATCTATTCCCAATCAATGGACATCTCATTTGTTTCCAATTCTCTGACAAAAAAGTATCGTTATGAACATTTTGGTGCATATTGGATCTTTTTTCCCTTAGTCTTTAACTTCTATGGTCTAGCAGTTGGATATGTGAATCAAAGAGTATGAACATTTTAGTAATTTTCTTTGCATGATTTCAAATCACTGTATAAAATAATTAGACCAGTTCATAGATCAGTAGTTCCTGTCTTTCCTTAGCTCCGTCCTCCCCCAATTTGCATAGGATCTTAGGGTCATAAATTTAGATCTGGAGAAACCTGGAGGACTTCTAGTCATTTCTTCCTCCTTCAGTCAAATTGCCTAAGGTCACACAGGTTGTAAACATCTAATCTAGATCATATTTTTGATCACTTCTATTCCTTATTTGGTTTGTTACTCTACTTCTAATTATAGCCATGAACAGTACCTGATCTTAACTTTTTCTAATTTTTAAAAATGGAATGACCCTTAATATTCAGCAAACTTCCCTGTATCTGTTGGCTATCCTTCTTGTAACCTTGTAATTATTCTTGACTCTTTTCTCTTCTCTGTCCATGTCCTTTCAGTTACCAAGATCCTGCCAATTCTAGAACCAAAAAACACTACCATTCATCCATTTCTCTCTACTCACACAATGACAATCCTCTTTCTGGCCCTCAATCTTTCACTTGGAGGACTATTGTAATCATTTCCTAATTTGTTTTCTTGTTTCTAGTCTCCTCTCTCTAATTCATCTTTCATGCTTGCCACCATACTGACCAAGTCACTTCCTTGCCAGCAAATCTCTAATGGTTCCCTATTGCCTTTGGGATAGAATACAAACTCTTCATTTTAACATTTAAAGTTTTCTATAATGTGACTCTAGGCTATTTTTCTGGCTTTATTTTTTTATTCTCTTTCATGTAATCTATGTTTCCTCCAAGGTGGTCTACAAGCTATTCCCTGAACTCAGCATTCCATCTCCTGCCTATGTATATTTGAAAAGGTCACCCACCATGTCTGAAATATATTCCCTCCTTACCTGTATCTTTCAGAATATTGCTGTTTTTCTTCTTCCAGGCTCAGCTCAGGCACTGCCTCCTTTTGGAAGTCTTCCTTGATCCAGTTCCCCTCTTCAGTCATTATTGCTCCTTTTTTCTCTCAAATGATGTTCTATTTCGAATGCAAGCTTCTTGAGGGCATTTTTTTCTTTTCATATGGCCAGAACTTATCAAGGTTCCTTGCACAAAGTAGACATTTAATGTTTATTAAATTATGTAGTTGATCAGCCAATTAAGTTAGTTTCCTGAAATATTTGTTAAGCTCCTATTGTATACCAGGTACTATAATTAGTGCTAATGATACAAAAATAGACATACAAAGCACAGAAAACCATTGGATTTGGAGTCAGAGGACCTAGATTTGAAACCTGGCTCTAATGCCTTTTACCTATTTGACCTTGTACAAGTTCCTATACTCTCTGAGTTTTAATTCTCACCATCTATTCAATTAAGCAACTAGATTAAATTATCTCTCAGGTTTCTTCTGGCTCTAAATCCTACAATTCTATGAAGTCATAGTCTAGTGAATTATGCTGAATTGCTTAAAGTCATATGGTGACCATGAGTGGGTGACAGCTGGGAATAGAAAGGACTTGGACTATATAACCTTTAACCATGGAACTTACGAATCCAGGTTTCCTGTGTCCCAATACTATGTTCTTTTCATTACCCTAATTGACATATAGGAATATTACCCTTTTAAGATGTTGAGAGCTTGTGGGGAAAGACTATATTTTTAGGAATGGGGCTTTTTAGGAAGTTTTTAGGAAAATGATAAACAGTTATTTTTCTGTGATATTTTTACTATACTTTCCCCTAGAGGCAGGGGAATGAACCAGATAACAACTAGAATGAATTTCACGGCTATAGAGGACCTAAATTTGAAACTTGATTCTGCTACCTTTTACTTATGTGACCTCAGGCAAATCTCTTATACCCTATGGGTAAACAATGGAGAGGTGGAAGTGAGGTCTAGAAGTTTGCAATGTCACTGTTAGACATAGTCACTGTATTAGTTTTACTTAACATTTTTTCTTTATGGTGAGAGTATATATTGGGAAATTATTGTGATGCAAAACATGCAAAAGGTAGTAATAACACTTTTTGTTAAATTTGAGAGTCAAAGCACTGGATGTGGTAAATATAAAAGAACATCACAAAAAACAAAACTGATAATATTCTGGCAGGAAATTACTGAAAGTCATTTGTGAATTTTTTGTCTGTATAGAGTTAGACCTCCAATTTTTAGAGCAAAGATCAAAATTGTTATCAAATTGGGGAAAAAAAACCCTGCAAATATATGTGTGTAATTGGGTCAAGTCAAACCTAACCTATTTAAAAATAGATGAAAGAACAGATATTGACACAGGCTATAACCATGTCCTGAGGAAGTTTAGCAGGTTTAAATTAATCAGCACAATGATAAGGTAATAACAGTTTAGAAACCACTTTAGCCAGAAAACATTTGCCAAGTGGCAGCCAAGTGCAACACCAATTTAGAATTCAAATTTGTTTGTAAAATTTTATGACTGAAGATTATAACTATTATCACTTCATGAAAACATAGAAGCAGTGAAGGGGGAAAACAAGTTTACATAAAGCTTGTAGAGGTTCAATTAAGACAGCACATACTGAAAACATTTGAGAATGAAAATAGAAGAGAAGACAATAAGTGAAATAAAAATGGAAAAGATATGTCAAGGTTTCTAGAACAAATGATTTTTTCCAGAACTTTGTTTGATAATCCTCTTATTATTAATATCAAACAAGGCATAAGACTGGAACAACTGATCACCAAAGATGTTTCCACTATCATAGAGGATGTTCCTTCACAAAGGACAAACAAGTGGGATTTTTTAATTAAATTATGAGGTTGTGTAGATACTCTTTTTGCAGGATAATGTTCTGATTTCATCAAGTTCAGAGACCCCTAAATGAGATCCATTTCCTTTTTTGGATGGGATTATTAGGCAAGTGGATCAGGGGAATGCTATAGACATGTATTTTAGCATAATATTTGACAAAGTTTCTCATGCTATTTATATGGACATGATGGAGAGATGTAGACTTGATAATAGTAGAGTCAGATAGATTTGGAGCTAGTTGAAAGACAAGAATCAAAGGATATTCATTAATGACTCCAAGTAAATTTTGAAGGAGTTTTCTAGTAAAGAACCCTTTAAAGAGAATTTATCCTTGGTTCTTTGCTCCTCATCATTGTTCTTAATGATTTGGGTGGTGGCATAGACAGTATGCTTAATATCTTTGTAGATTACATGAAACTACGAGGATATAAAAATATTGTGGCAGGTTAGAATATTATATAAATATATTAAGAATAGGTTTGATAGTGATGGATGTAGGATCTTTCACTTGGGGTAAAAAGATGAATTTTCTGATATAGAGATGGAAGGCTAGACAGAAATTTATTTTTTAAAAAAGATCATGAATTTTTAGTCCATTTCAAATGCAATAGGAGTCAAAAGTGTAATATGATAGCCAAAAAAAGTCACTGTTATCTTGGGTTGTATTATGAAGGTGTAGTGTTTAGAATGCCAAACTTGAAGTCAGGAAGTTCTGAGTTCTAATTTGGTATCAGATACTTACTAGCTGTGTGACCCTGGACAAGTCACCTAACCTCTGCCTGCCTCAGTTTCCTCAACTGTAAAATGGACATAATAACTGTACCTATCTCCCGGAATTGTTGTGAGGACCAAAAGAGGTAACATTTGTAAAGTAATTACCATATTGCCTGATACATAGTGGCACTCAAATAAATGTTTATTTCCTTCCTGATGGCACCACTGTACTCCTCCTTGGTCAGACTACATCTGGAATGTTGTGTTCAGTTATTAGCTCTATATTTTAAGAAAGACATTGTGAAGCCAGAGATCACTGAGAGAAGGGCAACCAGGATGAAGAAAGTCTTCAAAAATCTGACAATATAAGAATTAGTTGAAGAAGCTGTTGTTGTTGTTTTTTCTAGTCTAGCAGAAAGAAGAAGGGATTGCAGTCTTCATGCATTAGAAAGATTGTTATCTGGAAGAGGGATAAGTCTTGTTCTGACTGTCTCTAGAAGGTGAAAATAAGAATAAAAAGTGGAAATTTCAGAGAGGTAGATTTAGAGTTTTTGTAAGGAACAACTCTCTAACAATTAGAGTTATCTGAAAGTGGAATGATCTGCCTTAGGAGGTAGTGGATTCCTCCTTGCTTCAGGTCTTCAGAAAGAAGTTCTATGAATACTTGGCAGGAGTGCAGTAGAGGGGATTCTCAGCCAAGAAAAGATTTGGCTAGATGATCTCTGGAGATGCCTTCCTGTCCTGAGATTCAGTATTTGTGTCAATCTTGTTCTCTTAAGAGTTTCACTCTTCCTACCAAGGACAGCCATGTTAAAATTCTTCTTCCTGGCATACAATAGCAGGAAGTATGTTTTATACTGGGTGGGGGTGGGGGGTTGGATTTACAGTCAAGAGACCTGAATTCATGTCCTGGCTCTGTCGCTTATTGACTAGATGGCTGTGGGCAAATCACTTCATCTAGCTGGTTTTCAATTTCCTCATCTGTAATATCAGTGGTAGCGGTAGGCTAGATTATGTTCAAGTTCCTCCCTGTTGTGAACAATTTATCACTCCATAATTCTATTACTTCTGTGCTATATCATATTCCATCAAGGAATAGAGAGGTTTTATTTGCTTGGAGGGAGATTTCTTCTCTCACTCTAACATCCACCCACATTGGGAATGGTGGAAGAAGAAGTACGAGGCCTTCATTAAGATTATTTCTGGTAGTCATTTGCTTAGCTATAGCAGATGGTTTTTTCCCTAGGGATACTGTTCCTTTGTGGGAAAGAGTAACCATCAGATTAATACCTTTGAGTACTTCATAGTTTTTCCAAGGAACTTTCATACACATTATCTCATTCGATCCTTATAATAACCATGCAAAATAGATTGGATAGATATTGCTATACCCCATTGTCTAGGAGAGGAAACTGAGGTTCAAAACTTAAGAGAACTAAGATAGAAAAAGCAACTGAATTAGATTATATAAAGAGGAGATCCATGCTAAAGAAAACATAGATGTGAGAGACTGATATACAAGGTGTCTAAAGGAAGGAAAATGTTAAAAGTGTAGAAAGAATCTAAGACCTTATTTATACTTTAAAAAGGTGGCCAAGAGAACATCGATAACTACTGACCTATGTGTCTCCCATCTATTCAAAATCTTTCTGGAGGTCATCTATACAGAAATTGAAGGAGTCCTTAAAGAGGGTATTAGTAGTACAAGCCAGCTTTTGCAAGTGATATTCAACAATGGACTACATCTTTACCAATTTACATATAACTAAAAGTTGGAGAGAATATAAATCCAATTGTGCTCAATGATGATTTTTTAAAATAATTTTTCTCTCTTTCTTCTTTCTCTTTCTTCTTCTTCCTTCCTTCCTTCCTTCCTTCCTTCCTTCCTTCCTTCCTTCCTTCCTTCCTTTCTTCCTTCTTTCCTTCCTTCCTCCCTCCCTCCCTTCCTTCCTTCCTTCCTTCTTTCCTTCCTTCCTTCCTTCCTTCCTTCCTTCCTTCCTTCCTTCCTTCCTTCCTTCCTTCCTTCCTCACAGTCATGCATACATGCACACACATCCTGGTTTCTCACTCTTATGGGGGCAGATAAAAACTGTTACTCAAACTTCCTTTAATTTTTTTACTTCCTTCAAGAAACCTTTACTGATTAACTCCACTTGCTTATGATCACTTGGAATCATAGATTTAGTGTTGGAAGGGATTTTAAAGGTCATTTAGTCCAAACTATTTTATGGAAGAAGGAATTCCCTCCCCCCACCCCCATTAAGCCATCCCTTATAGAAAGATTTTCTTTTTTTAAAAAAAGAAAGAAAAAGAGGGAGAAAAAAGAGAAAAAATAAGCAAAATTGACCAATATGTTTTGTATAAATCCAAACTATGGTCAGTGTTTCACATTTATCGACCACCAAAGGAGTTGGGGAGGGGATTTTCTTATAGCTCTTCTTGGGATTAAACTTGTTTTTTGTAGTTTTGCAAAATCATTTTCAATTATTTTGTGGTTTTCTATTCATTTACATCATTATAATCACTATGTATATTGTTTTCTCGGTTCTGCTTACTTCACACTGAATCAGTTCATTTCTACACTTTTCTGTACTCATCAAATTTGTTGTTTCTTACAACCAAATAATATTCATTACATTCATGTATCATAATTTGTCTAGCCATTCCGCAATTGAAATATCTACTTTACTTACAATTCTTTTCTGCCACAAGAGTGCTACTATAGACATTTTAAAAATATACAGAGCATTTCTTTTTAAAGATGGTTAAAATCTTTTTTTCCTTTTTTTTTAGAGGGGAAGACAGGACAATTGGTGTTAAGTGACTTGACCAAGATCTCATAGCTAGTAAATGTTAAGTGTTTGAGGTCTACTCAGGTCCTCCTGACTCCAGGGCTGGTTCTCTATTCACTGAACCACCTAGCTGCCCCAGGAGCAGTTAAAATCTTTATGGTTTAGGCCTAGCAGTGGAATCTCTGGGTCCAAGGGAATGGGAATTTTAGCCACTTAATTTGGATAATTCCAAATTGCTGTCCAGAGTGGTTGTTTCAATTCACAGTAAAAGCAACAATGTATTAGTATACCTATCTTTCCATAATCTCTTCAATACTGAGCCATTCCATCCGTTGTCATCTTTGACATTTCTCCATGTGAAGTAAAACCTCAAGATTGTTTTGGATTGCATTTCTCTTATTAGTAATTTAGAGCATTCTTTCATATAGTTTGCAATTCTTTTGAGAATTGTTTGTTACCACTAGCAAATGTCTTTTGGCTTTATATTTTTTCTGTTAGCTGTCTATATGTATTGGATACCAAACCCTAATCTGATAAATGTGGTATGAAGATTTTTATTCCATTCTACCACTTCTATTATTATCTACAATGTATTACTTTTGCTTATTATTTGTTATTATACAAAAAGGATAGGATTCAATAGAACAAAATGCTACCATAGTCGTCTCCAGTCCACAAAACACATCATTCAGGACTCCTTGGAGAAACAACTCTTTTAATACTCCTCTTATAATTAACATCAGGTGAAGCATAAAAGAGGGAGATCTGTGCTTGCCAAGCGTACTCTACATGATGATGAAGAAATACTAACACAAAATCCAGGTCAAGGAGGAATTCTCTGTCAATGGTTAGGTCTTCTAGATGTTCCCATTTGTGGATGACATATGTTGACTACATCACTCACCAAGACATCGTACAACCTCCTGGAAGAAGTCTGTAATCACTCAAAGGAGTTTGGCACAGAAAAGACCAAATAGATAAGAATTTCTATATGTTCAGACTTCAGCATACATTTGTATGGATACTCTAGTGAGTATGTCCAATAGTATGCATATCTGGGAAAAATAATAACAGATAGACAATGAGGCCCAGAGTTGAAAAAGAGAAGAGTGTTTTGGATTGCTTTAAGAAAATTTAAATGTTTGTTTTATTGACTCTAAGCTTCTTATGAAAGCAAAGGCGCATTTTTCAATATAAACATCATATGGCAGTGAGACATGGAATGTCACTGCCTCCAAAAAACTAGAGATGAGCATCACACAGAGGGTAAAGAAAAGGTCCATGGTGGATATGAGCAGGCTGCAACATATAAGGAACTCCAAAGAAGAGAAAGTCTAAAGGATCTCATCTAGAAATTATATGACAGAAAGAGAAGATCAGGGAAATTTTTAGATGTTGGGAAAAAGCAAGGAGGACCTTAGGAACATTGGGTATACCCTATGGTAACAACATGGACTGGAGTCATAAAAGATGTACAGAAATGCATGGGTGTGATCTGAATCACTGAAGGGAACTCCTGGATTGATAATATCACAGAACCATTTGAGTATTTGAATATTACTATGTGCTAGAGACACTGTGCTAAGCAGTAGGAGGACAAGTGCAAAAAGTGAGAGATTCCCTGCTCTTAAAGCAGGACCAGAAGTTAAAAATACCTCAAAGGACCAAGCTGTGCCAATGAACATGGCACATTCTTTAAATTCATAATGCAACAAAAATAGAAATAGCATGAAAATTTTAATTTCAAAGTTAAATTATAATATGATTTTTGTGTCAATTGACATTTCTGGGCCTTCCATTCAAATAGAGGGGGGACAATACTAGAGGGATGGTATAAGAGCAAGCAGCCTATCATACCCAGGAGGGCTGCTAGTACAGGTTCTTTGATCCGCTTTTCTAAAGGAAAGTAACGCAAAAAGGGTTAACAATCTTATTTTAATCTAAAATATATATTATTTACCTAGTTCAGGGGGAAAAGTCAGCACCCTGAATTTCAGAGAAAATACAAACAGAAATTATAAGCAGACAAAAAAATACAAACAGAGAAAAATAACACAATTCAACAGACCAACAGACAGGGCTTCTAGCTGTCTGACCATTACATACATTCATAGTTAGTTACCACAGAGAGAAGCACCATCATTTGGGTTTTCAAAGCCAGGGGGCTCAATGACTGCCCAGAGTCTCATCAGGCCAAATCACACAACTCTTTATACACACACACACACACACACACACACACACACACACACATATATATATGTATATATATATATATACACACACACATATATACTTATATACATATATACATACACACACATACACACACACACACACACACACATATATATGTATGTATGTATGTATAGCCTTCTTCAGGGTCAAAGGACATCACAACCTTCATGACCCATTGCCTAATTACAAAGTAACAAAAGGTGTAGGCCTTCCTGAAAAAACAAGCCTCCCCTAAACAAACTTCTCTTGGGCTCCAAGTGATGCCCATTACCAGGCAGGGAAGATCTTCAAATTCCCTTGCCATTACAGATGGTAACCAAGGTGCAGTTTGGTTGGAAAAATCAAAGAGATGGTGAGTTGATCCAAAGGGCAGTTGATTACATGCCCTTTCCAGAAGGAATGTTACTAATCAGCTCCCATGTTAATGGTAAGAGGTGTAAAGGAATAGTAAGTGAAGCCAACTGTCACTCACATCTGTGATCTCAGGTTCCTCTCCCATAAAATAAAGGATTTGTACTAGATAACCTTTAAAATACCTTCCAATTTGAAATCTCTGATTCTCAGTGATCATAAGTGGGGTTAATCAGAAAAGATTTCTTGGAGGAGGCAAAAAAAAATTAAAGGAAATTTGAATAATTGTCTCCATCTGCTCTATAAGAGTGAGAAACTCAGGGTGTGTGTGTGTGTGTGTGTGTGTGTGTGTGTGTGTGTGTGTGTGTGTGTGTGGTTTGGAAAGAAACAAAGGCAAAGACAGCAGATAGACAGACAGAAAAGCAAGGAGGAAGCTGAAAAGAAATTATTCCCCTCCTCACAGTCTTCTTGTAGGCAGTCTGAGAGCACCCAGGACTAAGAGACTTGCTTTCACATCCTGGTTTTGCTCCTTATTAGCTGCATGATCTTGGTCAAGTCACAATCTCTGAGTCCCAATCGGTAATGGTGTGGCTAGCACACAGATAGAGCCCTGGATCTGGAGTCAGGAAGACCTGAGTTCAAATCTAGCCTCAGACACTTACTAGCTATGTGATGATGGACAAGTCCCTTACTCTCTTGTCTGCCTTAGTTTCCTCATCTGAAAAATAATAGGAATAAAACCTGCCTCACAGAGTTGTTGTAACAATCAAATAAGATGACATAAAGTGCTTTACAAATTTTAAAATTCTATACAGCATTCATTATTACAATCGAGATTGTGACCTTAAATAAACTACAGCTTCTCTGGACCCTAGTTTCTTTATCTATAAAGAGAAGGGGTTGTACTGGATAATGACCACTAAGGTTCCTCCTAAGTTTGACAATCAGTGTGATGTGGGAGGGTAGGTGTTTCAGGAATGCCAATAACCAGAGTCCCCAGAAAGCAGTCTGGAATGAATTCACAGACTCAAGCATTCTTTGGGTCAAGGTGATAAAGTTTATTGTTACACTTTACAGCAGGCAAGAGTTCTAGGGAACCTGCAACCTTAAAGAGGTTCAGTTACAATTTTTATATGATAAACTATAGAGTGACATGTGCCAGATATGCTAACTAGGTGAGTAAGTGTGGAATTAGGGAGGAGTTAAGGAGTGGTCAGTTCTTAAAGGAACATGCACTTTTAATATCTATTGAGCAGGTGTATTGCCCAGAATTCACTGGGAAATAGCCCAAGGAGAGGGGCTGCCTGGAGGTGTGGTTTTAGGCTTGAACCATCACTAAGGCAGCTAGCAGTCAGGGCTGACTGTGAAAACTCAGGTGGTCTCCATCAATGTCTTGTTAGACAAGATAGATGTTGGGAATAAACTTATGTTCCAAGCTAACAAAGGATACAGAATGTGTATAATGAGCTAGGCAGTATACATATGACTGAGTCTAGGATATATGTGATAGGTATGACCCAATACACAGCTGCTTCATCCAGTACACAGTTGGGTCAAACGACTAAATTCTATAAGTGTAGCTGGTTATTGTAACAGGAAGAGACATAAGTATTTTATTAGGGCCTGCTGCCCTTGAGCTAGAGAGAAACTGCCTGAGACAGTGTTTCGAAGCTAGGGAGAAATGTGATTTTGGAACTGGATATGATTTTACAAACTGGGATTCAAGCACAGGCACCCAAGCACCCCATCAAGTGAACTGTCCGGTGCTTCCTTCCACTTGAAGGAACAGGGTGGTTTTCTTCTTCCTGATCTTTCCTATTTTAATTTTCATCATAGTGATTCTTCCTCATCCTGTCCACTGCAGTGCAGCATGGCATAGATGGTCACCCCTTATAAAATGTGCAACTATTTTTACCACAGTGCAGAGAGATACTTGGGGGCAGAAACTAAATATAGATCAATGAAATTACAGGTGCGATACAGTCTCCCTTGACTCAATTAGCTTGACACAGGTTGAAAGCATTAATCATTCTCTTTTAGGTACTTCCTGTTTCAGCCTTGGTGAGGTAGAAGGCTCCTGTTTTAGCCCTAACCCTTGGCATCACTATTCTTTCTTGCTGCTTCACCTCACTGGCATCCTCCAGTCTAAGGATGAGCCGCTTCTTCAGGTCCTTTGATTTTTAGGGAATCAGCATACTTTCTTGCCTGGTCCATTCCCCTCCTTCAAGTCAAAACTATTCCCTCAGTTACTTGAGCCCATATTATCTGCTGTCCCCTGGGCTCTGCC
Organism: Gymnobelideus leadbeateri; assembly: GCA_011680675.1. Classification (NCBI taxonomy): domain Eukaryota; kingdom Metazoa; phylum Chordata; class Mammalia; order Diprotodontia; family Petauridae; genus Gymnobelideus; species Gymnobelideus leadbeateri. Next base: position 19,486 of record WOXC01010640.1, on the reverse strand, counting down.
CACAGTACTAGCCTTCCTCTCTAGTCTAGACTCTACATTCTGCTCGGCTCATCAGACCTGAGCCTCAGGTACAGGTGAGTATATACTGCATTCTCCCTAGCTCCCCATTCTAATGGTAAAGTGGAAGAGGCATAGAGCACAAGATTGAGAGCTAAAAGGGACTTCTACTCCACTTCCCGCCCCGCCCCCCCCCCCACTTTACAGATGAGTAAATTAAGGCCGGGGGAGTTTAAGAGACTTGATGAAGAGGCAGTATATGAGCCCAGATTCTCTGGCCCCAGATTCTGTACTCTTTCCCACTGTACCTCTTTCTTGGATTTGCATAACCACAATGTAAATCCTGTTTCTGATACTTAACTATCTATACAACCTTGAGCAAGAGCTTTGTGAAGACTTGGCTTCCTTATCTGTGAAGAATGGAAATATGAGAGGCAATGTGTTAGAGTGGATAGATAGTTTGCCTCTGAGTCAGGTTCAAAGTCTGCCTCTGATATATACTGGCTGTGTGACCCTGGGCAAGTCACTTAACTGCTTAGTGACCAAGGCAACTCTTCAAGGTGTAGGGCAGGTGAAGGTCTCCCTCACTGGGAACTCCCTACAAGGATGAAATCACAGGTACCATCAGAAAATGAAACAAAACAATATTTGCACTTTGTAAACTCATAAATGCTATGTAAATGTGAGTCATTAATCAGGGGTACACTGGAGCCAGCTTGAAGTAGGCTCTTAAGGCAATTGCTACATTCTCAAATGTGAGCATTTACACCTTGGAAATCAGCAACTGCTGCAAAGTGGACTGGATTTATTGTTTGGTTGATTGCCTAGACTTAAAGAAAGTAATAGAGAAAATGTTAATACTGCAGTTTAAACTTAAATGCACATACTTTGGTTTTTCTTGGGGGGGGGGAACAATCCAGTTGTTAAACATTTATGGGTGCACTCCTGGTTCATTATCCTTGGGAATGCTTTAAGCTTCTCTATTGCTTTGCCCCAGGAGCTCCAGGGTCCAGGTTCACATCAACACATTAAAAATTCTCCTAGCCCAGCTCTCATTCTAACATGAGCCTCTGAACACTATTCAAGGAGTGCTTAGATAGAGCCATCACAGGAGAATGACGAAAACAATCCCCCTGTGCTCAGGGACACCTTCTTACCATGGATGGCAAAGGCCAACGCAGGTCCCATTGATAGGACTGCATCCTAGTTGCCTTTGCTGCTGCCCTTGCAGAGCTGCTGATGGAATATGTTGATCTGGAGATGTCATCTGCCTGGGTCATTCCCTCTGCTTAGCTTACAAGCTACTTGTTCAATTTCTGGGCTATTTCCTTTGATACGCTGCCAACTGTTGGCTCTTTATACACTATTCTCTACCAAGTCAATGCAGTTTACTGCTTTTTTCTGCAGCAGCCATGCAGTCTCACCCCACAATAGAGTTGTCACTGATTTTTTGGTGTGTCTCACTCATAGAAGGCTATTCCAGTTCTTTTGTGAATCAGACCCATAGCTTTACTGGATGAGTGCTAGGATTTTTTATTTAGATGAACAAAATCAATCAAATTCTCCTTTTTAACTAGTGTGGTGAATCGATGTCTACAGTGGAAAGAGAAAGGGAGAGAGAAGAGAACCCATACACAAAACTTACGTATTCAGATAAGATTTATTGAAAGGTATTTTTTTTATAACTGACAGAAGCCTACAGAAGGTCAGGGATGGGAGTAGCAGGGGTAGTGTTTCAAGTCTCTAAGTCTGTTTCCAGTGAAACTTGTAGGAAATAGAATAGCTACTATAAACATCCCACAACTTTCCCCTTTTGGTACAGGAAAAGTCCTGTCTCTGACATGAGTCGATCAGTTTCTCTCACTTCCCAAGGATCTAGGATAGCATTTAGAGGGGAAGTAAAGTGCTGAATGTTACCTTTGCTATCAGATCTACACTTTGGGGTCTTTGAGCATGGTGATTGGTTAATTAATGGTGAAAGGAGGGAGAAAGGGATGCTCCTGGTTTACCCATCACTAACTGTACTTCTTGTTATTCAGTCATTTCAATTATATCTGACTCTTTGTGACCTCATTTGGGGTTTTCTTGGCAAAGATACTGGAGTGGTTTGCCATTTCCTTCTCCAGCTCATTTTACAGGTGAGGAAACTAAGGCAAATATACTTGTCCAGGGTCACACAGCTATTAAGTTTCTGGGGCCATATTTTGAACTCAGGAAGATGAAACTTCCTGAGTCCAGGCCTGGCACTTTATCCACTGTGCCACTTAGCTGCCATCAACTTTCCTAGAAATAGGAGTTTTGGCTTTTAAGGTCTTGATTGGTCCCTGAAAAACTCTTTCCTGCATGGTTGATCAGCTCATACAAAGACAAAAGGTGCCAAAGTTTATTCATGGGCCAAAGTTATGATTTAATTCTTCACTCCCTTGAACTACAGATGCTACAACATGCTGTAGTTGTAGTGAATAGGTAAACTTTAACTCAGGACCTTTTGTTCAGTATTTCATATATTTGGGTGTCTTGGATCTATGAGATGGGCCAACAGGCTCTTACTAGATGACTAGAGTAGGCTTTAACATATCCTTCAAGTCAACCCCAAAGCCCACATGTTGTCTGTCTTTTCAACTGCTTTGTTTCCTTGTTATTCCAAATAACTCCTTGTTATTTGAGTTGGAATGAGAAACTTCCTCTCAACTTCATCACATCCCAGGCCACCAATGTAAATTCTCTTGCAGCTGAGTTAATGCCATCTGTTGATTCTCTTTTATATTCCAGTTACTGTGCAGTCTCTTCTGCACTGAAGGTGGCTGTTGTATTTTTTTGTATGTTTAACTCATTGCAAGAATGGAGGAGTCGAGGAATGGAACTGGAGGCCTCTCTCTTGTATTCCTGTAGATGCCAAAGATACTATGCTCTCCACACATTCATTCAATCCCCAAAGCCTCCCTTAGGTGTCTCATCATTAATTTTTCCTTCTTAACATTAATGTACTTGATCACCCACACTTAGATCTCCAAGATTCTTTATCAATTCATAGAACTTTGGTGAGGGTTTTATTTTCGAGGGGCAGAAAGGTGGGGGGTAAGATAGCCTTAGAGTGAGGGACAATGTGCACGGTGAAAAGACCATTGGACTAGGCTTTAGAGCCTGGGAGTCTGATCTTGGTTCTTCCATTTAGTTAAAACAGCAATGGGTACAATCAGAAGACCTAGGGTTGAACCCCACTTCCACACAAACTCTCTGAGCTTTTACCTCCTTATCTAAGAATTATGGGTTTAGCACTAAATGATCTCTAAGATGCTCTTCAGCTCTGAAATGTTGTGATCTCATCAGCTAGTTGTGTGACCTTGGGCAAGTCATTCCATCATTGTATGTCTCACTTTCCTCCTCTGTAAAATGTAATGTCGGGCAAGATGAATTCCGAGGCTCTTCTCTGATATTCCATGATTCCTAAGAGCTGAATACTGTTCTACAATCATTTTTTATTCAGTAGGTTAGGTAGAATTTAGGATTCCTCAGAAGCAAAAATCTATTTTGTAATTCTATGATTCCTTTTCTCTCACGTCTGGAGTAGCTTTACCAGGATTTGAGTGACTGGAGCTCAGTAGAAGCTAAACATTAAAAGTCCAGTTTAGACTTTAGCATGGCTTGTCTCAAGACAAGAAGAGTGATTGAACCTTGCTCTGGAAGGGGTTTCCAGGATGACCTGTACTTTCCTAAAAGGGGCAGGGGCTCCAAAACATTGCCACATGGCCAAGCATTATGGAGATTTGCTTCACCTGCTCGGTGAAGCTCCTCTGGTTTCCACTCTCAATGTCACTTCCCACTTTAATAAAATGGGAGAACAGTAGTGTTAGCTATATAGCTTCTGCCCTGCCATCACAAGGTGAGTTGAGAATAGAAAGAATCTGGATACAAAACTCTCGGGGGTAGGATGTGGGAAAGTAATAGTCACTCATATTTAGATGGCTTCAATAAAAGACTTGCTTCCTAACAGTCTTGTAAAGCAGGTAGTCCATTTACAGATGAAGAAACAGAGGCTCAGAGAAATGATTTACTTAAGGCCACACATTTAGTGAATACCACAGAAAGGCTAGGTCTTCTGATTCCTGTCAGGCAGCTAGGTGGAGTCAAGAAGACCTGAGTTCAAATGTGACCTCATGCACCTCCTAGCTGTGTGACCCTGACCAAGTCACTTAACCTCTGTTTGCCCACATTTCCTCTTCTGTAATGTGAGGGTAATAATAACACCTGCCTTCCAGGGCTGATGTGAGGATCAAATGAGACAATAATTTTAACTCAGCATGGGGTCTGATAGATCCTTAAGTATTGAATAAAGATATTATTATTATTGTCTGACAAGGACTTTATTGCTGGGGGTAATTTGTGAGCATTTCAGGAAAAAAAAAGATAACTTTAGCTGTAGGGCTAAGGAAATCCTTTTGGAGATCTAAAATAATTTATTTATTGGTTGACTATAGGACGCTTCCTTTCTTTATGTCATTTGAATTGAGAGTCATTGGAATGTTTGACCTGACAGAATAGCCTTTATCTACTTGCTCAGAATTCTACAAATCAGAAATTTTATTCTAAAATCCTGAGTAGTGGAAGATGGACTGCTGGTCAACCCGGAAGCATAATTTTTTTTTTCTTTTTTGTGAGCATTCAACATCAGTGGAATCCTGCACTAAGCTTTATTGGGGAGATTCAGAAAAGGGCTTCTTCCTACCTGGGTCACATGTGAAAGGAAATCACTGGGGCCCAGGGATGTTAAGTGGTTAATGCTGATTTTAACAGGCTTCACACTGTCAATGGAAGTGTTCAAGGAGACACTGGATGACTTCATGCCACCACTTGTGTGATGATGGGGGTTCATCTGCTGGCAACCTCTCTGGTGGCTCCCAGCTCACAATAGCAGAGAATCTAAGGACTGGAAGGGAGTCCATTTAGTGCAGCCCATTCTGCTGTCTAGCTCTATGGCATATCCACCAAGTGGTCCTCCAGTTTTCACCTGAAGACCATCAATAAGGGAACATCAACTAATTTCCAAAGTGGTCCATTTTGGAGAATCTTAAGAATTAGTTTTTTCTCCTCAGCCTCTCTACCCCCACCCTATTGTTCTTAGTCCTGCCCTCTGCAATCAAATGGGACACTTCTGACAGCCCTTCCATCCTGTATCACCACAAACACTTGAAGATAGCTATGATCTCTGCCCCACCTTCCCAAGCCTTTTCTTCTCTAGATTTCACCCCTTATTTCCTTTAGCTGATCTCCAGATGGCAGGATCTTGAGACCTTTCACCATCCCAATAACCCTCCTTTAGATATTCTTCAGCTTATCAATACTTTCTAAACCCTATCACTCATAACTGAATATAATACTCCAAATATGACATGTTCAGGGAAGAGTACAGTGGGATTTCCCTAGTCCTAGGTATGAAGACTGTGTAGGTATTTTTGGCTGCCATATCATACAGTTGACTCACATTGAGCTTGCAGTCTACTAAAACCCCTAGATATTTTTTCAGATAAATTAGTATCTAGCAATGTGTTTCCCATCTGATGCAAGTAAAGTTAATTTTTTGAGCCCACATTTAAGGCTTCATAATAATCCCTATGAAATCTCATATTGTTAGATTTAGCCCAATATTCAAACCTATCTAAATTTCTTCATGATTCTGACTCTTACATCTAACATGGTTAGCTATCCATCTCAACTCTGTGCCATTTTTAAAGCATACCATCTGTGGCTTTATTCCAATTTACTAATAAAGAAATATTAAGCAACAAAGGTCCAAAACAGACCCCTAAGATCTTCCGCCAAAGACCTCTTTCTTAATTACATGGAGCCATAAATGACCACTCTTTGGGTCTTGCCAGTCAACCTGCCCTCAATTAACCATATTATTATATTATCTAACCCATGCCTCTCCATCTTTCCTACAATAATAGGTAGTGTGAGACACTTTGTCTCTGTCAAATGCTTTGCTAAGATCTAGGCCAACCAAGTCTACAACATTTTCTGCTTCTACTACTCTAGCAATCCAACCAGAAAAAAAGGAAATGATGATAGTTTGGCTTATCTGTTCTTGATGAAGCTATGTTGGCTGATCATTGTTTCACTTTCTAGTGGTTTGCTAATTATCCCTTAATAATAGGACTTAGAATTTGCCAGGAATCTAAGTCATGATCATTGACCTATAGTTTTTAGACTCCATTTCCCCTCTTTTCTTTGAAAACAAGATCCAGATTAACCCTTTTGCAGCTCTTTGGAACCTCTATGATTCTTTATAATCTTTCGAGGCTTACTGACAATAGCTCAGGTATCACAGGTGTTAGGTCTTTCCGTATCATAGGATGCAGCTCTTCTGGGCGTAGAGACTTGAACATATCTTACATAGTTAGGTGTTCTCTTGCTATCTCTTTATATCAGCTTGCATATCAGCTCCCTATTTTCCACTGCTGTTCTAGTCTTTCCAGTCCAAAGCTCATTTTACTTGGCTGCAAAACAAGAAGCAAAATAAGGATGGAGCAGCTTTGCTTTCCAACTTGAAGATTCAAGATTGCCTCTCTTGGAGGACACACTTGAGACTGGTAATTTTATCCTGAATTGGTAATGGCCAGTCTGCTTCTCTTTCTGGGAAGTGGCATCTAATGGGCTTATTGACTCTGAAGCTGTGCTTCCAGGGAGAGAGAAGAACACAGAAAAGGAGATTGTTCTGCTTGAGAAGCCCACAGGAAATGCAGGGCCCAATGGAAAGCTGAGGAATCATTAAGAAGTGGGCAGATTTTCTTGCTCAGTTCATATTTAAAAGCATAGTAGACCTTAGCAATAGGTAGATTAAACTGCCATTGGTTTCTACCTGGTGGTATAACCTCTTTCTATGTGGTATAACTTTCAGGGATGACAAGGTCTTCTATTCTCCACCCATACACCATACCATAAATTCTACAAGTATAACTCCAATCCTTGGGCTTTAGCTCAAAAACTTCTTTGTCCATTTATCAAAATACAAATATCCCTTTGGAAGGTAATCTGTAAGGCAAGAGTTCTTAAGGATTTTTTATGTCATGCACCACTTCGGCTATCCAGCAAAGCCTATGGAATCCTTCTCAGAATAATGTTTTTAAATAAAATAAAATATATAGGGTTTCAAAGTAAGCAGATTATATTCACAAAAAGGTATAATTTTTTCCATCCAAGTTTACAATTTCCCTGAAACTCTCTGGGTACCCTCAAGTCTATAGCCTCTAGGTTAAGAGCCCTTGCTACTTGTTAAATTTGTATGATTAACTTTTATTACAATCCAGAATCAGGAGATTTTGGAAATGGAAGGCACTTTAGAGATCACTTACTCATTCTTTTGAGAATGAAACTCAGTTGTAGATAGGACAAATTACTTATTTGAAGTAATACATACAATAACTAGAAAAACCAACACTAGAAACCCTGACTTCTGACTCATTAGTTAGCTGTTTTTCTATTACATGTAATTTCCTCCGTATCAAGGTTCCCTCACTGAGGGAACAGATGACTCGAGGGCCAAAACTGAGCTTCCCCTATATCACAGTTTTGCCTGGGGGCATCTCCTACCCAAGGGACATAGCTCAGAATGTGTATCTGGGAAGGTAATCAGAAAGAATGAGATGGAAGGAGCAGAAAAGTTAATCCATAAACAAACCAAGTATTACCAAGGAATTATTTCATCTATAATGAAAATAGTTGAGAATTCAAAAGCAGGGAGGTGGTGCATTAGTCAGACATAGCAGTAACCTAGAAAATGTTGTTTGTTCTTCATTCTCAAAGAGGACCATGACATCAGGAAGGCAATGCCATGACTTACAAGTGAATTAAGTGAGGGAGGGCTGTGCAAAGTCACCAGCCTCTTTTTGTCCTCCAGAGCCATCTGGGTACAGTGGCAAGATATAGATCAGGAAGACTGGAGACAGCCCTGGATGAGCCTAGAATGGTCCTACCCTGGATGCAGAGGGTAGGTTCCATCCTCTCAGAAAGTCCAACCTGTATCTTTGCAGGGTTTGGAGAAATGGGTCTTGGATGTAGGGTGCTATAATGGCAGAACCCTAGGCATAGTAATTCAGGGTTAAATGAAGGAATGAGATTGCACTGAAGTTGGGTGGGACATTGTTCAAATCCTCCTCCACCCTCAGTCATGCATTCAAACTTTTATTAAATATTTACTATGTGTAAGGAAAGGAAATGGCAAACCATTCCAAGATCTTTACTAAAAAATCTCCACATGGGATCACTGAAGAGTTGGACATGACTGAACAACAACATGGAGAAGATACATATAATATGACATGCTAATAGAAGAAGCATACAAATACCTATGATACAAGGGGATGAGATTAGTGAAAAGAAGTCCAGGCAAAGTGGTATGGGAAATTTGAGGATGGCTTCAAAGAGGAAACACATGAGCTAAGCCTTTGAACAAGGGAAAAATTTAAACAAAAAAGAATGAGAGGGGCATCTATTCCACTTATGAGGAATATTCTATTCACTTGAGAGGAATGAGAGAGAGATAGAGACAGAGAGAGAAAAACAAACACAGAGACAGAGAAACAATCAAAGAGACACACACACAGAGATAGAGACAGAGAAACAGTGAGAGAGAGAGAGAGAGAGAGAGAGAGAGAGAGAGAGAGAGAGAGAGAGAGAGAGAGAGAGAGAGAGAAGTTTAGAGAACAAATCAATTTGACTGGTAGGTGAGGCAGTTGAGATGCAGTAGTGAGCTAGAGTTGCTGGGACAGTTAAAGCCAGATTATAGAGAGCCTTCAATGCTACCTTATTTGCTAGGAAATGAGAAAACACTGAAGGTTTTTGAATGGGGGCAAGGAAAGGAGAGGGAAAAGAATAAGCATCTTTATAGCACCTACTATATGCCAGGCGCTGTGCTAAACAGTTATCCACATTTTGCAGCTGAAGAACTGGGGTCACATAACTTTTAAGTGTCTGAGGCTAGATTTGTACTCATGACTCCAGGTCCAGTGCTCTGTCCACTGTGTCTTCTAGCTGCCTAGCTGGAATGGAGGAAGGACACGATCACAGTGGCATGTTAGGAAGATTATCTCAGCACATGGTGTGAAAGAAGAAAGGAAACGTGAGGGCCAGAACAAAGGTGGTGCAGTGGGAATTGAGAGGAAGGATTGGATGTGAGCAATATTATGGAGGGGGAATGGACCAGATGTGGCAATTGATTGAATTTGTTACAGAAGGGAGAGGGAAGAATCAAAAATGATTCTGAGGTTTTATAACCAGACTTGTGTCTGGTGAAATGGGGGAATAGTGCTGCCATCAATAGAAATAAACCTATGGGTGTTGTGGAAAAGATGATGAGTTCAGTTTTAGACCTGCTGAGTTTGAGGTGCTGCTGGGACATTTGGGTGGAGATTTCCAATAGACAGTTGACTTTGGGGGACTTTAACTCTTAGGAGCAGTTGGAGGTGGAGATGTAAATTTAGGAGTCATCTGCACAGAGGCAATAATTGAAGCCACAGGAGTGTAAAAGATCACCAAGGGAGAAACTATAGAACAAATCTAGTGTGGAGTCCTTATAGGCTTACCTCCCTCACCAAGACTACAAAATCTTAGCACTCACTGCTCAGCCTCTGTGAGCCAGAGAGAGATTGGGAGGGAACCTGAGAACTCTGTGCCTCATTAAGGAAGGAGTAGGAAAACTACAGTTCTATGTTACATAAAATAGATATGGCCCCTGGAAAAGGCTAAATTGGTGCCTCACCCTAAGTGAAAACCAGAGAAGCAGTAAATAGCATACAGGAAAAGTGTTTCCTGGGAGTAGAATGTAGGATCTGGAATAAGTTCTAAGGGAGTGGGATTTTATCAGAGTGGGCATTCTTCTTTCTGGAACTCTGAGGACCAAGGGTGGTAGATAAGTTTCTGTTGGTTTGATTACAAGTTCCTTATGGTGTTTGTAAGAATTTCAGAACCTATTCTTCCTTTGCCCAATAGTAAATGGATGTTCATTGCTACTTCAGCTCCTAGGGGACTGCTACCTTGTGTCCGGGGCTCTGTGGGGACAGATCTGTTCCTTCTAGTGGCAGTTTTTCATATTCAACTACTCAAGTTTACCCTGCCTCTTTCTCTTGCTTGTCCTGGTCTCTGAAACCTCCCTCCTTCTAGTACTTCTCCCCAGGCAGTAACAAAGTGGATGGGGAGTCACAAAGTGCCCTGAACACTTATGGTTATTGTGGTGGAGTCAGGAAACATTGCTTCTAGTTTTTGCTCTGAAAGAGGCATTGGACAAGGTGTTTCCACTTGGGTCCTATTTTCTTATCTTAAAATAGGCATGTTGGACTAAAACAGGAATTCCCAAACTTATTTGACCTACCATCATCCCCTTTACTTAAAAAAAAATTTACTTAGTGCCTCCCTGGAAATCTACTTTTCTTTAATCCTTTCACTTTTTAAAAAATTTGTGTCATTTCAAAAAAAATGTTTTTTTTTAAACAACACATCTTAAATTGAATAATTTATTGTAAATTTGTGGGTGTTCTCCTTCATTGAAATTTTGATGATGTAATATTGCATCGTGTAACCATATATATAGTAAAGAAGTCATTACAAACACATATTCCTGCCAATGCATGCTGGACTTCCTGACAATGTGCAACAGGCTTGCCTGCCAACACTTGTTTGTAAAGACCTGCCAGAGTACTTGACCACTGATCAGTTATAACTTGCATGTTGTGTGTTTATTTGGAAAATCATGTGATCACTATGACTTTATTATACAATAGCTGAAACCTGTATGAATGGTTTTTCAAAGTTGCTTCTCTTCTTTCCTCCCCACTGCTCCCGTATTTTTATTCAATGCCCCTCAATTGCACCCAAGGCTACTACTGCCCTTCCCCCCCACCCCCGATCATTCTAGGGCCTTCCAGGGGGTGATATCTCCCACTTTGGGAACTGATGGACTAGTAGAATTCTAAGATTCCTCCTGGAAAGGAAGGAGGCCTAGACTTTGAATAAAGAGATCTGGGTTTGAATCCAAGCTCTAACTCTTGCTAGCTGAGTGACCCTGATAAAAATCACTTAACCTGCATGATCCTTTTTATTCATCTATAAAATGGGAATAACAATAAGTGTATCATAGCATTGTTGTGAGGAAAACACTTTGGAAATCTAAAAGCATTATATGACTATGAGTTATTATGATAGGTTTCCACAGCATTTTTGAGTTTCTCCCTTTGATCAGTGAAAAAAGGAAAGATATGACCCAGGGATAGAGGAAGGACCATTTTCCTGGGAAAGAGCAAGAAAGGACAGCCGTTTTCTAATCTCAGCTTTGCCCCTCATTTGCCCAGATCTCCTTACTTCTAATAGAGCATGATGTTCAATTTACCACCTTTCTTCATATAGATAATTCATTCTACTTCTGACCATCATATCATATCTCATCATTATTCACATATTGAGTTTTCAACTTGCAATGCAAAATTACATGCAGAAAATGCATGCATATATACGATTATACGTATGTGTGATTATAGGGCAGCTAGCTAATGCAGTGGAGAGAGTGCCAGACCTGGAGTTAGGGAGACTACCTGAACTGTGATCTGGCCTCAGAAACTTACTGGCTGTGTGACCCTGGGCAAGTCACTTAAACCCTGCTTGCCTCAGTTCCTCATCTGTAAAATGAGCTAGAGAAGGAAAGGGCAAATCACCCCAGTATCTTTGCCAAGAAAACCCTAAATAGGGTCAAGAATAGTCAGACACAACTGAAACGGCAGGATAATTAGGAATATGCTTTAGTTTCTGGAGCATTACAGGCACTGTAGTGGAGAAAGAATGTCTAGATGATAATGACATTTCACATTTTGTGATCAATTTAAGGTTTGCAACGTACTTTCCTAACCACCGACCTGTGAACTAGCTGGTGCAAGCATTCCTATTCCTATTTTACATGTGAGGGAACTGAGGTACAGAGGTGTCAATGACTTTTCTAGGATTTCAAGTAGGGAAACAGCAGAAGTGGGTTCAAATCCAAGTCTACTAAGTCCAAGATCAGCCCTTTTTCCATTGTATGTGTGTTATTGTGTGTTTTATGGGAAAGAACAAGTGGATGGAAAGGCCACCAGAGGCTGACTCAGTTCTCCTTCTGTCCTAGAGCAGGGACAGCAATCATGTACAAAATATACCTGTGTGTCATGCCTGTGTTGGTGGGATTTGTGGGGTCCTCCAGCGCTAGCCAGAGTTCTGACTGGCCTCTGTCTCCTGTTTCCAGGAATGAAACTGTGCTGCACCAATTCTGCTGTCCAGCTGCTGATGCCGAGCAGAAGCCTGCACCTTCAGACCTGGCCTCCCAAAGGTGGGAATTTGGATGTCTGTCTCTTTCTTTTGCCATGTTTGGGTATTCCTTTGGATGTCTCCTGTCTTTTTTCCTACCTGATCAACCCTTTCATTTCACACTCATATTCCTTTCTTCTGGTCAATTTTCATCAAGTTTCTTATTTTTCCCCTCTTTTCCTTCTTTTCGTTCTCAAGTCACTTAATCTCTCTCTGCCTCAGTTTCCTCAGATGGGGATATTAACAGCACTACCTCCTAGGGTTGTTGCAGGGACCAAAGGACATAGTACTTGTAAAGCTGTTAGCCCAATGCCTAATAAATCCTTGCTTCTTTTCCCTCTTCCTAAATATATGCAAGGAGGAGTGTCCGGGCTGAGCAGTAGTGTCAAGGCGGAGTGACCAGGCCGAGCACTAGTGCCCCTTGCGGCGCGGTGCAGCAAGTGGCAACCTCGGTCCGCAGCGACAGTCAGACGGGTCCAGAGGCACTGCCTGCCAGCGAGGCGCAAGGAGATCGTCCCCTCGATTCCGAGGAGCAGAATCTGTCCTTGCTGGACCGCCTGCTGGAAGGCTTGGGAGGAGAGCAAAGAGGAGTGTCCACGCTGAGCAGTAGTGGCGCTGGCGGCCCGGCGCAGCCAATGGAAACCTCGATCAGCAGCGAGAGTCAGCCTGGTCCACAGGCACTGCCTGCCAGCGAGGGCCAAGGAGATCGTCCCCTCTATTCCGACGAGGAGTATCGGTCCGTGCTGGACCACCTGCTGGAATGCTTGGGAGGAGAGCAAGGAGCAGTGGACGCGCCGAGCAGCACTGCCCCTGTCGGCCGGGTGCAGCCAATGGAAACCTCGATCAGCAGCGAGAGTCCGGCTTGTCCACAGGCACTGCTTGCCAGCGAGGGCCAAGGCGATCGTCCCCTCTATTCCGAGCAGGAGAATCTGTCGGCGCTGTACCACCTGCAAGGCGATCGTCCCCTCTATTCCGAGGAGCAGAATCTGTCCTTCCTGGACCACCTGCTGGAAGGCTTGGGAGGAGAGCAAAGAGGAGTGTCCGCGCTGAGCAGTAGTGTCCCTGGCGGCCCGGTGCAGCCAATGGAAACCTCGATCGGCAGCGAGAGCCAGACTGGTCCACAGGCACTGCCTGCCAGCGAGGCGCAAGGCGATCGTCCCTTCTCCTCCGACGAGGAGTATCTGTCCTTGATGGACCACCTGCTGGCATGCTTGGGAGGAGAGCAAGGAGCAGTGGACGCGCCGAGCAGCAGTGTCCCTGGCGGCCCGGTGCAGCCAATGGAAACCTCGATCAGCAGCGAGAGTCAGACTGGGCCACAGGCACTGCCTGCCAGCGAGGAGCAAGGCGATCGTCCCCTCTATTCGGACGAGGACTATCTGTCCGTGCTGGACCAGCTGCAAGGCGATGGTCCCCTCTATTCCGAGGAGCAGAACCTGTCCTTGATGGACCACCTGCCGGAATGCTTGGGAGCAGAGCAAGGAAGAGAGGCCACGCCGTGCAACAGTGCCCCTTGCGGCCCGCTGCTACCAATGGAAACCTCGATCAGCAGCGAGAGTCAGGCTTGCCCACAGGCACTGCCTGCCAGCGCCTCGGCCGCGCCAGCCGCACTGCCTGCTGCCCCGCCAGCCGCTGCCCAGGCGGACGACGGCAGAAGCCATGCCGGTGGCCCTGACAGGAGCAAGGCGAGGCAGTGGGTGCGCTTTTCACCTTATCAAAGCCAAGCCTTGACCGACTCGTTCAAGGCCAATCGATACCCCACCGCCCAGGACGTCAAAGCCCTGGCGGCAGAGCTGCACCTCTCGACTGGCCAGGTGCGAAACTGGTTCCGAATCCATAGGAAGAAGTACAACCACTGGTTTGCTCACTTGCTGGACGGAGAAGACCAGGGGCCCGAGGCACAGAGACAGGCGCTACTCGGCGTGACGCGAGCCATGTCTGGGAGAACCGGCCCGGGCGCCATGGCCCGACGACTTCACAAGCAGTAGACACACAGCCCACTCTCCAGCCCCCTGCCTTTCGCCGCCCCCACAAACCCCCACACCCACACCCCGACAAAGGATCCCCCTGCATGCTCTGCTTACACTGCTCCACAGCTCCGAACTCTCTGGAGCCCAATATGCCACTCTGCCCAAAGACCCCTCCAAGTCTCGGAACTCTGGCCAACGGCAAGGCCAGCCCTGGCTCGCGCTCTCTCGATGGCAAGGAGATCCGAGGCAAAGGACCCCCTGGGAGGGCACTCTTCTCTGCACGTCTTCTTCTGGCGGCCCAAGGGGCGTGCCCAGCAACTGGAGCTGTTGGCGACTCAGGTGGCTGTCTGAAGACCTTGAGGCCCAGCCTTGCAAGTGGATACAACGGCGCTCCTTCCCTGGAAGGCAGAATCGGAAGATCGCGGCAGACAGCGGGAAAGTCATCAGCAGAGTGCCGGCCCCCGGTGCTGAGCTCCACCAAGAGAACTCGGCACCCGGCAAAAGCCAACTGTGAAAGCAGTTGGCTGCCCTGAAAAACGCTGTCCACAAAGGGATCAGCTGGCCTCTGCTTCCAGATGCAAGCAGATGAGTTGGCACTCAGGATCTCTTTCCGATTCCACTTCTCTTCCACCCAGTCACAATGGGACAGGGTGGGAGACTTTACCCTCAGAGCCCAGCTGGGGCTGGCGGGTCGGCTAAGTGGCTCAGTGAGGAGAGCAGCGGCCCTGGACACAGGAGGACCTGAGTTCTCAAATCCAGCCTCAGACACTTAACACAAACACTAGCCGCGTGACCTTGGGCAAGTCACTTCACCCCCATTGCCCACCAAAAAGAAAAAAAAATACAAAAAGAAAAATAAAAAATAAAAAAAAATTATCGTGACCTGAACGAAATGTGCACCGTGTTGCAAGAGGGAACATCTGACCCCTATTATACGGTCTACGGACAAAAAAAAAAAAAAAAGTAAAGGGCAGGTGGGTTGTGGGGGAGAGGGAGAGGCAGTGGCAGAAGGATGCTGGGAGGAGGGGAGAAATACAATTTGCCCCCGGAAGCTGAGCGTCAACCATGCTTCTTGAGTTTTCTTCTGTGACATTGCCATTGGGTTGGGCTGGGAGCTGGTGCTGGATGAAATTGTACTGGGAAAAGGACTCTAGCAGTGCCTGCAGTCTGACAGGGGCAGAAGTCATCTGCTCTAGTCGAGGCCAGTGGAGCCCGAGAGCCGGGCAAAACCGACAATAGCCCTCCCAAGCCAATGCACCCAAGGCATCTCTCCAGAAAGCCAGAGTCCCGTTTCTGGCTTTCCTGCCAAGCGAACCACGCTTTCACGTGGACTATCAGAGGGATGGCGCCCCTTGTCTCGGAGCGCATTTTGCCAGCGGTGCTTCGCGGACGTCCCGCGCGCCACTTGTGGGATTTGGGGATGGCCGGCAGGGGCCTTTGCGGTGGGAGGGAGAAACAAGTTCCCCTTGGGGTGTCAGGATGGAGTTCTAGGTGCGCCTCGGGGGGCAGGGCAGCCGGGCAGGAGTCCCAGACGATTTGTGCAAATCGATCATCCTGCAGCCTCTGTCTTTGCTGCCAGGAGGGTAGTGGGTGCCCTATCGCTTTGCCCCGACAGGAGTCTAGTGGGTGCACAAGGGGCGTGGGGCCCCTGAGGGGAAGGAATGCAGGGGCCGGGGCGGCAGTCCCAGCGCGGCGCCCCAGAGGCCCTGGCCCGATACAAGGGAGCAGCCTACCCCCAGTGTCTCATCCGGAGCGTGGACTTGGCCTGGAGCCTCTTGATCCCCGCCTGCCTGCCTGCCTGCCTGCCTGCCTGCCTGCCGCCAGGGCGAGCTGACTTGGGTCTTCTGACCTAGCTTTGCTAGACTGCCCCTGGTGGGGAAGGCTGCAGGAGGCTCTCGTGGGCGGTCAATCGGTAATTTGTCCAAAGTGGTGGTCGACTTTGGCGCGTGTGCCGGCCGGCTTAGCCCCGGAAGCAAGGCCTGGGCAAGGGTTTGTGAGATCCGGCCGCCCCCTTGCACTGAGTTGCGCGCCCCCCTTCCCCAGCACTCAGCTGCAGCCCCGAGGCATGGCGCTGTCTCCCGACCAGACTTGGCCGGACTTCCCGGATCTCCAGCTGACTGAGGAAGAATGGGCTGAGCTGCTGAACCCGCCGTTTGCCCAGGCGGAGAGCAAGAGCGACGTGTCGGTAGGCCCCGGAAATGGCAGCGACGCTGTGTCTTCGCTAAGCCTCGCTGAGGGCCAACAAGGCCATCGTCCCCTCTATTCCGAGGAGGAGCGTCTGTCCTTGCTGGACCACCTGCTGGAACGCTTGAGAGGAGAGCAAGGAGGAGTGTCCACGCTGAGCAGTAGTGCCCCTGGCGGCCCGGTGCAGCAAGTGGCAACCTCGGTCAGCACCGAGAGTCCGGCTTGTCCACAGGCACTGCGTGCCAGCGAGGGCCAAGGCGATCGTCCCCTCTATTCCGAGCAGGAGGATCTGTCGGCGCTGGACCACCTGCAAGGCGATGGTCCCCTCTATTCCGAGGAGCAGAATCTGTCCTTGCTGGACCACCTGCTGGAATGCTTGGGAGGAGAGCAAGGAGGAGTGTCCACGCTGGGCAGTAGTGGCCCTGGCGGCCCGATGCAACCAATGGAAACCTCGATCAGCAGCGAGAGTCAGCCTGGTCCACAGACACTGCCTGCCAGCGAGGGCCAAGGCGATCGTCCCCTCTATTCCGAGGAGGGGAATCTGTCCTTGCTGGACCACCTGCTGGAAGGCTTGAGAGGAGAGCAAGGCGGAGTGACCAGGCCGAGCACTAGTGCCCCTTGCGGCGCGGTGCAGCCAGTGGCAACCTCGGTCCGCAGCGACAGTCAGACGGGTCCAGAGGCACTGCCTGCCAGCGAGGCGCAAGGAGATCGTCCCGTCTATTCCGAGGAGCAGAATCTGTCCTTGCTGGACCGCCTGCTGGAAGGCTTGGGAGGAGAGCAAAGAGGAGTGTCCACGCTGAGCAGTAGTGGCGCTGGCGTCCCGGCGCAGCCAATGGAAACCTCGATCAGAAGCGAGAGTCAGCCTGGTCCACAGGCACTGCCTGCCAGCGAGGGCCAAGGAGATCGTCCCCTCTATTCCGACGAGGAGTATCTGTCCGTGCTGGACCACCTGCTGGAATGCTTGGGAGGAGAGCAAGGAGCAGTGGACGCGCCGAGCAGCACTGCCTCTGTCGGCCGGGTGCAGCCAATGGAAACCTCGATCAGCAGCGAGAGTCCGGCTTGTCCACAGGCACTGCTTGCCAGCGAGGGCCAAGGCGATCGTCCCCTCTATTCCGAGCAGGAGAATCTGTCGGCGCTGGACCACCTGCAAGGCGATCGTCCCCTCTATTCCGAGGAGCAGAATCTGTCCTTCCTGGACCACCTGCTGGAAGGCTTGGGAGGAGAGCAAAGAGGAGGGTCCGCGCTGAGCAGTAGTGTCCCTGGCGGCCCGGTGCAGCCAATGGAAACCTCGATCAGCAGCGAGAGCCAGACTGGTCCACAGGCACTGCCTGCCAGCGAGGCGCAAGGCGATCGTCCCTTCTCCTCCGACGAGGAGTATCTGTCCTTGATGGACCACCTGCTGGCATGCTTGGGAGGAGAGCAAGGAGCAGTGGACGAGCCGAGCAGCAGTGTCCCTGGCGGCCCGGTGCAGCCAATGGAAACCTCGATCAGCAGCGAGAGTCAGACTGGTCCACAGGCACTGCCTGCCAGCGAGGAGCAAGGCGATCGTCCCCTCTATTCGGACGAGGAGTATCTGTCCGTGCTGGAGCAGCTGCAAGGCGATGGTCCCCTCCATTCCGAGGAGCAGAACCTGTCCTTGATGGACCACCTGCCGGAATGCTTGGGAGCAGAGCAAGGAGGAGAGGCCACGCCGTGCAACAGTGCCCCTTGCGGCCCGCTGCTACCAATGGAAACCTCGATCAGCAGCGAGAGTCAGGCTTGGCCACAGGCACTGCCTGCCAGCGCCTCGGCCGCGCCAGCCGCACTGCCTGCTGCCCCGCCAGCCGCTGCCCAGGAGGACGACGGCAGAAGCCATGCCGGTGGCCCTGACAGGAGCAAGGCGAGGCAGTGGGTGCGCTTTTCACCTTATCAAAGCCAAGCCTTGACCGACTCGTTCAAGGCCAATCGATACCCCACCGCCCAGGACGTCAAAGCCCTGGCAGCAGAGCTGCACCTCTCGACTGGCCAGGTGCGAAACTGGTTCCGAAACCATAGGAAGAAGTACAACCACTGGTTTGCTCACTTGCTGGACGGAGAAGACCAGGTGCCCGAGGCACAGAGACAGGCGCTACTCGGCGTGACGCGAGCCATGTCTGGGAGAACCGGCCCGGGCGCCATGGCCCGACGACTTCTCAAGCAGTAGACACACAGGCCACTCTCCAGCCCCCTGCCTTTCGCCGCCCCCACAAACCCCCACACCCACACCCCGACAAAGGATCCCCCTGCATGCTCTGCTTGCACTGCTCCACAGCTCCGAACTATCTGGAGCCCAATATGCCACTCTGCCCAAAGACCCCTCCAAGTCTCGGAACTCTGGGCAACGGCAAGGCCAGCCCTGGCTCGCGCTCTCTCGATGGCAAGGAGATCCGAGGCAAAGGACCCCCTGGGAGGGCACTCTTCACTGCACGTCTTCTTCTGGCGGCCCAAGGGGCGTGCCCAGCAACTGGAGCTGTTGGCGACTCAGGTGGCTGTCTGAAGACCTGGAGGCCCAGCCTTGCAAGTGGATACAACGGCGCTCCTTCCCTGGAAGGCAGAATCGGAAGATCGCGGCAGACAGCGGGAAAGTCATCAGCAGAGTGCCGGCCCCCGGTGCTGAGCTCAACCAAGAGAACTCGGCACCCGGCAAAAGCCAACTGTGAAAGCAGTTGGCTTCCCTTAAAAACGCTGTCCACAAAGGGATCAGCTGGCCTCTGCTTCCAGATGCAAGCAGATGAGTTGGCACTCAGGATCTCTTTCCGATTCCACTTCTCTTCCACCAAGTCACAATGGGACAGGGTGGGAGACTTTACCCTCAGAGCCCAGCTGGGGCTGGCGGGTCGGCTAAGTGGCTCAGGGAGGAGAGCAGCGGCCCTGGACACAGGAGGACCTGAGTTCTCAAATCCAGCCTCAGACACTTAACACAAACACTAGCCGCGTGACCTTGGGCAAGTCACTTCACCCCAATTGCCCACCAAAAAGAAAAAAAAATACAAAAA